>VDFB02000016.1:6242918-6894473 GCA_007258455.2 Sequoia sempervirens | reverse complement strand
ATCTGCTCATATTCTTCTCTGAAATTTTCTCTTTATTTGCTTGGAGATTATGATGTTTTTCTATCTTTCACACTACACACTTTAGATGATATTCTTTTCACATCCATCACACATTACTCATATGCTTTATATGTCTATTTGTTTTTCAATCTTCTAATCTGCTGTGTAATTATTATACACTCTTTTGTTTTTTTTTTTCTCACTCTACACCAACTTATGGTTAGATGATATAACAGTAATTCCCACACACAGCTCCACACACTTTTGTACACCTGCTGTTCTGATCTTACACAGCCATCCACACATTTATATTTCTTAAAATAAATCTGATCTGCACTTCATAGTGCTGCTTTTCCTCCTCTCTATACTCAGAAAATCTTCATTCGATGGCATTTCTTCAAATCAAATATTCTTTCATCCTTTATATATCTCAAGAGAGATGTTTTCAATGAATGGCTGTCCTTTTTTAGAGGAGACAACCTTTAATTAACTTGCACCTCTTCAGAAATAAAACATGTCTGGAATCGCACCTTTTTTAATTTGTCTTATTAGGCTTTTGTCCTTATCTTATTTTGTCCTTTTCTTAAATCGTCTTTTTCTTTAAACAAAACTAATCGCACCTTTTCTGAATTTTTGTCTTTTCTGTTATTTTGTCTTTTGCTGCTTTTTCAATATAATCGCTGCATACTTTTCTTTGAATAAGACAAAGTGAAATTTGTCTTTTGTGGATCATAGTAATCACTTTTTTGGTTATTATTAATTAACTCAAAGTCTTTCATAATGACATCGTTGTTTTCTAATTGTATTAAGTTCTACTTTGTATATGCTAACTGTTGTTTGATATGATCTTAATAAAATCACTGCTCTCCTTTATATGAGTCTTCTTTAATTTCTGTGTATTACCTTGAAGAATCAGCCATTCTGAAATAACTTGCCTATGTTATTAGACTCTCTGATTTGTCTTTGTTCTCTTCATATTTTGAACAATCTCCCTTATAGGAGAAAATCTGCTCCATTCTCTCATGCTTCCATAGCATCTCAATCATGGTTTCTTTATATATTCTTTGTTCTCCTTGTGTCACGGTCACTCTTAGGCTGATATTAATGACAACAAATCCGTCTTGCCTTGATTTTGACATCAATGACAATATGAACCATCTACCTTCTCAACTTGACATCAATGACAATATTTCCAACATTATGTGTATTTGTATCTAAATTATAAATATACTTTATAATATTTAAACTTCAATAATAACATGAATAAATCACTGCCATATAAAATTAACATTGATATATTAATCTTCTTGAAAATTTTGGTACCCTGTTTTTGTGCTTATTTCTGTTTCCATTTTTGTTTCTGGTAACTTAGGTATATTTTAGCAACAAGTTGTATATTAAGTATTGGTATATAAAGATTATATGCTTACAATCACATGATGCATTGTTAAAACAGTCACAATGTAATGTAGCAACAGCTTAGAAATAATATTATTGACAGTTATTCAAATTTATTTATTACTGACAGGATTCAAATCTAATGGAGGTGGTGGAAAAATAACTGCTGTTGGCAGGGAGGAGGTTGCAAAAATTATTGATGATGTTTTCAGGTTAATTCCAGCTCTATAATTTCTTTTCACTATAAGCTTGTAATGAAAAGGGAATAAAATACAAGTTCTAAATATGTCAGGAGGATGTTAGTCAAGAACATGTAATTTCACCGGCAAATAGTCTCATTGATATATTCCAATCACCTTCTGAATTGAAAGAACTCTACACATAGGCACATTGACTTTCTTTTAGTTTTACATTATCGCACTTACAGAACAATTAATTTGAATATAACAATACTGATTACTATCATTGTCAATGTTATCCATTGTAAATAGAAAGAGGAAAATGGTATTCAAAAGGTTCAAAGAAGGAATGTGGCAAAAAAGTCAGAGCTTCCTTGGAATAGAACAATATTCTTAATTTAACAGTTCTATTTCTTTTGTACACTATTGATGTCAGTTTTCTTGTTCAAAAGCTAATTACAGAGGGGGTGATAGAATAATTTTGTTGGCGTTTAAATTAGCACCTCTGGAGTGCTGATCGTAAACGTTCAGCTATTTCAAATGTTTTGCAACACTTCTTCGTTATTTAAAGAGGAGAAGTCCCTCTCTGCTGGGAGCAATGCGTAAGGAAGGGAAATGTTAACTAAAGTTCCTATCTTTTTATGCTTCAGCGGCAGGACACAAGGGTGCACAAACACAATGCGCCGTAGCTAAGCTTTTTCTCTGGTTTCTGTAGATCTCAACTACGACTAACTAGCTTTTATCTATCCAATACCTTCAAGATAAACAGAGCATGAGGGTAAAGGAGCGGGAATGGGGTGGTTGGATCACCTGAATTCGCCGTCTCCTGAGAATATGACCGAGGCTCTGAACTCTCGGGTATACACCGGGCTAAGGTTGGTACAAGCAAACACTCTATCACGGTAAACTAGATCGAGGACACGCGCCCAGGGAGGAGGGACTCCTATCAGTATGGGCTACGAAATAGTTCACGAGAAACAACAAAATTTACGATGCCTTGGCCGACTAGCTTGCTAAGGAGGAGGGACTCCTATCCGAAGTATAGCTTGAAAGTCAATACATTGAACAACATCAAACGATAACCGTCAATAACAAATATCCAAGGAGGAGGGGCTCCTATCCGAGGAGGGAAATGAAACAACAAGCTATTTAGATACAAGGCGTAGACATAACTCAAATAAGATGATCAAAATGCAAGCGCCTTCTGATATTCTTCTTCAATGCTTCATCAACGAATTACAAAAGTTGGGAAGGCAAAGGCACGAAATCATGCACAGTTACAATCAACCAACGAACTCTCATCCAGTGAACAGAGTATCCGCTTTTCCAGAAACTGGTAGCAACAATGGCGCAGCAATTTTGCATAGCAAGTAAGTTAAACAAATAATGAGCCCAAAGGCTCTTATTTATAGAACTCTAAGTGGAGGCAACCCAAAATCTCCTTAGGTTAACAATGAGTTCTTATAATCAATTAGCCAAGATTTATTCTAAAGAACAAGTTAAGCTGAAGCTTCACTTGATTAAATGCTCAAAAGAATCAAAATGAAACTACTTCAGTTGACTGAAAGTAAACTAAGGGTGAACTTTAATGTAAGTATCCCTCCAAAATAGACATCCACATTTAGTGGAGATCTAAGATCCACAAATCATGGAAGCCGATTAGACATCCTTAATCAGTGGGATCTGACAACGCATGATTTATGGGATATGGAATTAACTTGGAAAGAGACATCAAGTTAACTCCAACTACATTTAATGTCATCTTGAGTTGACTTGGAAAGAAGCATCAAGTCAAACTCAAGTATCATAAATGCCACTTGGAGGGTAGGACGTCCTTCCTAGGTGTCTGACACCTCATCATCACTTCCGGTCAACAGCTCCTTGATCTGTGTTGACTTCTTCCGTTTTCGGATAGTCAATGCTTTGATGACACAACATCTCTTCTTGCGCAAGCTATTGCTCTTGGTAACTTTGGCGGCTCCGTGCTTTGTAGTGTGATGGGAATGGATGCGGCTTGTAGCAACCCAGATTCTTCAATATTCTGCAATGTGATCTGATTCATGCCCTCCAGCTGCTCCAAATCAACCACTGGATTCACTTGATGTAAATTTGTGTCGACTGTTTTCAAGTAATCATGGAGTAAGACCGTCTTGGTCTCGTATTGTACCTGGGAGTACTTCATCTTGAAAAACTTAAAGATTGACTGTGAGCTTGACCTTGTTCAGATGATTTTCGGAAACCCTTAAAAATAGCGTCCTGCCGAGAAGTATTTTTCCGGAAAAATCTGGCACATGGGTTTTGTTCGTGCTTCAATGCTGAACAAACCCAGTTCCTCAGAATTTGGATTCTGAAACTTTTTCGGAAAAACCCCAAAAATAGGGGCAGCAAATTTGTTGATTTTGGAAAATTTGTCGAGATGGGTTTCTCTGAAAAATAATGCTGAATCAACCCAGTTGATCTGATCGATGTAGCACGCCACCTTTACACTGAAATGTCGCGAAAACCTAAGACAAGAAGAGAGGAAATGGAAGCCAGAGATGGATTGGAGTTTTGTCGACTCTCTGAGAGAAATCCGTCTCTGAGATCAACCTCAGTTAGCAGTCTTCTTACGCCCGGATCTGCCAAGAAATATCGAAGAACAGATGAAAACCTTGGCCAGATCTGTAAATGGCGTACTTGAGAGCTTATGGCTGTTCTTGATCATCAACCTGCAATGAAATAATGAAGTGGGATGTCTATACCTTGATTACATAGACTCAAGCCTTAGATCCACAAGTTTGGGGACCTAACTCACGATCAAAAGTGATTTTGGCTTGATCTAAAGTTCAAAAAGGTGATTTCCACTGATCGTGGAGTGTTTTAACCAAGTTTTGCTCAAAATATTTTGACTTTAGTCAACAACTTGACCTTTGACTTCTTCAAGGCGTCCCTTTTGACTTTTTGCAAGTTTTTTATTATTTTCTCTCTTGAACAACCTCAGTTTGATCCTGAATCTGGCTTGATCTGTTGATCCTGAGATGATGCTGACACATTCACTGCTAAGCTGGATTTGACCTGAAGAGGAGTGCCTGGGAGACTGTTTGATAAAAAGCTGAGTTTAAGGCTTCAAAAGAATGGGCGCCTTTCCCAAGAAAAGGCACTTTTGCCAATGCCTTAGTGATTTTTCAATCTTCGTTCTTCAGCTTTTTGAAATGACCTCTCGTGCCTTGATCTGGATTTCTCGTTGATCGGAGAGTCAGATGATTTTGCTTGATGTTTCATCAGGTACCCAGCTCTGTTCTGCCAAGAATGACTGACTTCAGGAAACCTGGATTTCAAATTAGGGTTCCTTTATTCAAGGGCGCCCCTCCTTGAAAAGGGCGCTTTTTCCCTTTGGCCTGATTATTTTCATCTGGAAAGTTGCCTACTTTGATCTTGATTATCCGTTGACTGCTCTGACAGATGTTGATGCTTGCAGTTGCGTTTCCGAGATCTACTTGGGCTGAGAGAGTTATCCTAGGAAGCCTTTTGTCATTGGTCAGCATCTGGAAGTCCAAAAGAAAGGGCGCCTTTCTTTTGAAAAGGCTCTTTTTCCTTATAACTTCGCCGTTAACTGTGGTTTCCTGATATTTCCTCAACTGCCTCTTTTTGCTTCGTCAGCAGTTGCTAGTGATCTATTCATCGGATGATCTGGATATTTGTTTCACTGTTGAGTCGGTAATCAAACGTCGAGAATGACTGCTTCGGATGATCTTACTGACAGCATTTGACCCTCAAAGATCATGGGCGCCCCTGCTTGAAAAAGGCTCTTTTCAGCATTTTGAGTTCTCTCCTTCGTAACGTTTCCAGAGTTAGTCAAATTTTGACCTTTTTCTCTTTCAGGAATCTCCTTCATCAAACAGCATCATTTTTGACCTTTTCCGCCATGGTTGCGTCGTTGAAGCTTTTGGAATTTAACTTTCAACACCTGGTACTGGCCAATCTGCCATTAATGGCTGCAGAGGTTCTAACTTTGTTCCTGAAAAATAGAAATAGACCCACCAGAGTAAAACATGTCTTTTGATGATTCTGACTTGACCAATGTGATCGTGAAGCCTTTTAATCCTATCAAAATCATTTTCGATCATTTCTGGGAAGGTCCTATTTTCGGGTTTCCCCACACGAAATGAGTGAAAAACCCTAATTTTTCAAATTTTCAGAATTTTGCACGTGTGTTCTTAGACAGAAACCCACCAAGATTCTATGATTGGTTTGACCTAAAACTGGCTTAACATGGCATTTTAACAGATTTAGCTCAATTTATACAGAATGCCAAAAAATTAATTTTGGGTACAACAAATTTTCTAAATTATTTAGTAGTCAACATGTTGAAATTGTATGGGTGGTTATCCAGTAACCATCTAATGATTCTTCAGTTGTAATGAAGCTTGTATAATATACGTGTAGAAGGTCTGGAATTGATTATTCTGCCATAGAGTATCTTCTTATGAGTGTTTGGCCCCATTAAGTCATTTTGCTTAAAATGGTTTAAACCTTGTAAAAATGATGTCAAAACATAGTTTTTGGGCAAATCAAGTATGGGCTTTTAGTCAATTTGATGTCAGGAAGATACTGGTAAAGTTTGAAAATTTTGAAAATTAGAGTTTTTGGATCCCTATTTTTAGGCAAAAAACCCTAAAAATTGAAACTTGTCAGAATTGACTGAAAATTGTTTTGATTGGCTTATTTCACTTCACGATCACAATGGTGAAGTCAGTTTCAGTTAAAAGTCAGTTTAAGTCTGGTGGGTAATTTTTTGCTTTTTCAGGTGGAAAGTTAGGACCTCTGAGGTCATCAATGGTAGATGGCCAGATACCAGGTGTCGAAAACTAAGCTCAAAACACTCCAACGAGGATTCTATGATGAGATAGGTGCAAAATGATGCATCGTCTCATAGGGAATTTTCGTCGAGGAGAAAATTATCGAAATTTTTCTAACTCTGGAGACAAAAGCGCCCCTGGAGGTTAGGGGCGCCCTAGATTTTAGAGGCCCAGATCAACTTTGTAAGATTTGTCACTTCCAAGAAGACTTCTTCGGAATACTGCCAACTTCTCAATGAGCCTACCAGCTAGCCTGAAAGATCTGTCTAGCACCTGAAAATGGATATTGAACGAGAAATGAGGGAGTTGAAGAAATGACTAACACTGGAGCAAAAAGCTCCCTTGGAGGCTAGGGGCGCCCATCTTTTTGAGATTCCAAATGAAGGTTTCTGACCAAATGATACCCAGGATGTTTGTCTTAGACTTGATCAGGCTTTGCAACAAATCCATCAGCGGGTTAATCTGAGTTGCTGAACTGCCGGAATTAGGAGTCAAACATGATGTTTAATCATGGTCAAAAATGTCAAGAAATAACAAAAGCACCCTTGGAGGCCAGGGGCGCCCAAGGTTTTGGAGCCTCAAATGCAGTCTTTTTGGTCATCTTAGATACTCATCCTGTCCGTGACGCTTCTAGCTTTCCGTTGTATACCTCAGCCGGGTCAAATGACTTGTTAGCAGCCTGCAGCTGGGGTTTAAGTGAGTTTTCAGCCAGTTGCAAAAATGGCTATCTCTGGGAGAAAAAGCTCCCCAGGGGTGCCCATTTTTTTCAACTAGTAGACGATGTTTTTAGGAAAAGTGTTCTCCAAGAGTTCTTGTTCAGAATTTAGCCAGCTCCACAGTGAGCCTGTCAGCTAGTTTTGAAGTTTTGCCAAGTGTCTGAGAATGCAAGATGAAGTAAGGTCAAAATCACCTTCAAAATGATGAAAATGGATGAAAATTGACTAAGATTGAAGCTAAAAGTGCCCCTGGAGGCTAGGGGCGCCCTGAATTTTGAAGCCTCAGAAGTTAGAATTAGGGTTTGTAGCCTCAAGGAGTTTCTTGTCATTTTTGATCTTGCTCTTCAATGAAACTGTTAGCTAGTCTTCTGGATACATTAGTCAATCAGAATTAGTGATCGAACATGGGCTTCGGTGATGTTTGCAAATTGAAATTTTCAAGAATTTGGCTAAAGTCTGGAAAGGTGGCGCCCAAGTCAAAGTTTGACTTTTTGAACTCAAGTGCATGGTTCGCCCCAAAATGGTGGATTTAGTTAATTGAATTTAAATAATATTAAATCTTCAGTTGCATTTGTCAAGTCAACTTCAACTAGACTTAATTTTTGCTTGCAAAGGGCGAATTTATTTTTGCATGTAAAGTTAACTGAAGTGCATGGAGGTGGCGTTCAATTTAGGGCTAATTTTTCATACAGTTAACTAAGTTTGAGGTCCAATTAGAAGGTGGCGTCCATTTTTAGGTATTTGCATGCATTTCTTACGCGTTAACTCATAAATATTATTTATTAAGGCATTAGGCGTCCATTATTCACATCACAGGTGAGAGCAAATACATATTTTATCAAGCAAGCAAAGATTTGAAGGCGCTACAGTTGACAATTTTCAGTGTTCTTCGCAGTGCCAGGTCCAGATTGTTCAGAGGATCTATTTTTTTTCAGATTTCATTTTTCGAGTGCATGCAGACTTCATCGAATCGAATTCAAGCATAGGCAACTTTTTTAGAGGCCGAATAATAACTACTATTTTGTATCTCTAAAATTCTTCTATCCTTGTCTTAGGTTTTCTCTTGCATGTCAAAGTAAACGGCAAAATTTTCAAAATCTGATCATCTGGGTTCACATATTTCAGCATTAATATGAGAAGCATATGTTGAATGGGTTCTTGCTATGAGACTCACTATGTCTCCCTATATACCTCATCTTGGACTTGGAGAGCCAAGGTGGATGGCATTCCATGTGTTACTATACTCTCTTCTTGTTTATTTGGATTCTGTGTCATTCCATTTTTGTTGAAAAAACGATGCTTGAATATGTAATAGCTTGAGGCCAAACTTGAGTGTTTGTGAGTTTGTTTGCTATCGACGTGGTCTTCTCTAGGGGTGGACCCATTGGTTCATACAAGTTGGGTAGTTAACCTATGAGGACTTCATTTGGAGCTTGGAGAGTTCATAGTTTTATTTATTTAATTTGTTGCTTTTTTAGTTTGAAACAAATGTGTAATGTTCCCACCCCAATCTAGATTTTGATTTTCACGATTTTGCTCAATTATTTCAGTTTGACCGATCCATCTTGTACAAGTTGTTTGATGAAGTGACAATGTAGATCTACATGTTTGGTACGCTTATGGAAGATCAAATTCTTGGCAAGCTTGAGCACCCCTTGATTGTCATAGAACAAGGGTGAAGGCTTTGCTTGTGGCATCTTCATGTTTGAAAGCATCCTTTTGAGCCATACCTCACACATTGCTTTTATTGTTCCTTGATATTTTGCTTCAGTCGAGGAGAGAGCTATTGCTTATTGCTTCTTGCTGGTCCATGTGACTAAACCCGTACCAAGGTTGAGAACATGTTTGGAAGTGATTTTTTGTCATCAACAAAACTTGCCCAGTCTGAACCTGTGAACCCAACCATCCTAGGATCTTTGCTTTTGTTATCCAAAATTCCAAAAGCGTCACTTTCACATATCTCAACACCCTCTTCGCTACAGTCCAATGTTCTACACTTGGTGTTGTGATGAATTTGGAAGCGAAACTCACAACATAGCTCTAATTAGGTAAAGTGGTTGTAAGATATATAAGGCTGCCCAGTAGTTGTTTGTATGCTGACTCATTATGTACCTTTGAGTTAGTTTTGGCTGAAAGTTTCAGCCCTTTCTCCATAGGTGTTGATGAAATTTTGCAATATGTCATTTTGAATTTGTCGAGCAAACTCTTGGCATATTTGGATTGAGAAATAAAAATATTGCCGCATGTTTGCCAAACTTCTACACCTAGACAGTAATGCATGAGGCCTAAATCGATCATGTCAAAAGCTTTACTAATATCAAAGTTGATCTATTCAATAGCACTTGCCTCACTAACTATAATAATAATATTATTCACATATATGATGAGAAGAATGAGATCATTACCCACGCTTTTGACATAGATCAGCATCCAAAGGACTTTGTTGAAATCCTTGTTCAACCAAATCCTTGTTGAATCCCTAGGTGCTTTCCTTAGGCCATAGAGCTTTCTTCAATCTGTGTACAAGACGCTCCTTCCTTGCAATGTGAAAACCCTATGGTTGAGTTATGCACAATTCTCCCCCCAAATCTCCATTGAGGAAGGCACTTCGGTGGATTGTCTAGCCAAACTGAGTTGCCATGGCTAGAGCCAGTCGGATGGTGCTCATCTTTGTTGTAGGAGCAAAGGTCTCCTCATAGTCAATGCTCTCTTTTTGTGAGAACCCTTTGGAAACCAACCTAACTTTTTACTTGTCAAGTGTACCATTTGCTTTGTTCTTGACCTTGTATACCCATTTGCAACCAATGGGTTTCTTCCTTGGTGGAATATCTGAAAGATTCCAAGTCTCATTCTTCATAAGTCTCTCATGTTCAGTTTCCGTGGCCTTTTTCCATTTAGGTTTTTCTTTTGCTTTAGCAAATGACTGTGGCTCATACACTCCCTAAATATTGGCCATGAGAGCAAAGTTGATCGTGTTTGTCTTACTCTTTCCTCTTGATGATCTATCATTGATCATTTCACTTACTTGAACATCTCCAATGGTGCTTTCCCACCACTTTGCTCTCCTCTTAGAAACTGCTATAGCCAAATCAGTATTGTCATTATAACTTGGGCTTCTTTTATCTGTCTCATCTGTATACTGATCTAGGTTATCATCAAGGAAAATTGGGTCTATTTTCTCATTCTTTGAATCCCCCCTTTCAAGTGGAGCTTCTTGAAGCTGAATAGTAAATACCTAAATGCTTAGCCACAATAGGTTGATCTTTGATAATTTTGAAATCTAGAGATGTTTGGAAAGGCCTTGCTTCCTCATCAATCACAACATCATTGCTGAAAGTCAAGTGGTCAATGATTGTCAGTGTACCTTGTAAGTATTAATTTCTTACTCTTAGGATCTAATTTGGTTCTTTTTTCATTTGGAATCCAGGCATATGCAATGGAACCACAGACCTTAAGATGACTAAATGTTGGTTTGCTCCCAGACCATGCTTCCTTTGGGGTCTTATGTTTCACTGCTTGTGTGGGATGCCTGTTGAGCAAATAAACTGTAGTATATACTAGCTCAACCCAAAACCTGTTGGGAACACTCTTATTCTCCATCATACATCAGGCATCTCTGTAATAGTATGGTCTCATCTCTCAAGTACTCCATTCTGCTGTGGAGTGTGGGGTGTTAAATTATCTTTTAATGCCATGTTAGCATGAAAGTTGCTGAATTCTTTGCAACAACTCACTTCCATTATTAGATCTAAGAGTGGTTATGGCACGACTTGACTCTTTTTTTACTAATGCCTTGAACTTTTGAAATTCATTAAACATTTCATATTATAATTTTAGAAAATATACGCACATTTTCCTACTAAAATCATCCACAAACAAAAGAAAATACATGTAACCAATGATTGATGCTATGTTTATTGGTCCACAAATATTTGAATGAATCGGTTGTAAGACTCTCTTGGCTCTCCAAGCTTGTTCATCATCAAATGGTGTTCAATGTTGCTTCTCAGTTTGGCAAGCCTTGCACACATCCTGTATCTATTGCTAAATGCTAGGAATTCCATCTACCAAGTTTCTTCGAGCTAACTGAGAGAGGTAGGACAACTTGAGGTGTCCACACCAGTGATGCCAAAGTGCAGTAATAGCTAACACACTCTAGGCTGCCAATCATGTTCCCTGACTTGTCTAGTTTCAACCAATCTATATTGTCCATGATTTTCTATGCCTAATGCAATATTCTTCGTGGTATCCTTGTTAATGATATTGCATTTGTGTTTGTTGAAAATGACATCTAGATTAGGACTATGTCACCTATTCTAACTTACACAAAGTAGATTGATCTTCATTCTCAGTACATTGAGAAAAAGTAACTTTTTCCCTCCAGAGGTTATTTGCACAATTCTTCTACTTTCAACTATGTACTTCTCACCACCACCGAAGATCGCTAAATTAGAGCAGGCACTACACTCTCTATGCTAGTCTCGCTTGTTGGTGAAGTGGCCTAATGCTCTTGAATCAATGTACCATGTAGATGATTTTGATTGATCTATTGGTCTTCGGGTCATGAAGGCATAGAAAGCTGATGCCTTCTCCTCTGAATGCTCTGCAACATGAGCCTTTTGTTGATTTGGTTGAGGCCCTTGGTTTTGATTGATCTATTGTCTTCGGGCCATGAAGGAATAGAAAACTATTGCCTTCTCCTTTGAATGCTCTACGACATGAGCCTTCTGTTGATTCGGTTGAGGCCCTCCTTGGTTGGATTATTTTTCAACCAACCTTTTTCTATTGGTCTTTGGGCAATGAAGGCATAGAAAGTTGATGCCTTCTCCTTTGAATGCTCTGCAACATGAGCCTTTTACTAATTTGGTTGAGGTCCTTGATTTTGATTAATCTACTAGTCTTCACGCCTTGAAGGCATAAAAAGTTGATGCCTTCACCTCTGAATGATTTGCGACATGTGTCTTCTATTGATTTGGTTGAGGCTCTCCCTGGTTGGATTATTTTTCAACCAACCTTTTTCTATAGAGCTTCTTCATATTACCCAACTTACCACAATAATGATGTGATGTTTTCAAATTCTTTGTTGCATCCTTGTTGTGACCTTGTCCTTTCTTGTGTGACCATTTTCCTGTGCTTTTTGTCTTTGGTTGCAAATGCCTGTTCCACATTTGTTGTCTCACTATTGCTACCAAACTATTTCCTCCATTTGTCCTCCTGTAAGAGCTTATTGCATAGCTCTTCAAACTTTAGGTTAACATCTACCACAGTGATATTGAGCGTCTCAATGAATGCCCATGAGCACGTGGTAAGATTTTTGGCATGATTACCACCATGCCCTCTTCTTCTATCTTTTGACCAATGGTTGGCAACTAATCCTTGATATCCTTGATCTTGAACAAATACTCTTGGAAGGACACTTTCTCATCGATACTAATTGGAAAAAGCATATTCCTTAGAAAGAAGGCCATGCTTTTATTTGAAGTCTTAAGAAGGTCTTGCAAATCCTTCTAAATGGCAGTTGAAGTTGTCCCTATTTGGACTTCAAGAAGCATGGGACTAGTCATTGATAATTTGACCAACATGATTGATTCTCTATTACATTCATCAAACTTGTCATGGTGTTTACTTGCAACCATTCGTTGGGTGGCCGTCACGAGGATGATCTTTTTGAGACATCTGTACTCGAAGATTGTTAGCATTCGTTGCTTCCAAGTGTTGTAATTCTTGCCAATAAAATGTTTGTTGCCTTCCAACATGATGTTGGGTAAAGAGGCCATTTTCCTTCTCGCAACTCTTAATCACCAAATAACCCTCCTTTCAGCCTACTATAGTTACCTTGAAATTTTTTTGTAAAACCTAAGTTTGGAAATATTGAATTTTTTTTGCTAATTAATAATGGAAAATACCTAAAATTTTTCATGTTCAATCCCTAGTCAAAATAAAACACCCACAATTGTCTAAAAAATCGTCAAAAAGTTGAGCAAAAAATAAACAGGAATTAATCTAACCTAGCTGCCAAATTTAAAGCCCTTTTCAGCAAAGCCCTACCCTCTACAAACTCTAGCTACTGTCACAAAAACCCTAGGTTGTGAAATTTAAAACCCTTTTCTGCCCTAGTTGTCAGTTTGCAAAAAAGATCCATGATATCTTAAAAAAGTTTACCAAAAAATTAAAATGAAACCCTAGTCATGGTTACTATCATGCAACCAAATTCTTGACAAAAAAATGCTTGTGTGATCTTGTCCTTTTTCAACATTAGACACAAACCCTACTGAGATGTTGCAAAAAAGAAAACATGATTTTTTGGGAAAATATTAGCACAATTTTTATTGAAAAATGTCACGATTTTTTTGAGCTCCACAATTTTATAGTAGCATGATTGTTTTGTGGTAAAAAAATTCCCATTAATTTTTACCCCAAAATCACATGATTTTAATAGGAGGCCGCAAATTTTGGAGAGAAAACCTCGTGATTTTTCAAAAGAAAATTTGTTCCTTTAACAACAAACCCTTGCAAAAAAAAATGCAAAACCCAATCCGTGATTTGTAGGAATAATCACACGATTTTGTTGAAAAGAAATTGCTGAAAAAAACCTTAATTTGTGGCTTTGAATCCATACAAATCAGTGCGGTGTCTTTTGGCTCTTTTCTGTGCAACAATGACGATCCCATGATCTATCACTGTTGGGTTGTTTCATACAGGGTTGACTTTTTGAGAGAGATAGTGAGAAAGGTTAATCTTCAGCAAACAACATTAGATGATCATATGAGGCCAATAAGGAATAGTTTGGAACACGATGATGATTTTCAAACAAAAATAAGAATATACATATGTTAAAGATCTAACACTGAATCATTGCTTTAAATGATTTTCTAGTTATGTTTTGTGTAGATTGAATATGGTAAAGATAAATATGATGAAATCCATAGGTAAAAATCAAATTGGATAATTGTTGAAACATATTACATGAAAAGCATATTCATAATTCGGGTTTGAGATTTTATTATTATCTGTTATAGAAATTTTTGTTTCTTTTTATTTATAGCTCGTATTTCAAATACTGTTTGCACATAGTTTTGAAATGCTAGTTTCGTCTGATTAATATAATTTTCTTTCTAATTGACATTTATGGCAGGACAATGAAGGGATGTGAGGTTGATGATCTTGCCTCAAGAGTTCAAAATATGCCAAAGTCAGTAGGTTCTATAGATGAAGATGAGTATGAGGAAACTAGTGTCATAGAAGCTAAGACCCGGTGTCCTTGTGGAAGTTCAATGGATCGTGATATCATGATCCAGGTGAAGTAATGTTTTGCAATTTTCTCCTTTGTTGTATGTGATATGGCATAGCACACATTTGCATTTTAAAAGCAAGGATGGATTTTAGGCTATATTTGTTACTTTGTGTGCTTAGCTTATGTATATTTGTTAGATTCTTTTGGCAATTCCTTTCTGGTTCTACCTCATACACTGCTATGGTTTGGATGACTTAATATTATTTTAATTTTAATGTTTGGACTTCTTTTCTTGCTATGTAGCTTATCTATTTAGATACATTATCATATGCAACTCAATTAAGGGACACATTTCTTCCTTCCAGCAAACTGAAGATGATGGAGAAGACTTATAAGAACCATAGAAGCAAAAATCGGCAGAAAGTTGCCAAAATCACGATTTTTAGAAAATCGCCATTAGTCCAGATTTTTTGAGAAGTGTTGATTGAACCATTAATTGTTGAAAATCGCGATTTTTTTTGCGTTTAAATCACGGAAAAATCGCGATAAAATTGCTAAAAAATTGCTTGCACAAAAAACCCTAAAAAATGCATGTTTTGGCAGGTCACCATAGGTTAAATTTATTGTTGGAGGCTGACTGCATGCTGCAACTAGGACACACTTGAGTTTTTTTTGCCGCCATTGTTTCCTACACTTTCATTTTCATGTTTTTTTTTTGGCAAATTGATATCAGAGAGGATAGCACTCTTTCTATTGCTTTTAAAAACCAGATTACAAATTTTCAAAACGTTACATGTTCAAATTTCCTGCATTTTTAGAGCATCCTAATATCATCGAATGCTTTTGTTTTGAAGATGGCGTCTTTTTGTGCTTCACCTATGTCCATTCTTGTTCTATTTCAAGATTACTACTTGCCACATTCAAGTTTACATTGGTGTCACTGCTTGCTGGAGTAATCCATGATAATGAAGAAATTTCAATGTGCCTGTGCTGCGATTTTGATTCCACCATGGGGGTTGGAGAGGGCTTCTTAACAATCACGTTTTCTTGAGGATTTTGGACTTTCATTGGAGTGGGTTGAGAAAATTTTGGAGGATTTTCTTGATGCAATGGAGAAGAAGCAACAACTTCCTGTACAGAAGGAGAGATAACATAATGATGAGATTCCACCCTAACCCACCAGGATGGATTGTAGATGGTACCAACCTTTGCCTGACCCTTACCACATTGTGCAGTAAGATGATTAGTTGTAAAACATTTTCTATGTTAGAAGAATTGTCATTGATGTCAAGACAAAGAGCCTAATCAGACTATTCAAGATGAATAAATAAATCATTATGGAGCAAGATCTGATGAAAAAGACATTTGAATAAATCATTGTTGATCTGTACAAGTAATCTAATGATTGAAGATGAATAAAATCACTATGGAGCAAGAAATAAAAGTCCAGGTCGAAATTAAAGATCAATAAAATCACTGTGGAGCAAGAAATAAAAGTCCAGATTGAAGATCAGATTATTGAAAATAAACAAAAGACCAACTCGCAAATGATCAGAGAATGAACTATAAGTCCGGATCGACATGCTGGCTTAAAATAGCGTCATGAAGGACTTTGATTCACAGATTCAGATCCAGAATCCGTCTCAGAATTAGAGATCTTTTTCGAAAGAGTCTGAAGATATCACAAGTATTCGATATGCTATCAAATTTGTCAAAGCATGGAGAAACGAACTAATTGAAGTATAATCTGGAGTGAAACAAACTAAAAGAAATGATCTAAAAATAGTACATATTTGTTAAGACAAAATGCGAATGAAGATTTAATATAAAGAAGTGCTGATTGGATTTAAGCCAAGTACGTATTAACTACGTATTATTTTTGAAAAGTCAGCAACTTAATCATTCGACTTGGTTAAAAGTTTTTGTTTTCCAAAAGATTCGAAAGACATCTTTTTATCTAAGGATGCGATCTTTATTAAAAGACATGTTAACAACAGAATCGTCTTTATTAAGGAGGAAATAACAACCACGTCTTTTGTTATCAAAGGACACGTCTGTGCTAAAAGAATTGGTGCGAAAGAACTATGAAGTAGTACAACCTTTGTTTAAAAGAAAGGATGCGATCTTTCTAAAAGATGTGATTAATTTCTGGAAAGTCAGTTTTGAAGAGGAGTGTTGTAATACAGAAATAATACAATCATCAAGGAGATTCGAATAGGCTTGTTTTTGGTGAAAAGGCAGAATTCAAAAGAGACGTCTTTCTTCAAAAGGGAGATGTAACTCTGCAGATAGATGTGTTTCCTCTTGTTCATTAAGGAGTAACAAAGTCAAAACAGAAAGGTCATTAAGGCAGTGAATCAAATTAATGAAGGGGTATGAGTGAATGTTGAAAAGGCAAAAGTTATGATCTTTCATCAAAAGGCACAATCTTAGATCAAATATATATTTGCAATTCATCCTTGTTTTGAGTGTGGTTGTTGAGTTCAAGAAGTCTAATTAAGAAGCTTATCTTCTTGTGTGGGCTGAGTGTGAGAATTTATATCACAAAGGCAGATTAGAGGATTGGCAGAGTGCAGATCTGATTGGCTTCATTTGATTCATCCATCAAGTCAAGGTGTGGTGCCTTGCATTAGGGGTTGGTGCTCCTTGTAGGTAGGTGCCTACTAAAATTGTACAGGGTTAGGGTGTTCCTTGTAGATTGTATTCTACTAAATCATCCCTCTTGTAAATTGAGCAGGTTGGTGCCTACTCCCTTAAAAATTTATTTCAATAAAGCTGGATCAACTTGTGTAAATTGGATCATATGAAAAAGTTGATTGTAATAAGTTTTGAAAAGAT
Source organism: Sequoia sempervirens (assembly GCA_007258455.2). Classification (NCBI taxonomy): domain Eukaryota; kingdom Viridiplantae; phylum Streptophyta; class Pinopsida; order Cupressales; family Cupressaceae; genus Sequoia; species Sequoia sempervirens. The sequence goes on along the minus strand of VDFB02000016.1, from coordinate 6,877,270 downwards.
TAAGAATTGAAAATTTGTGTTGATTTACTGATTCACCCCCCCCTCTCAGTAAATCTTTTGTGCTCTTCATTCTACATCTGAAGGCAATCTTTTCATAGTCTATTGGTTGGCACTGTTACCTACCTTAAGAATAATCTCTTCTGGAAGACCTTTTGAAATCTCCATTTCCATGCATAGGTGAGCAAAAGTCGAGTTCTCATAATTAATTGTTTCCTTTGAGATGCAGTGGTATTTTCCCAGCCCATTGGCAATTGCTTTTAGATAATCAATTTCCCAAAATTGTAGGGGAAGACAAGGTAAATGAATCCACAAAAAAGAAGAGGACTCTTTTCGCGGATTAAACGAAGGAAACCAGGGTTTCATGAATAGAAAATCTCCTTGGAAGAACCATGGACCAGTATTTAGTACCATTTCTTTATCTTCTATAGAATCAAATTTCAATATGAAAAACCCCTTAGCGCAGTGATAAATGCTTACTTTTCCACCAAATGTTCTTTCCAGTTTGAACATATCCAAGAATGATGATCACTTAATTTTGGCCATACCTTCACAAATCTGCAAACTGAAGAGCACGAAGTTCTACTGAGAGAGTGGGGGCCGGGAGGTGGGAGCAGGAGGGGGGGCGGGCGGAGGGGGGGGGGCGGGAGGGGGGCGCGGTGAATCAGTATATCAACAAACTTTTACCCTCTCATCTTTTAAACTTCAACATAATATCAACTATGCAATAAGACACAATATGATCAAGTTGACCCCAACAATTGTACTTCATGTTTTTATATGAAATTACAAAGATTGTAGGCACCAACCTACTTGAATCACCAATTTTGTAGTTTAGTAGGCACCAACTTACAAGGAGCACCAACCCCTTAAACTGATTTAGTAGGCACCAACCTACAAGGAGCACCAACCCCTAATGTTCGTAGGCACCAACCTACCTGAGGCACCAACCCCCACTTGCCAAGTACCAACTCAACAAAGATAATAACTGAAAGAACAATGCTCCACCTTCAATGTTGCTTCTTCAATAGATGATGGACAATACACCACTCTTCCTCTTGATTTTATCTTTCTTGAATGATGTTCACATAAATCAGCATATGATGAATTCACTATACAAATCTGCCTCTTATATTCTCTTCATACAAATTTTTCCTCTTATATTCTCTTCATACAAATTTTGCCTCTTATATTCTTTTCATACAAATTTGCTCGACACGTACAATCTATCTTCTTGTCTTACCTCTGCAATAGATGATGATCTTTTTCACAAATCTGATATATATCTTCACAAAAGGACACTGCACATCAAAACTGCAATCCTATCTTCTCATGCTCTTTTTATAGAATCTGCATACTCACAATCATTCACAGGCTCATTCTTCTTTGTGATATATGATGCTTCTTTAAGATTCACACAAGTCCTTTAACTCTGCTCTTTTATTTCACATTCTCATTCTCACCGTCACACACAACTTCTCCACTTTCCTTTATGTCTTTAGTGATTCTATGAATGGATGCAACCCGTTGAAATGGATACAACCATTTAAACAATCATGTCTTTTCACTAACAAATCTGCAAATAATCTTCTTAAACTTTGCTTTTCATTTGTTTGGTGTTTATGATATTCTTCTATGTCTTTCACACCACACTCCACATTCTTCAAAAGTTCACCCAAAGTTTCCTTTTAAACTTGTGAAACAAGGTGACTTAAAGTGAATGTTCATAACCTTTCAAAACAAAACAACACAACTTTCCAAACAGTGACATCCCTTCACACAATCCTCTCTTCACAAATCTGATCTATAAATTCACTTTAAAACTGCACTATCTTTCTTAACATTCAACTCTCAATTTTCATATACATTTGTCATATATGTATTTGCATTTGACCTTCATATATGGCAGCATATCTTCATTAATATGAATCTCAAATGAACTTCATATTTCTGCCCTTTAACCCTTTCTCAATCTGCTCTTATTCATATAATATTCATTACACACACACACCTTCAAATGTTCCTATCATTTACCTCTTATACCTTTTCAATAGATATGCCTTTTGTGGATAGATATGTCTCTTTGTTTCTAAAATCCTTTCACAAACAAATTGCAGCCCTTCCCTTAACAAATTTTGTCCTCTAGTGATTTTGTCTTATTCACTTTTGTCTTCTCCAAATTGTCCTGTAGTGATTTTGTCTTATTCACTTTTGTCTTCTTCTCCAAATTGTCCTCTAGTGATTTTGTCTTATTCACTTTTGTTTTCTCCTCCAAATTGTCCTATATGCAAAATATATCACTTGAAAATCGCTGGTATCCACAAGGTATTCACACCATACAAAACAGATCGCTGCATGTGTATATCAAAGCATGGTGATTTTGAAATGACTTCAAACCTTCTTTTTATGTCATCCTTGTTTCTTTCCTTCAAAAGAGTCGGCCTAACATTTTTCTCTCAAATTTTTAAATCTTTAATTTAAACATATACTCTCCAACATGTAACGGATATAATGGGTAACTCTTATTACATCGGACCAGTCTTATTATAACAAACAAATATTACATCAATGATTTCATTAATTACTCTGTGCCTTTGGCATCAATGACAATATTTCTAACAATTTCCCCCTTTGTCATTGATGACAACATATCTTTTGTCATCTCTTCTAACTCTCCCCCATTCTACTTCTCTCCCCCTTTGACATCAATGGAAAAGGGACTTCCAACAATGTCTTGCTCTTTTTGTTCCATGGAGGTACAAGATACTGTGTATAGCTCCCCCTAAATGTATGCTCCTGTCTACAAATACTCATCTTTCTCTAACTTCTTCATTCCTTGACTTCTAAATTATTTTGCTTCTTCTACGTCGAAACTTTTTCATTTTGACATCACTACAATTTCCAACAATTGAAGCCAAATCATCGTCTTCTTTAGATACCAATCCATAGGTAGATTTTTTCTCTTCAAAATTTTGAGGTACTTCACTTTTAAGTTATCTTCTCCATGGGGCTGAAAGATAGTGCCAACTTAGCTCCCCCTAAATTCATGCTTCCTCTTATAATCTCGAAGAGGAATATTGAACTTATATTAGATCCTTCATTTCTTGCATCCATCTTCTTTCTCCAAACATTAATAGTTTTTTCTTTCTGTTTGTTAGAGACATATTCTTTCTTGCTTTGTTTTGGAGGCTCAAAGATAGTTTGGCAAAAACGTGATGTATGTCCAAAGTTGCTACACTTCTAACACATAATATCATGACCAAATGAATTATAATTTCTCCTAGTGAAGCTTGAAGTATTTCTTGCACAAACTCTGCAATTCATTGCTTTGTGGCCAAAATAGTTGCATGAAAAACAATATCCATTGAAAGAATAAAACTGCCTAGAGTTAAATTTTCTTTCATTTTCCTTGGAACTTGTGGCATTCTCATCAAATTTTGTACATTTCTCCTTTGACTTTTCCAATTCATTTTTCAACATGGCAACTTCTTGTTCCAACTTGTCACAATCTCTCTCTTTTGCACTTAACTTGCTTTTTATTTCATTTTCAACTTGTTCAGCCTCTACAAGTTGAGTCCTTAAGTCTTCAATGATTTTATTTGATTCTTCCAAGCTTTCAGTCATTTCTTTGATCTTCATTTCATACTTGGTAACTTTCTTTTTCATCTTCTCATTCTGTTTGTATGCATAATGGAGCTCTTCTTCAAGTTCTACTTCTTCTTCTTCATTGCATATTCTTGATCAGCATCATGTTCTTCATATTCAGCCATGAACAATATTCCTTCTTCATCATTGCTTTGGCTGTCATCACTTTGTTCTTTTGAAGAGCTGCATTGTTTCTTTGAATAAAAACTCTTTTTCTGTTTTTGGAATTTCTCCTTTGACTTATGCTTTGAATTTTTCTTTCCCTTTTTCATCAATGCGAAGAAAATATGATGTTATGTCTTCATCTTCATTCATTTTGAGAGTCTCAAACCTCCTTTAATGAGTTTGCAGCTTTGCCTTCTTCACTTTGGCATCTCCTTCATAAATGTTTTGGAGTTTGACCCATATTTCTTTTGCTGATTTGCAACGCATGACCTTAGTAAATTCAGAATCTCTTAAGCTACAAAGAAGAGCATGCTTGGCTTTGGCATTGTTTTCACTTTTCTTCTTTCCGGCTTGATCCGTTGGAGGGGCTGATGGAGGTGTATATCCATCAACAACAGATTGCCACAGATCAAACCCAAGGGCATTCAAATAAGCTTCCATCTCAATACTCCAAAACGCATAATTGGTCCCATCAAAGATAGGTGCTTTGACTGTATTGTGATTATCTGCCATAAGTGCTTTTTAGGATCTCCTTCAAGCGGTTAGGCTTTCTAGAAGGAAACTGGCTTTCTACAAGGAACCTGCTCTGATACCAATTGAAGAGCACAAAGATATACTGAGAGGGGGGGCTGGGGGTGAATCACTATATCAACAAACTTTTACCCTCTCATCTTTTAAACTTCAACACAATATCAACTATGAAATAAGACACAATATGATCAAGTTGACCCCAACAATTGTACTTTATGTTTTTATATGAAATTACAAAGATTGTAGACACCAACCTACTTGAATCACCAATTTTGTAGTTTAGTAGCCACCAACCTACAAGGAGCACCGACCCCTTAAACTGATTTAGTAGGCACCAACCTATCGGAGGCTCCAACCCCCACTTGCCAAGCACCAACTCAGCAAAGATAATAACTAAAAGAACAATGCTCCACCTTCAATGTTGCTTCTTCAATGGATGATGGACAATACAACCACTCTAACTCTTGATTTTATCTTTCTTGAATGATGTTCACATAAATCAGCATATGATGAATTCACTATACAAATCTGCCTCTTATATTCTTTTCATACGAATTTTGCCTCTTATATTCTTTTCATACAAATTTGCTCAACACGTACAATCTATCTTCTTGTCTTACCTCTGCAATAGATGATCTTTTTCACAAATCTGAAATATATCTTCACAAAAGGACTCTGCACATCAAAACTGCAATCCTATCTTCTCATGCTCTTTTTATAGAATCTGCAAACTCACAATCATTCACACTCTCATTCTTCTTTGTGATATATGATGCTTCTTTAAGATTCACACAAGTCCTTTAACTCTGCTCTTTTATTTCACATTCTCATTCTCACCGTCACACACACCTTCTCCACTTTCCTTTATGTCTTTAGTGATTCTATGAATGGATGCAACCCGTTGAAATGGATACAACCATTTAAACAATCATGTCTTTTCACTAACAAATCTGCAAATAATCTTCTTAAACTTTGCTTTTCATTTGTTTGGTGTCTATGATATTCTTCTATGTCTTTCACACCACACTCCACACTGTTCAAAAGTTCACCCAAAGTTTCCTTTTAAACTTGTGAAACAAGGTGACTTAAGTGAATGTTCATAACCTTTCAAAACAAAACAACACAACTTTCCAAACAATGACATCCCTTCACACAATCCTCTCTTCACAAATCTGATCTATAAATTCACTTTAAAACTGCACTATCTTTCTTAACATTCAACTCTCAATTTTCATATACATTTGTCATATATGTATTTGCATTTGACCTTCATATATGGCAGCATATCTTCATCAATATGAATCTCAAATGGACTTCATATTTCTGTCCTTTAACCCTTTCTCAATCTGCTCTTATTCATATAATATTCATTACACACACACCTTCAAATGTTCCTATCATTTACCTCTTATACCTTTTCAATAGATATGTCTTTTGTGGATGGATATGTCTCTTTGTTTCTAAAATCCCTTAACAAACAAATTGCAACCTTTCCCTTAACAAATTTTGTTCTCTAGTGATTTTGTCTTCTTCTCCAAATTGTCCTCTAGTGATTTTGTCTTATTCACTTTTGTCTTCTTCTCCAAATTGTCCTGTAGTGATTTTGTCTTATTCACTTTTTTCTTCTTTTCCAAATTATCCTCTAGTGATTTTGTCTTATTCACTTTTGTCTTCTCCTCCAAATTGTTAGTTTTATGATCAGATAATAAAAGCAGATTTTAATTCAAAAATCAGATACACAAACACAGAATATACCCTGGGAAAACCCTCCACTTGAGGGAGAAAAACCCAGCAACAATATATCACTTATATATTGAATGTAGAACAACAGTCTCCTTTACAATGAGGTCAATTATGAGGCCAAGAATAGCACCACAACCTGATGCTAACACAAAAACAATATAATGCTACTTGCTGATAGCAAACTCAGCCTTCTTCAATTATATCGATCTGCACTTGATGATCTTCTTACTAAACCAACTCGCACTTATAGATATTGAATGACAAGTGAATGAATGAATGTCTTAAGGGTCGAACAATATCTTATACTTATACTATTCGATTTAGGAAGAATTCAAGGGATGCGTCTTTTCAAGTATAATGTCGGCCTTCATGAAATGAAATGTCTCTTCAATACAATCACCGATTAGGAAGGGTTGGCCTCAATAAGAAATAAATAAAATAATATTTAATAAGTGACGTGTCTCTTCATAAAGAAATCACCTTGACAAATTAAATAGCCGATAGGCTATGATTTAAGTTGTCTTTCATAAAAGCGAACTGGGCTGGAAGTAAAAGCTCGACGCTGCCATGTAGCATCAACACTCCCTCTCAGCTAGGGAGGATACTTCCAGCTGTATAAGACATATCATCTCATCGTGATGTCAACCACCATGGCTACTCCCATATGTGGAAAAGAGACATATCACCTCATCGTGATATCAACCAGCATGGCTACTCCCATGAAATGGTAAATGTACACAAGTGCCCATCACGGAATCACTGAATGTGATGTCGTCACCTCATCATGACGTTCACCATGGCTACTCCCAGAGGGTGAAAAACACAAGTACAAGAAGATCATCATAGACTCTCTCACGTGATGTTGCCATGGAGTCACACACATGACATCCACCATGGCTACTCCCAGAGGGTGGAAACAAGGGCTTTCACCTCAAATCTCTCTCACAGAGAGAAATGCATTAACAAGGGCTTGCACCTTAAATCCCTCTCATAGAAAGAAATGCATTAAAGAAGATCACTAATGCTGAGACTCCCTCTCAGCTAGGGCTTCATTCTCCACCATACCAAGCTTGTCTCGAAAGTACACAAACTTTATCTTGGAGAGAGGCTTGGTGAGAATATCTGCTGTCTGCTCATCAGTGCTGATATACTTCAATTGGATAGCTTTCCTCAATACCATATCTCTGATATAGTGGTATTTGATCTCAACATGTTTAGTTCTGTCATGAAACACTGGATTGATAGAAAGCTTCACACAACTTTGACTATCACAATGAATGACAGTTGGCTCCAATGATTGTCCAAACAATCCTACAAGGAGCTTCCGAAGCCACACTGCTTCTCAAGCTACCACACAAGCTGCAATATACTCGGCCTCTGCAGTGCTTAGTGCCACTGAAGACTGCTTCCTGCTACACCAGGAGATCATCGCAGACCCCAAACTGAAGCAACATCCAGAGGTGCTCTTCCGATCAATAACACACCCTTTCCAATCAGAATCAGAATAACCTTGCAGCTTTAAGTACACACTAGAAGAATATCTCAAGCCATACCCAACTGTGCCACGATATGCTTTGCTGCAACTAGATGTATTTTTCTTGATTCACACATGAATTGACTAAGTGCACTCACTGCATAGCAAATATCTGGTCTAGTATTGACTAGATACGTCAACGATCCAATCAACTGCTTGTACATAGTGGGATCCACCAGATCTGAACTAGCTGCAGCCTTTTTTAGCTTCTGCAAGTTGGACTCCATAGGCGTAGACATGGATTTGCAATCCATAATACCAAATCTCTTCAGAATGTCAATTATATACTTCCCTTGACTTAGAATGATCTCATCTGGCTTCTACCCTACTTCTAAACCAAGGAAGTAGTGCATGAGAGCAAGTTCCTTCATTTCAAATTTAGAATCTAACTTCTTGCATTTGATAATAAGGTGATCTTCTCTAGTAAGAATTAAATCATCAACATAGAGAACCAAGATTAATGCTTCGCCATCAATTACCTTGAAGTATAGGTTTGAATCAACATCATTCTTGGAGAAACCCAAGCTCATCAAGTATCGATCAATTCTTTCGTACCAAGCATGAGGAGCCTGCTTAAGGCCATACAAAGCCTTCTTCAGCCTGCAAACATGAGAATCCTTCCCATGAACCTCAAAGCCATTAGGTTGCTCAATATATACCTCTTCCTCGATTACACCATTCAGAAATGTTGTCTTCACGTCCATTTGGTGTATCTTCCATCCTTTAGATGCTGCAATAGCAATGATGGTCCTGACAGAAGTATAACGAGCAACTGGAGCAAAGGTTTCCTCATAGTCTACTCCCCCTTTTTGAGAGAATCCTCTAGCCATGAACCTAGCCTTGTACTTCTCGATGCTCGCATTAGCCGCATGCTTGATCTTGAAGAGCGACTTAGAAGAAACAACAGATTTTCCTTCAGGTCTACATATGATGTCCCAAACATCATTCTTGAGGATGGATTGATACTCCTCAGCCATAGCATCTTTCCATACTTGCTGACTAGTAGCTTCCTCAACACTAGAAGGCTTTGACTCAATGATTTGACTCATCAATGCAACATAGCTAGAAAATTTGTGAGGCCTCTTGCTTTCTTTGAATGTTCCTCTTGGGGCTGCAAACCTTTCTGCCTCCTGCATTGTTTGCCTGGCCGAAAGAGGTTTCTTACGACCAATCACAATGTCTGTAGGCCCATCGGTAGGTTCCAAAGGCTCAACTGGATCATCATCTTCTTTAGGATCAGTAGCCTCCCTCTGAATCTCAGGAGTATGGTCAACTTCCATATCTTGAGGAGACTCTTGATCTTCATTGTCTATCTCCATGTGGATGCCCTTAGATCTCTTGAATGCAACATCTTCTTCAAATGTAACATCCCTGTTGATCTCAATCAACTTCTGACCTGGAATGTACACTTTGTAGGCTTTTGAAGATTCACTGTAGCCTACAAATATTCCCTTCTTGCCAGACGGTTCCAGCTTTTTCCTTTTATCTTTAGGTACTGTTGATGTGTTTTTCGTGACCGCACCAACACAGAATAAAGTTGCCAATGGCTGCCCTATTCTCTCTTGATCAAAGTATCCAGCATGCTAAGATTGCGAGAGAGTTCGTGCATTCAACTCCAAGGTTCTTTCAATGCGAATAGTCTCAGTTGGCTCGATGTGATTTGCTGGTATTTCAAGGGGACTTACGGAATTGTTCAATGGTGGAGAAATGCTCGGAAGATTTGTCTATGAAGCGCGGGTTTCCTATTCTAATCAGAAAGTACTGAATTGAAATGGCATAAGGTTTAGAGAGTCTAAATCTATTCTAAATGTGGGATATGGAGCTCAACTTCAGCAAACTCTCAACCGGACTTCGCTTTGCCTCGCATCGGACAGCTTCCACGGAGTCGGTGCAATCTTCAGGGGAGATGACTAAAGGTGTTCAAACCACCACTTGACATGAAGATACCATCACAACGACACATACCATCATTCAAACTGTGATTGAAGTTAGGCCCATAACGTTTCCAGTTGACCACACAAGGCGAACACACCATCAGTGAGCCCGCTAGTGGTATGGATAAGCGAAGCTTGCTTAGATCAAACACCACATTCCACAGCTAACATCTACTTGCATAAAAATGAAATTACGCTACTCTACGCTACTTGAAGTAGAAGGGATGAAGAAACCTTGCTAGCTATCCATAACAAAGACGAATTCCACCATCAATGAAAAGATCTTTTATTATGAAAGTTTTACACAACAATTTCTTACAAAAGTTTTCAAAGGAAAACTTTCCTTCTTCTTCAACTACACTATCAATCTATACTAAACTATTTCTAAGTTGTCCCTCTACTCTATGTCTATCATCTAACTTCTACTCTCTAATTCTAATGACTACAAATGAGGGGGACTCCCCCTTTATATAGTTGACCAAGTCCAACGGACGGCTCAGATTACAATCAGCTGGATGGCCCAGATTGTGCCACCTCAGCCCTAAACAAGATTCACCCTAAAAACCGCCACAATGGAGAGTGGGGCAATAAATGAGCAATTAATGGCCACCATCTTCTAGAAGATTCCAACTTTGAAACGCGTTTACACTGTTCCTGATCTTCTTCTTGACGTTGTTCTTCAACTTCTTCTTTGTCACTTGAGTTATACTAAGTCTCAACACTTAGCCATTTTTTTTCTTGTCTTCGCCAGTTCCTGCACGCCTGCTATTTATAGTAAGTCCTTCAATTCTTGCATCTCTGAAGCTCAGAATGATTTGAAATTTTGAACGCTAGATCTTCACGACTTCATCAACCTGTTGACACTGCTATTTCGGGTTGGCCTGCTATTTTTAGCCCATTTCTGAAGGTGGTTTACTATTTATAGTAACTGCCTGCTTCTGATACCTCCACAACTCCGTTTTCTTTGAAATTCGAATGATGTGCTCCTCACCACGTGACCTGCCTGCCGACACTGACGCAGCTTGACTTGCTATTTTTAGCCTGTTTCTGAAATGACTTACTATAAATAGTAAGTGCTCCGTTTGTCCTCAAATTTTACCAGCAGATAGTTTGGAAGATGTTGATCGCAGTGGTATACACCGGTTTTCAAAAATTCTGACTTTTTATCCCTCTTTTTGGGTCCCGAAGCTGAAAACCCTAATTCATTTTGCATGCATATCAAATGGTCTCCGTTTGTTCTCGTTTTTGTTGCATTGCGATCAGCTCGTGATTCTGAAGTGTTGGGAGGCGGTTGCTGGGATGTACCTACTAAAAATAGTAAGTTCCTAAATGAGTGACCATCTCTGTTTGCATGTCGCACCATTGCGTAGATCTCAAAAAACCCATAAGGAATATGCCGACATGCAAAGAAAACGCTGACATGCAAACTCTAAAAATAGCCCTGGAAGGCTGAACTCTGAAAGTTGTCGTCTCATTTTGCATGTTACACCATCGCGAAGGTCTCTGAAAACCCAGAAGGAATCTCCAGACATGCATTTGAAAATTCTGCATATAGGCCCTGAAATCTGCTTCGGAAGTTGAACTGCTAAAAAATAGTAAGTTGTCTGTTTCAGCTCAAATTTTGCCAGTGAGCAGGTTGATGTGTTCTGAATGCAGTGTGACTGTTAAAACTTCGAAGGTGTTGAGAAAATGTTCCAAATTTCACACTTACTAAAAATAGTAAGTAGCCGGAATCCGATGAAACTTCAGTGGAAACTTGCTGGAAGCATACTGACAACAGTGTTAGTCTTTATTTTCAATTTATTCACCTTGTTTGACCTCGGACTGACCAAAAGGATGGAAACCCTAATTTTCAGACTTGGCCAAATTTTACGTTTAAGCTCTCAATGGCGGAGACATCCCCGGAAGGCAGACATCAGAAAAGAGAGAGAGAGAGAGAGAGAGAGAGAGAGAGAGAGAGAGAGACCAAAGCCAAAATACCAGAATGGAGCAAAAATTAGGGGTCCCCATCTTGAATGGGGCGATGTGTGAAAAGGTCACAACATATGGGATCCCCACGAGAAAGTGTTGAAAAACACTTTAAGAATTGAACCTTGATTAATCTTCCTCAAACCATCATATAGAAAGGATGCTTACTCAAAAGGGGAGAAGAATCCGATATTGGATCAAAACACTTTCATCCAAGACCTCGTGAGTGTGTGCATTCGTTCCATCTCTAAACCATCTTGACTTCCGAGATCGGCCGCAACAGGTTATATATATATATCTTAACTTCAAAAGCATCCTGGACATTGCCTCACTGCCAGTCAGGTGTCCATAGCCCTGACGAGGTTGTCGCTACAATTCTCACGAATATTGCTCCACTGCCAGCCGCGCGGGCGTCTATAGCCGCAGTGGAGTTACTCGCATGTTCCCAAAACCAATATTTCATAATATTTCCTTCATTTTTCATTTTCTCATTTCTTGTTTTTTAGATATTTCTTTCAAGCACATTTTCTTTCTCTTCTTTTGATTTTCCGTCAATTCCTCAATTGGCTGGCAGGCAATGAAGCCTCCAATGGGTTTGAGAATTGTAGTGGTGCCGAAGTAAGATGTAAGATTTTCACCTGCCAAGACCTTTCCCAAGAAACCAAAATGACTCAGAGTGGAGATAGGTAAGGTATCGTAAGGTCTTTAGACTCACGTGTTAAGACACAATAACGGGTTAACCTCCCAAGACGAGTTTAATCGCTAACTGGATGATGACAAGAGGAAAACAACCTTAGCCTTTCAAAATTTGCACAAATTCCAGTGGAAAGAAACCACGTTGTGAAAATAAAACCATCATCACCCCCTTCGCAATGGGAAACCCACAATCCTTGCCCATTCCAAACCAAAACCACTTGAGCAGACAACTCAAGGGAAGAACCACCAAACCAAAAAAACCAAAGGGCAACAAACCAAAACCAAAACGAGACAAACCGAAAAGCAAAGAAAAGCAACGGGAAAGCAAAACCTAATCTAATTATGTTACAAAGTAAGCTCTAGGAGGGAACCTAAGCTTGGAAATAATGCATGAGGAATTTCCCATCGTTCGGCAATGGGATATCCCCTCGTGTTCGTGTTTGTAACTTAAATGCATCATCTCCCAAGATCTCAGAAGCTCGACCAGGGTCCGACCATGATTTGTCGATCCATCCGTTCATAACTCTTCGATGCTTAGTCAAACTTTCCAAAGTTTCATCTCTTTTTTCCTCCAATTGCATCAACTGAGACAGCCTTGTTTGAACCCAGTCTTCTCTCTCATTGACCTCTCCACATCCTTCTTTTAAAGTGACTTGTTGAATCATCTTTGGGACTTGCTCTAAGGAGATCTTACTCATAGCACCTTTGTTCTCTGAATGGAAAGCATCGTGCATTCTACCTGAATTGGGCAGCGATAAGTCCTTGATGGAGGCATTTTCTGTTTCTTGCTTTACATCTTTCAACATATAATCTCCAAACATCCTTTCATTCTCATCCCCGCTTGAATCGTTTTCAATCCATACTTTAGTGGAGGCAGGCGTATCTTCTAAAAGATTTTCTTCTTTCGAGCTCTGCAACATGAGGACTTCTTTCTTAATGGGCCTATATGAACCCAAATCAGTTTCTACAAACAAAACATCACTATTTTCACCACATTCTGTGATCATCAATCTGAGCCGTGGTGTACTTTCAATTTTTATCTAGTTTGGAACTCCTCTCCAAGGAAGCCACATGTGGGAGAAGTCAGTCGCAATGTATCCATTCAATTTCCTTGACCAGTCCCTACTCAATAGCATGCCATAACCATCAGGTATATCCACAACTGATATGTCAATGCGACTTTGAATTCTGGGATCTGCTTCCAGCTGCATATGGATGTTATTCAATTCTCCTACAACTGGAACCTCAGTCTTATCCAGTTGAGTCACCTTCTTGTTGGTCTAGAGCAGAATTATACCTAATGCTTGACATACCTTCAAAGGCATGACATTACTTGATGCACCAGAATCGATCAAACAGTTATGCAGTAACTTCCCAAAAATTCTAACTGAAACAAGAAATGGGGCTGGCTCACCCCTCCCCTGATAAAATACCACTGGTTTCTTCCTTTCATCTATTGAAGCATTCTTCTTTTCATCTTTTCTATCCACTGAAGCTTGATTGTCTTGGGTAACCTCCTTCAGATTCTGTGTTTGCTCTTGCTTTTGCTCTGCAGGAATATTGAACCGAACTCTCCTTTTATCTTCAGTCTTTGATTTCTCGGGAGTGTTTGAAGAACCTTGTACCATACCTACGAAGTTTTGAGGCTGTTGCGGAGCCTCCCAAGTGTCAAATGGCGCGTGAGGCATCTCTTCTACCACATTCGTTTCCTGTGTTGGACGAGACTGTGTGACAACATGAGGATTTCTTTGTGCACTGGTTGTTCCTTGGGATGTACTTCTCACAACTGGCGTTTCATACAAACTTCCCAAAATTGTATCTCTGACCTCTGAAATCTTCATTAGCTCATGTAAGGGGAGACTAACCTTCATCCTTTTGAATTCTTCTAGCACATAAGAGCCAAGTCTTTTCACGTCCTCTCTAGGAAGACTCTCCTTTTGTCTTTGCCCAACTTGATGAATTGGCTGCTGAATAGCTTGTTGTCCTCCTCTGCCTTGCGTTGCATTCTGCCGTCTGTACTTTTGAGAATCTCTAGGTAAACCTGGGTTGTTGCTTGCGTCGGGATGCGGCGGAGTTGTGAAATTATTTGGAGGTACCGATGATGTCAGAGGTTCACGTTGTTGATGGTAATTCCTTTGATATACTTTAGGAGCTTCACCTCTAGTAGTCTGAAGAGCTTGTACCTCCCTTCTTCCTTCTACCAAGACGTTATTTAGAGGCGGAAAAACATAACCATCTCTATGAAGAGGTTCTTCTGATGATGCATACGTGGCGTGAACTTCTGACGGTATTTGAAACTCTGGCATCCCCACGGGAGCGTTTGTTGAAGCTGATGGAAATTGGTGATTAACCAGTGGGGGCGTGTAACTCTGAAACTCAGGCGTGAAATTGCAATCCTCTATTATCAATGCCTGATCATATCTGGGTGCTGGGACTAATTCATATCCCGTAACTGGAAGGTTCTCTGCGGCCTCTGTATTTCTTGCTTCACTCTTGAGAATACCAGCCACAACTTGGAATTTGTGGCACTGAAGTTCAGAGTGCTGGTTCGTGTTATGTAACCTACACCATCCTGACGAGGCAGTTTCGGCCATATAAATTCTATCTGCAGGATGGTTTTCAGGAGGTGGCGGATTGTCTAATGGTGACGGGACGCCTCCATTGTTGGGCCCTGTATTCCAGGACCTCTTCTGAAATCCTTGATTATTGTTCCTATACCCATGACTGTTTTCATGACTGTATCCTTGATGGGTATCCTGATGACTTGGAGGATTACTCTGATATCCTCGGTTAGCACCTTGGTATGCCTGATAATTTCATGGCACATTTTGCGTCTGATTACTTTGATTTCTGAGGTAAGTCACCTCAGTTGACAGCCTCTTCACTTGTTCTATTAAATCTTTTATTTCATCTTTCTCCTCTTGAGTTTTCACTGGCGGCATTGTGTTTTGGAGATAAATAGGCTGTGTAACTTGCGTCTGGGACAAAGGCATCCTAGGATGGAGAACTAACTGACTAGACGATGCTTGCACTTGATAAGCTGGCTGTGGAATTGCATTTAACGCCGGAACTTGTTGATTCCATGTTGAGCCGAACATTGGCACTTGATTGTTTGTCGTAGCTAGGCCAGTATAGAGTATGGGCCCAGTTATATTCTGTCCTAAACCTTGACTTACTTCAATAGCTTTAGCGTAAGCTTGATTCATGTTTGCCGGAGTGGGGTGAGATCTCACGAACATTGCAGTCAAAGGATCAAGTGTTGAATAGTAGCTTTCTCGAGCATCAGCAACAACATAAGGAGTGCGTAATCTTGTGAGGGCCTTTTGGAACCTATTGTTGAATGCATGAATGGGCTCTTTGTCTTGTCTTCTCACTTCTGCAAATTGACGATAAAGCTCTACAGGGGTGGCTGGTATACCAAACTTTCCGATGAAGGCTTCCTTCATTTGCTCCCATGTTCTTATAGACCCCACTGGTAGGTGAATGAACCAAAAATGAGCCTCTTCTCCCAAAGAATATGGAAATAGGCGGCAAGCCACGTCTGCATACCCAATCTGCCTATTTCGTAAATGATCCTTGAACATTTTGATATGATCCTCAGTAGAACGATTTGGATCACTGACTTGATACTTAGTGCAGAAGTGCTCTGGATTCTTTGGCATGTCATGGTAATCAGTAAACTCAAGGGTAGATAGGTTGGTAACCAACCATGTAGCACCATTTGGAGCTGGTTGACCTCCTGGTTGAGCCATTGCTTGAACTGGTTGTCGCCTTTGATAAACGATAACTTGGGTTGGCTGTTGTACAATAGCTTGAACTTGTTTCAACCGAGCAAACCTCGAAGCACTAGGTGGAGTTTTAAATAAGCTTGAGATTTCTTCTCCACTTTTTTCACTTGACTGAACTTCTTCGTTTGATAAAAATTCTTCACTTGACTTAGCCTCCTTACTTGAATGACTTTCTTTCTTCTTTCTTGATCTCGTAGGTAGTTCTAACTCCACAAAATATTTAGATGAACTGGGCGTAGACCTCAAGATTCTTGTAAGCTTGTCTGGCGAAAATGAACTGATACGATCCAGGATTTAGTTGCTTCTTCTATTGGCTGCGCGCGGGATTGTTCAATCCTGAAAGAATACCATCTTGACTCATGATAACTTTCTCCAATAGAAATTTTTGTACTTCAAACAGTTTCTACTTTAACACAACTGTATACACTGGACAACCAAAGATCCTAAAATGACTAACTTCCGGCTTCACCCTTGTGAAAGCTTCTTCGGGAGTCATGTTCTCCAAAATGTGGTGAGGGCTTCTATTCTGAACATAAACAACTGTCCTAGATGCTTCAGCCGAAAGGAAGGTTTGTAGATCTTGGTCATGAATCATGACTTTGGCTGCTTCTACAATAGATCTGTTCTTCCTTTCTGCAACACCGTTCTGTTGAAGATTGTAAGGGACATAGAACTCCCTCTTAATCCCTGCTTCAATGCAAAAGTTACGGAAGCTTCCGGAAATGTACTCTCCTTGGTTATCGGATCTCAGAACTTTGATCCTCTTCCCGGACAAGTTCTCTACCTGAGCTTTAAATTCTTTGAACCTCTCAAGTGCTTCCTCAGATTCTTTAGATTTCAAGAAATAAATCCAAGTCTTTCTAGAGTAGTCATCAATAAAAATAATGTAATACAAGAAACCACTCAAAGAAGCAACAGACATTGGACCACATAAATCAGAATGAATAAGATCTAGAATACATTTAGATCTACTATGAAATGGACCTTTAGTATTCTTACCCAATGCAGAACCTCTGCAAGTGCCTTCATGCTCTTGGTTGAGTTTCAGAAGGCCTGTGACCATCTTCTCCATGGTTGGTAGTGCTCGAAAGTGAAGGTGAGCCAATCTTCTATGCGAAAGTTCACACGAACTTGATGAATCATGCAACAAGGCCTGAAGTGGATGAGTGCAAAGTCTGTAGAGATTCTCATGTCGAACTCCAATCATCCGAGCGGTCTTGATATTTGAGTTCTTCGGCCATGCAAGAACTTTACCTTCTTAGAATGCAACTTGGTACCCCTTGTCCTCCAAGGTTGAGATAGAGACAAGGTTCCGCTTGATACCCAAAACAAATAGAACATCACTCAATTGCAAGGAAATGCCAAAATCCAAGTGAAGAGAGGAGGTCCCAACTTCTTTCACAGAATAACTTCTCCAATAATTACTTGAACACTAGAATCTCTCTCCACCAAATCAGATAGATGCTCTCTAAATCCGATGATGTGACGAGAGGCACCACTATCAATCAACCATGTATTGTTTTCCTTAGGCACATTGCTTGATAAAGCAGAATAGAATAGAAAACCACTTGAATCCTTTTTCGGAGAGATCTCACCCACATCTGCAATAGAAACCTGCTGCTTAGGTTGAGTTCGACAATCCTTCACATATTGACTGAACTTGTCAGATCTAAAACATTGAATGCGGGAGAGGTTCTTCTTCTTCGATGTAGGAGCACCATTTGAACCTTTATCTCTATTCCTCTTGAAGTATCCTTTCTTCCCTTCTTTTCCTTTCTTCTTTGAGGATTGAGCGGCAAGAACATGAATATCTTCATTTGTAGAGCTTTGACCAATGCCTCTCGCAGCCAACATTGATTCTTCTTGAATACAATCTGCTCTCAATTGATCAAACTTAGGAAGTTTTGATCTCGCACTGATTCCTTGAATGAATGACTCCCAAGATGAAGGAAAACCATTAAGAAGCAACATAGTCAAATCCTTGTCATCAACAATATGCCCAATGGTAGAGAGCTGATCTCTCAACTCGGTGATCTTCATGAAGAATGAGATGACGGATTCTCCTTTCGCCATCTTGATATGATGAAGTTGCTGTTTTAATGCAAGAGCTCAACTTGTGTTGTTGATCTCATACATCTCCTCCAAGGTCTTGAACATCTCTCTTGCAGATTTTAACTTGGAGATGATTGGCACAATGTGATCTTTCACAGAATCAACCAACATCTTTTTCGCCTTAGTGCCATTTCTCTTCCATTGAGGCTTCTCATTCTCATTGGTTGGTTCGGGAACTTTGCCCTCCACGAACTCAGCTTACTCATTTTCTTCCAAAGCGAGCATGACTCTAAACTTCCAAGATGTGAAGTTTGATGCTCCCTCAAGTCTATCTTCGACCTTGAGCCCATTCACCATCTTGACGATAAGATAGATGCAATCAAAGATGAGAATACGAATGGAGGATAACGCTGCTTGAAGAAATCTGATCACGATCTTTCTTATACCCGCTCTGATACCATGTTAGTTTTATGATCAGATAATAAAAGCAGATTTTAATTCAAAAATTAGATACACAAACACAGAATATACCTTGGGAAAACCCTCCACTTGAGGGGGAATAACCCAACAACAATATATCACTTATATATTGAATGTAGAACAATAGTCTCCTTTACAATGAGGCCAAGAATAGCACCACAATCTGATGCTAACACAAAAACAATATAATGCTACTTGTTGATAGCAAACTCAGCCTTCTTCAATTATATCGATCTGCACTTGATGATCTTCTTACTACACCAACTTGCACTTATGGATATCAAATGACAAGTGAATGAATGAATGTCTTAAGGGTCGAACAACATCTTCTACTTATACTATTTGATTTAGGAAGACTTCAAGGGATGCGTCTTTTCAAGTATAATGTCGGCCTTCATGAAATGAAATGTCTCTTCAATACAATTGCCGATTAGGAAGGGTCGGCCTTAGTAACAAATAAATAAAATATTATTTAATAAGTGATGTGTCTCTTCATGAAGAAATCGCCTCGACAAATTAAATAGCCAATAGGCTATGATTTAATTTGTCCTTCATAAAAGCGAACTTAAAAGCCTGACGCTGCCATGTAACATCAATACAAATTGTTCTCTATGCAAAATATATCACTTGAAAATCACTGGTATCCACAAGGTATCCACACCATACAAAACAGATCGCTGCATGTGTATATCAAAGCATGGTGATTTTGAAATGACTTCAAACCGTCTTTTATGTCATCCTTGTTTCTTTCCTTCAAAAGAGTCGGCCTCTAACATTTTTCTCTCCAATGTTATCTTTAATTTAAACATACACTCTCCAACATGTAATGGATATAATGGGAAACTCTTATTACATTGGACCACTCTTATTATAACAGGCAAATATTACATCAATGATTTTATTAATTACTCTGTGCTTTTGACATCAATGAGAACATATTCCAACAATGATGACTATCTTGTCCTTGCATATTTGACATCATGACAACATATTCCAACAATGATGACTATATTGTCCTTGCATATTTGACATCAATGACAATATTTCTAACACAAACAAGGGCGTGGGCCTGTAAGAAAGCCTCTCTGCCACCAACAAATTTGTCCAAACAAATGTCGGGAGTAGATGGTGAATGATGCGTAGAGAAAGGAGGCCTTTGATTTAAACCGCCATGGGAAGAGGGCGGATTAGAGACGTGCTGTGGTTGCGAATTAGAACTGCATCGACCCACGAAACCAAGGGCATCACGACTTAGGGCTTAAAATTTTTGCTGCCATCAATCTTAGGTCCTGCGAACGAGCCAGAACAGGAAGGACACGCATCATGGGAAGGGGTTAACAGGTCGAAGTCACTTGATTGAAAGTTGCAGGTAGCGGGTGCGAGGGTGGGAGCAAATGCAGGTATCATTCCGCTCATCTCTACAAATTAAATTATTCTCTTTTCTTTCCATGTTATGAGTAGTCTACTTCGATTATTTTTATATATATTTTTTTTTCATTTTTTTAATTCATAAAAAAATCTTGCAGCTATATGAATAATACTATCCTAACAAGAAATAATTATATTATAATGTAAAAATCAAATACAATAATATTAGTAGAATAATGTATATTAATATATAATCTAATTATAATGATATAAATATAGAATATAATATTATAATTTTTTAATAATATATATATTATTTTTTTAATAATATATATATTATAATTATATGATATTGTAAAAATTATTATTATCATTATTTTTAGACTACAGGAATCGGGTAGCACAACCCCCTATAAATTGTTGTGCACCTGGTAAACTTTTTAACATGACCGGCGGCGCTGGCGCGACAACCCTCTGATACCACGGGGGTGGGGTAGATTGTAAAAAATATTATTATAATATATAATACAATAATATTAATATAATAATATATATTAATATATAATATTGATTATATTAATGTAATAATAATATATTATTATTATTAATATATATTAACAATAATATAATATTCTAATAAATATATTAATAAACTAATATCTATTAACATATATAATACTATAATATATATAATTATTTTATTATAATAATATCATATATTAATATATTATTATAATAATATATTAATATATGATAATATTATAATAATTGTTGTACCCAAAATAAATTTTTGCTTCAAAGAAACATTTTTTCTTAAAATGATCTAGATCATGTAAAAATGTCGTCAAAAGTATGTTTTAGGTCAAACAAAACATAAGGTTTTTGTGGGTTTGTGTCAAGGAAGATACCTGCAAAATTCTGAAAATTTGAAAATTAGGGTTTCAAACCCCTGTTTTTAGGAAAACCCCTAAAAATAGGACCTTTTCGGAATTAATTGAAAATGATTTTGATAGGATGAATTGACTTCACGATTACACTGGTCTAGTCAAAATCACCAAAAAGTTGGTTTTACTCTGGTGGGTCTATTTTTATTTTTCAGGAAGAAAGCTAGGACCTCTGCAGCCATTAATGGCAGAATGGCTAGTACCAGGTGGTGAAAGCTAAGTCTCAAAAGCTTCAATGAAGAATCCATGGTGGAAATACTAAAAAAAAAAAATGCTATCTCACGGAGGGGATTTTCAAAATTGAAAAATGCCAAAAATAGAAAATAGCCGTAAACATATAAGAGCTATAAATGGTTTATTTGCTTATAAGAAATAGTTACAAACATCAATTATGCATAATTATACCTAGAAAACACCAGCTGATTGCTTTTATTGAAATCTGGAAATGCGTGCACAACAAATTAAGAGACTGCTGTAGGTGAACGATTTGCCTAGGATTTGCAATTTCTCCACCTTTATTTTAATGCTAATGCTCATCAAATGCTAGGCGTACATGATGGGTAGCCTTCCTTGATAGGCATTTTTGCTTTAATTCACATGCCTCCCTTATGGCAGCAACATGTGTTCTCTAAAGGACAGTACGACCTGCA
The DNA here is from genome assembly GCA_007258455.2 of Sequoia sempervirens. NCBI lineage: Eukaryota > Viridiplantae > Streptophyta > Pinopsida > Cupressales > Cupressaceae > Sequoia > Sequoia sempervirens. The sequence continues at coordinate 6,855,775 of VDFB02000016.1, read as the reverse complement.
TAAGAGGTACGACCTGTACTATTAATGCTGAGTGTGCTCTTCAATGGCAGCTGGAATGATATCTGTAAATGCCCTTCAGATCTGCTCTAACCCTTGGACAAATCTCCACAAATAAGCTCAAAGATGGCTCCTGAATGAAGCCCTCTTTGTAGCAATGATTCAGCTGGTCTTTCACAACTTCAAGATTGTAGAATATTGAAGAATTTCCGTTCTCCAATTGTGTCAAAATGGCTGAAACCCTCGTCTCAGGCACAAATTTCAAGAAGCCAAGAAACAATGTCAAATGATCAATATAATGAGGTCGACTTGTCTTGCTTATATTCTCCTCAAAAGGCATGATTTCTGAAAAAGGTACGATTTCCTCTTGAATAGGTTTTAATACATTTAAAATGTATTTAAGACACTTAATACTCCTTTAAAATAAATCATTTCACTTGAGCGTACCTTTTTGTTTTACCATTTAATTTCACTTTATTAAATTTAAGTGGCTCACTTTTATAAAGTTAAAATATAACTTTATAATATCCTTTTTAATAATTAAATATAACTTAAACCACTTAAATATTAATATCTCTCTGAATACTCAATATTTTGACGTGCCGTCTGAAGTTGGGGTCAACACTCTATAACCCCCATGTGTCCAGGTGCCCTGACTAAAAATAGCATCATTGCCAGATTGACTTACTATAAATAGTAAGTCCCTCAAACTAAGCCAAACATTGATCTGCAAAGGCCTGGAACTGAACCAAATACTGAACTGAAGGAATGGAGTGACAACGACCTCCATTAACTGCCACTGAGACCCTCTATCCAAACATATTAGCCTACGAGGATCCGAGTAATAGACTAAACCATCTGCAACTGATACTGACTAGAGTGGGGACATTACAAATTTGCAGAAACCGTTTCCGGGGGATCTCTTCAGATTCAGCCCAGCTTTGCGATGCATGCATTTGCAAGTCCGTAAGATATACTGAGCAATCGTGACAGATTATCCTGCGAACACATAAAATGGAGGGAAAATAAGTCAAAATATCAAACTGTACCTCTACAGGCTAGAGGCGCCTAGGTTTTTGGCCAGCTAGTTGAGGTTTTCGGTAGCTGTTGTCTTCACGAGATCTGTGCAAAGTCCTCTAGCCACGCAGTGAATCCAACTGTTGTCCCTCGAGATTCGTGAAATGCCTGTAGATGAAGAATTAGTGAAAAATATTGAAGGATAAAAACCAGTAGAAAAATGGCCAAGTATGGAAAAATGCATCTTCCTTGAAAAAGGCGCCCTTCTATTGGAGGTCTTAGAAGCAATTTTTTGGCTTCGTCGTTCCCAAGAACATATCTTCTGAGTGGTTCTATCTTTGAGACGAAAGTGTCAACACGCGCATCGGAGCAATCCAACTCCCGACAGCGAGGGTCAAAGTGGAGCATTCTGTTGAAAGTTACAAATTGCAAAATCATTCTCAGAAGCTAAAATAGCCCCTGCAAGCCAGGCATGTGCTTGCATTTGAGGGTCTTAATCTAGCTTTCAGTCATTGCACATACAGTCATCGTTTGCGGAAATCTTCTAGCTACGCGATGGATCCAACATCCAGTCGACGGGAGTCATCAGTCACCAATAGCAGTACATTGAAGCGTGGAGAGTTAGAATAGGGAAAATGGCTAAGTCTGGTGTCATATGCACCCTTTTGGAAAAAGGCGCCCTAGTTTTTGAGGCATTAGACTCTATTTTCAACACTTGCAGCTCCTAGCAACATGTTTGTCAGACTTGTTCTAGGTACGTGATGAATCCGTCAGCTCAGTTTCAGGATCTATCGTGCATCCGGAATTCAGGGTCCAACAGGGGTTGCGGTAACATTTTCAAAGCTAAAAAGTAGGAGCTTAGCTAAAAACTTCAAAACTAAGAAATGGCACCCAAAAAGTCAAAGTTTTACTTTCAAAATTGAAGTACATGCTATGGCTGCCTTATAAAGGTGGAATCAGTTAACTAAATTTAAAATATTAAAACTTCAGTTTTGAATGTCAGTTTTACACTATGTTACACCGCTGTCTAGGACGGGGGGATGCTAGAACGGGGGGATAGGTTTCCGGGACGGGGGGACAAAGGGGCCTCAATTTGGGGACGGCGACGGGGGGGTGGGGGGGGGGGTGTATAGATTATTTACTATACATATGGTACTTAAAATGCTAGTTATGAAAAGATGTATAAGACTATTAAGAAGTAAAATAGCAAAATTGCAAATGCCAAATTGAAATACTAAATATTAAATACTTGAACATTGAACATTGAGGTTTTCAATACCGAATTACTAATTAGAAATTAGAATACTGAATACTACAATTGTCGAATCGATAAATGGAAGATTTCTATTATATGATATCAAAAATATGTGATGATAAAGATGATTACAATGAGTAGCATGATATCAATATCAAAAATATGTGATCATAAAGATGATTACAATGAGTAGCATGATATCAAAACAAGTACAAAATCAAAATGTCAAAATGACAAAATGTAGTGAAGGAGGGGGAGGCCTCTAATCATCCCTTGGGAGGTCGGAAAACTCCTCATCATTGGAACCACTGGACTCCCCAAGGTCAAGACCCGCCAAAGGAACACCGACCAACCCTAAATCTAAAGCATCCTCATCCTAATCAATTTGTGATGGCTCCTCTGGCTCTGCATCCCATCGTTCTGCTGGGCTCTACTTGTACACACGTGTCCTGCGGTTAGTGATACGCAAGGCACTATGTACAACCACTAGCTTCTCTGCTCTCTTAGAGGTAAGTCTGTTCCTGTTAAGAGAGTGGATGAAGCTATAAGTAGACCAGTTCCTCTCAGAAGCTGAAGAACTAGAAACCTGAGACAACAAACAAATGGCTAGTGTGGTGGTCATTGATTTCGGTCCATGACAGGTGCAGCACAAAATTGAATCCTCCCGTGCCATAGTTCTTATGTCTGCCTTTGCCGGAGCCTTATAACCCCTAAGAGTAGCAAATTTCGTCCACTCAGTGCGAATCTTGTCAGCAGTTTCAACATCATACATCCTATCAATGCACTTGAAGAACCCTTCCTTCACCTCATCATCCTGAATCGGTGTAACTCTACCAGGCCTAGGCATGTACCACTTCGGATTCAATGCATAAGCAACCATGTGCAAGGGAGCGTTTAGGCTGTCCCATCTGTGCTGAATAATAGGCTGAATGTAAACATTGTAGAATGCTAAAGTGGGGTCCTTCTCTCGCACAATTGCCCTCAGCTGGCCAAGCATAGAATCAATGCACTCATATACCTCTCCAAGGTTAGGTGCATCCCCATCCCCATATCTGATGACCTAGACAACTGGTTTAATGATGGCGACAATACATTTTGCATCATTCCAAAATGCATCACTCGTCACTATCTCCTTCACCCTCCTCCCCTGCTCCGTCCTGGCCCCATCCCATCGATTCTATTTTTGCGTCATAACCATGAGTTACAGTGGCTCTTGCAACTCAAGTATTCTCTCCAAAAGAATGAAATAGGATGCATATTTGGTCTCAACTAGTTTCAAGAACTCCTCCTTCGCGAAGCTCCTGAAGATGGCATGTGAAGTGTGGTGGTTGCAGATGTACATCTGCACATCTCTTGCATTGCTAACCACTCCTCTAATCCACTCAATCTTCCCCATGTCCTTGAGTGCATTGTTCATGGCATGTACACAACATGGAGTCCACCAAATATGTTTGTATGCTGCCTCAACAAGCCTCCTTGCAACTCTGCACACATGTGTTGCATCTGTCACTACTTGTACCACATTTTGTGGCCCAATCTCCTCAATAGCTGTCCGAAGGATGTCAAACTGAAAATCAATATCTTTTCAATGCCCTGAACAATCAACCACCTTGAGAAAGAATGGGCCCTCTGAGCATGTAACTATGGCATTGATGAGTGGATGATGCCTAATGTTCGTCAACACATCCATAACTATGCTACATCCAGAGTCCTCCCAACATGCCCTCATTGTCTCCATCAATGAATTGATCTTGGCATAGTTGTTATCCAAGATCGTGGTCCTCAATTTGTGTTCACCTAGTGGCACATATGATGCTCCTCCCTTCGCCACCATCGACATCATCTCCTTATAATAAGGAGATTGAGCTACATGAAATGGGATGCGATTGGCAAAGAAGAACTTTCCAATGGAATGATCTATCTGATCCTTCAGGTGCACATTAAACAAATCAGCTATGGGGTTAGGATGACTTTGCATCTTGCATTTCCCCTTGCCCTGTTGTGATTCAGCCATAGCACTATAAGTGGATGAAGGTCTTGAGGCTGACCCTGACAATGTTCCTGCTCTCTGATGCTATGTAGGAGTAGAAATATGTGGCTGCCTTTGCATTTGCTGCCCCTGAATCTGCTGAATAGTTTGAACATGTTGCCTACCAGATAAGGTAGTAGGCATTGGAATTCCCACGTCATCTGGAACACCCAAAAGCTTGTTGAAGTCAATTCTGTATTTTAGATTTTTAGGGTCCTTCAAAAAATTACATGCTCCCACACCTTTTCCTGGCCAAAAGAGGAAGTGTGCATTAAGTCTGGTGATGCTCCCAAACCAATCATCACCACGAATGTTGCATTTCCATTTCCTCGTGCCACCACATGATGATGTTGGGGCTGTTATTCTTGTTGCAAACTGTTTGAGAGGAGATTTGGGTTCATAAGGACCCCTAGCCCACTTTGCCAAAAGCTAGGAGGGGCAATCAGTAGCAAGTGGTGCACTAGCTATGGAACTAGTTTGCCCTTCCAGATTTGACCCATGCTCACCCCCCTCATTGGGCTCATCCTCATGCTCAAGTTCATATTTTGATTGGCTGCACTATGAGAATGAGTTTCCATTTCATCCTCACTCATTTCATGGCTGCGGGAGCTCATTTTGACATAGAATTTCACAAAATGAAAAAAAAAATTCAATAAACACATAGTTTCAGCCTATGCCCCACTTTAAAATTAAAAAAAAAAACTCTATATTTTAAAATTTTTAACAAATTTTAAATTGTAAAACAAAATCTAAATTAATTTAGAAAATGAAACAACAAGAAATGAAATAAGAAAATTAAACAAGAAATGAAAAAAATTGAAAATCAGAAAATAAAATAAAAAATCAATTAAAAACCCTACCTTTTGTTTGAAAAATCTCTTCAACAAGGTGAAGAATCTTCCTCCTCTTCTTCTTCTTGCTCCTTGTCACTCCTCTTTCACTTGCAATCATTCCTTTCACTCCTCCAATCACTCTTTCCTCAACTCTTCACTCTTCTTCTTCTTGCTGTAGCAAACAATTAGAAATGAAAATGTGAATAAAAATGAAGCTTGGGCCTTTTGAAGGCATGGAAGAGTGTAGATGGTCCCCATACACCCTTAGGGTTCGAATAGAACCAAACAAATAATAAAAAAATGTGTCAAATATTTTTTAAAACCATGTCTTTATGTTGCCGCCGTGGGGGACGCCAGGGTGTCCCCGAGACGCTCGAGGGACGCCCAGGTGCCCCCCTCAACGTCTTGGGGATGCCAGGACGTTTCCGCGTATCTGATGGTGAGTGAAAAAAATGGTGGTGCCACCAGAAACATGGGAGTGCCGTCCCCGTTCTGGAAACGCTAGGGCTTTTAGGGGGGGGGTGCGTCCCCGTGGTTCACTGGTTTTACATTGCATGTGACGTATTTTTGACTTGCATGTTGGGTGGCGCCCAATTTAGGGTTTATATTTCATTCAGTTAACTAAAAGGAGGTCCAATGAGATAATTGCATCCTAAATTTAGGGTTATCTCCTAAATTTGAGGCCTTAATTCTTCAAATTTCCTTAAATATGCATTAGAGGTGTCCATTATTTTTACAATAGGTGGAAGCAAACACAATTTTCCTCGTGGAAGCAAGATCTGAAGGCGCTACAGGAAGAATTTTTCAGTGTTCTTCTCATCTATAGGTCCAGATTGTTTAGCCAGATAGCGTTGCATGCCTCATTTTTCTGGCAAATTCTTGGTAGCTTTCATCAGATTGAGGCAAGGAGGCGAATTTCTTGAGGTAGAATATAACTTCTATTTTCTCACCTCATAATTCTTCTATCCTTGTCTTAGGTTTTCTTCACATGTCAAACTAAAAGGCGTCTTTTTTAGTATCAGATCATCTGGGTTTGTTCAGAATCTTTTTCTCTACAAAACGCATGTGCTAGATTTTTTTCAGGAAAAACTGCCTCATAGCTTCAATTTTTGAAGCTTTGCTTTTTTTTTTGGAAATTCCTTTGCATGGTTGAGAAAAAGTCATAATTTTGAAAAACGAAGAATCTGGGTGTGATCAACTCATCAGCGGCAACAAAACCCATATGTCAAAAGTTTTCGTCAAAAAAAGTTTCTGAAGCTCCGTTGCCCTTACTGCTTCTATTTCGAAAGGTCTTTGCATGTGAAGTGAAAATGCATTTTTTCAAATTTCTGACGTTGTGGGTTGGCTTAGAATTTCATTCTCTATAAAACCTATATGTCTGAATTTTTCATAAAATTTGCCCCTCGACAGGGTATTTTTAGCCTCATCAAGAGATATTTCAGCTTTCCGGAAAAAGTTGTTGGAATATAGCCGTGTTCACAGTCAATAGGCGAGTTTTTCAGAATGCAGTTCACTCAGACTGAATTCAAGACCAAATCTGTCTTAATTCATAATTTCATTAGAATGACTGACACAGATTTACATCAAGCGCATCCGGAGGGTTGATTCAGACAATTTGGCAGGTGTAGACACTCAAAGTCCACACGATTTCATACCTCGTATAGCTGATAGCCTTTCGACGCTAGTTTAGAGGGTTGACACCGTTGAAATTCTGCGTGTGCAGCGATTCGTGTGCAATTCTCACAACCAGAGTGTTCGAGGTCAAACTTCTTAGTTTCGTCATGCAACACTTCCATTGAGAAAAACGTGAAAAGCGTCAAAAGTGTGAGAAGTGTAAAGCTGCAAAGGAAACATAGGCCATCACTCCAGTTGCGAAGCCACCAGAGTTACCAATCAATGAACTGCTAGTTGAAGTATGTAGATATTTCCAGGATTCCTCAAGTTGCTAACAAGCAATGAATTGATAGTTAAGGCATGTGACGATCTCCAGATGGTGATGCGATCAACAACCTCGTGGAGGGGTTAATTGCTCAAGATCATGGCCTGTGAACTACAGATCAAGATGTCCCACCTTTTTAGGATAGACATTAAATACAAGAGTTAACATGATGTCTCTTTCCAAGTTAACTCGTTGTCCCACATATCATGGCATGTCTATTTTGGAATCATCTATGTACAGTTGGAGTTCTCATTTAATTTTCAGTTTCAGTTAATTGATGTTAGTTTTATCAGTTGACTTTCATATCAATAAGGATTTGCATGCTGCAAGGTCCAATTAGTTTAGTTTAGAATAAGTTAACTGAGGTAGCTTTTCCAGTTAACTGTTAGGTTGCATACATTTAGACTTAAGAATAAACTGTTGCATGCTTGCAAGACTCGTGTTAACTCAAGGAGATTTTAGGGTTCCCTACTCCTTGAAGTTCTATAAATAAGAGCACCCTTGCTCATTTGTAATTAACTTTTGCGCGTAATCGCATACATGCTGAGCCCACCTTGCCTGTAGTATTGCTATTCAGTTTCTGTTCATTTAGTTAAATATAATTGCTGTTTTGATCGTTTAATTGTGTTGATAGGTCCTTCATGCAATTTTGCTGTCCTAGTTATTATTCTTGTTGTGATTAATAAGCTTTGTTTCATATCTACACCTCGGATAGGAGTTCCTCCTCCTTGGGAATTTAGAAGTAGAGTTTATTGTTTGATGTTGTGATTAATAGTTTTTCTTTCATATCTACACCTTGGATAGGGCTTCCTCCTCCTTGGGAATTTAGAAAGAATAATTGTTGTTTAATTGTTGTTTCCAATAAGCTTGTTGCATATCTACACCTTAGATAGGGGTTTCTCCTCCTTGAGAATTTAGTAATAAAGTTTATTGTTTGATGTTGTTACCAATAACCTTCATATCAGCCTACGCCTCGGATAGGGGTTCCTCCTCCTTGGAAATCCTATTATAAAGTTTATCGTCTAAACATTCCCTGCTCCTAAGTCTATTGGCATTACAATTCACACTTTTGGAGTGCGTGTTGGCAACAAACAACTATGCATAGTGCGTAATGACTGCTCTTCTAATTAGGAGGGGAAGCTCCCTCTTTTGTTGATATGGAACAAAATTCCCAAGGAGGAGGAACCCCTATCCGAGGCGTAGATATGAAACAAAGCTTATTAATCACAATAGGAATAATAACAGGGACAACAAAATTGCATGGACCTATCAACACAATTAAATGATCAAACCAAGAATTATATTTAACTAAATAAACATATACTGAATAGCAATACTACAGGCAAGGTGGGCTCAGCATGTATGGTATTACGCGCAAAAGTTAATTACAAATGAGCAAGGGTGCTCTTATTTATAGAACTTCAAGGAGTAGGGAACCCTATCCGAGGCATAGATATGAAACAAAGCTTATTAATCACAATAGGAATTATTCCCAAGGAGGAGGAACCCCTATCTGAGGCATAGATATGAAACAAAGCTTATTAATCACAACAGGAATAATAACAGGGACAACAAAATTGCATGGACCTATCAACACAATTAAACGATCAAACCAAGAATTATATTTAACTAAATAAACAGATACTGAATAGCAATACTACAGGCAAGGTGGGCTCAACATGTATGCTATTACGCGCAAAAGTTAATTACAAATGAACAAGGGTGCTCTTATTTATAGAACTTCAAGGAGTAGGGAACCCTAAAATCTCCTTGAGTTAACATGAGTCTTGCAAGCATCCAAGAGTTTATTCTTAAGTCTAAATATATACAACCTAACAGTTAACTGGAAAAGCTACCTTAGTTAATTGATTCTAAACTAAACTAATTGGACCTTGCAACATGCAAATTTTTATTGATATGAAAGTCAACTGATAACTAACATCAGTTAATTGAAACTGAAAACTAAATGAGAACTCCAACTATACATAGATGATTCCAAAATAGACATGCCATGATATGTGGGACATCGAGTTACCTTGGAAAGATACATCAATTTAACTCCTATGTTTAATGTCTATCCTAAAAAAGTGGGACGTCCTGATTTGTAGTTCACTGGCCATGATCTCGAGCAATTAACCCCTCCAAGAGGTTGTTGATCGTATCACCATCTGGAGGTTGTCACATGCCTTAACTGTCAATTCACTACTTGTCAACAACTTGAGGAATATCTGCATACTTCAACTGGCAGTTCATTGATTGGTAACTCTGGTGGCTTCGCAACTGGAGTGATGGCCTTTGTTTCCTTTATCATCTTCTGACGCTCTTTGATCTCTTTAGCTAACTTGTCGAAGCTTGTTGACATCATTGAGAAGTGATTCTACTTGGACCTCACTAGATCACCATCAAGACCATCACAAACCAGATTTTGGAATTCATTTTGCAGAACCTCGAGATCAACATAGGTACCATTCTCATGAATATAATGGCACGAGATTTGAGTGACAAATCCGCTCACAAGTTTGACGGCAGCAGCAACATCTTCTTTCATACTGGCCAACTTTGTAGAGATTCGCTCGTATATTTCCACTTTGAAGAGGTGTTGTTCTCTCCAAGCGAAAAGCTTTCTTTTATCTTCATCTGCTACAACGGCGTCATACACAACTGCCAACTGAGAAATGAGAATCAAATCCTTTGGTTTGCCCTTTGCCATAGTCAACTCAAGCCGCTGGATTCCCTGACGAAGATCATGTGCATCGTACCTCTATTGATACAATTCTGTGAGAAGGTATTTGCCTACAATAATGAAATCCTCAATCTAGTTCTCCAAGTGCTTTCCACGATTGACTAACCGACCCAATTTTTGTTGATTTGCAGGTGTCTCTCGAAGCTGTGGGAGAATGGTTGTAACACTTGAGGTTCCATGAAGAAGATTCGAGATGTATAGCCGTAATTGCCGTAATTGTCTCTTTTCAGCCTTGAGGGTTGCCTTATCTACTCTGTCCTTCATCACTCGCTCTTCAAGATTACTTGCAACAACCTTGAAAAGGCTCTCGTCCATGTGCCGAGTGCTCTTGCCAAGATTAGCTTTGACGAAGGTGAAATCACCAACTTCAACCTCATCCAAACTCTTGCTCTCCGATGGTGTAGCAACTTCAACAATGATCTCTGCTTCAGGAGTCTTTTCTATATGCACCTGCTTCTTGATCTTCTTGTTTGATTTATCCTGATAGGGAGTGCCAAACTTAGATAGATCAAGCTGATATGAAGGCTTTCGCCTCCTTATTCCCAAAGTCTTCTCAAGCCAACACAAGTTATCAATGTTAACTTCTCGAGGATAAATTGCTGCTGTTGTGTCAACCTCTGGTGGATCAACTAGTATCGAGGTTTCATGAACTGAGGATTTAGGATCCGAGTCATTATCAATGGGAGGTGTCTGTGGAGAAGATGGCGGACTAGGAGATGAAGATTTGACTTCAGCTTGCACCACTGGCTCCACTGGAACTTCCGACGCCTTCTTTGGTTGATTTGTGCTCCTTCCCGTCATCTTTCCACTAACCCTGACACCTTCAGGAGGTTTCATGATAAACTTAACTCTAGGTCTCGACCTTGATGTAGAAGGTAGTGAAGAAAACACGACTGGCGGCTCTGCAATTGAAACTGCCTTTCGCCTCCTCTTGCTGTCCAAGAAATACATGCTAGTTTTGAAAACTCCTCTTGACAGGTCCTCAATCGAAGTACTCTCTTTGGCATACCAATCCAGTTGTCGAAGCGGCACGCAAACAACTTGATCTTTGACGAATGTGCTAAGTAACTCCTTCCCTTCATCATGAGACAAACCCTCAACGTCTTCTAATAGGAAATCAGCAAGCTGAGGAAGAGTAAGTCTGCAGTAGTGACGTTGACGCACTTCAAATTCATCTTCACAGTTGACCCAAAAGTCCTCAACTGCTGGCCTGTGTGAATGACTTCACTCCAACCAAGCTGAATAGTGACCCAAAGGATTATAGGAGCGCTTCTTGCTGAGGTACTTGAGATGGAGTTTTGACAACTTGTTGGTCATCAACTTGCAATCGGCTGCTGTCCTGCACTTGTATATACCTAGTCCAAATGGAAAGGTGAATGCTTGCTTGTGTCGATTGTGAAGAAAAGTATGAACCTCGTGAGCCTGTCTCAGGAACTCCATGAATAGGACCTTGTTTGAAGGATACCTCGATAGCATTAGAGGTTCTCTGGTGTAACCATACACTCAAATATATGTGAAAGTGGGAAACTGGATAAACCAATCTGCCCAACTCTCCATTGCTGATTTTGCCTCCACCGAAATTCTGATGTGCATCTCATTATCAAGGTCTCTGACCATCTTCATCAGGAGGTGATCATTCACCTGTTTGAAATCTTCTTCAGCCTTTAAGAACTCAAATTGTGGGAAGTATTCGTGCACAGGCGGAACGCCAAGAGTTCCACTGGTTTTCAAAGTTCTAAAATTGCCTTGGAATGCAATTAAGTAGACAAGATAAGAAACCATGTGAAACTCGTGGATTTTAAGGAATCCTGTGATTTGTTGGTGAAGAACCTCACTGATCAACATAGCCCAATCAAAGTGTTCCTTATTATTGATAATTTGGTTGATGACATAGAACATCCACGGTCGGAAAACATGAGCTTCCTCTTGACATGTAACCCGGTTGAGCAAGGTAATCAAAACAACAATCTCGTCCTTGAACTCTCCACACCCAACCTTCTTTGGCAAGTTGGTTTTCTGTTCTTTTAGCCACCTTTGGGCAACCTTTCTTTGAGATCTTTCCTTGTCTTCCTGCCATATCTTGTCGCATTCATCCATGACTATGAGAAAATTATCAGAACGGGGTGGAATGGCAAAGCACTTCTCGATGTCTTTCAGCTTGAGGTTGCAAATGACTTGCCCATTTACTGATCGGATTTGTCTTGTGGATGAGTCATAATGGTTTATGCATGCAATGACGAACTCGAGATTAGCCACTATGATGGGAATATAGGCTGTTGCCAACAATTTGGAACGCTCAAGATTCTTGACTGTCGTGCTTTCAATGCCTTCCAACGTGCTCAATTTGACCACTGGTAAATGTGACCCAAGTCTGTGTCAAAGGTTTTGAAAAAGTCATGAACGAAGACCGATTTGGTCTTGTATTCTATTGGGTTGAACTGCATTTTGGAAATCTAGACTTTTGACTGTAAAGTGGGATATGTTTGGGCAAACTTCAAAAAAAGCTAAAAATGGCTCTAGATGAGGGTAAAAATAATTAGTTGAGGGAAAATTTTTTGGAAATTTTTTGAAACGTGGGTTTTGTAGAGAATTAAATTCTAAGCCAATACAAATTTCCAGAAACTCGAAAAAATGAGTTTTACTAAGGCATGCAAAGGCTTTTTCAGATTAGAACTGCAGGCGCTGTAGTGGCACCGAGGGAAATTTTTCCTGAGAAAAACTGACACATGGGTTTTGTAGGCGCCAATGAGTTGAACACACCCAAATTCTCCGTTTTTTGAAAAGTTGACATTTAGGCCCACATGCAAAAGAATCTTTCGAAGAAAGCATAGTGCTTCAAAAATGGAAGCAGCGGGACAATTTTCTCGAAAAATTCTTGAACATGGGTTTTGCTGTTGATGCTATGCTGAATGAACCCAGATGACCTGATTCTGGAAAAGAAGCCGTTTACTTTGACATGCAAGAGAAAACCTAAGATAAGGATAGAAAGATTTTAGAGATAGAAAATAGAAGTTATATTTTGGCTCTGAAAATGACGCCTATGCCTTGAATTCAATTTGATGAAGTCTGAAATGCATGCACTCGAATGATGAAGTGTGGAAAATAATTCCTCTGAACAATCTGGACCTATCACTACGAAGAACATTGAAAAAATCACCCGAAGCGACTTTAAATCTTTGCTTGGATGAGAAAATATGTGTTTGCTTTCTACCTGTGATGAGAATAATGGACGCTCAAATGCCTTAATAAATAAAATTTATGAGTTAAGGCATCACATATGCATGAAAATCCCTAAATTGGGACGCCAAAATCCTATTGGACCCCATTTCAGTTAACTAAATGAAAATAAGCCCTAAAATGGGCGCCACCCAGATGCACTTCAGTTATTTGCCACATGCAATTAAAAATTAAGTCCTGTTGAAGTCGACTCAGAAGTTAAATTGCAGATTTAATATTATTTTATGTTGAGTTAACAAATTCCTCCATTATAGGATGTCACTTTGCACTTGAGTTCAAACGTCAAAGTTTGACTTGGGCGCCAACTCTTTAGACAAACTTTTTGAAAATTTCATTTGCAAATGTCACTGGAGCCTATGTTCGATCACTGATTTTGATTGACTGACGTATCCAGCAGACTGGCTGACAGTTTCATTAAAAAGCAAGACCAAAACTAAAAAGATGCTCCTCGAGGCTACAAACCCTAATTCTAACTTCTGAGGCCTCAAAATTTTGGGCGCCCTTAGCCTCCAGGGGTGCTTTTCTTCACTAGATAGTCAATTTTCATGCATTTTAATCATGTTGAACTTTATTTTGACCTCACTTCATCTTGTGTTATCCGGTACTTGACAAAACTTCAGAGTTGGCTGACAGGCTCACTGCGGAGCTAACTTCTTAACATGATCTCTTGGAGAGCAGTTTTCCTAAAACATCATCTGGTAGGTGAAAAACTTGGGTGCCTGTGGCCTCCAGGGGCATTTTTTCTCCCAGACTTGGCCATTTTCCAAACTGGTTGATAATCCACTCAATCTCTAGTTGTAGGCCACTGACAAGTCTTCTGACCTTGCTGAGGTATGCAACGGAAAGCTGGAAGCATCACAGACAGGATGAGTATCTGAGATAACCCAAACAACTGCATCTGAGGGTCCAAAACCTTGTGCGCCCCTAGCCTCTATGGGCGCTTTTGCTGTTTTCTGACATTTTTGACCATGATAAAACCTCATGTTTGACTCCTAATTCCGGCAGTTCAACAACTCAGATTAACCCACTGATGGATTTGTTACGAAGCCTGATCAAGTCTGAGACAAACATCCTAGGTATCATTTGATCAAAAAGTTCCGTTTGGTACCTCAAAAAGCTGGGCGCCCTTGGCCTCCGGGGGTGCTTTTCTGCTCTAGTGAGTGAAATTTTCATTGATTTCATCTCCCTTGTTCCTCGTTCAATCTCCAGTTTTAGGTGCTAGATAGATATTTTGGATTGGCTAGTAGGCTCATTGCGAAGCTGATAGTATTCTAGAGAAGTCTTCTTGGAAGTGAAAAATCTTCGAAAGATGATCCAGGCCTCTGAAATCTAGGACACCCCTAGCCTCCAGGACTCTTTTATTTCCAGAGTTCAAATTTTTTTGATGATTTTCACCTCGACGAAAATCCCCTCCATGACGAAGCATCATTGTGAATGTATCTCGCCATAGAATCCTTGTTGGAGTGATTGAAGCTTAGATTTTGACACTTGGTATCTGGCCATCTGCCATTGACGACGTCAGAGGTCCTAACTTTCCACCTGAAAAAGTGAAAATTACCCACCAGACTTAAATTTCCTTTTTCTTGATTCCGACTTCACCACTGTGATCGTGAAGTGAAATATGCGAATCAAAATAATTTTTAGCCAATTCTAACAAGATTCTATTTTTAGGGTTTTTTGCCTAAAGGTAGGGGTCCAAAAACCCTAATTTTCAAAATTTTCAAATTTTACCAATATCTTCCAGACATCAAACTGACTAAAAGCCCATACTTGATTTTCCCAAAAACTATGTTTTGACGACACTTTTACAAGGTTTATACTATTTTAAGCAAAATGCCTTTATGAAGCAAAAAAATTGATTTGGGTGCAACAATCCTCAAAAAGCTTCAATCTTCAAAACCAACAAACCCTTGCCCAGTTTCTCCAGTTTGCACAAGTTTCAATAAAAATGATCAATGATAATGAAAAGGCAAATGCTTTTTGGCTTTTATACTCGAAATCCCCACTTGGCCAAATAATTAAATAAAATAAATATTTGCTTTTGATGCATTTGGCTTTTAAAATAATAAATTAATGGAGCATCATTAATATAACACTTTATTAATTTCCACTCAACCCCTTATATCACCCTTTTAATAAGGCCATCATTAAATATTAATATTATTAAAGTCAATTAACTTTAATAATATAAGAAATCATTAATCCTCAATAATTACCCAACACCAGCTCAAATAGTGATCCAATCATATTTTCTGAATGTAGGCATGATGATGACTGATCCAAATATGACTTACTATAAATAGTAAGTATAGGCGATATGACCAAGTGACTTACTATAAATAGTAAGTATGGGCAGTACCATCCTAAATGACCTCTGAATGGCACTTGAAACAATAGCCAGGACACTGAGTAGAAGAAAGTTGGAGAGAACACCAAAGCTAGCTGAAGAAACAAAAGAAACACCCTCAAATGGTCCCCTTAACACCATGTTAACCTACGGGAACCAAAGTTATAAGCTAACTACCCATCCTGTCCATAGCTAGGAAAAAGGGGACATTACATAATCATTATTTTAATTATTCTTACCCCCACAAATATCTCATTTGTGTATATTGCCTGTTTAACCACACATATTTGATTGGAGGCAATGACTTTCTTCAACCATATGCAAGTTGATCTTGAGTGTAAATGAACATCTCTATTTCATTATTCAACACCTTCTCTTTCATGAAGCGGTGATGAAGTTTTATGTGTTTGGATTGGTCATACATAGCAGGATTCTTCACCATCTTTAATATATTCTAATTATCACACGTTGTTGTTAGTCTCTCCGAAGGGATACCCATATCACTTCGTATTTGTTGATGACAATTGCATTTTATGCAACTCCCTTTTGTTGCCCTATATTCTTTTTTAGTAGAAGAAATTACAATTGTCCTTTACTTCTTACTAACCCAAGAGACTGCTCCTGAACCCATGTTGAAAACATATCCACTGTCAACTTTCAATGTATCCCACCAAATCAGGGTCTAAGTAACTAGTCAAGCAAAAGTCATCACTCTTCTTGTGCTCTAGTTCCAATGTTGAAATATTAAGCACATATCTCAACATCCTTATTGCAGTCTTCTAATGTGTTTGCCTTGGGCTCTGTCATGAACTTGGATAGAGTTCACATGATATTTTAGATCTTGTATTATATCAGTGTCTCCCAATTTGGAATAATGCATAGAGATCTAGCCTGGAAATTATCTCACCATTTATCAGAGAAATGATTTTGAGTCAACCAAGAGCCTCATTTGGAGGGAAGTTTACACGATGATATTACGTATTTGTTTCTCAAATCTGGTCTATCAAAGTGAAGGCAGTCATCTTCAAATTTTTTCAGATCATATTTTTGTAAATAACATATAGTTTTCTTGTTTGATGATTGCCTTGATATCCAATTGAAAGAGAGAGGTAATGCTCGCAAGATGGTGTTTTCTATTTGTGTGTATTCGTTGTGTATCAGAGGGTGTTTGGCAGTTGTAGAGTGATCCAAAAATCAGGTCAAATGAAGCTGGACCAATGGGATCAAAGAGAACCACATGACTTGAGAAGGTGACTAGTGACTTGGAGACAGGAAACGAATGTAAAATCATTGTGTTATGTTGCAAACAAGGTTGTAAACAGATTAAGGAGCTGTCTGAGGTTATTTGGAGCATTTCAAAATTCTCTGTAGGAAGTTGCAGACTTGTACTCTTAAGCCTGAAAACCAAGAATGGTGAATTCACTGCTTGTTACAGGTGGCGAAAGCATCAAATAGTGTAGTGAAAACACTGACCCCACAAAAACATAAATGCCAGTTTGTTGGAAGTGACAAACTGTGACTGAGTGAAATACAAAAGGTTTTTGCTCTTGAATCAACTTTTGGACATTCTAACTTCCATTTTGGCACCATGGAAGGATGAAGGAAGGTATAAACTGCCTGTCCATGGAGTGTTGAGAGTTGGCTCTTCATGTAATGTTCAATTTCCATGTTATAATAGTGATTGAAGGTGAAACTAGACAGTGTTTGTGAGTTGTAGGTTTCTTAGCAGGTGCAAAGTAGTTCTGAAACATTGTAATGGCTTCAATTAGTTTGATTGGTGTTGTAACATTTGTATGTATGACTGAAATAGTGGGATGAAGAGAAAAATGTTCACTTTTGCTGGGGTCTTCACCCTTTAGGGTTTCTCAAGATTAATCTCTGTGTTTCAGACTTGATTGTATACTTCCTTTCATATTTTCACCTCTGTTTTTCATGTTTCTTTCATGTTTTATGATGTTCAATACTTCCAAAGTGTTAAAACAGGGTTTGAAGGTTGATAGTTGAGTTGACATTGTGATATCTGTACTTGGTGATCACAAGGAGACTACGTCCTGCGTTTTTCAGGATCGTAGAGACAACCTGTTTCTTTACAGAATGACCTAGAGATTGATATTTGTGATGTGTATACATACATATTAAATATCATGCAAGCTATAATTATTTATCCATGTGTTTATCTATGTTTAATATATGAGGGGGTATGTGCACACACATACTCATCTCATTATTTTTCTGCATGAAATAAAATTATAAATCAGCTATCTTATCAAGTATTAATGCTCCCCATTTTCAAATTTATCTCCTATGGGATGGTTTGAATATGTCATATACGTTTTCATTCATTGATGGTTTTAGAATGAATATCATCTTTGTGACATAAATTGGCTGCAGTGTGACAACAACAAATGCAAAGTCTGGCAGCATTTAACATGTGTGGTTATTCCTGAGAAGACTGGTGAAGGTGTTCAGGCAGAAGTACCCACTCTATTCTATTGTGAAGCTTGCCGAATCAATCGTGCTGATCCGTAAGTTCTCTCTATATATTCTCTTTAGCTTTTTCTCTGGTCAATGAGAGTTTAACTAATTTATGCAAATTAGCTGCTCATGGATTTTGGTGTTTTTTTATGGGTCATTTTTCTCAAATTAGATAATTTCTCACAAAATTCCAAAAATTAGATTTAGTAAATCAGTCATTTTTCAAGTTCACCTTGAGAGTATGCACCTGGGACTGATACACCATCCCAGACTTATAGGATTTCTTCAATGAACTAGGGACAGGGATGAAATGTGCTCTTCCCATCCCATGAGTTTGGAATTTGAAGACGATGACTTTCTTTGAAACAAGTAGAATAGGGATGTCTTGCTGGCCTCCATGGCCTTGAGCATTAAAACATATAAACACCAGTATCCTCTCGAATCTCATGCCAACCCACCTGCCCATCCGCCTCCCCTCTTTCCCTCCTGCTACCTTCACCTACCCCAACCTCACATAAACTGAACCTAGAAACATGAGAGGGGGGAATGCGGCTTCATCTAGGGCACCCATTCTAATGAAGCTTCATTGTTTATTTTGGCATTTTGATTTTCATTGTTTTGATGTCCAGTTTCTAACTTCATACATGTTTAATTCTAAATACTGAATCAATGTTAATTTGCATCATTTGACATTAATGATTAATATGATAATTTCATTCAATGTTGGATCATGTATCATGTAATAGAATTAAATTTAAAGATATCAGCATCTTTTAGTTTGTATAGGTTAGTTTGTTCATTTTTTTAATTTAGTTTAAATTTTTTTTAGCAGTTGTCCGACAAAATCTGAGAATTTTGTTTTCACTGATCCCTGAAATGCATCCCCAGTCCTGAAAAATCAGAAACACTGATATTTTCTTAAAGCATTCACCAAGTTTTTATACGAGTAGTACAGAAAATCGATAGTTTGTAACTCTGCATGTACTACTGGTAAATATTATTTGTTTCATGAAAAGCCATATATAATGTAATGTAAATATCTTTCATTTTCTGCACATTTTACTTTTGAAAATAATTCTATCCCTTAAATTTTTGAATGTGATAGGCATATTATTGTCTTTAGCGTACTCAATGTTCTATGGAAATTTTGAAAGAAAATCCTTCTCTACTTGTAAGTTTAAAGGTGTGCTCGTATCTTTTTTTGGTGTTTTAACTCTTTTGGTTGGGTGCGTGGTTTTTTCTTTTTTCTTTTTATATGTATGATTCCTAAGTGATTTGCTAGTTCTCTTTTTCACGTGTTTGATGTTAGGAATAGAGCATGTTCATAAATTGAAGTAACATCAAGTTAGTTGTTTGATTATCTACTTTTTATTGCTTATGTTTTTTTCACATTATCAATTTATAATATCGTTGCTTGGTTTTTCTTCTTTGTGGTAATTTTATTATTTGTTTCACTTAGTCAACGGGATTTGTTTACTTGTTTGCTAAAGATACCCATGGTTAATGGACCCTAGATCTGGAAAACTATTGGTGAGAAGCCAACTCCTGTTGATATTAACCAGTCAAATTAGAAATAAGATTGACATCTAAAATTTGGTTAATAGGGGAATGCCAATTCTTTCTCTCCAACTACTGGTGAGAAGCCAACTCTTGGTTGGTATTAATCAGTTATCAACCAAACTAGGGAAAAATTGATCTGAATTTAAAAATCAAGTTTAATCATTTACTGTTTTTCCATTAAGGGAATCTTGATTCTTTCTTTACTAGCATAGTCCCATTGCTAGAAAGGTAGCCAAAATAATGTTAGTGGCTTTTCATGATTTATCAATTATATTCTTTTTTCTTTTGTCATTCTCCTTTATGTCTGATTCAATCATGAAATGGCAGCACTAAGCCCATGTAAAAATATTTTTTAATGCACAAAAGCCTATCCTCTTTTTTGATTTGAAGTTTACAATTTTTAATGAGGAGCATCATGATCTTCTTTGGAGCAGTCTTTTGAGATTAGCTTTGTTGCCATAGAAGGAAAGCATTAGTATAAATTATCTTGTAAAAGTATTCCACCTCCAATTGGTTGATAGATTTGCTACTGTATTTATTTTCCTCCTAATAACTAGATCTCAAAATGGTTTCTTTTTGATGCTGTATCGTAGGGGGGTCCAATGAACAACCAACAATTTGACATGCAGAGTTCACAATAGAAGCAACTAGAAAAAAAATATGGAGATTGAGAAACAAAAACTTGTATTGACTTGCAGAAGAATGCAACATAAAACATGGCCACTCCAAATTTGTAGAACCTGTCTGTCTTAGCTACCCAACCCAACAAGAAACACCTAGTCTCATAAAACTCTCATTTTTTACAATCTACCCCAAATTTTCAGAACTCTAGCTCTAAAAATTCTAACCCTAACATGCTTTTATGAATGAGAGTGACTCTTGGCCTTTGTCAATGAACTGAATAGCTAGATTAATTATGCCAAGTTTTAGTGACCTGGTGTAACTACCGCTACAAAGAAGTGAGGGTAGCTGACACTCGAAGCTGTGATAAGCTGTGATCTCCCAATCTGATTGAAATACCTGCTTGACCATTGACACAACATAAAAACACAACATAAGTATGCAGGACCACACATTCATGCTACAAGGAAAGATTGAGTTCTTTTGCATGTGAATGTCAACCAAAGCTTGTGCAAGGTGCAAAAGAATTCAATCAAAGTGGGTTGCACAAAAGAATATTTTGTGCAAGAGAGCAAGAGTTGTGCAAGTCCAATTTACAAGAAAATTGCCCCTAACAAACATACACAAAACATCAAAACACAGAAAGCACATAATCTAAACTCGTGCACAAAAACCAAAACTAGTAAACAGTGCAAGAAATATTTTTGTGCAATGGAAGATTGCTCAACCCCAAGGATGCTCTTGCATCAAACACTCTTGATAAAAAGATTGTAAACATAATGTTAATAATTAGGGCTGCATAGAAGACTAATTCAATCATCCAAGTTGGCTTATTTCTGCTTCTTAAAATCCACAAATCCTCCTCAAGTCCTTTACCCTTCCAAAAAATAAGATAGTCTTTGTACTCACTTTGCTGGGTCTCCTTGCCAATGTGCAAATTCAAAATTTGCACAATCTCTTTGCAATGCTTTTCAGTCATGAACTTCCTCTAATCTAGAACTTTCTGTAATTGTGTGGTATCTGCCTGAGTTTGTGCAAAATAGGAATACGAGTTAGAGACATTGAATATTGGGAAGATATCCAAACCTTTTGGTAGCTTGATTGCATACGCATTTTCTGAGAATCTGGTCATGACTTGACATGGACCAAGCTTCTTGGGCTTCAATTTGTTATATGTTCCCTTAGGTTATTATTTCTTCCTTGGATATGCCATGAGCAACTCTCCCTCTGAGTAAGTTTGGTCCTGCTTTTATAGTGGGTGGGCCCCTACTATCTATATGGTAAGCATTGATTGCCCATTTGTTAGTTGCTCCAGAAATGGAAAGGCAAGGCATCCATCTAGCCATATATAGATAGGGGCACCCTAGTGGAATCTTTCAAATAATTTTGGAGGTTCTTAAATCTGGCAATAGGCATCACTTTTTCAATCAGGGAATTATAGTAGACAATGCAACACATTATTTAGTTTCATCACCCTACTATCTATAGGGCCTCGACATTATAGATATAGTAGGGGGTTCAATAGGGCTAAGCTAAACGCCAACTAAACCCCAACATTATTCCATAGGGCTGGGGGTGAGCTCCTTTCTATAGTTGGCCAATAGTTGGTGTTTATCACTTCGCAACTCATCTATCTTGTTGGTTCTCCAACCCGCTTTTAGCAATTCCTAGAGAGTTGTGAATTCTTATGATCAAAATTATTGAGATATTGGGCCAATGAACGAGAGAATAAATTGTTCTCTCTTGCACTTTAGGCTCTGCAAGACCTAGGGGCAGCCCAATTAATGTACACTGGATTCTATATAAAATGCAACAGCTTTATTACAGTGTAAAGCAGATAGAATATTCATGCATACAAGGCAATGATTCTTGAAATACTGAACATTCATATACACCCCTTGTACCCTTAATGCTCAGGCATGAACATGGTAAAAAGGAAAAAATAAAACACACATCTAATGATTTTCTTCTTTTTGTATGAGTGGGTTGGGAGGTTTTTTATTAATTGATTGGTGCCTAGTTAGGGAAATATAGTCACCAAGTATTACCCATTATTTCTACAAATAGGTGTGATATATCGTACAAAGGTTCCTTTCCTTCACTTTCCAACCTCTTACTAATGTAAAATCCATCCCTTTATAGGAAAAATCATAGAGATAGTGTAAGAACCCTAGTTCTCCCTAAGCTAACTTTGCAATTGCTGGTTTGATTTTCTTTCTTGTTTGAAAGCTTTCTTGAAATATTCACTAGATAATGCATGAAATTTACAAAACAAGGAATTGCTGAAGCACAAATATAATATTATATTAGAGCTATTGATGTCGTGAAATTACATTGAAAGCATTCATACTTGAAAACAATCTTCTGATCTTTAAAAGATGATGAAACCGTTATTTTGGATCTCTCCTGTAAATCAGATGAAGCACAATGTTGACTCTTGGATGAAGCCAATCCACGGGGCAACCCTTCGGAAGATCTTTCACAACCTCAGTTATGCCAATCAATGAGAGTTTCCGTTCCCACCGATCAATAAATGCAGAAATTGTAGAAACCCTAGGTTTCTTCGTCTCCATAGCAAAGTTCTTGAAATCAAATATCAAATCTTGGATGATTAACAATGGCCTTCGTTGATCCCTTTTATAATTTCTCAATAAGAAGTCGACCCTCTAGAAGCTTCTTCCCAATCAATAATATTAAATGTGCATTTAAACTTTATAAAATAATTCCTCAAAGTAGGCGCCCATTTAATTAATCATTTAATGTACTTTAAGTCATTAAATGGCTCCTTAAGACATAAAGTTATAATATAACTTTATAATATGCTTTTAATGATTAATTATTATTTAAGTGACCTTTAATAATAATTAAATGATATAACTTGCATGTAAATCCTTATTTCGCCAGGCCAATTGAAAACTGGTACCAACACTGCAATCGCCACATGTCCAGGTGCCTTACTATAAATAGGAATACTGGACGCTCATGACCTGCTGACTTACTATAAGTAGTGTGTGAAACTGAGCCCTGAACCACCAAACGAAGGCCAATCCTGCACCAAACTGAGCTTTGGAGAAGAAAACACACCGATATCTGCGAAACAGGACCCTCTGAACAACCCCATTGGCCTACGAGGGTCAGGAAATATGCTAATCCCTCTGAAACTGATGCTCACAAAAATGGGGACATTACAATCCGCCCTCCCTAAAATTGCTTGTCGCCAAGCAATCTCCACTGCAAAGAAACTCTACTCCACCGGAGGTCCAAAGGAAGATTGTGAAATGTCCCACACAGAAACGCAATTGCTGCAACACCAACGTAAACTCAATTGCGCAAACATAAACAACAAACCTACTGTCCAAACCATGCACACTGAAACTGTGCATCGGACCCAACTCATGTACATGAGAACCTGAAGTGAAACTGCAAACGCACCACACCATGTACATGCAACAATACTCCCTAATGAACCCATGCCGAAACCTTGATGCACACAAAGAATCCCTCAACATATTGGAGAGTGTCCAACGTAATATACCTAGATCCTAAACCCAGAATAGAAGTCTTCCATGTAAAGCACCCTCAGACTTCCACTGCTCAACACTGGTCTCAACTTCACCATGCCAGATGTGGTGAAGCCAACCGATGGGACCCATCCAAACTGCAACACTAACTCTGTCACCAGCTGGATCCCAATATAACCTATACACACATCCATCTGTACTATGGAAATGTGAACATCTGAAAGTGTCTGTAACAGAGCAACTATCTCCATTCCCTGCTAGACTCCCATGGATGTGCTGACTAACCAAGCCATCATGCCCACTACCACAATAACCTCTAGGAAGCCCTGTCTCCCATTGAAACCCAAAAGTGGCAAACTCTGTCAAGTACTCACCAACCTGATGGTAGTCCATCCTTTGATCCTGAAAGTAATCCCCTGCAAACAACTGAGTCAAATTCTTGCAGCCTCTAGTCTCATCTTCTGAAGATGGTAACTCTGAGCACAAAAATGATTGGCTTCCCTCGATCATGCAAAGAGAATCATCATGCGCACAAGAATTGTGCATTGAATTCAAATCATGTACAAGTGGATCAAAGGAAAAACTGTCGGCACTCCTCACCATGTACAGAATGTAAAACTCCTTCATGAGCCTTGTTTGGAATCTTGATGCACTAGAATGATCCCAAACACTGCGATTATCGCTCAACCTTGAACTAGTATCAGGAGTGTGATCGGCTTCCAACTCGAAGAGTGGATTATCATAGGACAAACCACCATCAAACTCAAATAAGGGGTTATTCACAAATTGCACAATCACTCCGTGCTGATCTGAATCATCCATCTCTAAGTCCCTGAAACAATAAATTGGCTTGACAAACTGTCGATCATAATCAACTGCATGGGGTGAAATGTCTGATTTGCTTCCAGGAGAGGGAAACAAATCAACATAAGACCCGATCTCCCACCTAGATGATACTTTGTACATCTCCTGTGAAAA
This sequence comes from Sequoia sempervirens, assembly GCA_007258455.2. Lineage (NCBI taxonomy): Eukaryota > Viridiplantae > Streptophyta > Pinopsida > Cupressales > Cupressaceae > Sequoia > Sequoia sempervirens. The sequence goes on along the minus strand of VDFB02000016.1, from coordinate 6,831,223 downwards.
AGATGGAGTAGTGTCGTGAGTTGTCACACAACTCTTTGGTGAATCAACTACTATGTCACAAGAGCTATCAATAATCTGTTCTGCATCACCTGGCATGGGGCTAACCTCAGGAGAGCTTGGTGCAACATGTGGTTCCCCGCAACTCTCAACCAATGCACTCATCCCATTTGCACCTGTAATCGTGATGGATGTAACCACATCCTCAACCTGCTCACAACCAAGATCCATGGATACATGCTCCTTACCAACTGCTGCCATGGAAACCTGAACTATATCAGAAGATGGTGAAGTTTGCGCCAACTCAATTGCACGGTAAGCTCCTCTATCTGTGACTGTGACTCTTGAAGGGCCAATTGAGTGCTTTTCAAAGAATCCATAGTCACCTCAAGCTCATGAGTGAGCTCATCAACCTCCTCCTCCTTTCTCTTCAATGCATCATGACAGTTGCAATCCCACTTGAGAAGATGATCTCTATCTGCAAGTAGCTGTAGGTAATTCTGTTTCATTTTTCCAATTGCTTCTCGAAGTGCATGAAAATCTGTCCCGGAAGTACTTCGACCATTGGTGGCCAACATTTGACGAGCAACATCAAAATTCTCTATGGCGGTAGCGATCATTCAGTCATTAACCTTAAGTTTCCCTACCAAATGATGAGGACCTTGGAACTTATCACTCCCATACAAGTTTTCTAATTTAGAATCTGCACTATGATATGAGGTTGAATCATCATCACTCACTAATTGATAAGCAGCATCATGTGTGCTATCAACTTTGTACACAATATCATCAAAGGTACTGCTGCTATGTACCTCATAGGATGGCTCAATTGGCAAAGTAGACAATTTCCTCGCATACTTCTGCTTTCAATGTAACTGCATGTCCATTCAAAACATTATCCTGAGATTCATTGCCATCAAGTGTATTTTCTGTTTTGTTTTCTAAGGTTTTATTTGAAAAATCAGACTCATCATGACATGAAACCACATCACTCAATGCACCATTAGTACCCAATTCTTGAGTCCCTCACGTGACAACTCAATAGAAGCATTTTGCACATGTGAAGTTACTGCTGTCTTATGCTGATGCAAAGTTTCATCATTGCTGTCATGAAAATCAGAACTGTGATGGGTCGAATTTTCCATACAATCCTCATTCTTGACACTTGTATTTTGTGTGCCAATACTAAAGGCCTCTCCCACAACACTTTCTGAACTTGCCATGACTTCTAAATCATCATTACGCTCAAGGGAAAGACTGCTGTCATAAAAATTAGACTTGTTATTATGATTGATAACAATTTCTTGAGCGCTAATAACATCAATTTTCTGTTCTTCCACCATAGGGCTGTCATAAGCTAACTGATTTTTGTTCTCCTTAGGATGCAAGTCAAATCGTAACGCATCTTCTTTCCTTTCTTCTGCATACCCTGCAAGTGGCTGAGCCATTATGGTGTCTTCTTCAACTTCATGGTCCTTATGAATGTCAATGCCTTCATCACATGACTGAATTTTGTCCTTATCATGAGCATGGATAGGCTGAAACAAATCTTCTTTCTTTACTTGTTCTTGCACATTTAACTCTTCACCTTTCCCAATGCTTTCTTTACTATCCTTCGATATTTCGTTCTTTTTCCGCTGCTTATATGGACTTGAAAAATTTAAGTCATCTTCATCCTTATTCGGTATACCCAAAAATTGTGTAAAGGAAGAGATGTCTTGTATCTTTAAACGCTGCAAATTATGATTAATCTGTTGTTGTGTTTGTTCAAGGTCTTTCATTATTTTCTCCATACTAGATACCTTTTCATTCTTTGGTAGAGCAGGAAGGAAGGTAGGTAACAATCTTCCATCCTTAATTCTATACCAGCTAAAGGCAGCCATTGATGTAACCTTTTCTACACCTGCTATATGTAGCTGATTTCCAACTGAGTTCTGCTAAAGATGAGTACTAATTACTGAAGTATCTCCCAAGAGTTGGATGATATTTTTGGTGTTTATCTCAGTTTGACAGATTGCATTTTGTCAAACAGTTATCATGCAAGTACTTTCAACTGGTAATCGATTTTGTTTGATGTTTTCTTGTTATGCTTTTCTCTTGATGTGATAATGGAATGCATAAACGACTCGACTAAACAAGCTAATGATTGCAATTAAAAATGCAAATTTTCAAGATAACATAATGATTGAAAATTATGCATCTACAACAAAGTGGCATTTCTACAGACATTTTGTATACAAGCTTCCAAGCACGATATCATGAACTCAACTTCTTACAAACTCATAACTTGCTGTTACAATACACAGGTATTTCCTCAAACATATGACAAGCCAACTTCAAGACTCAAGTGACTGAGAATGACAGTTACAGTATAAAGGCATTTGGTCAAACAATTGCCTTCTTCAATAAGAAAGACGACTTATAATGCTAATATGATAATCAACTCAGTCCTAAATGAATGCAAGTATAAATGTAGAGATTATACAATGAATTTGCAGAACCTGATTCGATGTCCTCAATGTGCACCTTGGCTAACGTCTTCATCCTGATGCATACTCCTTTCAGCTAGCGGCACTTGTCTTTGCCTGGAGATGTACGTAGTTGAAGATAGAATGTTTGGCACCACCAATAAAGAACGTGTCCAACAGATAGAGGCTCTAGTAATAAACCCGTCTTTGAAAATGACGACTTCTCTCACAAACGTGGCTTACAAAACTTGTCTCATTTGAAAATGTTTCTCCTTATATATCTGATGATGTGGCATCTTCAGAAATACAATTTATTCTTGCTTTTTCTTCAATTTTTGTCTTATTGAACTCCTGTGCTGGCGAATATTAGATCCTATGGCTTGGCTATACCCAAGCAGCTCCCGAAGCAATCTATTTTCTTTGGTCTTAAGCCACGATTTCCCTGCAAAGATAATAAATTCGTCTCTTCTGCTTTAATACGATTTCCATCTCTTATTAAGTTACGATTTGTCTTTTTTTGAATTCGATTTAGTCCAAGTAGCCTCCTGACGGGTCCTTGTCTTTCTTGAATTGTGTCGTATCTGCAACAATTTTCTTCACTTTAAAATATGCTCTTTGTCTCCTAGTGGCACTAGAACTAACAAATAAAGATAGCTGTCATGAAGTCGTGTGCCTGAATATTACCTTTAAAATGGTAAAGTCTTTCACAAGCAAACAACAGACCCCTTTGCTTGAAAACAACCAAATCGATTTCTATAAAATCGAATCAATATATATTTCTTCCTTCAGATTTGTCTTTACTGGCAACTCTATTTGTCTTATCTGTTTGTCCTTTTTTGAATCCTTAATAAAGTAATTCGTAAATATAATTCAACACCAATTCTATTATGCAGAAATCTGAAGATGCATCCAACTGCGAATTCTTTTTTTTTAAACTCTTGAAAACTTCTTCAAACCCTAGAGGTTTGTAAATATTCTTTTACTCTTGAAATTTTTTCTACCAGCACAGGATGGCAGGAAAACGACTCTGATACCATTATAAGAACCCTAGTTCTCCCTGAGCTAGTTTTGCAACTGCTGGTTTGATGTTCTTTCGTGTTTGAAAGCTTTCTTGAAATATTCACCAGATAATGCATGAAATTTACAGAACAAGGAATTGCTGAAGCACAAATATAATATTATAGTAGAGTTATTAATGTCGTGAAATTACATTGAAAGCATTCATACCCGAAAACAATCTTTTGATCTTGAAAAGATGATGAAACTCTTATTTTGGATCTCTCTTGTAAATCTGATGAAGCACAATGTTGACTCTTGGATGAAGCCAATCCACGGGGCAACCCTTCGGAAGATCTTTCACAACCTTAGTCATGCCAATCAATGAGAGTTTTTGTTTCCACCGATCAACAAATGCAGAAATTGCAGAAACCCTAGGTTTCTTCATTCCCACAACAAATTTCTTCAAATCAAATATCAAATCCTGGATGATTAACAATTGCCTTCGTTGATCCCTTTTATAGTTTCTTATTAAGAAGAAGTCAACCCTCTAGATGCTTCTTCCCAATCAATAATATTAAATGTGCATTTAAGCTTTATAAAATAATTCCTCAAAGTAGGCGTCCATTTAATTAATCATTTAATGTACTTTAAGTCATTAAATGGCCCCTCAAGACATAAAGTTATAATATAACTTTATAATATGCTTTTAATGATTAATTATTAATAAATTCACCTTTAATAATAATTAAATGATATAACTTGCACATAAATCCTTATTTCGCCAGGCCAACTGAAAACTCATATCAACATTGAAATCACCACATGTCTAGGTGCCTTACTATAAATAGAAATACTGGACTCTCATGACCTGCTGATTTACTATAAATAGTAAGTGTGTGAAACTAACTCCTGAACCACCAAACCAAGGCCAATCTTGCACCAAACTAAGCTCTGGAGAAGAAAACACACTGATATCTGTCAAACAGGACCCTCTGAACAACCCCATTGACCTATGAGGGTCAGGAAATAAGCTAATCCCTCTGAAACTGCTGCTCACGCAAATGGGGACATCACAGATAATCTTGTATAGATGGGTGACACATGTCATAATATCAATTGCCAGAAATATAGAAAACAACCAACCTTTGGTTAGATCAAATCAAATCTTTTCTTCTCATGCCAATAGCTACCATTATTTTTTACTACAAGCCAAGGAAAACTCCATGAAATTTGCTAGAATAGTAGCTAGGAGATGGCTTGAGTACCTTTGGGAATTGAATTTTCAACCTCTACATCAATGGAGGCATGGGCTGTTTTCCTTTTCCATTGTTGCATGTGAATCCGTTCCTTTATGATGGGTCATTTTTTTGGGTAAGAAAAATCTGGTTGGGTAGTTCCAAGGTCTTATTAGGCCATTAATGATACTTTGGGATGTGCGGTGAAGTCAGTGGGAGTAAATAACTCAAAGTGCGAGAGTTGTTGAAGTTTTGGGGATCAAGGGTGTTTGATGCTTGGTACCATATTCAAGGTGCATCTCTAACTTTGATAAGATTTATCAAGGAAGCTATCGAGGGTCAGGAATCAAAGATGCCAAGGAGGAAGTACTTAGGTAGGGGGATGGCCCTAACTTTGACTATGAAAAGGGTGTATAGAAGGAAATGTGAAAGACCATGGGTCAGGGATGTCAAGGTAAAGGTACTTTGTTAGAGGTATGGCCAAACCTTTGACTTTTGAAACATAACTTAGGAAGCCAGGACTCATGGTTTGGAGGGGAAGCATGTTGGGAAGACAAAGTTTGAAACTTTGACAAATTGAACTTGAAACCTTTTCTCTTTTTCTTAGCAACTTTTACTTGTGGAACAAGGCAAGGACCTAGATGGATTATGTGGTGTCAAATTTGGTCATCGAAGGGGAAAGTTTTGGCGATCAAGGATTACAAATACTAAGGAATGGGTACTTGTGGAGAGGGACGACCAAAAGTCCGACTTCGATAAATAACTTAGTGCATGGATTGGGGAGTTGGGAGTGCTACTTATGCAGTACCCAAATAAGGACAAGTCCAAACTTGTGATCCTGATAGGGTAATTAGTAAAAAGGGTTGGGGATTGGAGTTTGGGGGTATGAAGGGAATGGTACTCTTGTAAGGGAATGTTTAGACTTCAACGTAGAGATGAATCTAATGTAAGGGGTCGAGGTTTTAGAGTTCAGGGGTTCCTAGGGAATGGTATTCAAGTAAAGGTAAGCTTGAAACTCTAGTGTAGAAAGGAACTAAGGTATTGATTGTGGTTTCAGGGATTCAGAGGAAAGGCATGCTAGCATAGGAAACTCTAAAAGTCCAAAAGTTTGACAACTTACCCAAACTTAGAGTTATCTTGGATTTTTGCAACTTTTGACACATGGTAAGCATGCAGGGGATGACAAAGGACAACACTTATGCAATTTCCAACAAAAGAAACCCTACTTAGGCTCTCCAAGATAGGTTTTAAATGGTGGGTTAAAACAGGCTATCTGTAACAAGATGGGCAGGGACTTAAGACTCTTGCATTTTGAGGAATGTAAAACAGGGCCCTAATGCTCACACAAGAAAACAAGTCAAAAATATGAGTGCAAATTAAGATTAAAATTACTTATATTTTCAAATTAAGATTTACTCACTACTTAAGTTCATATTGAATTCATCTTAATACATGATAATAAACAATTCAGGTTTCTTTATCAATATAGGCTACAAGGAGAGAATCACAATAAGAAACATGCTTGTGCAAGTAATTAGATAAGAGCCTGTAATAGGCTCACTAAAGGCATAAATCATATGCATCAAACAATTTAGTCATTTTACATCATCCCTCAATCATCTGTAGCAATTTGGAGCAATAAAACAACTTCATGCAGCACTAATACATCTTCCATCAGTAGCTGTGGGATGCTATTACTTTTCTGTAACATGCTGTTAAACAACTAAGCTTTCTGCAACATCTATGCCATACTTCCCACAACTTGGGAAAGAGAAGAATTTTACATGGAATAATTAATTTAGAACATACATAAAAATAGTCATAACAAGACCCTAATGACACCCCACAACAATACATCCACAGTGCTTTGATGTGAGCAATAGCATTTTGGGCCATCTTACATTGACCAGTAATCTTGGCTACATGGATGTGTGAAACTCATATTGTCTTGTCCGCATTGATAGCATTGCTTAATCTTATGTCCAAAAGGTTCCTGATGTTTCCCTGAACTGAGCCTTCAGAGACTCCTGTCCTTCTTGGAGTAGGCTTACCTGCTTAGATACCTGAAGGATTATTCTCTCAACCTTTCTACCATGGCTTGCAGGTTCATGATTTGTATTTGCAACTATCGTGATTTGTCTAGATTTAGTAGCCTAAGTGGGGGCTGCTCTTGAAGATGATGGAAATGGAAGTACCAGAGGTTGTGACACAGGTAATGTAGTAGATATTCTTATCATTGCTGCCATCAAATTTAAGTTTTCTTGCCTTAGTTGCAATTTTTCAGCTTCCAATCTCGTAGCATTCCTCCTCAATTTCTTGGTGTTCATTGGATTAAACTGTCTATGTCCAGCTTTTGCAGAGTCCATTACTGTTAGCTCACCTACTCTCTACACAATGAGCTGCCCTCTGAGATCTTGTGGTGTCCAATCCACAACTTCTGTTTTGTGTGGGATCCACTGCCCACATTACCAAAGTTTACTTGTCAATATTAAAATCTGTCCCAAAGAAATATGTTGTGGCATCTCTTGGGTTGCCAGAAAATCGTATTAGAATCTCCTTGCTGCACAACACTTTTGAGGACCATTGCTTGGCCAACACTCCAACCTGGAAGATTCAAGCACCCACTACTTCTTATCAATTCCCTTACTTGTTCAAATTTCAATGGAGTCACTTTCCTTTGCTGACTCAGCCCTCTCAGAAGGTGCTCTGGCCTTAAACTTCTCCTAGTATTTGTATGCCCATGCAAATTATTGAAATCCATTGTCTTGATGAATTCATGGTCCTCTAGGAATTGTTCATCATTTGCTAACCTTATATTGTCCAGAGTATGGTCATCTATCAAGGATTGTTAGTCAACTTTTTTCTCTGGGACATAGATTTCTTCTTCCTGTTGTGGCTTTGAGGAACCAACAATTTCATGGGCTTGAGGTGAGGTGCAGGCACCACATTCTCTAATGTTTCCTCTGTCTTATCATGGTCATTTCCAAGGGCTGCAACAATCTCTCTCTAGTGGAAAAGAAGCTTGTAAAAATGCTTCAGCAGTAGATGCAGAGGCCACATATGTTGCATGATTTATAATTCCAACAATTCAAATCGAATCCCTGCTGTTGATTTGAGTAGCTTCATCTTCCTCCGGCACTTCTTGTTGATGCTTCTGTCTCTCTACTTTGGGCGTGCCTATGCACAGGTGGGAGTCCCTCATTGAAGCACTTGACCTTTCAACTGGGTTAAGGCTCTGGGGTACTTCGGACCCAGTCTTATTTTCTTCTGTTTTGCCACTTGGATCTTGAACCATGTATTTATTTTCTTATCTTATCCCTCTTCAACTTCACAACTGCTAACAAGGTCCTCAACTTCCATATATTCATGTTGATACCCTGTGCTTTTCTAAGGTCATAGGCCTGTCTGTCATGGATCCATATAGTGTATCTCTAGATTTTTTGTTGCACATTCTAGGGCATTTCTATTGTTGAAGGAAAAGTCATGGATCTCAAATGCTGAAGGTAACAGAAATGCCTTCCCTGTCTTGGAGAGAAGATGAATAGCAAAATCCATCTGCCTTACCTGCTCCAGAACAACAATTCTTATAGGAACATGTTTGAGAAACTTGAATAGCTAGAAAATTGAACCCAGACTTTGATGAATGTGCAATCAGAGTTTGATCACTAGTTCACCTAGTTGTGGATAGGCTTTTGGGGACATTGAACTGTTGTGGTCTCAGAAAATCCTTTGTAACACTTGTAAACCTGGACCTTTGGTTCTATACAACTCCTGGATCAAAGTTATTATGAAGCAATCTTCAAATGCAACATATGAGGCTTTGATACAATTCTTATTGATGTGCACATGCCGAAGTTGTACAGATTTGTCAACCCTATGTTGGAGGTGCTCATCCTTGAAGTATCTCTTAACTTACTTCTAAACCTTTGGGCCACTCTGAAATATCCCAACCAATATTTGTGCAATTTTTCTGATTTTTATGACATAAAATGATGCCCTAATTTTGTGATTTTGAACTTCCGCTCAAACCCTAATTTTCTGATGAAAATTTCTGAATATATTTGTGCATTAACAGCAACATTCATTCATTCAAATAATATAAAATCTCATAGCAGATTTGCATGAACATGAACAGGTATGAAAACCAACACTATAAACCATCAACATTCGCCAACATGTGCCTGATTTCTGATATTCAAACACCCAGTTTGCTGCTACAAAATCAGACCTAACCAAAGTTGCAATTGCACAATGAAATGGGCTCCAAACATACCCAGCAACATGAAGCAACATGAAGCAGTTCGCTGATATCAGGAAACCCCAATCAATGCAATGAAAATGACCTCCTACTCTAAGATCACAAATATGCAAACAATGCAACTATTTGATGAAAAACAACTCCAAAACCCTACCAGGGGTGCGCTGGCCTGCTGGTCTGCTGATAGGGTTTGCAACCCTTGAAAATCTGAAGAATATCTTCCAACTTGCCCAATTCGCCCCTCCAAACAGATGCCTATGCTGATGCAAAAATCTGAGTATGGATCTAGCAAAAGTCACCATTGAAGCCCATGTGAACCTCCATCATGAAGTCCTCCATTGAAGAAGCTACGGTTTCGTCCAACTTCTCCTATATTCATAAGGGTTTTGTTCCTTAGAATATTCGCCAAAGTGCAGATGATAAAAGCAGAGATAAATTTGTTGATGATAAAATGCGACCTTGTATAAATAGTAAATACCAACCTCCCTTATAACCCCTCAACTTGGCTGACCTAATTTGGGCCCCAAAATTCGAATTTAATAATTTTTTAAAATTTATTTTATTTTATTTCTTTCTCCTTAATTCTCCAAAAGGCTGCCCAAGCCCCATTGAAATATAAAATATTTTTTTGGCACAAAATATTCAAAAATTGAATATTATTTTCCCTCCTTTTGGGCGCCAAGACTCAAAAATAATAAAATATTATTTTTGCCTAATTTTTCCTTGTTTGTTTTGAGAAGGGATATTACACACTCCTCCTCGACACTAAAGAGATATTGTAATGTCCCCTTCTCAAGCCTAATCAGTTCAAAGGCCGTTAGCCTATTTCCCAAGTTCCCGTGGTCTAATTGGTAAGTCAAGGGGACTCCAAAGATCTTGGAGAATGCAGTTTTTGAGTTACAAGGTTTCTTTTGTAGTCAATGAGCTTTGTGGGCAATACCGATATGAATGACACTCTTTGAAGTGTTTTCTGACTTTTGGGGTGTTCTCCAAACTTCTATGAGAGCAGGTTTATTTATAGTAAGTCACCTAATTGGCTTCTATTATTCACCTATTCCATTAGTATCATATTAGCATGGTCAAATTTGGATTTTGATGTGTCTCGGGACTTTTTGCAAGTTGGGTGAGGTATTAAGTTATTTAATTAATATTTCACTAATGTTGTGTAATGTTTAGAAATAATTAAAGGACAACTTAGTGTAATAGCTCATTGGAAAGATGATTAAATGTTGCACATAATGAATTATTTAATTTAAAACAAAAGTGTTTTTTCAAAAAAAACATCAAAAAAGCAAAAAGCTTTTTTTCAAAAAAAAATGTTTTTTCGAAAAAGTAATGAAAAAGCAAAAAAATGTTTTTTTGAAAAAGCAACGAAAAAGAAAAAATGTTTTTCGAAAAAGCAACAAAAAAAGCTATAAGATGAGGTGTTGGGGGCTCATTTGGATATGTTGAATGATAGTGTTATGTTGCCGATATGACTTGGTTTTCTTCAATCTTTGAGGGAAAAATCCGTCATAGATTTGTAGTTTCAAAATTGTAAGATATTTCGTATCTAGTCCGTGGTGTGATTCCAACCATGAGTCACCATTGGAGCTGCTTTGAAGTTTCAGTTTGGTTTTTCAATATGATTATTTTGATGATGTGATAAGTCATTTAGAGCTGTTTCAAAACATGGTTATAGCTTGCATTCATTTTGGGTGCAAGTGGGAGTGATTTGGTGAAGTTTTTTGAGTTTATATCTTGTTGTCTAGACTGTAACAGTAGGGTTGCAATCTCCTTTAGACCTGCACCAGCCATCTATTTGTCAATCTTTGAGGTATATTTGTTAATTCCTTGATGGGTGGTTTGTTCTTTGATGTTTTGATACATGTGGGGATGTTCTATCAATTTTTTCATGACCATACTTGTAACAACAAATGCATATCTTGAATTTAGAAGTTTTCAAATGAGTTAACATTGTAACACTGAGTGGTAGTAACACCAGTGAACTGCTCTTGATAGTTTGTTGTTACTTACCCCACTGAATAAGTGGCTTATTGGTTCTCACTCACCACTGAAAAGCGGAAGAGTTGCTCTATCTTATTGTATTCACTCATCGTTGAAAAGTGGGAGAGTTGCTCTTTCTTGTTGTATTCGCTTACCACTGAAAGTGGAAGAGTTGGATTTACATTTCCAGTATTGTTTGATGCTTTCCCATTGAAAAATGAAAGTGCTAAGCTAACCCCACTGGATAAATGGATTACTTTCAACTGCTTTGTTTCAAGTATTATTGTAATCCTGTACACCGTATGCTCTCTCCTTGCCCGCATTGGGAACTTGGTGATAAAAAATTGGAAAGGAATATTGTTTAGCAATTTCCATTTTGTTGAGCTAACAAGTTTTTTAAAATAAAAATTAAGGGTGATTGTTATAGATATAGGTAGCACAAAATAGAATAGTGCCTGAATTTCTTTTGTGTTGACGAGCTCTAAATACACTAACAACTCCTATGTATCGAGTTTCAAAATTAACTCTCCTATCTTGTGCTTGAGTTCCTTTGTCTGAACTTGTAAAACTCAGCCGTGTAATTCCCTATTTCAGGATTGTTGAAACAATTGGGTACTGTGACCATGCCCAAATCCAAAATCCAAGTGTTGGGAAAGGGGTATGGCTTGGTGCATCTTGTGGCAGGAACAGTGGAACAAATCTTGGCTACAATAAGATGAGTAGGCATCCTGGACATCTCCATGGACATTCACAAAGTTCTTCTAGGGGTCATATCTTTGCCTAGTGGTTTTCTTGTACCTCTTAATTATCATTGAAGAAGCTGTAATTTCATCCAGACTCAATGATCATTTAGAGGCCATAGTCGGTTTTAAATTACAGAAACTAAAGTTTAATTTCTTAAAACAAACAAATTGCAGAAACCTTAAAAACCGCAATGTAGAAGTACAAGTGTAATCATATTCATCCACAATAATTCCTCAATTCACTTTTTTCTTTGAAAGTAATCAATACACATTTATCTATAGTAGTTGAAAACCCATACCATTTAAAAGTTACAACAGGCAGTGCTACTCATGGTGAAAACAACTTCCGATCTGTTGCAACAAGTTTTCAATTGTGCAGTAAAATGTTAGCTCAAGAAATTTGCTTGCAGAATGAAGAATTCGCATAGATTTACCCTTAAAATGCAAACTTAGGGCTTCATTAATGCTTGAGCGATAATGTCAGCATTCTTGCATGCCCCATTGGAATTCAAATTTGAAATTAATAGGCACACAGATTTCTATGTTTGAATTCCATGCTAGATCAATAACTGAGATACTATGTGGAAAAGATTGACAACTATCAGCACGTCTGTTGAAACACCTATGCCACATGGCACAATTGCAACAATCACCAAGTTATATGAACTGTGAGTAGAACATCTTGAGTCGTAGCATCCCACCTAACTAATCCTGTGGTTTTCAGAAACCAATCATAAACTGATAGGTGGTAACATATCAACAAGGAATTGTGAGAACTTCAGTGATGTTTAGTACTTGTGGAAATTGATGGTATATCCCACATCTATTCTTCAACCCTTCAGAAACAATTCCCCTCTCACCATGTGGATGGTGTTCCTGCTAGATACCACTAGCAGGTGCCATCCTACTTCTGATCTCTAGAAACCAATTGCAAATAGCTATGTTGCATTGCAAGGAAGTTCCTTCTTTGCATGTGAACAAATTAGAGTCACCCACTTGGAAAGCAATTGCAGATAATACGTACATGTGTTTTACCTTTTTCCCCATGTTCCCTGCTCGTCATATTGAAAGACCAAGGTTGATTGGCTCAACCAATTTCCAGATCTTCAGAAACTGGTCAGCCAGCAAAATTCAGTATTGCTGGAGATCTTAAGATGAAAAGGCAACCAGCTAAAGCATTTCCAGATCTTCTGTGGCATTTAAGACTTGAACGTAGCACCTTTTCAATCAACTTAACGAATGATAAAACCCAGGCATGGGACCACAGAAATAAAGACTGTTGCCTAATCCCTTTATTAGGCTTATAAAATTTTAAAATTTGGTGCAACTAGGGCCAAATGACTTTAGGTTGGTTTTTCTATTGTAAGTGAAGATGATGCAGTAACTTACGGAACTGATTTGTAGGTCAAAAAACTCATGGTTGAACATCACATAAATTCTAAAATAGACAAGGTTCCAATATGAGTGGAACTCAAATGATTCGTTCTAACTAGAACGAAATGAATTCCACAGAGGGCATGGACATGGTGACACCTTGCACCTACTTAGAATCTCTAGAAGCGTTGTGAAGTTTTAAAAAAAAATAATTGTTTGCATTTTTTGTTTACTACACAAAAAAGATATACTTAGGTGCATGGTAACCAAATATGTCTGTCGCTCTTGTGGCTGTGTGACTCTTACTTGAAGGAAAAAGTTAAGTCATCCGAATTTGAATAAAAACGAATGAGCAACAAGAGACAATGACGAGTAGATTTTATGTGGTCAACACTATTTCTTCAAGCACTGAGAGTGCTAGCAATCATCAAGGCTGCTGCTGTGACTATCACTAGGGGCATTCTTTCTTCTTGTCTCCTTAGAAAAGAAGAGAGATCTATGTATCAAACTTCCAGGCACGTGGAAGATGGAAACCTTTCCAAAGTTGTCTATAGCTCATTCAGTAGAGTACTTCTCAAGGAAACCAAGGACACAGCATGGTTTTCAAGTGGTAGACTGCAGGCAAAATGTCTACTTAGTTGTGGCTCTAACATTTCCTTCAATTGTTTGCAGGTTCAATTCAATCTATATTAAGTTCACAAGGTTTAAAGGGCTCATGGCAGCGATGGTTTGGTTCATGGATTTCCATATTCAAGTCTGCAAATTTGGGAAGTTTTAAAGTTTTTCAAATAGCAGAAGTTTTAGAGGGGATATTTTGATATTGTAGGGGAATTTTTTTATTATAGTTTTATAGGTGGGGGTGTTTTTAATTAAAATCACAAATATTGGGGTATATTTTTGTAGAGTATTTTAAGGGGGCAATTTTTCAAGAAAGATGTCAAAATTCATTTTTGGTGAAATCAAAAGTTCAAAAATCAAAATAAATTTTGTCACACTTAAAACAATCACAGCATTCAGTATTTGAGGTACCTTTGGTTCACGTTTATGGGTCAAGCCATTGTGACTGAATTTCTATACCCAATGCCTAATATAGTTGCAACAATGGTGTCTATGGCTTCACCCTTATAAATTGTCAGGAAGAAATAAGGACATTATCATTTTCATATTTTTTCATTCATTACCCATTTGTTGCTATTGTAAGATGTAAATTGTGAATGAAGGAAATTTTGATTTCTTTTGAAGCAATTGTCATTGATAGGGTGAATCCTTTTCATGTGTTTTCTAAGTGCCATGTACCTCTCTACTCTCACATGCTTTAATGTCACTTTCATGTATTGATGGGTGTATTGAAAAGATGAGCTTCTTCCATGTACTAATTAATGGGTATGTGCAAGGGCAAGCATATTGAAAGGTTTGGTATATTAGTCTGGCTGTATATAGAAAAGGAAACCTATTGGAGTGATAAGGAAATCTATCTCCATTTAATGACAAGAGTCATTAGGTGTTGTAAATTGTATTGTCTTTGAGTATTATCAATGGGACTTGACTCGAGTGTGTGTGTAATCTTTGTAATCTATGTAATCATTATACACCAATGGCATGCTATCTTTGCAAATGTCAAAAAGAAATAAGTAGAGATAATATCATAATGTTGTCTTCAATACAAACCTTTGTTTATATAGTTTACCAATCAATACAAAATGTTGCAATAAGAAATTAATAGGTTGCAAGATCAATTACAAGATAAGACACCCAATGCCTCATTGAAGAAGAAAGATATTTTAACATTGACATTCCTTCTTCAAGTAGTTCAACTCAAAAGTTTGCTAAGACAAAAAATCCTTGAAGAGTGTTAAACGCCCTCTTGTGTCACACAAAACAATGTTGCAAAGAAGAAAGATGTGCCTAAAATCCAAAAGTGTGTTTTCAAAATCCATCAAGGATACAATATCTATTAGTCCTCCCATTGTTGAATCTCCACCTGTCGTGTGTGTTTGGGAGACAATAAACCCCAACAAACATCATATTGTTCTAGGGTATTTTGGTTTTGTGAGTTTTTATATACTAGAATATTGAAAACCTACCAAATTTTTGTCAAGAGGTATTTAGAACAATAGTCGAGTGTTAACTTGTTGGGCAGTCCCGTGAAATTGACAAGTTATCGTGTCAATCAAATTGAATTTGCACTAAGACTCATCAAGTCCAAACATGTTGACATTGTGAATGTTAAGCCCATATCTCTTGTGATTGTTTTGATCTACATCCTTGTCTATCATTTGGTCAACACATACATTCTACAAAACAATGTTATGTCAAAGATCAACGAGACATGCATTTTGGATGGATAGATCATTCCAAATGGCAAAGAAAGGCTTTCCTATAGGACAGTCCAATCCACTATTTCAGTTGATAACTCATCTACTCCTAATGTGGGTATTTTCGATCCAATTGATAATGAGCTCAACATTATATATATTGTTATGCATTGGTACAAAAGCTTGTTGAGCTTGTCTACTCATGATGTACATATTGCTGTCAATCCAATTGATGATATGCTTAGCATTTCAGGTGTTGTTTATTGACAACCTACTAGGAAAATTGTATAGTTGCACTCAATTCCCACAAAGGATAATTATGAACCTAGTCTCTATGTTGTTTGTAGGAGCAGTGACTTTTTGTACCTATGATTTCCCATTGGGATATTGATAATGAACACACTAAGCCAAATATGCTGCTCGATACAGATTTTTTGAGGCAATGGATATTGCCTCATGTTGAGTGTACTTTTTGCACTTTAGTTCTAAGTTGACTATCTAGAAGGGCAGCTTAAAAAGTCTTCCGATTAAATTGAAAACCTAAAAGGGTGGCCTGTGTAATGCCCCTTTTTTCTGACCTGCCATCTCAGAAATTAATTTAATTATTTGATATTGCCTGGCAAAAAGTATTTAAAAAGGTAATATTAAATAATTAGATCAAGTGATGTTATAAAGTGACGCTAAGGAATTATTTAAAATGTATCTTTATAAAGTCACTTTATAATAAAGAGCTTAATATGATTTGAGTGGGAAATTTCAAATGAGGTTTCGAAAAGTAATATAAAGTGGAAGGGAGCTCATTTGTGCATTATGCTGTTTTGTTATTTTATTGGGTATTTTGTTCAAGCTCTTCGGAGTCCGAAACCCTAGGTTGGAATTCTTATGGGTGAACCAGTTTCGGTTGTGAAAGATTCCTCCCTAGTTGGTAGTAGGAGAAATCATCCAGGTTTCTTGCGTGTCCACGATAATGGTTGTTCCAAATTTGTGTCTCCTTCAGAGACAAATTTGTAGAGGTTTTGATATCCAGTCCAATTATATTAAAAATCTTCAGAGATTACCAATTGGTGCTGATTGATTATATTATTCATAATATTTGGAGGCAAGGAAGAGGTAGTTCAGATATTAATTGCAGAATTAAATAAGTCACATAGCTTGTTGATTACCTTCTTGGTGAAGTGATTTTTATTAAATATTTGCTGCTTATTAAGGAGCTGAAATAATGGCTGGTCGTGGGTTAAAATGGATGGATGTGGTGGCTTTGTGTTAGCGTAACAATATTTGTGGCTGCTGGGTGATAATAATTCAAGGTCATCACCTTTTATTTTGCTTCAGTTGCAGCTTGGAATCATGTGCACCATTCATTGATTGTCTGGGTCTGTCATGTAGTTTGACTGAGATCAAATTCATTCATATTGGCTGTGTCCCAGTCCAATATCATTGGACAGGCTGTCGAACATCTCAAAGGCTGTCGATTTTATATGCTAAGGAAATCTTGGTGTTGGCGTCAGATTTCATTGTGGCTAGCGATTGGGTTTTTGGCATAGCAGTCAACTATTATCTATGGTTAATACCTTGCATCAAGCACCATGGGATTAAAACAGAGCGCATCCTCTATATGGTTATCGGGTCCTATTCTCATAGCTGCTTTTACCTAGGGAATAATTGGCCACCCTTTTGGAGATTGTAATATGCCTACCGCAAAATTTGGGCAGTGTATGGTGACGTGGACAGTCTATGCTTGCTGGAAGCTTGCGTGGGATGCAAAGGATATCCTTTTTGGGGCACCTCACATATTTATGACCTGCCGACAATCATGAAATAGCCGCTGTTTATAAATTGTGTGAACTATGGATTTAAGGATGGGATTGCTGCTATCTTATGCAGCCGCTGGAGTTGTATTATCATCTGATGATGCCAGGTGGTGTTGCCAATATTTGGAGCACTGAATGCAGCAAATGAATGGTATTTACTGTTATTTGCAAAACTCTGAAATATATTTATACATAATTTCTGCAATCAAAATTTCTGAGTATATGTTGCAATTGTAAAAGAAGTTATTTTCAGTTGGCTGAATGAATTATGGAATCTTCTATATGAATGCCTAAATATCTGCAATAATAGTTGACTGGAAATTAATATATTGCAATAGAACTACTCATTTCACTTGAAGTCTGAAATTTAGCACTGGCAGTTTAAAGTTATATTCCTTGACAACATGCTTGCATTGTCAAGTGAATGGAGTTAAATCGTAAAAAGGCTTTCTGTCAGGGGTGAGGGTTTTTACAGCTTGATGGAGACTCATGATGAAAACTAGAGAGGGAATCATTGTGTTGTGCATCTGTTTACACAAGTTCAAATATGTTGTTCTCTTTTGAGGGGGACCTTTGTAGCAACTCTCCACTCTCATGTTTGGGGAGGGAGGGGTTGCACCTTAGGATTTGGATTTGGATTCTTCAAGGATGGTCAAGTCCAACTAGGTCACAAAACATTTAGCAAGATGTAGGTGCTGTTGTCCATGATGACTACTAAACTAATGGGAATGTAAGGGATTAATGATTTGTATGCCGCAGATCCATATTTCATAGATGCATTGAAGGCATGCATAGAGACATAGGCTTGAAATAAAAGGCTATATGAGGAACTCTTTATGTAGGAGAGGTGTTGGATTTTTAGACAAAAATTGCATATCCTACAAAGTTTAATGAGGGAGAATCTTCTTAGAGAGTTGCATAGTGGCAAATTAGGATGTCACTTTGGTGCAAATTAAAGGTATATCTTGTTGGAAGAGAGATTCTACCAGACTGACTTGCACAAAGATATTGAGATGCAAAACTTTTCAAGTAGCGATTGGTATTGGTCAAAACAAAGGGTTGTACAAGCCATTATTGATGTGGAATATACTTTTGTAGGAACTATCCAAGGAATTTATGCTTGGATTATTGGCAACACAAAGAGTAATCACTCAATTTTTGTAGTTGCTAATATATTCTCAAAGATGACACATTTCATTCTTTCAAGGCAAATAAATGATGCATTGAAACTCAAGAGTGACAAATTTGTTCTTGAATGAGATAGTGCAATTGCATGACTTGTCATAGAGCATTATTTCAAATAGAGGTTGGGAACAGTTTTACATACCATCTATAAGCTTATGGTCAAATAGAGGTTGGTGATTGGAGTCTTGGCATTTTGCTTAGATGTTTGGTGGGAGACACATTTAATTAGAGGACCTCCATCTTTGTGCAAAAATAATTTGAATTCAAGAATTTAATGAATAGTTTGCCTGGGAAGAAACTATTCTAGGTGGTGTAAGGGAAAAGTCCACATCGTGTCACAAATTTTTTGAGGATTGGGAAAGACACTATTCTAGGTGGTATATGGGACAAGTCCACATGCTGCCACAGATTTATTGAGGATTGAAGGAGGGACACACATTATCCTAGAGGTTGGAGATTTTGCACAACACATGCACAAGTCAAGAAACAACTAAAGAGCAATGATAAGTACAAATCATTGGCAAATGTGTGTAGGAGGGAGAATACTTACTTAGGAGAGTAGTCATGACACACCTCACAAAAGAGTAGTTCCCTAGAGGAACTTGTAATAAATTGAAACCCAAGAATATTGGCTTATACAAATTCTTCAAAAATGCATATGAAATTGAGTTATAGGGAGGATTGGATATTAGTATGTTGGGTTTTATTCTTTTCTTGGGCAAAGTGATACCATAGAAGAATCAATACAATCACAAGACAATGATGATTGGAAGAGATAGAGACACTGTAATGTCCCCAATTTCGCGAGCATAAGAGTTCGGTGGATTTAGCCTATTCTTGGCTCTCGTAGGCTAATATGTCTGGTTAGAGGGTCCCTTTTGGTAGTGATCAGTGGCTTTTCTCCTTCAGCGCCTCATGTGGGTTCAAGCTTAACCTTTGGTTGACTCAATTTCACATACTATTTAAAGTCATTGTTCAGGGTTTCTATTTTTAGACGGTCATCCGATCACATGGAGAACAAGGAGAGTCGACTCCTGGTTCAGACGACATAGCAATAAGACAAGTATTTCAAGAGATATTAAAGTTTAAGTGACTTAAGTGATTTATTTAAATATTTAAATGTTATTATAAAGTTGTAATGTAACTTTATAATAATAAAGTCACTTTTATTTTATAAAGTGCTTTAAGTGAAAAATTTAAGTGGGAAATATATCTTTTATCCCACATTGGCAAGCAAAGTGTTTGAGCTCTGTAAGAATCCAGGTGATTCTCAACCCCGAAACCCTAACTGAAAATCACTGATTTGGTTTGTTTTGATCGTTTTGTATTTTTTTGGTGTTTTTCTGAGGTTTTTGCAATAAACATGAAAGCTGCGATTTTACTAGAATAATGCTTAAAAATCCAAAATAAATCTAAAGATTCATAATATGCTTTGAAATTGATCAGAAGAGATAGGCGCATGTATTTATTCACTTTCCAGATCACATACAATATAAAAATCGAACAAATGAATAAAATATGATCTTATTTCTATGGAACCTGATTTCTCTTGCAGCCGCTTGAGAGAATGAAAGAATTTAATACAGTTGACTCCAGATCACAGATCCCCAAGCTCAGAATGAAGAGAAACCTCCAGGAAACCAAGGCGCACTAGATCCCACTGTTATCAACTGAAGACTGAAGGCGTTTTTCTTCTGAGTAAGAAGTACGGCCTGCTGGTACAGATTTGTACGGCCCAGCTGCTATCATAAATATGGTACGGCTTTATTGGAAATGGTGCCAGATCTCTGTAAAAAAGACTCTGTGAAGTCGCCTCAAACCACTGATGATTAATCTCTGTAAAACCCTGCTTGAATCGATCAATAAGCTCAAACTGTAACCTCTGTGTGAAGTCACCGAGTAGACAAGCTTCAACTGGTATTGCACAGTCTCAGTATGCCAGATTCTGAAGAGGTATCGTTCTCCAAAATCGTTCGTCTGCTGAAACCCTAGGTTTTGCAAACTTCAATGCTCAGAACAAAAAGAAGACAAATTGAATAATCAAATCATAAGAGTTCGATTTGTCTTTTCCTGTGAATATATAGTTTCCTTCAAAAATTCGACCCAAGACCTTCTTTTAATAATCATTTAATTAAATGATTAAATACGCCCTTGACTTAGGAGAAAAACATTAAATAATTAAATGGCGTTCCATTAATGAATAATAATTATTCATTATATCAAATATTTCACTTTATTATAAAGTATTGAAAATACTTTATAATATACCATTAATTATTAATATTTAAATATATTAATAAAGTGACTTTAATATAAAGTCAAAATATTAAATATTCAATAATCATTAAATACTCCTTATTTCTCCATCTGACCAACAAACTGAAGAATTGGGTCGACTCCGAGCTAACCAGCTGAACCAGGTGCCCTGACCAAAATAGCAGCTTCCGCCTGTCAGACTTTCTAAAAATAGAAAGTCTCTGAAAAACCACTCTGAAGGATTCTGCGAAGGCCCAACCTGAAACAACTGCAACAATGAAGCTCCAGAACACTGGGTAACTGCCTCAAATGATCCTCTGCACACATCTATCAGCCTACGAGGATCGAAATAATAGGCTAACCACGTATCCAGCTGCGCTGACTAGGATGGGGACATCACAAGCTCTCACAAGAAAAGAATAAAAGGAGCTTAAGAGCTCATTCTTTTGGTATCCAGAATTTGATATTTGTTTGAAGATTTCTCTTTGGCATTTGGGGAAGGGAGCCCTAGGGTTTCTTCCAGCGTATCGACATTGGAGAGCGTAGCTACTTCATTGCAACAACATGCTGAGGTTGTGAAATATCAACTGAAGGTGCTTAACTGTTGGCTTCATCCAAAGGTCAAGTTTGTGCTTCACCAAATTTACAGAAGAGTTTAGAAATAAGAGTTTCTTCATCATTCAATATCAGTGTTGATGTTACAGCGTCGGTATTATCTTCCAGCCAGTTCGTGTGAGAGAAGACAATTAAAGAATAGCCTATTGGCTATTTAGTTGTTGGCAGCGATTTGTGATATGATGCGTCATTTATTAAATAATGATTAAACATTTAATAAATGAGGCACGATTTGCTATGAGGCCGACTCCTTGAAGAATTCTGATTGGTTATGATTTATTGAAGAGTCACATCCTTCTATTCAGGCCTACTTGTCTTGGAGAGACACGACCCTTCCACTCACTTGTATATATGTTTGATACTTCTCATTTGTTCCTCATTCATTCATTACACATCATTGATTCATTCCATTTGTCTCAAGTGCGAGTTCATCATAAGAGCAGTTCGATATTGATGAAGGCTGTAGTTCATCATTAGCATATTACATGTGATTAGATTTGTGATAGCATCAGCTTGTGGTGCATTATCTTGGCTTCATTATTGGCCTCTATTTTAAAGGAGTTCCGTATTGAGATTCAATATATAAGTGATACATTGTTGATGGGTTTTTCTACCTCAAGAGGAGGGTTTTCCTAGGGTATCTGCTGTGTTTTGTGTTGATTATTTTGAATTAAATTCTATGCATGAAATCTGATCATAAAACTAACATGGTATCAGAGCGGGTGTGAAGAAGATCGTGATCAGATTTCTTGTTACAGCAATACTCTCTTTTCTCTTTCTCATTATTGTCTATCTCTATCTCTTCGTCAAGATGGTGAACGGTCTTAAGATTGAGGATAGACTCAAAGGAGCATCAAACTTCACTTCATGGAGATTAAAAATTATGCTTACTTTGGAGGAAAACGAATTGGTTGAGTTTGTGGAGAGCAAAGTTCCCGAACCTATGGATGAGGAAGAGAAAGTTCAATGGAGGAAGATAGATATCAAGGCAAAGAAGATGTTAGTTGATTCCGTGAAGGATCATATTGTTCCTATTGTCTCCAAGTTGAAGACGGCAAGAGACATGTTCAAAACCTTGGAGGAGATGTACGAAATCAACAACACCAGCCGGGCTCTTGCACTAAAGCAACAACTACATAATGTGAAGTTGGCCAAAGGAGAAACGGTTATTGCTTACTTCATGAAGATTTCGGAGTTGAAAGATCAGCTCTCTACAATTGGTCATGTGATAGATGACAAGGAATTGACCATGCTTGCTCTTAATGGTCTTCCTTCATCATGGGAGTCCTACATTCAAGGAATCAGTGGAAGATTGAAGCTTCCCAAGTTTGATCGATTGAGGGCGGATTGCATTCAAGAGGAGTCTAGATTGGCTGCTAGAGGAATTGGTCAAAGCCCTACCAATGAAGACATTCATGTTCTTGCCTCTCAATCATCGAAGAAGAAAGGAAAAAATGGGAAGAAAGGTCACTTCAAGAGGAATAGAGATAATGGAGCTGATTGTGCTCCCGCATTCAAGAAGAAGAGGGACCTCTCCAAAGTCCAATGCTTTATATGTGACAAGTATGGTCACTTTGCCAAGCATTGTCCAACCAGGCCTAAGCAGCAGGCCACCATTGCAGAAGGATTCATGTGAGTACTTATTCTATTCGGCATCTTCAAGCAATGTAACTATCGACACCAACACTTGGTTGATTGATAGTGGTGCATTTCGCCACATTACCGGATTCAGGGAGCATCTAACAAATTTGGTGGAGAGAGATTCTAGTGAACAAGTCATTATTGGAGATGATGCTAGTTACTCGGTGAAAGAAATTGGGACCTCCACTCTTCACTTGGATTCCGGCATTACCCTTCAGTTGTGCGATGTTCTATATGTTCCAGGCATCAAGCAAAACCTTGTTTCCATTTCAGCCTTGGAAGACAAGGGTTACCAAGTTGCATTCTCTAAAGGAAAAGTTCTTGTGTGGACAAAGAATTCCAACTTGAAGACTACTCGAGTAATTGGAGTTAGACATGAGAGCCTCTATAGGCTGTGCACTCGTCCACTTCAGGCTTTAGTACACGATTCTTCAAGCTTGTGTGATCTTTGGCATCGAAGATTGGCTCACCTTCTACCTATCATGGAGAAGATGGTCACGGGCCTTCCAAAGTTCAACCAGGAGCATGAAGGTACTTGCAAAGGCTGTGCAATGGGTAAGAATACAAAAGCTCCATTTCATAGTAGAGAAAGTAGATGCAAATGTATTCTAGATCTCATTCATTCTGATTTATGTGATCCAATGTCTGTTGCTTCTTCGAGTGGTTTCTTGTATTACATTCTTTTTATTGATGACTACTCTAGAAAGACTTGGATTTATTTCTTCAAATCTAAAGAATCTGAGGAGGTATTAGAAAGGTTCAAGGAATTCAAAGCTCAGGTGGAAAATCTGTCCGGGAAGAGGATCAAAGTCCTAAGATCCGATAATGGAGGAGAATACACTTCCGACAACTTTCAAAACTATTGCATTGAAGTTGGGAGTAAGAGGGAGTTCAGTGTCCCTGATAATCCTCAACAAAACGGTGTTGCTGAGAGGAAGAACAGATCGATCATGGAAGCAGCAAAAGCCATGATTCATGACCAAGATTTGCAAACCTTCCTATGGGAAGAAGCATCTAGGACAACAGTCTATGTTAAGAATAGAAGTCCTCACCGAATCCTAGAGAACATTACTCCTGAGGAAGCCTTTACTGGGAAGAAGCCAAAAGTGAGTCATTTGAGGATCTTTGGATGCTGAGTTTATGTTCATATTCCGAAAGAAAAGAGAACAAAGTTGGAGCCTTTTGGCAAGAAGGGAATACTTGTGGGTTACAGTGAGACATCAAAAGCCTAAAGGATATACATTCCAGGTCAGAAGTTGATTGAGATCAGTAGAGATGTCACATTTGAGGAAGATGTTGCATTCAGGAGATCCAAGGGTACTCACATGGAGATTGATAGGGAAGAGTCTCCTCAGGATTTGGAAGTTGACCATACTCCTGAGAGTCAGAGGGAGACTTCAGAACCGAAGGAAGATAATGATCCAGTTGAATGCTTGGAAACTACTGATGGGCCTACTCATATTGTGATTGGGAAAAAGAGACCTCTATGGGCTAGGCAAACAATGCAGGAGGCAAAAAGGTTTGCAGCTCCAAGAGGTACCTTCAGAGAAACTAAGAGACCGCATAAGTTCTCTAGTTATGTTGCCTTGATGAGTCAGATTATTGAGTCAGAGCCTTCCAGTTTTGAGGAAGCTTCTTGTCAACAGGTTTGGAGAGATGCTATGACAGAGGAGTATCAGTCAATTCTCAAGAATGATGTTTGGGACATCGTTCCTAGACCTGTAGGAAATTTTGTGGTATTTTCAAAATGGCTCTTCAAGATCAAGCATGCGGCTGATGGGAGCATTGAGAAGTACAAGGCAAGATTCGTGGCTAGAGGGTTTTCACAAAAAGAGGGAGTTGACTATGAAGAAACATTTGCTTTAGTTGCCCGCTATACTTCTGCCAGAACCATTATTGCCATTGTTGCATCTAAAGGATGGAAGATTCATCAGATGGATGTGAAGACAACTTTTCTAAATTGTGTGATCGAGGAAGAAGTTTATATCAAGCAACCTGATGGATTCGAGGTACATGGGAAAGAGTCTCATGTTTGCAGGCTGAAGAAGGCTTTGTCTGGTCTTAAGCAGGCTCCTCGTGCATAGTATGAAAGGACTGATCGTTACTTGTCAAGCTTGGGCTTCTCTAAGAATGATGCTTACTCAAATCTGTATTTTAAGGTAATTGATGGTGAAGCATTGATTTTGGTTTTGTATGTTGATGATTTGATTCTTACTGGAGAAGATCACCTCATTCTCAAATGCAAGAAGGAGTTGACTTCTGAGTTTGAAATGAAGGACCTTGGGCTCATGCATTACTTCCTTGGCTTAGAAGTTTGGCAGAAGCCAGATGAGATGATTCTAAGTCAAGGGAAGTACACCATTGATATACTTAAGAGGTTTGGTATGATGGATTGCAAATCCATGTTTGCACCTATGGAGACCAACCTACATAAGTTGAAGGAGGCTGTAGCTAGTTCAGACCTGGCGGATCCCACGATGTACAAGCAGTTGATTGGATCCTTGATGTATTTAGTCAACACTAGATCAGATATCTGCTATGCAGTGAGTGCACTTAGTCAGTTCATGTGTGAACCGAGGCAGATACATCTTGTTGCAGCAAAACATATCCTGAGATACTTGCGTGGCACAGTTGGATATGGGTTGAGATATTCTTCAGATGTGGATTTGAAGTTGCATGGTTATACTGATTCTGATTGGGTAGGGTGTGTCACTAATCGGAAGAGCACCTCTGGATGTTGCTTTAGTTTGGGATCTACTATGATATCCTGGTGCAGTAGGAGGTAGTCATCTGTAGCATTGAGTACAATAGAGGTAGAGTACATTGCAGCTTGTGTGGCAGCTCGGGAAGTAGTGTGGCTTCGTAAGCTCCTTGCAGGATTGTTTGGACAATCAATGGAGCCTACTATCATTCATTGTGATAACTAGAGCTGTGTGAAGCTCTCTATCAATCCTATGTTTCATGACAGAGCCAAGCATGTTGAGATCAAATACCATTATATCAGAGATATGGTATTGAGGAAAGCTATACAGTTGAGGTATATTAGCACTGATGAGCAGCCGACAGACATTCTCACCAATCTTCTCTCTAGGATAAAGTTTGAGTACTTTCGAGACAAGCTTGGTATGGTGGAGAATCAAGCCCTAGCTGAGAAGGAGTCTCAGTATTAATGATCCTCTTTAATGCATTTCTCTTTGAGAGAGATTTGAGGTGCAAGCCCTTGTTAATGCATTTCTCTTTTGAGATTTGAGGTGAAAGCCCTTGTTTCCACCCTCTAGGAGAGCCATGGTGGATGTCATGTGTGTGACTCCATGACAACATCACGTGAGAGAGTCCGTGATGATTTTTTTGTACTTGTGTTTTCACCCTCTGGGAGAGCCATGGTGAAAGTCATGTTGAGGTGACAACATCACGCAAGTGATGAACACTTGTACATACCATACATGGTTGTAGCCATTACAGTTGATATCACATTGAGGTGATATCTGATATCATGATGAGGTGATATCTTTCTTTTGCACATATGGTTGTAGCCATTGTGGTAGACATCACGATGAGGTGATATGTCTTGTGCAGCTGGAAGCATTCTCTCTAGCTAAGAGGGAGTGTTGATGTTACAGCGTCGGTATTATCTTCCAGCCAGTTCGTGTAAGAGAAGACAATTAAATAATAGCCTATCGGCTATTTAATTGTTGGCAGCGATTTGTGATATGATGCGTCATTTATTAAATAATAATTAACATTTAATAAATGAGGAGGCACGATTTGCTATGAGGCCGACTCATTGAAGAATTTTGATTGGTTATGATTTATTAAAGAGTCTCATCCTTCTATTTAGGCTGACTTGTCTTGGAGAGACATGACCCTTCCACTCACTTGTATATATGTTTGATACTTCTCATTTGTTCCTCATTTATTCATTACACATCATCGATTCATTCCATTTGTCTCAAGTGCGAGTTCATCATAAGAGCAGTTCGATATTGATGAAGGCTGTAGTTCATCATTAGCATATTACATGTG
Source organism: Sequoia sempervirens (assembly GCA_007258455.2). Taxonomy (NCBI): domain Eukaryota; kingdom Viridiplantae; phylum Streptophyta; class Pinopsida; order Cupressales; family Cupressaceae; genus Sequoia; species Sequoia sempervirens. The sequence goes on along the minus strand of VDFB02000016.1, from coordinate 6,804,317 downwards.
ATTAGATCTTTGATAGCATCAGCTTGTGGTGCATTATCTTGGCTTCATTATTGGCCTCTATTGTAAAGGAGTTCCTCATTGAGATTCAATATATAAGTGATACATTGTTGCTGGGTTTTTCTACACCAAGAGGAGGGTTTTCCTAGGGTATCTGCTGTGTTTTGTGTTGATTATTTTGATTTAAATTCTGTGCATTAAATCTGATCATAAAACTAACAGTCAGAAGATTGTAATCTGGGTATGCCCTATTGTAAAAGCTTTCAAAAGTGAATCAATAAAATTATCTATTTGCTGCAGTAGGGTTTTATATTTCTAGCATTTTATTTCATGCTTGGTTCCTTTATTGAAAATATACACAAAAGGGCGAATATACAGAAAAACACAGACAAATCCATAAACTCTCACAGAAGTACAAAGTTTAAGAAGTTGTAAGGAGATGAGTTCTTACAGTGGTGTCAGAGTGGTTTCCTGCCATTGTATTGGGGGTTTGAAGACAAATTACAAAAATCAATATTTGTGTTTGACAAATTTCAGAGTTCCCTATTGGAATCCAAGGAGTATTGAACGAATATATACACTAGATTAATTATGCAATGGATTGTAGAGTTCAGATAGGGACACAATTTTAAAATACAAATATTGAAAAAAAACTGTTAATATTTTGAAATCATAGATTTCATTCGAAGGAAGGCTAAATATTAAGGGATTCATGGGAAAGAATAAAATCGCATGTTTCAGAAAAGATAAATTATTGTTAGCTAAAGAAAAAGACAAGGAGCAAATGTTTGATTTCAATTACTTCTGAAATCCCACAAATAAAGACAAGACGTAAGAAGAAAGCCAAATCTGGGAGGTGTGGCACATATAGGAAATCGAACATTGCAGGAGGAATAGACGCAATTAAGGAAAAGTCGTCTCTTGAATAGTCAACTCACAGGAAATCGAATGATTAAAAGAATCATTGTTTACAAGGTGAGCTGTTGGGAGCAGCTTAGAGCCTGATGCATCATCTGGAGGCAGCAGCTTATTAAATTCTTGTCTTATTCTTAAGTCTTGGCCACGTTGGAGAAGTCACAGGAGATTGTAAAAGCCAAAAATAATACTTTGACTATGTTGTACCCAAACCAAAATTTTTGCTTCATCAAGGCATTTTGCATAAAATAGTCTAAACCTTGCTAAAATGATGTAAAATACAGTTTTGGGCAATATCAAGCATGGAGTTTTTGTCAATATTTTGTCAGTCAAAGTCAGTTTTATTGATCAGAACCTGAAGCAGAGACTCAGAATGGAGCTTTTCACAATGGAGGAGCGTCTCACGATAGCATTTCACGTTGTACATGGTCATTTCAGTGGTTAAGACGGAGTTTTTAGTGGTTAAATTATGAAGATTTCTCAGAGAAAAGCAAGAAAGCGCACTTGTAGACCAGGGGCGCCCTTCTTTTTGAAGGTCAAGATCTTGTTGAAAATGCTCAAGCATACAGTCAAACTCTTCAGAATTGGTCTGGCTATCCGATGAGCTATCCAGTGAAGCTTTTTGAGACCCGCAGCTCCGGCAACTGGCGACAGAAGTTGAAATTCCCAAAGTTTCACATATGAGAAATTTGTCCTTTTTCAAGCAAAAGCGCACCTATAGCCTGAGGGCACCCTTCTTAAAGGGGGGGTAGATCTTGGTACTTCTGGAAGCTCATGTAGTCAATCTCTTCACGACTAGTCTGCTTATCCGACGAGCTATCAAACGCAGTCATCCGAGTCTCAGAGCTCCGGCAGCCGACGTCTGAAGATGAGCTTATAATGGAGATTTCATGTTCCAAAGCTTCTTCATTGCATTTCCAGCGCAACTATAGCTCAGGGGCAATGGTTAAAATGACCCTTAAGATGGTAAAATTTGCTGACAAAGTCTTCCTGACATCAGTACTACTCTAGTCTATCTTCGCGATGCATCATCCTACTTGTCGATCCGACGTTCCAGGTGATCGTGGCAGAGGTTCTACCAAGCACGTAATTTCACGGGCAGACCAACATAAAATTTGCATTGTATTTCTACAGTCCAGAGGCGTCTAGCCTTTAGGCCTGTCAGATGAGGTCGTTCGCGTTCAAAGTCTTCACGAGACTTGAGCGTAATTACTTTATCTATTCAACGAGCCCAACCGTCAGCCTTCGGGATTTGGCAAACGCTCGTACGTGCGAGGTCTTTGGCGAAATGCTGAAAAGTGAAGACATCCGGAAAATGGCTAAGTATGGAGCGTATATTTTAAATAAAATACGCACTGGTGTTTTTTAGGTCTTAGAAGCAGTTTTCTTGCTTCGTCATCTCTAGAGACTTCTCTCATGAGTTCTTCTGGCTGTCCGTTAAAACAAACGTGGCTCGAATCGGGTCATCCCAGCTCCAGATATCAGAGGTCAAAATAGGGCATCTGGTTGAGAGTTGAACTTTCGTCAGAATGGTGTCAGTGCAACTGAAGGCCAGGGGCGCTTTTACTTTTGAGGCCTTTAACACAGCTTTCAGATGCCTTGCGTACAGTCGTTGGATGCAGAATGTCTCCGGGCATGCAGTGAGCTTGGTTTCCTGTCAGCAGGGTTCACCGTTCACTGTCAGCAGCTGTTTGAAGTGTCAGATGGCAGTTTGAAGAAATGGTTAAGTCTGGAACCCGTAAATGAATTTAATCAGGGGCACCTAATTTTTTAGGGTATTAAATGATGGATTTTGCAGTAGTGTCTCCCAACAGACATTTCTTCCTTGTTCAGTAGGCTTTCCGATGAATTCTCTAGCTCAGTCTCAACATTTCCCGGTCACTTAGAAATCATTGTCGAAGTTGGCCAGTCGTGACTTTGTTGTCAACTATAAAATAGGAAGTTAATAAAAAGTGCAATATCTTGAGCAAATGGACGCCTATGAGCTCAAGAGATGACTTTTTGGAATCGGTGAAGTCTAACGGTGAATCCTAAAGCTTCATTCAAATTGTCAACTGAAGTTCAAAATATTTAATATTTATTTTGCAATTTTAGCATTAAGTGGCGATTTTCTATTTTTGGCGCCGTTGCTATTTGCATAATGAATATTTTATTATTTATTTAAATTCAAACTTCCAGTCAATGGCAGTGAAACTGAAAGGGGACCAATCAGAAGGCTTCTATTTTCAATCAGGGTTTTGAAATCTTGTAGTTATCAAAGTTGATGGGAATTTTATCTTATTTAAGCATGGCGCCTTCATTTATTATTCACCAAGCTTTGAGAAATTCGTATTTCTTAAGAGAAAATTCATATCTTAAGAGAAATTCGTATTTTTCATAGTAAATTCAATTCCTCAAGAACAAAGGCATATTCCTTAGGCAAATTCGCAAATTCTTTAGTTTGCAAATGCGAATTCTCAGAGTTCAAGGAATTCGTATTTTCTTCAAAAGGCAAGTTCGTATTTCTCAAAGAACAAAGGCGCAACTTCAAGATAAATTCGTGGTTTTCAAGCAAAGGCGAATTCTTCCAGATCAAAGGCGAATTCCTCATCAATTTCCAAAGGCGATTTTATCTAACAAATCTTTTTGCAGGTTAAAAGTTCACAATTGTCAGCAATTTGAAGAATTCAAGGGCGATTTTCACAAAAGAAGAGCTTTCAAAAGTGAATCAATAAAATTATCTATTTGCTGCAATAGGGTTTTATATTTCTAGCATTTTATTTCATGCTTGGTTCCTTTATTGAAAAAATACACAAAAGGGAAAATATACAGAAAAACATAGACAAATCCATAAACTCTCACAGAAGTACAAAGTTTCAGAAGTTGTAAGGAGACGAGTTCTTACAAACACGGAAGGCAATGAGATGAACTAACATGGATCGTAGATGCATGTATAGTCTGAAAACTTGATATACTTAATTTAAGGAATATCTCATTCATTGGAAAGGTAAAGGGATAGAAAATGATTTATTGATCATTGAAGGAGAAGTAGTTTGTCTTCAGTAGCTAAATTAGTCTTTTGACAAGGCCTTTTTGTGAGCGAAAAAATTTTCACTTGAGGATGTGATGCAAGAGCATCTGAGGGATTGAGCAATCTTGCATCACCCAAAAATCTTTTCCTTTACCTTTGTTTTGTTTTAGTTGTTTAGATAAGGGGTCAACTGCTGTGTTTGTGTTTGTAAAGTGTGCGTTGGTTGTTTTTGTTTGCTATTTTGTGTTGTATGTGTGTGTTTTGGAGCTTGACGAATCTATTGTAGTAAGGAAAAGACATGGTGATGGCAATGGTATTACATCGACACGAAGATTGAAGCAATGACTTGCCTTTCAAATTTAGAGTATGAGCTTGCATGGACTTGTTGAACCAAATCTTGTCAGTTGGATGCTACATGAGCTTAATGATTTCATTCAGGATCCAAACCACGCTTTGTAGGTTGGGTATATGAGAAATCCAATCGGAAACGTGTTGTTGGTAAACAATAAACATCTTTTTGCTAGTTGTGCTAGGTTGTGTAGATTGTGAGTTATATGCAAATGGTTTATAAAGGTGTTCTAGAAATGGCTAGGGAATCAGTAGACTTGCAAATGGAAGCCAAAGTGTCATGAAATCTTGGACCTTTGGTTAAAGACAAGTGGCATGTTAAAGACTTTCCATGCGTACATTTGTTGGAAGATCAAATGACATTGTGTCAACATAGAAAGGGTTATTTTCCTTTTTGTAGGGGTTGTTGAAGTTTGGGTTGAAACTATGCTAAGATAGAATAGTGTGATCATATGCATTGCTAGGAATAAAACAAAGGGATAGATTCGAACACAAAGAGGCTTCTCAAATGGGCTGAACATTTTCCAGTTTGGTAGAATAGATATGGGTTCCATACATTTGGAGTGTCCCATATGGTGTATAATTTCTTCAATATATGAATAAAAACCGCATTTTCTGAATTCTCCATTGTTCTTCCTCATACTTTTGTTGTCCAACCCTATGCAATTGTGGGCCAGTTGTTCATTCGACCCACTTGCCATTTGCATCAACCACAATGCAAGCCAAAGGGTTCTATAGATTTTTAAAATACTGTCTTATTATCATTGGTTCATGGGGACACATCCCCGCTGTCATAGTATCCATCCAAAACATTTTAGGGATGGGGGACATGGATTTCTCAAAATCGTCCTAGTTATCTTAGGGCATCCCCCACAGATTGCAGCTATTTAAGTTCCAAAATTGAACATTCTGATTCACATAAAGAAAATGCCTAAAAATTGAAAAATATTCTAAAATACTACTTTGTTTTTGCTTAGAAATGATTATGTTGTCATCATGTATTCCTTTACATCTTTAGAAAATCGAACTTCAGTTTATTATGGGCTACATTTTCAGTGAATTTCGTTACTTTGATTATTAACTGTTGTTTTCACTCGGTAACGCTAAGACATTCATATTGATAGCCTTTTTTTTTATGCTGACATCAAATTCTTGTATTTCAGCTTTTATGTGACAGTGTCGCAACCTGTACTTCCTACAAAGCTCACAACATCGTTTGTCTCAGGGGAGGGGTTAGTTGCTTATTTTCCAACAAATATTGCTCACTTCCCATATTTATTTTGGAATTATATTGTCTAATCTTAGTGAATTTTGACTGAAAATTTATATTTATTTTGGAGGTTATGAAGGATGGGTTTGGCCAGTTCATGGTTAGCTGGTAAAGTTTGTCAGATTCAAAAGTGTTCACTAGAACCACAAAATTTGTCTGAGTACTAGGTCTGAAATTGTAGAGCTTCAATGTTCTTTGCAGTTGTCTTTGTTGAATCATTTTAATATGATGGCATTTTTATTTCAGAATTCTGCTAGTAATTGGAAGTTGATAGCTAAGCTTATTTTACAAGATGACATACATCTACAGTCAATACCTAAGAACAATGCTTAATCATCTTACACTTTCTTCAGTGGGAGAAAAAGACTGCATGAATACAGCCTCTAGGCCACTGAGATTGCTAGGAAACCTACAAACATTGCTTAATCATCTTACGTGCATTTCAGTGTTGTTTTAGTGATTGAAAAAGATTACATGAATGCAGCTTCAAGTCCACTAAGATTGCTAAGAATTAACAGAAACAGAATATATCGTGTATTCCATTTCATTCCATGCTAAATGCAAGAAATTTTACTTATCTTTCATTGGTCTTGTCATTAAATAAAAATATCTTTGAGCTCATTGTTTTGTTTGATATGGGAAGCAAATATGTTCATTACCAATCATTCTGTCTTTCTACCATGGTTAAGAATGTATCAAGTGTACGTTATGAAGGGGATAAGAGACTGTAGGTGTTCAGCAGTGATTGGTAATGTGTTATATCAGAAAATTGTTGTGTTGTACCCAAAATTGATTTTTGCTTGAATAAGGCATTTTGCTTAAAATGAGCTAAATCATGTAAAATTGTTGCCAAAAGTCTGTTTTAGGTCAAACAAAACATAGGCTTTTTTTGGGTCTACATCAAGGAAGATGCAAAATTCTGAAAATTTGAAAATTAGGGTTTCAAACCCCTATTTTTAGGAAAACCCCTAAAAATAGGACCTTTTCAGAATTAGTTGAAAATGATTTTGATAGGATAAATTGACTTCATGATCATACTGGTCAAGTCAAAATTACCAAAAAGTTTGTTTTACTCTAATGGGTCTATTTTCATTTTTTAGGAGAAAAGCTAGCCTATAGACCAGATGCCCGCTAGGCCGAGCCCCGTACTGTAGACCAATGCCCTTACGTGGCCCCCTATCCATATCTACATTCGGATTCAGTTGCCCCTACCGGGTCCCTACTATCATCTGCTTTAGGTAGATTTCTCGTATACCTGCGAAACATGATCTTTCATAAAAATACAGCGATAGGCATAAAAGACCTCCGCAACCATTAATGGCAGATGGCTAGTACCAGGTTTCAAAATCTAAGCCTCAAGAGCTTCAACGAAGAATCCATGACGAAAGATGCTCAAAAAGATGCTTTGCGTTGTAGGTGATTTTCAAAAGTGAAAAATGCTGAAAATTGACTAAGTTTGGAAAATGCACGCCTTGCTACTAGAAGAAAGCTATGCAGTCAAATGCCTTAGTCATTTTTCCAACACTTATACACACAACATGGTGAAGGTGATTGCTAAGATGCATGTGTTCGCATCGTCGATGACAATGCTCAAACCAGTCAAGCTACACGACAAACGTAAAAGGCGTAGAGATGAAGATTTTCAAAGGAAATGATGGAACTGTAGCTAAAAGCGCCCCTGTTGCCCAGGGGCGCCCTTGAATTCAAAGGGTCAAAGGCAGTCATAAAGTTTTGCCAAGATAGTCATCTCCTTAGTGTTTTTGTTGGCTTTCCGGCGCATCGTCAAGCAAGGTCACCTAATTCATCAATCACCGACAAATGAAAGCATAAACAGGAGATGTTGAAAGCATGTATCATCAAAAAACTACAGTCACATCAAGGCAAAAGTGTCCCTATTGGCTAGGGGCGCCCTTCATTTTGGGTCACCTGATGAGCTTTTTAACGACCGCTTTCTACAAGGCATCTGCTCAGCATCCTCTAAACTTCACGATCAATCTAGTTGCACGTTCACAGGACCTATCAAGCATTCGCAAACGAAGGTCAAACATAAAACGCTGGAAGCAAAGGCAGAATGAAAGACATGAAAAATTGACTAAGTGTTGAGGAAAATGCACCTTCCTAGAAATAGGCGCCCAAATTTTTGGGCAGTTAGATGCAGTTTGCAAGCTCAGTGACCTCCAAGAAGTCCTTCTCTGGTTTGATCAATCTCAGCAATGACACCGTCAGCGAATTCAATAGATAAATCAAACATTTGACGACAAAGATCAAACTGGGGCAGTTCGTGGAAGATTGCAAAGTAAAAATTGTGTCACAAAAGGTCAAAGGCGCCCTTGTAGGCCAGGGGCGCCCATACTCTTGGGACCCTTAAACCAACTTTCACAACTTGTGAAGCCAGTCATCCTTTCTAGGACTGAACTAGTTATCCATCCCATGTTTCAGCAAGATCACTAGAATCATCTGTCATTGGTGATCTCAAGTTAGTGCACGGAGGATCAAATTGGAGGAATTGAAGAACACTCGAGAAATTGACTAAGTCCGGTAAAAATGCACCTTCTCGGAAAAGGCGCCCAAGAATCGGAGGCATCAGACTCAGGTTTTGAGCTTTGCAACTCCCAAGCACACTTCATCAGAGTTGTTTCATCTCAGCAGTGGATCTGTCAGCAACACTTCAAGATTAATTGAGCAACCAAAATTAGGGATCGAACAGAGGCATTTCATCACAGAAAAATAATGAAAAAGTGTTCAACTCTTCAAATGGACGCCTAAAGTCAAAGTAAGACTCAGTTGACTGAAGTTGTCTATTTAGAAAGCCTTTTCATGTCTAAAACATCCCCAAATTGGTGGAAATCAGGACTTTGAACTCCAGATCAGCCAGATGAACTCCTCAATCATGTGTTGGCGCCCAAAATTGATTGCTTCAACCTCAAATGATATTTATCAAGCCTAGGCATCATTATTCATCATTTGTCTTTGCAGGTTGAAGCCAGAACAATTATGTTCTCTCCAAAAAGTCTTTTGAAGATCTGACAGAGGGATATTTCATCAAGGTCTACATTTCTAGGCGTGATTTTCCTGAAGATCCTGAGAGGCAGTCAATAACTTCCAAACTTCTTGTCTTTTTCCTCTTTTCTTGTCTAAGATCTTCTCGCATGTCCAAATAAATGGAGGTTATTCACAGATCTGACCTTCTGGGTATGACCAACACAACTTTTTCAATAAAACCCAAGTGTTAGATTTTCCTGAAAAAGTAGCCTTGCTGCACCTATTTTTAGGGATTTCCGAAAAAAGTCACAATTTTGAAAATCAAAGAAATTGGGTTTGTTTTGCTGAAGTGCCTACAATACCCATGTGTCAGATTTTTTTCAGAAAAAATACTTCTCGATGAGGGCTATTTTTAGGGGTTTTTAGAAAAGTTGTCCGAACAGTGTCGTGTGCACAGTCAATATTCAAGGTTTTCAGAATCGAGTTCTCCCAAGTCAAATACAAGACCAAAATGGTCTTGGTTCATGACTTCCTGAAAACGATAGACACCGATCTGCATCAGGTACACCTAGAGGTCGAATCAGAAATGTTGGAAGGCATAGACCAATGCACATTACAGAACATTGAGCAATCCGGATTGCTTGAGGTAGTGTCAGTTCCCATCACAACACAGAGCGTAGAATTTGTAATAGCTTGTATTAAGCATTACAATCCTACCACAAGGGAGATTCGTTTAGTGGATGGGCGAGTGATATGCAGCCTGAAGCCTAGGGATATCGAAAGGTGCTTTGCCATTCCACCATTTGCGGCAAATGTGGTCATATCTATGAGAGAATGCGAAAAGGCATTCGAGGCGTCGAAAGACAAGTGTTAGAAGAGGATGGCAGAAAAATGGCTTAAAGGAAAAGAGACCAACTTACTCAAGAATGTAGGACATGGAGAGTTCAAGGATGAGTATGCAGTGATGATCACTCTACTCAACGCATCACTGGTCAAGAGTAGGCGAACAAATTTCAGTCATGGATGTACTATGTCATCGCGAAAATTGTGAGCAATAGGGAACATTATGACTAGCCCACCCTCATTTGTGATACGCTCCACAAGCAGATGATTGGATTCTTAGAGGCTCACAGGTTTCACATGTGTTCATATCTCGTATATCTGATTGCCTTCCAAGGCCAGTTTAGAGTGTTGAACAATGTGGGAACTTTGGCAATGCAAAAGGTTCACGAGTATTTCTCGTAGCTCAAGTTCACAAAAGTAAAAAAACATTTCAAGCTATTAAATGATATCTTCCTGATGTACACCGTGAGAGACCTCAATCATGAGTTGCATATACACATCACCAGCAGCCAAGGAGGCAATTGTAGATTGGGCAGATTGGTTTATCCATTTCCCCACTTTCACCTACATACGCGTGTAAGGGTACTTTGGTCATCTCGCCATGTTACCTCGCTATCCATCAGATAGGGTGGTCTTCATGGTATTCTTGCGGTAGTTGTTTGAGGTACATTCTCATCTACGTTACAATCGCAAGACGGCCACAAACTTTCCTTTTCAGATGGGACTTTATAGGTGCAAGACAGTGGCTGATGCCAAGGCCATAGGCCATGAAATGGTGATACTCAATCTTAAGTATCTCATCGAGAGATGGTCGTATGATCCATGGGGTCAGTATGCAACACACCTGTAATAAGGCACTCATGTTTTTTATTGAAATTCTCTTGTTGCTGTTTGCTTGTCTGGAAATGTTTGTTGTTTGTTTGTTTTGAGTTTCCAATGCTCTTGTGTGTTTTTGCATAACATTCAAATGATAAAGAAAGTACAAAAACTTAAACAACAATCCTCTTGCATTGAATTTGAAACCATTACATGTATTTTCAGTAACTAATGAATTTCAGACTTTTACATTCACAAATCAGACCTGGTAAATAATCGAACAACAAGAAGTGGGCTTGCTTGAATGTGCTCCGGACCTCTGCAAATCTTTGCCTTCTAAAGCTCTCTACTCTCCTACGCCAAACCTCCTCTCTTTTCAGCATCTAATCCATAAATCCAACGCCATCATGCAAGTCAAAACTGAGTCCTTCCTGAAGCAAGGGAGGCCCTCTAGGCAAGGGCGATTTGCTCTTAAAATTCCAAACTAGCACCAAAAATTACAAACCAATACTCTCTAGAATCGCTTTGAAGAGAGTCACAAAATGGTACAATGCCCAGAATGAAATCTTCAAGTGTTTGAAAGCTGTAAATGAAAAACTAGATTCTGGTCCATGACTGTAAACCTCCAGAAAACCAAAATATCACTTCCAAACTTAAGAAAATCACACCAAAACTAAAGCCAAACCAAAGCACACCAAAAACTCCTAAAAGTACTGAAAAAAAATATCATGTTTTCTCTCCTGTAGTTCAATCCTTGAAGCTTCTGTTGAAATAAACTTATAACGAACACCAATATCTGACTAGGGTAGATATTTCACCACTGAAATCAGCCCAACAATGGAGGGTTTTTGTCCTCAGAGTGTTTCCCAAGCAACAAGATGAAAATCCAGCAGCATTTGAGTAAGTTGTCAAGTCTGCATAATCCAAATGAGAGCCAACTTCAAAATATAAAACCCCTAGGGCAACTGAACTCCAAATCATTTTAAATTTCAACATAAGAAACCAACGCCATTCCTTGAGAAAATATTTTAACTTTTAAAAATATCAAATCCCCCTCTTTTAGGCGTCCACCCCAATATGTGAGCCATTTAAACATTTTAACATTATAAAATGTTAATACCTCTTCACATAGGCGTCTAAGCACAGAGGAAATTATAATATTTAATGAACCTTTTAAAACAACTTAAAGTTGTTCCCTTAGGTGCCTTGGTCCTTTTTCCATGACCACTTTTCCCTTGATTTAAGTTATAATTTAACTTTATAGTCCAAATTAATAAAATGCCTGAGTAGTCAAATAAAACAAATATCAATCTGCAACCTTAGGCTTTCCAACTGAAGCTGGATTAAAATGTTGCTGCCGCTAACCAAACTTGGAACCAACTTCCCCAATGATGGCTTACTAAAAATAACACTGCTATAAATAGTAAGTGTATGCCTAAAGCCCAGAATTGAGTGAAACTTAAGACCAATGAGGAATTGTGACCAACTGAAGATGGCAACGTTGAAACCAGCCACTGCTAAAAATAGAAACCCCTTCGGCAAACCCTAAATTGAGCTGCTAAAAATAGCACTTACTATAAATAGCATACTGCTAAAAATAGTAAGTGACTGCAAATGCATTTTGAACACAAACTGAGCAACTGCCGCAACTTACTAAAATAGTAAGTTCGGAAAAGGTTGTCAGATGTAGATGCATGTCATACCACTGCGAAGCTCTCTGAAAAACTAGAAAGAATCCAGAACCCAAACTTGCATGCTGATCGAAATGCATGTCATATCCCTTTGAAGCTCTCCAAAAACCCAAAAAGAATCCATAAACCAAATTGCGAAACTTTGACATGCAAATTCTTGAATCCACAATCAAAGCCTCCAAACAGCTGGAAACCCTAGTTCTGCATCTGAGTAGTCTACGGGCGTCTAGGAAAAGGCTAATTGTCTCTGGAAAGCGCAGTGCTAAAAATGGGGACATTACAGTCCGCCCTTCGCAATATTGCTTGCCCTCAAGCAATACCTCCATAACTCCAGGAAATTTCAAACTGATTTGCACTCAAACAAGTATAATGCCAAGGTCCTATGTCTGTCTCAGGAAGGACCCACCATGTCATCGCTTCACCACTCTGATCACATAAGTGAAGCCATCAAGCCAAAATTGGACTAACCTCTCCTGTAACCCCAAAATGTTGCCATCCATGGAACCCAAGTTGATGAGACTGGAAGGACTGAAATCAATACCATGCAGCATCTCATGCCCAAAAGTCTCTTAGTAGTCAATACCAACAATGCCAAGGTCTATCATAAACCTGTGCAATAGGAAAAATAATCTAGTCAACTCAAAATCAAACTCAACAAAATTCTATATGGTACCTGACAGAGCCACGATTGCATAGGTGACTTCTCCAAATCTCCTTGCAAAGAGGAAAACAATCCTGTGCAAGAGCTCAACCAACTCATCCCCATAACTCCACATGAATCTACTATGCCTCATCTGAATTATTCTCATACAACCATGGGGACTACTGAAAACTCTTAACAGTTTCCACTCAAATAGCCTCCGAATGATAAAACAAAGCATGTGGGGGTTCGCTGTCTTGAATCAATATTGTGAGAAGACTATCAAAATTTGCATCACAAACCTCCATAAGATGAACTCGGGGAGTAGGTAAGGTCTGAATGAATCGACGACCATTGCTGTTTAAGGCAATCAATGAAAGATAATGCACTCTACACAAGGAATAATAGCAGTGCCATAGGAAACCCCAATTATGAACATGTGAAATGAGCATCCTGTCGCACTCAATCATCTTGCAAGTGGCTGGGAAACACACCCAAGAAATCTCCAACTGATATCTGCCACCTACTTGACAAGAAACGATGAACCAACTCTCCTAAACGAGAGTAACTCCCCATGTAAGGTGGCTGGTCTGCTCCAAATCAGCAAGCTCGTGTCTCAAAAACTGCGCCTGTCTAAGCCAAAGATCACTCCCAGGAGTAACTCTATGTTAATCTCTCCAATCCACTTAGAATTTCTTTCCAATCCATTTGTTGATGTACCAAAGAAACCACTAGATGGCTGGTAAAGGAGATAGCAGCACCACTAATTCCAAAAAATTGATCCTCTTCCCTCCGTGAATCCCTCCAACCATACCCAATTAGCTGTGTCATACCATGCCAAGGATGCCAAACAAGCATACCCAACCAAGAATGATCCCCAACACACCGGAAAGAATACATAGCATGTCTCCAAGTGTCAATCATAACCAACTACACTCTCAAGGAATTAGTGTCTTCCCTCATGAACCCCTGAAGCCTACCCATGAAAGCATTCACATTTGAAGAGCATGGAATCAATGTTGTCTTCAATCCCAACTCCAAAATCGGACTAGGAGGAGCCAAAACATCACTCAACCGAAGGGATGGATTGTCAAGGACGTAAACAATCTGCTTTGGTACTTCTATCTCCCCTTCCTCCTGAGTAACAAGTCTGATTTCTTCACTCCTTGCTGCTGTCATGAATTTACCAGCAACTACTAAGACTTGTTTGGTTGACTTCTTGATGTTAAGGACATTGGAAATATCTTGATTCAACACTACCCAAGAGGAGACTTGATCCTCAAACCCACTTATATGTTCATTAACAAACAGCCTTGGAAGAGTGCCACTCACCAAGTGTGACATGTCCTCGTGATCTGATATCTTATCATCAGTACACTGAAAATCATACTCCATCTCATGCTCGGTCACTTCACCACATGTTTTATCGTCCATCACAAAGAGAGGGTTATCATAAATTTCTTCAACACTCAACTTAAAGAGAGGATTGTCAAAAACTTGGAAGTCATCCCTTTCCTCTTGCTCACTTCCATCTTGCTGATCCAAATCTGCACATGCAACTTTTGATTTTCAAGGAACATTCTCCAAGTCAAACTCTTCTTGTAGATTATCAAGCCCTTCAATTACTTGTTTGATTTCTCTCATCCTTTGTTCATTCTCCTGTTCTCTGGAAAGTTTGAAATCAGCTAGCTGCTCTTCTACGTCCATTAATGCCACTTGAGTGTTTTCTAACATCTCTTTTGTTGACTCAAGCTCAAGAGTAAACTCATCAACTTATCTCTCCTTTTCTTGGAAAGCACCAATGATCTTCTTTGCAATTTCAAAGGCATATGCTTGATCTCTGGTCAAGTGTATATATGCTAATTTCAATGTCTCCAAAAATTCTTTAACAAGTTGCAACTTAGGGAGAGTTGCTTCATCCTTAATCCCTTTTTGTCTCTCATCAATATGTGCCTTCCAATAGAGTTCTTCTATTAAACTGTGTGTTTGGTCAAATCTAGATAGAGTTTGCACTTCATCTTCAATGGATTCCTTGAGTTGTTCTTTCCATCTATAAGCATGCAAAGGAGGTGTACTGCTGATATGCTGTAAGTAAAAATTAGAACTCTGTTTTGTGTCTTTGCTGCCCTCATAGCTGCTCCAAGACTCCCTTTCTTCACCACCCACTAGCTGTGAATGCTCAATATCTAGATGATGATCAATTTCGTGCATTAATAAATCTGATTTTTGTTCAAGAACACCATCAAACTCTTCAATATCAGGAGCCTTATAGACTTCTAAATCTGCTTCCACCTCACTGTCACTTTGATCAAACGAGATGGCAGCCCCAAACTCAAGCATATTGTCACCACTGGTTGCTGATATAAAGTCCTCTTCAAGTTCTATTTCATAATCTAGATCAAAGGGAATTTCATCCCACACAGGTTCTTTGTCATCCTTAGGTGTCATCACACCCGGATCCCAAACGCTATAGGGCTGATTGTTTTGATCAACACGAAAGTGTTCATTGTACTCCTCTTGGAGAGCTGACTCTTTGAATAAGACACCTCCCAACTCACCACCAAGGTTACTATCATTGGTATGATGATAAGGCTCTCCAATAGGTGCTGTTTTGAAGTTTCCAGTAGCTCCAAAATCAACATTCATGGCAGCAACCTTTTCAAAGAGATCATTTTGTAGCTGTTCCATACAAACTTCTTCTCCAATGGAAAACTCATAACTTACTTTGTGTCTTGATTTTTGAACAACCTCTAAGTTATCACAAACATCTTTACTATGGCAATGCTCATAAGATGGTTCAATGACGTCACCCAAGTCACCAACACTGTAATGAAGCAAAGAGTATCAATGCTAGCTGTTTTGAAATCATTTTTCCCTCCAATGAGCCCATCACTATAGGTATATTTTTGATCTCATCATGAATAGTCATAGCCGTACCAAAAAGGTCTCCTTGATCACTTGTCATAATTTCTTAGTGTGAATATTCCCCACTTGAAGAAGGGGTAAGTAATCCTCCTTTTGGATCTTCACTCTCTAACGCATCATTCTGTTGAAATGAACCCATGTTGCTGTCCTCATTGTTTGCCTCTATTTCTTGACCCATGCAACGCTGTTGTTCAAGCCTTCCAGGAACATCTATAAGCTGCAAATCATCTTGTAGCAATTCATCCTTCCTTTCTTCTTTTTTTTTTTCCCTTTTCTCCACACAACTTCTTCGTCTTCTTCTATTGGTTTATCCCAGGACAAGAACTGATTGAACGTGAGGACATCTCGAATTTCCTTAGGAAGTGAGTGATATTCTCTATGCTTGGTACAGATATAATCACGAAAATTTGATGTATACATATTTCAAAAGGTAGAGGACCCACTGCTGTAATCTGTTATGAAACTACTAACACCACAGTCTGGCAGGAAGAATTTGGCTCTGATACCACTATAATAAGGCACCCCTTTTTTTTTTGACATTCTCTTGTTGTTGTTTGCTTGTCTGAAAATGTTTGTTGTTTGTTTGTTTTGAGTTTCCAATGCTCTTCTTGTGTGTTTTTGCATAACATTCAAATGATAAAGAAAGTACAAAAATTTAAACAACAATCCTCTTGCATTGAATTTGAAACCATTACATGTATTTTCAGTAACTAATGAATTTCAGACTTTTACATTCACAAATCAGACTTGGTAAATAATCAAACAACAAGTGGGCTTGCTTGAATGTGCTCCGGACCTCTTCAAATCTTTGCCTTCTAAAGCTCTCTACTCTCCTACGCCAAACCTCCTCTCTTTTCAGCATCTAATCCATAAATCCAACGCCATCATGCAAGTCAAAACTGAGTCCTTCCTGAAGCAAGGGAGGCCCTCTAGGCAAGGGTGATTTGCTCTTAAAATTCCAAACTAGCACCAAAAATTACAAACCAATACTCTCCAAAATCGCTTTGAAGAGAGTCACAAAATGGTACAATGCCCAAAATGAAATCTTCAAGTGTTTGAAAGCTATAAATGAAAAACCAGATTCTGGTCCATGATTGTAAAGCTCCAAAAAACCAAAATATCACTTCCAAACTTAAGAAAATCACACCAAAACTAAAGCCAAACCAAAGTACACCAAAAACTCCTTAAAGTACTGAAAAAACTTCATGTTTTCTCTCCTGTAGTTCAATCCTTGAAGCTCATGTTGAAATAAACTTATAACCAACACCAATATCTGACTAGGGTGGATATTTCACCACCGAAATCAGCCCAACAATGGTGGGTTTTCGTCCTCACAATGTTTCGCAAGCAACAAGATGAAAATCCAACAACATTTGAGTAAGTTGTCAAGTCTGCATAATCCAAGTGAGACCCAACTTCAAAATATAAAACCCCTAGGGCAACTGAACTCCAAATCATTTTAAATTTCAACATAAGATCCCAACGCCATTCCTTGAGAAGATATTTTAACTTTTAAAAATATCAAATCCCCCTCCTTTAGGCGTCCACCCCAATATGTGAGCCATTTACATATTTTAACATTATAAAATGTTAATACCTCTTCACATAGGTGTCCAAGCACAAAGAGGAAATTATAATATTTAATGAACCTTTTAAAACAACTTAAAGTTGCACCTTGGTCCTTTTTCCATGACCACTTTTCCCTTGATTTAAGTTATAATTTAACTTTATAGTCCAACTTATTAAAATGCCTGAGTGGTCAAATAAAACAAATATCAATCTGCAACCTTAGGCTTTCCAACTGAAATTGGATTAAAATGTTGCTGCTGCTGACCAAACTTGGAACCAACTTCCCCAAGGGTGGCTTACTAAAAATAGCACTACTATAAATAGTAAGTGTATGCCCAAAACCTAGAATTGAGCGAAACTCAAGACCTATGAGGAACTGTGACCAACTGAAGATGACAATGTTGAAACCGACCATTGCTAAAAATAGAAACCCCTCTGGAAAACCCTAAACTGAGTTGCTAGAAATAGCACTTACTATAAATAACATACTACCAAAAATAGTAAGTGACTCCAAATGCATTTTGAGCACAAACTGAGCAGCCGCTGCAACTTACTAAAAATAGTAAGTCTAGAAAAGGTTGTCAGATGCAAATGCATGTCATACCACTGAGAAACTCTCTGAGAAACTAGAAAGAATCTAAAACCCAAACTTGCATGCAAGCCCCTGATCGAAATGCATGTCACCTCCACGAAATGCATGTCACATCCCTCTGAAGCTCTCCAAAAACCCAAAAAGAATCTGTAATGTCCCCACTTTGGGATTACCCTAAGTATGCCTTGATTTCTTGAAGATATCCTTTTATGATGGTCTAGTGTTCATATTGCATTCTTTTTCTCCTTTTCCTGATCTATCAGAGGATAAAAAATATTCATAAATTTATTCATTTTTCTATCAAATAATCACAATTACTTATAAGGCTCAATAATTGCTACAAGTATCTTTATTGTTTAATTGTATTATATATATATGTGTGTAATTACATACAATAATGTCAATGGAGCATAACATATCAACAATGTTATAGGATAACTAGTAGCATGCATGATTTATTATTCTCCATGCAATCAATAAAAAAATAGATAACATTAAATAAATAGCATCATGTATGAATTACTATTAATTAGACTATTATTTAAATCCATGATGTATTTATCAACATCATTATTTAAATGTACAAACATTTATCTAACTTATTATTTAAATTCATAAAATACTTATCTCCTTATATTCATAAAATACTTATCTACTTTCCATCTGCCTGTCTTTATAAATTTGAGATGATCCGCAGTCTATATTTTATCTCTTGTTTCCCATTCTATTCTCCATTTCCTTCCTCCTTCTATATGTTAGTTTTTATGATCAGATTAATGACACAAAAATTTAATTCAAAATCAGACACAATAACATAGCAGATACCCTGGAAAAACCCTCCTGTTGAGGGAGAAAAACCCAGCAACAAATATATATATCTCTTATATATGTGTAATGGCAACAAGTCTCTTTACAATGAGGCCAATCTCAAGGCCAATAATCAGTACCTTCACAAGATGCAATGATAGATAAATAATCTGCACTTCCTTGCAACTCAAATCTGCTCTTGAAGAGTTCACAATCTGCTCTTGATGACTTTACAATCTGTACTTGATGAATTTGCAATCTGCTCTTGGTAATTCGCACTTGAGAGAAGAGAAGAGACTTCAAACTTGCTTGATACACAAATGAGAGAAAGTCGCCTTCTATATATACATGTTGCTTAGAGGGGTCGCACCTTTTCAAGAAGGAGGTCGGCCACCAAAAGAAAATATAATCCCAAATAATAACTAGGTCGGCCACCAAAAACATAATTACAAATAATGAATATTGATTACAAGGAAGGTCGGCCATCTTTAGAAATTTGCGACTCTTCAATAAATTGTTTTCTTTATAAATTAAATAGCCCCTTGGCTATATTTAATTTATCACAAGTAAAAAAGAAGATTGTTGGAAGAAGACCACGATGCTGCCATAAACATCAACACTATACATATCTCATTCTTTCTCTTTTATATCTTCACATTCAAATGAGAAGATGTATATTTTTGAAAAGATACATTCATTAGAAAGAACACAACCTTTTGAAATGATTGGTGCCTTTTGAAAACTAATTCCAAACCTTTTCTAATTTCTATTTTATTGTTCTCTACACACTATTGATAGATCTCCTTTTTATTGTTAGAAGAATTGTCATTGATGTCAAAACAAAAATATATCCTCATTCAGCTTGGCTAAATCAATTTGTTAAGATGAATAAATCTGTTTTTGTTGATGCCATCATTTATGAGACAAAAAGATTTTCAATACAAGTGATCAGTTTAAGAAACAAATAAAATTCAGTAATACTTTCTGAAGCCATGGTTTCGAGCCTATGAGAGAAATTCAGTAACAAAAGTTTTGATCGAGACTATTGAAGATTGCTAAAGTTCAGATTGGATTATTAAAGATCGAATTAAAGAAAGGTAAACACGTTTAGTTAAAGCACGAATTTGAAAAAAGAAAAGAAAAACCCGACTCAGCAAAATCTGAAAAGGCACGAATGAAGGGAGTTTTGAAACAGTGAATATCAAAAAGGCACGATATGAGGAGACACGTAAGGAAGAATGACATCTGCTCTAAAAGACATGCATATCGCTTCCCAGCCATGACGTCTCTTGCATTACAAGGCTGAAAGGATGTGTTTATTTAAAAAGGGGTCGCAGTCTTATTCGAAAAAGATGTGTTTCTTTCTGCAAGGTCGTATACATCTATAGGTGCGACTCATGTTTAATGAACATTTTTTTGTTAAGTCTAAACTCCAATAATTGAAGAGGCGTGCTTCTCCTAAAGGCGTCTACAACAAGTTAAATAGAATTCAAGAATGAAACAAGCAAATTAAAGTAATTTGACTTGCAACAAACTCAGATTTATGTCATGAAGAGATATTTTAGAAGGATACAAATATTGATTGTGTTCTTTCACTTAAGAGATGCAATGGTTGAATAAGATATAGTGACACTACATTCAAGGTTTTCAAGTGTGGTTGTGAAGTTCAAAGTGGTTCATATCAGAAACCCATCTTCTTGTGTGGGCTGAGTGTGAGAT
The DNA here is from genome assembly GCA_007258455.2 of Sequoia sempervirens. Lineage (NCBI taxonomy): Eukaryota > Viridiplantae > Streptophyta > Pinopsida > Cupressales > Cupressaceae > Sequoia > Sequoia sempervirens. The sequence continues at coordinate 6,784,193 of VDFB02000016.1, read as the reverse complement.
TTTTCATCACAAAGGCAGATTGGAGGATTGGGAGAGTGGAGATCTGATTGAAGACATTTGCTTCATCCATCAAGTCAAGGTTTGGTGCCTTGCATTAAGGGTAAATAATCCTTGTAGGTTGGTTCGTACTAAAGTTGTAAGAGGTTTTGGTGTCCCTTGTAGGTTGTAGCTTACAAAATCATCTCACTTGTAAATCAAGTAAAGTAGGTTGGTGCCTACTTCCATTTGTAAAGACATTTAATTCATTTTCAATAAGTGGTGTTAACTTGTTTTCATTGAATCATATCTATAAGAAGTTTTGAAAGTTGGAGAATTGAAAGATTGGTTTGATTTATTGATTCACCCCCTCCCCCTCTTAGTAAATCTTTTGTGCTCTTCAATTGGTATCAGAGCAAGGTCCTTCTTGAAAGCCTAACCGCTTGAAGGAGATCCTTAAGAGCACTAATGGCAGATCACAACAACACAGTGAAAGCACCCATCTTTGATGTGACTAATTATGCATTTTGGAGCATCAAGATGGAAGCACATTTGAATGCACTTGGGTTTGATGTGTGGCAATCTGTTGTTGATGGATATACACCTCCATCAACCCCTCCAATGGATCAAGCCGGGAAGAAGAAAAGTGAGATTAATGCAAAAGCTAAGCATGCTCTTCTTTGCAGCCTGACAGATTCCGAATTCACAAAAGTCATGTGATGCAAATCAGCAAAAAAGATATGGGTCAAGCTTCAAAACATCTATGAAGGAGATGCAAAAGTAAAGAAGGAAAAATTGCAAACTCATCGAAGGAAGTTAGAAACTCTCAAGATGGAGGATGATGAAGATATTGCTTCATATTTTCTTCGTGTTGATGAAACAGTGAATATCATGAGAGGACTTGGTGAAGATATTGATGATGCTTTTATTGTTGACAAGATTCTAAGATCTCTTTCTACAAAATTTGAGGCCAAGGTTGCAGCATTGGAAGAATTAGCAAACTTGGATCAGCTATCAAAAGATGAATTACATGGGATCCTTGCTGCCTATGAGATGAGGATTGAAGGAAGATCAGCTCAAAAGGAAGTCTCATTCAAAGCATCCAAAAAGGGCAAGAACAAGCATGAAGAAAAGGATGAAAAATCAAGGATGAAGCAAAAGCTTACTTAATGGGAAAACTTAAGAAAGGAAAAGGAAAATATAAAGGAAAGTTCTCCTTTAAGTGCTTCAATTGTGGAAAAGTTGGACATTATGCCTCAAAGTGTCCTCAAGATGATAGCAGCTCTAGTGAAGAAGAAAAAGAAATCAGCAACAAGAAAAAGGGAAAGAAGAATTTCAAAAACAACTCAAAGAAGAAGTCTCAAAATCACAAGAAGAGTTTCTATTCAAAGAAAGATAGCAGCACCTCTGAAGAACAAAGTGAAGATTGTTCAAGCAATGGTGAAGAAGAAATATTATTTATGGCTGAATGTGAAGAACAAAACGTTGATCAAGAATGTGATGAAGAAGAGGAGATTGATGAAGATTGCAATGAAGAAGAGGAAGTGGATCTTGAAGAAGAATTGCACTACGCATACAAGAAAACTAAAGATTTGAAGAAAAAGGCTGCCAATTACAAAATGAAGATCAAAGAAATGACAAAAAATTTGGAGAATTCAAGCAAAACTATTGAAGACTTAAGAGCTCTAATCATGGAAGCTGAAAGAAATGAAGGAGAAATGAAGATCAAACTCAATACAAACTAGATGGAATGTGACAAGCTGGAACAAGAAATTGCAATGCTAAAGGTGGAATTGGAGAAGACAAAGGAACTACACACAAAGGTTGATGAAGACTCCAGCAAGTTGATTGAGCTCATGAAGGCTCAAAAATTCTTTCAAAACAAAACAGGGGGCAGTTTTGAAGGAAAGTCCAAGAAGCTTGCTAACTCTAAAGAAGAAACCAAGACCTTGTCAAAGCAAGGTGAAGAATAATGGATAAGTGCTGACCCTAAAAAAAGATTAAATACTAGGCACTTCTATGCATTTAATGGCTATTGTTTTCTATGTAATAAATTTGGCCACAAGGCCTTAAATTGTAAAAATAAAGCAAAGAAGATTCCTAGCTACATTAGGAGAGATTATAACCCTTTCACATCGTTAATGGACTTTAATAGCTTATGCTACAATTGTAATAATTTTGGGCACAAAGCTCAAACTTGTAGGACAGTTTTTAACAATTCTCCAAAGCAAAACAAGAAAGAAGATAAGTCCATTAAAAGGAAAGAAGTGCCTATCAAAGTGTGAAGGAAGAAGGAGAAATCCATGTTCATTCAAACAGCCTTACATGCTGAAAGTAAGAAGGATAGATGGTACATTGACAGTGGGTGCTCAAAGCACATGACAGGTGACAAAAGCAAATTCATCTCTCTTGAACCAACTGATGAAGGAACGGTAAGATTTGGTGATAATACAAGAAAAGAAATAAAAGGAAAAGGAATACTTAGTCTAGATAATGGAAGAACAAAAAAAGAAAATGTTTTGTATGTTAAGGGCCTAAAAGAAAATCTACGAAGTGTTAGCCAACTTTGTGATCAAGGGCATAGTATCACATTTTATTCTAAAACATGTGAAATCAAGAAAGATGGAAAACTAATTGCTCAAGCTGAAAGAAAACACAATTTGTATGTTTTAAGGAGAGAAGTTGTGAAAGTTGCAACTTAGTGCAAGAGGATGAAAGCTGGTTGTGGCACAAAAGGCTAGGCCACGTCAACTTTGATAATCTTGTCAAAGTTAGTAAATCAAATGCTATGAGAGATATGCCAAGAATAACAAAACCTTCTAATATCATTTGTAAAGAGTGTCAACTTGGAAAGCAAACAAGGTCAAGTTTCAAGCCTAAGGAGCCCTCTTCATCAAAGCCATTGGAACTCATACATATTGTTCTTTGTGGGCCAACCAAAATCAAGAGCATGAATGGAGAAAGATATTTTATTTTGCTGATTGATGACTTCTCAAGAATGACTTGGGTTGCATTTTTGAACAAAAAATCTGAAGCCTTTGAGAAATTCAAAGCTTTCAAAGTGTTGGTTGAAAATGAAGCAAACACCAAGATAAAATGCCTTAGATAAGATCGAGGAGGAGAATTCACATCAAATGAATTTGAAAATTTCTGCATAGAGCATGGAATTAAGAGGCAATTTTCTTCAGCAAGAACCCTTCAACAAAATGGGGTTGTAGAAAGAAAGAATAGAACGGTTCAAGAAATGGCAAGAGCAATGCTAAATGAGTCAAAGATAGCAGATTCCTTTTGGAAAGAAGCAATTCATACAACAGTTTATATCCTGAATTGTGCACAAAGAAGAGTGAACAATGATAAGACACCCTATGAACTTTGGAAAGGTAGACCAACAACTGTCAAATATTTCAAGATTTTTGGAAGCACTTGCTACATTAGAAGGGATGAAGAAGGTTTGAGCAAATTTGACACAAGAGCAGATGAGGGAATCTTTCTTGGCTACTCATCAAAGAGTAAGGCATATAAATGCTATAATAAAAGAACTCACAAACTTGTTGAAAGTGCTAACGTAAGAGTTGATGAAGGAAAGCAATTCAAAGAAGTTGGACTATGTTATCATTATGTTCAAACCATGAGTGATGAAGACAAAGAAGATGAGAACTCCAAAGAAGAAGAAAAAGAGGAAGAAACAAAAGAAGAAGAATCTCCACAAAAGACTCCCATGAAGACTTGATGGATGTAGTCCTTTCCCCCAAATCGAGCCCAAGAGCACAGAATGAACACCTATTCATTCAGCCTCTCGGCCCCAGCCCTGGGGTTGGCATACTTGATGGAGGACCAACTTTTTGATACTCATCGAGAATGTCCTTAATCAAATCTCAATATTCATTAAGAATGTCCTTAATCAAATCTCAATATTCATTAAGAATGTCCTTGTTCACAAAGAATGTCTTATTAACTTATTTTGAAGATATTACATCCAAGAGTTCAATTCTTGTTCTACTCAAGGGCCATCATACTTCTCCCTTCTTGAGTTTTATTCTTCAATGCCTTAATAGTTTCTTCTTTTTCCCATGTAGCATCGTCTTTAGGGAGTGCCTTCCATTTAATTAGGAACTCGGTGATGACCGTATTCCTTAATTTCCTTTCTTTGGTGTCAATGATGAATTATGGTTCTAAGGTAAGTTGTCCTTCATCGTCTAGAGGAGGTATCTTAGGTAGCTCAAGCACACAAGCTAGTAGCTCAAGCAGGCAACAAGCAACTCAAACACATAGGCAAGTAGCTTAAGCACATAGGCAAGTAGCTCAAGTAGAGAAGCAAGTAGCTCAAACATGCAAGCAAGTAGCTCCAACAAGTATGCAACTAGCTCAAGTAGACAGGCAGGAAGCTCAAGAACGCAAGCAACCGGCTCAGTCACGCAAGCAACCAGCTCAAGCATGCATGTAATCAGCTCAAGCAAGTAGGAAAGTAGCTTAAGTAGACAAGCAAGTAGCTCAAGCATCCAAGCAACCAGCTCAAGCAAGTAGGCAACCAGCTTAAGCATGTAAACAAGTAGCTCAAGCAAGCAAGCAACTAGCTCAACAAGTAGGCAACCAGCTCAAGCAAGTAGGCAACCAACTCAAGCATGTAAGCAAGTAGCTCAAGCAAGCAAGCAACTAGTTCAAGCATGCACAAGGATGGCAAGAAAGATGCTCTGATACCACTGTAATGTCCCCATTTTGGGATTACCCTAAATATGCCTTGATTTCTTGAAGATATCCTTTTATGATGGTCTAGTGTTCATATTGCATTCTTTTTCTCCTTTTCTTGATCAATCATAGGATAAAAACATTCATAAATTTATTCATTTTTCTATCAAATAATCACAATTACTTATAAGGCTCTATAATTGTATAAGTGTCTTTATTGTATAATCGTATTATATATATATGTGTGTGTGATTACATACAATAATGTCAATGGAACATAACATATCAGCAATGTTATAAGATAACTAGTAGCATGCATGATTTATTATTCCCCATGCAATCAATAAAAAAATCGATAACAATAAATAAATAGCATCATGTATGAATTACTTTTAATTAGACTATTATTTAAATCCATGATGTATTTATCAACATCATTATTTAAATGTACAAACATTTATCTAACTTATTATTTAAATTCATAAACTACTTATCTCCTTATATTCATAAAATACTTGTCTACTTTCCATCTGCCTGTCTTTTAAATTTGAGATGATTTGCAGTCTATATTTTATCTCTTGTTTCCCATTCTATTCTCCATTTCCTTCCTCCTTCTACACATATCTCATTCTTTCCCTTTTTATATCTTCACATTCAAATGAGAAGATGTATATTTTTGAAAAGAGACATTCATTAGAAAGGACACAACCTTTTGAATTGATTGCTGCCTTTTGAAAACTAATTCCAAACCTTTTCTAATTTCTATGTTATTGTTCTCTACACACTATTGATAGATCTCCTTTTTACATCTTCATTCCTTTACTCTTCTATCTTCTTCTTAAAATCTGATGTGTATTTCATATATCCTCTTCCATTATCTTCCACTCCTTATTTTATATCCTTATACCTCCATGAAGAGAGGCATCTCTTTGAATAGAGATAACCCCACAAATGGACATGACTTTTAGTTAAACATTCCTTAATGATATCTCAAATTATTTTCATTTTATTATTTAAATATGTATATTTTAATATTTATAATTATATATAATATTTATAATATTATCTCTTTATAATTATTTGATAATTATGATAACATTTATATTAATTGATTTTATTGTGTTATATTAATTTGATACATTTTTAGTATTTTATTTTATTATTTAAATTGATTTACAATTTTATATTCCATAATTATTTTAATCCCTTATCTCTTTGCTAGCTGCATTTATTTCTTTCATTATATATTATCTAATTCAGCATCTGATTGGTCTACAGGCGTCTAAGAAAAGGCCACTGGCTCTGGAAAGCGCAGTGCTAAAAATGGGGACATTACAACACCTTGAGCAACACTCTTCACACGATCCTTCCATGGAGGACTATTGGTTCAACTGTGAAAACGAGTTTGAAGTACGAAGACGCAATTACAGCAGGTTCAGACTTCCACAAATTGCTGACTTCATGTTAGAGGATGTGGAAGGCGTATTCGATGATGATCGGGAAGTTATTCTTCCTTCATTCTTCGTAGATCAAGTTGACTCAGAACCTCTTCAAACAGTGGATTGGTATGCCAAGGATGTTAGTTTTAAGATCAGATGTAAAGCACAAAATTTAATTCAAAAATCAGACACAAAAGGCACATCGTATACCCTAGGAAAACCCTCCACTTGAGGGAGAAAAACCCTACAACAATTATATCTCTTATATATATAAGTAATGGCAACAAATCTCTTTACAATGAGGCCACACACAAGACCAATATTCAGCACCAGCAATGGCTGTAATAACAAACAAGTAATCTGCTCTTACTTGATCTTCAATCTACACTTAAAGAATTCACAATCTGCTCCTAGAATAATTCGCACTTGTATCTTGAAGAATTCACACTTGAGAAGAAGGAATAATCGAACTTGCTTGATGTCCAAAGGAGTGGAAATGACCTCCTATAAATACATATCAATAGGGAGGTCGCACCTCTTCAAGATCTAGGTTGGCCAACATAGGAAAATCAAAATTACAAATTATAATTGAGAATTACAATGAAGGCCGGCCAAGATGGAAATACAAAGAAGGTCGGCCAAGATGAGAATTACATTGTTGCCATGAGAAGCACCCCTTCACATTAATTATCACAAATAAATGAGGCTGGGAGAATGAGCCTGAAGCTGCTAAGGATAAACACTCCCTCTCAGCTAGGGAGAAATACTTCCAGCTGCATAAGACATATCACCTCATCGTGATGTCAACCACAATGGCTACTCCCATGTGTGGAAAGAAGAGATATCACCTCACCGTGATATCAACCATCATGGCTACTCCCATAGATGGTAAAAGTGCACAAATGCTCATCACTCAATGTGATGTCGTCACCTCATCGTGACATTCACCATGGCTACTCCCAGAGGGTGAAAAAGCACAAGTACAAGAAAATCATCACGGGCTCTCTCACGTGGTGTTGTCATGGCGTTACACACATGACATCCACCATGGCTCTCCTAGAGGGTGGAAACAATGGCTTTCACCTCAAATCTCTCTCAATGAGAAATGCATTAACAAGGGCTTGCACCTCAAATCTGTCTCAAAGAGAAATGCATTAAGGAAGATCACTGATACTGAGACTCCTTCTTAGCTAGGGCTTCATTCTCCACCATACCAAGCTTGTCTCGAAAGTACACAAACTTTATCCTGGCGAGAGGCTTGGTGAGAATGTTTTCCTTCTGCTCATCAGTGCCGATGTACTTCAACTGGATTGCTTTCCTCAATACCATATCTCAGATATAGTGGTATTTGATCTCAACATGTTTAGTTTTGTCATGAAAAATAGGATTGACAGAAAGCTTCACACAACTTTGATTATCACAATGAATGACAGTCAGCTCCATCGATTGACCAAACAATCCTGCAAGGAGCTTTCGAAGCCACACTGCTTCACAAGCTGCCATACAAGCTGCAATATACTCGGCCTCTGCTGTGCTTAGTGCCACTGAAAACTGCTTCTTGCTACACCGGGATATTATCGTAGATCCCAAACTGAAGCAACATCCAGAGGTGCTCTTCTGATCAGTAGCACAACCTGCCCAATCAGAATCAGTATATCCATGCAGCTTCAAGTCCTCACGTGAAGAATATCTCAAGCCATATCCAATTGTGCCATGCAAGTATCTCAGGATATGCTTCGCTGCAACTAGATGTATTTTCCTTGGTTCACACATGAACTGACTAAGTGCACTCACTGCATAGCAAATATCTGGTCTAGTATTGACTAGATACATCAACAATCCAATCAATTGTCTATACATCGTCGGATCCACTAGATCTAAACTAGCTGCAGCCTCTTTTAACTTATGCAAGTTGCTCTCCATAGGCATAGGCATGGATTTGCAATCCATCATACCAAATCTATTCATAATGTCAATAGTATACTTCCCTTGATTCAGAATAATCTCATCTGGCTTCTACCATACTTCTAAACCAAGGAAGTAGTGCATGAGACTAAGATCCTTCATTTCAAATTCAGAAACTAGCTCCTTACATTTGATAATGAGGTGATCTTCTCTAGTAAGAATGAAATCATCAACATAGAGAACCAAGATTAATGCTTCGCCATCAATTACATTAAAGTAGAGGTTTGAATCAACATCATTCTTGGAGAATCCCAAGCTCATCAATCAATCCTTTCGTACCAAGCATGAGGAGCTTGCTTAAGGCCATACAAAGCCTTCTTCAGCCTGCAAACATGAGACTCCTTCCCATGCACCTCAAAACCATCAGGTTGCTCAATGTATACCTCTTGCTCGATTATACCATTCAGAAATGTTGTCTTCACGTCCATCTGGTGAATCTTCCATCTTTTAGATGCTGCAATAGCAATGATGGTCCTGACTGAAGTATAACGAGCAACTAGAGCAAAGGTTTCCTCATAGTCAACTTCCTCTTTTTGTGAGAATCCTCTAGCCACGAACCTACCTTGTACTTCTCAATGCTCCCATCAACCACATGCTTGATCTTGAAGAGCCAGTTAGAAGATACAATAGATTTACCTTCAGGGCTAGGTATGATGTCCCAAACATCATTCTTGAGGATGGATTAATACTCTTCAGCCATAGCATCTCTCCAAACTCGCTGATTGAAAGCTTCCTCAACACTGGAAGGCTCCGACTCAATGTTTTGACTCATCAATGCAACATAGCTGGAAAACTTATGAGGTCTCTTGCTTTCTCTGAAGGCCCCTCTTGGGGCTGCAAACCCTTCTGCCTCCTGTATTGTTTGCCTGGCCCAAAGAGGTCTTTTTCTACCAATCACAATATCTGTAGGCCCATCAGTAGGTTCCAAGGGCTTAACTGGATCATTATCTTCTTTAGGTTCAGGAGCCTCCCTCTGAATCTCAGGAGTATGGTCAACTTCCATATCCTGAGGAGACTCATGATCTTCATTATCTATCTCCATGTGAGTGGCCTTGGATCTCCTGAATGCAACATCCTCGTCAAATGTAACATCCCTACTGATCTCAATCAACTTCTGACCTGGAATGTAGATTCTGTAGGCTTTCGATATCTCACTATAGCCCACAAATATTCCCTTCTTGCCAGAAGGTTCTAACTTTGTCCTTTTATCTTTCAGTACATGAACATACACTGGACAACCAAAGATTCTCAAGTGACTCACTTCCGGCTTCACCCTTGTGAATGCTTCTTCGGGAGTCATGTTCTCCAAAATTCAGTGAGGGCTTTTATTCTGAACATAAACAGCTGTCCTAGATGCTTCAACCCAAAGGAAGGTTTGCAGGTCTTGGTCATGAATCATGGCTTTAGCTGCTTCCACAATAGATCTGTTCTTCCTTTTTGCAACACTGTTCTATTGAGGATTGTAAGGGACACAAAACTCCCTCTGAATCAGTGCTTCAATGCAAAAGTTACGAAAGCTACCAAAAATGTACTCTCCTCCATTGTTGGATCTCGGAACCTTGATCCTCTTCCCGGACAAGATCTCTACCCGAGCTTTAAATTCTTTGAACCTTTCTAATACTTCCTTAGATTCTTTAGATTTCAATAAATAAATCCAAGTCTTTCTAGAGTAGTATTCTTACCCAAATGCGCAACCTATAGTATAATACATTTAGATCTACTCTCACTACTATGAAATGGACCTTTAGTATTCTTACCTAATGCACAACCTCTGCAGGTACCTTCATGCTCTTGGTTGAGTTTCGGAAGGCCCGTGACCATCTTCTCCATGGTAGGTAATGCTCAAAAGTGAAGGTGAGCCAATCTTCTATGCCAAAGTTCACACGAACTTGATGAATCATGCAACAGAGCCTAAAGTGGACGAGTGCAAAGTCTGTAGAGGCACTCATGTCGAACTCCAATCACCCAAGCAGTCTTGATACTTGAGTTCTTTGGCCATGCAAGAACTTTACCTTGTGAAAATGCAACTTGGTACCCCTTGTTTTCAAAGGATGAGATGGAGAGAAGATTTCACTTGATACCCGGAACAAATAGGACATCACTCAACTGCAAGGTAATGTTGGAATCCAAGTGAAGAGAGGAGGTCCCAACTCCTTTCACAGAATAACTAGCATCATCTCCAATGATTACTCGAACACTAGAATCTCTCTCCACCAAATCAGTTAGATGCTCTCTAAATCCGGTGATGTGGCAAAAAGCACCATTATCAATCAACCAAGTATTATTATCAGTAGGCACATTGCTTGAAAGAGCAGAATAGAAGAAGAAACCACCTGAATCCTTCTACGGAGAGATCTCATCCACATCTGCAAAAGTAGCTTGCTACTTAGGTTGGGTTGGACAATCCTTCGCATAGTGACCGAACTTGTCACACCTAAAGCATTGAATGCGAGAGAGGTCCTTCTTCTTCGATGCGGGAGCACCATCTGAACCTTTATCTCTATTCCTCTTGAAGTATCCTTTCTTCCCTTCTTTTCCTTTCTTCTTTGAGGATTGAGCGGCAAGAACATGAATATCTTCATTTGTAGGGCTTTGTCCAATACCTCTCGCTGCCAACCTTGATTCCTCTTGAATACAATCAGCTCTCAAACGATCAAACTTAGGAAGTTTTGATCTCGCACTGATTCCTTGAATGCAAGACTCCCAAGATGAAGGAAGACCATTAAGAGCCAACACGGTCAAATCCTTGTCATCAACAATATGCCCAATAGTAGAGAGCTGATCTCTCAACTCGGCGATCTTCATGAAGTATGAGATGATCGATTCTCCTTTCGCCATGTTGACATGATGAAGTTGTTGCTTTAATGCAAGAGCACGGCTTGTGTTGTTGATCTCATACATCTCTTCCAAAGTCTTGAACATGTATCTTGTAGTCTTCAACTTGGAGATGATTGGTACAATGTGGTCTTTCACGGAATCAACCAACATCTTTTTCGCCTTAGTATCTTTCTTCTTCCATTGGGACTTCTCTTCCTCATCAGTGGGCTCGGGAACTTTGGTCTCCACAAACTCAGCTAACTCATTTTCTTCCAAGGCGAGCATGACTTTGAATCTCCAAGATGTGAAATTAGATGCTCCCTCAAGTCTATCCTCGATCTTAAGTCCGTTCACCATCTTGATGATAGGATAGATGCTATGTTCCACCAAGTTTCCTAGGGGACCGCACAGTATAGTATATATATATATATATATAGGGAGAGAGATAAATTTTAAAAATATAGGGAAATTTCAAATTTAAGATATTCATATGAGTAATGATAATCATAACAATCACCAATCATATTGACATATGCATCATAGAATCGAATTATCAAACAAATTAATACTACAGCTACCTAATTGCATCCATGGACCATAATTCAAATTCATGTCAAATAGTCAATGTGCATATGATATAAAATAATAAAATGCCCAAAAGGCTACAAGTTTGTACTACAAATGTCAAAATGACAAAGTCACAAGTGTCCAAAGGCAAAACATAGAAATAGAAAGTATGATGATTGCCACTACTCGGCATCTGCCAACACTGCATCAAAATCAGACTCATAGTCTGAGTCACTGTCACTGTGAGGGGTTAGCTCATCTAATGGAACTCCAACCAATCCCTCCTGTCTCTCCTCCTCATCAATTTGTGTGACATCCTCTGGATCAACATCCCATCGTAATGCTGGAGTCTGTCTATACTCAGGAGTCTGACGATCCTGGAGTCGCAAAGCACTATGCACAGCCACTAATTTTTCTGCCCGTCTAGAGGTCAGCCTATTCCTCTTGATAGAGTGAATAAAGCCGTATGTTGACCAATTCCTCTCTGCAGCAGAGGAACTAGCAACCTGTGAGAGGAGACAAAATTTAAAAACTAAATTAGTAATTTAAATTTACTAATTAGGACATTCAATTTAAATTATGATTATATAAATGTTCAAACTTCAACACTATCACTCATCTAAATCAAATTATGTTAATGATAATCTAAAGTATTACCTGTGAAAGGAGGCGAACAGCAAGCGTCCTCAATTGTGGTGCATCCTTCCCATGCCATGACCACCATCCAATAGGATCCCTTTGAGCTACTGTAGTTCTATCTACCCTGGCCTCTGGTTTGCCGAATGTTGGACCACGGAGATTAACAAAATCAGTGAACTGTGTACGAACTAGACTGGCCTCCTCAATTGAATATATTTTTGCAAGGGCCTTCATAAACCCTTCTTTCACCTCATCATCATCACAAGGAGGCATCCTACCAGGTCTAGGTACATACCATTTGGGATTAAGAGCAAAGGCTGCCATATGAAGCGGGGTGTTCATAGTGTTCCACCGCCTTGTCACAATGGGCCTAATTTTTTGCTCATATAATCCCGAATTAGGATCCTTATCAGAAATTGCTTTCTTCATTTTTCCAAGCATGGAGTCAAAAGTTTCATAAATCTCTCCAAGACTTGGAGAGTCTGTATCAGCATATCTAATGACATCCACAATAGGTGAAATGATGGAGCAAACAAATCTGCAAACAAAAATTTGAAAAAAGACAAGTTAGAACTTAGAAAATAAAAAAATATTAATAATAAAATCATATATATATATTTTTATAAAATCAGCAATCAATAACAATTAACAAATTATTAATTAACAATTTTTTTACCTCACATTGGACCACCAATTATCATCAAGAATTTTTTGTTTGATGCTTCTCCCTTCTGCAGTGCTTGCCATAGCCCATCTATTCCACTCTGAATTAACCATCATCAACTGTAGAGCCTCCTGTACCTCAAGCATCCTCTCTAACAAAATAAAGTAGCTGGCATACCTTGTTGCTACAGGCTTGAGAAATTCCTTCCTTGAAAATGTCCTAAAGAGGGCAAGTGAGGTGTGATGGTTGCAAATAAACATCTGAATGTCTCTAGCATCTACAACCACCTGGTGCACCCAATCCATCTTCCCTATGTCTTTCAATGCGTTGTTCAACGCATGAACACAACAAGGAGTCCAAAAGATGTGCTTGTAAGCACTCTCAACCATCAAACCTGCTAATCTGCACACACGTGCTGAATCAGTAACCACCTGCACAACATTGGTTGCCCCAACCTCCTCTATAGCCTCTTTCAAAATATTAAATTGGAATTCTGCATCCTTGCGCTTTCCAGAACAATCAATGGCTCTAAGGAAATATGGACCAGCTGAACATGTGACTATGATGTTTATAAGTGGCCGTTGTCTAATATCGGTCCACCCATCCATGATAATAGAGCAACCTGTTCTAATCCAACACTGTCTCATGTCCTCCATCACCACACTCACCTTAGAATATTCTTTTTCAAGGAGTGTAGTACGTAATTTATGTTCTCCAGGGGGAATGTATGAGGTACCAACATTTGCCACATCTCTAAACATTTGTTTGAAGTAGGGAGAACGTGCTACATGGAATGGGATAGCATGGGCATAGAAAAATTTGGCAATGGAAGAATCTGCCACATCTCGTGCTTGCACATTGAACATTTTTCAACTGTATTTTGCTGCTCACTAGAAGTAGCAGCCTTCCTCTTCCCTCTTGTGGAAATATGAACACCACCCGCACCACTACTACCACTACCAACACTAGGACTACCAAGCATAGAGGGCATAGGTGAGGTTGAATGTGCAGATTGAGTTTGCATAAGCTGATCCATAGGCCTTCCTCCGGCCTCCAAGTGCAATCTATAACACTCCATCCTCTCAAAATCTTTTATATCTTTACAACCCTTGACCCCATGGCCTCCAAAACCCAATAGATGAGAATAGACTCTTGTATAGCTCCCATTATATTTTTCTTTGCAAATGTGACATAGCCACAATCTACTACCCCCAGTGTTTTTCCCTTTGTCTTTGTCTATACGTGATGCTAGTTGAAGAAGAGGTTTTTTAGAATTAAAAGGGCCTTTTGCATATTTTTTCAAGTCTTCAGAAGGGATATCAAATGGGTTTGTTTGAGGCTGCCCCATATGAATTGATTGGTTTTCTTCCCCCCTCTCAACATCCCCACTATCTTCACTATTGTTGCTCATTTTGTTTTCTTTTGGTTTTTGCAAACTGAAAATTAAAAAAAAAAACAAAAAATCATACATTTTATCATTTTAACTTAGAAAAAAATGAAAAAAAATGAAAGATAATGAGAGATTAACTTACCTCTTTCACTTCTTTTGTTGGTTGCTTGCTTAATGCTCTCCTTTCTTCCTCCTAAATGCTGGTTTTTCTTCTCCAACAACTCCTTCAAACCCTTCTCTTTATCTTCTCACTTTTGCTCTTGGCTGCAATTTTATCTTGGCAAGTTAAAATGAGATCAAATGAAGGTAAAAAAATGTTTTAAGTGGCCATATTAGGGTTGGGAAGGCGTGGGGCCCACAAAGCAATGTTTTAAAAACAAAAAAATTTAAAAAAACACTTTATTTTTATGTCTTTTTTGCTGCTGTGCGATAGGGGATTAGGATGCTCCCTCCAAGTCTATCCGCTTCTTAAGTCCGTTCCCGGTTTCCTTGATAGATGCAATCAAAAGATGAGAATAAGAATAGGGATATTGCTGCTTGACTAAATCTGATCAAGATCTTCCTTATACCTGCTCTGATACCATGTTAGTTTTAAGATCAGATGTAAAGCACAAAATTTAATTCAAAAATCAGACACAAACGAGACAACATATACCCTGGGAAAACCCTCCACTTGAGGGAGAAAAACCCAGCAACAAATATATCTCTTATATATATAAGTAATGGCAACAAATCTCTTTACAATGAGGCCACACACAAGGCCAATATTCAGCACCGGCAATGGCTGTAATAACAAACAAGTAATCTGCTCTTACATGATCTTCAATCTGCACTTAAAGAATTCGCAATCTGCTCCTAGAAGAATTTGTACTTGTATCTTGAAGAATTCTTACTTGAGAAGAAGGAATAATCGAACTTGCTTGATGTCCAAAGGAGTGGAATGACCTCCTATAAATACATATCAATAGGGAGGTCGCACGTCTTCAATATCTAGGTCGGCCAACATAGGAAAATCAAAATTACAAATAATAATTGAGAATTACAATGAAGGTCAGCCAAGATGGAAATACAAAGAAGGTCGGCCAAGATGAGAATTACATAGTTGCCATGTGAAGCGCCCCTTCACATTAATTATCACAAATAAATGAGACTGGAAGAATGAGCCCGAAGCTGCTAAACATCAACAAAGGAAAGTACGTCTATCGAGGAAAGAACAAGCAGGGTTGTCAGAAATGGTCAGCTCTACTTGGACAGTAAAAGGACAAGGAAGGTAGTTATTCCCCGCACAAAGCCGCCACCGGTTCATTCTTCACTACCTTCCACGTCGAGAGCTAGGCCTAGGTAGAATTATTGGAGTAACCCTCCTAAAGGAGCCAGAATGATAGGGTACACAAGGGGAAGAATACAAATTGCTGATACAAATCAGCAGGAGGTCGATGTCTATATAGCCACAGACATAGTTGAGCCAATCATGGAAACAGTTGCAGTTGAGCCAGTAGGTGAGACAATTACAGCTGAGACAGAGCCAATAATGGAAGCAATTGCAGCCAATGCAGTACTAGAGGTGGAAGCAGAGTCTCTCACTTCGCTACCACCGCAGCAACCAGTGGTCCCCATTGACTTGGATTCGCCAGCAAGCAACATTGCAACGCAATCCCATTCGTCAGGAATCCTAATATTCCTCCTAGCGATGTTAGTCAAGATTCATTTTGGCTTGAGAGTCTCTTAGGAAAGAAGAGAGAGAGGCCATACTACCAACTGGACTTCACAAAATTTGACCATGTCCTTCAAGACATGCCAGTAAAGAAGCTGGAGAAGCAGGTCCATGTAGGAAAGAATGCTGACAATGAAATTGTCATAGAGACAATTGCACCACCTGAAGACAGGAATGCACATGAGGTAGAGGTTGATGACTTCACCTTGTTGAAGGTCAACATTGGTAAGACCACCCGTCAGGTGGAGGCAGATCTCCTTGAAGTTGCATTAGTGTCAAAGAAAGAATGGCAAAGGATGGCAAAGACAATGCAACATAAAGGCTGAAAACCAACAACTGGGATTATATATATCCAACTTGATGCATGGTACACCAAACATCTTTGCCTTGCCTCGAGAGATGTTGGACTTCACTGCGGAACAAAATCACCACCAGCTGATCCTATGGAAAACACTTGAGAAATCAAGTGGAAGAATTCGTCATCAGGGGTCGGTGTATACTTGTAGAGCTGTACCAGCTAAGGTATAGAGCTCATGACCTTCGCGTGGAGATTCAACAATCAAAGCAAGACAGAGCAGAGAAGAGGCCTGCGGATGAGATCACTCTCTCAGATTTGCAGATGGAGTTACCACAGAGGAGAACAAGCAACATCTTTACACTTGGAAAGAACAACTTGCATACAAGGTAAAAGCATATGATACCAACTCTATGGAATTAATTGAGTACCGACAGATTGTGGCAGGTGTTATCAAGTTTGTGAGAATGTTGGTAACATCTATCCCTTTCCTTTACCAGCATGAGGGAGGTGCATACATTGAGCTAGTTGAGGTGAAAACACAGTTCTAGGATCTCATTCGTGGTAGTTTTTGTGGTGACCCTACTGGTTGCGAGTTGAGTAAGATTGTAGCCATGTCAACAAAGCTGGATGACGTAGCTGCAAAGAGTATTGAATATCAACAACAAATTGCAGTTGTTGAAGAGATGCTAAGGTGAGACGTCATCATCCTATGAAGCATTAATTGTCCAGTGGCAGAAGAAGTCAACGAGTGGCTAGAGGAATTGTTGACTAGAGCTAATGAGTTGTAAAACACCCAGTTAGGACGTCCTACCCCTCCAAAATAGCATTTATGACAAACATGAGTTAACTTTGTGCCTCTTTCCAAGTTAACTTACTGTCCCACTGATCATGCATGTCTATCTCCATTAATTGTGGATTTCTATTTTGGAGGCAATTTTGTATTTGGAGTTTTCTTTTAGTTTAGTTTTAGTTAACTGAAGTAGATTTCCAATTAACTGTTAGGTTACCTACTTTTAGACATAGGAATAAATCTTGCAGATTGGCAAGAACTCATTGTTAACTCAAGGAGATTTTAGGGTTGCCTACTCCTTTGAGCTTCTATAAATAAGAGCAACTTTGCTCATTATTGTTTTTTAACTTTTATTACTACACAAAATTGTTGCGCCGTTGTGCCATCAAACTTGCAAGTCAATATTTGTTCACTCTTGGATGAGAGTTATTTGGTTTGATCACAATTGTGTATGATTTTGTACCTTTGCTGTCCCAAATCTTTGTAAAGCTTCGAGTAAGTTTGAAGAAATAAATCAAAAGGCATATAAATGCAATTTGATCCAAAGTTTCAAGATCTATCAACGTTTTTTTTTATAATCTATTGTTTCAATTTGCCCCTTGGACAAAAGTTCCTCCTCCTTGGGAATTTGGAGATTAATGGTTATCGTTTGTTGTTGTCTTATGATCTAGATTTTGGCCTACACCTTGGATAGGTGCCGTCACCTCCTTGGGAATTATGATATCAAGTTCATCGTTCTTTGTTGTTTTTAATAAGTTGCATTCCAGACTACACCTCAGACATGGATTCCTCCTCCTCGGGAATCCTGAGATTCAGCTTACTGTATAAGTGTTTGCTTGCATAAGACCTTATTCCAGCATAGATCTGAAAATTCAGAGCCTGTAGACGCATTCTGAGAGACCATCGGCCCAAGTGATCCAACCATCCCATTCCCGCTCCTATGCCCTCTTGCTCTGTTTTTCTAGAGGAAACAACATAGATTAAAAGTTAGCGTAGTTGTAGTTAAGATTTGTAGAAACCGGAGAAAACCTTAGCTACAACGCATTGTGTTTACGCACCCTTGTGTCCTGCCACTGAGTAAAAAAGTTAGAAATATTAGTCCATTTTACTTTTACGCAAACAACAACAAAAAGAGGGAGCTCCCCTTCCATAATTTGAAGAGCAGTCATTACGCATTGTGCATAGCTATCTGTTTCTAATAAGCACTCCAGAGGTGCTAATTGAAACGCCAACAGTTTTCTGGCGCCCACAGTGGGGCAACGAGGCATATAACTTCAAGAAAAAGCTAACGCTTTTATGTGACGGGAATGACCATCCGGTGTCCTACTGCTCTAGTCAAATAGCCAAGTCTCACATTGTCGATTCTCCAGCCTAATTTCACATTCATTCAAGGAGAGCAATCAAACATCATTAGTAGTCTACGCACTTTCATCTTCAAGAAAAATACATCACCTTCTCAGTGAAGAGCCCCAACTATTACTTTGGACAAGGAAGAAAAGAAGGCTGATATTGCAATTGAAAGGCCAGTATTACCACCTCCTACGTGGCAGTAAACACCCTGGCTCATCAAGTATACATAAGGAGGAGAACAAATCCTCTATTTCAAGAAGAAGTTGGAGAGGCATCCAACGTAGAGCAAATCTTCCAAGAGGTTTTGGAGCATTTTCAAGAAGAACAACAAGAACAATGACGACAATGGCCATAATGTGAGAAATGTAAGACGCCCAGCCCCATTGCCATTGGGCAATGGCATAGGCCCATTGGCCCAACAAGGACACCATGAACTGCCCAAAGGATCGCGAAAGCATTTTCAGAGTTAAAAAATGTTGTACCCCAAAATTAAAATTTTTGTTACACTTAGACATTTTGAAGAAATGAGTAAAAGTCTTGTTAAATTAGTCAAAAAAGTCAAAATTTGGGTGTGCATGTCTCGCATGAGGGGTTAAAATACAAAATTTTCAAATTCTGACGATCTGGGTCTGCTTAGAGTAGCTTAACCTACAAAACCCAGATCTCAGTTTTTCATCCCTAAATTTTAGGAAAATTGCTATTTTAGAAATTTCCTAAAAATAGTAACTTTTTTGGGTTTTTCTGGGTTTCTTTCGAAACAGATACTAGCAAATTTTTTTTTAAAAATAGAAAGTTTATCCGCCAGGGTCCAAACTGATTTTGATTGGTTCAAAATACGTCCATATCAGGCTGGTGCAGTTAGAATCTCAAAAAGATCAATTTTGCCCTAGTGGGTCTATTCTGCTTTTTCAGAAGCATATCAGGAGCTCCGAGGTCATCAATGGAGGTCAGTCGGCTGCCAGGGGTCAGATTCAACATTTAGAGCATTCAACAGAAGGTGGATTCATGAAGCTATCACGAAGAACGGAGAGTCAAAATGAAAAATGGCGAAAATTTTCTAACACTGGTGACTTTGGGCGCCCCAGGTGAAGAAGGGCGCCCATCTTTTTAGGGCATCAAATGATGGAATTAGGGTTTACATCTCCAATCAAAGTTGCTTAGTTCTCTGCCAGCTCCGCAGCGAGTTCGATGGTGTAATTATCAGATTATCCAGTCATCCGGGATTCGAAGCTGAATAGGGAGGATCCAAACTGATGTCAGAACGAGAGTAAATGAAAAATATCAAAAATTGACTGTGGAGGAAGTGGGCGCCCCTGGTGAAGAAGGGCGCCCAACTTTTTGAGGAACCTAATCTAGCAATTAGGGTTTGAGAATATGCTTGTTCTTTTCAGTGCTCAGCCAGCTTCGACGTGCCTGTCTTCGTCAGATCATCCGACTGTTCAATCTCCTGCAAATTCAGACCAAAGTCAAAGGTATAGAATGAAGATTCCAAACTCGAAGTCGAAAAACAGATAAAAATGACCAAGTCTGGTGAGTTTGGGCGCCCCAGGTGAAGAAGGGCACCCAAGTTTTCAAGGAGCTAAACAAAAGAATTTGTAGACAAGTATCTAACGTGATCTCTTCACAATTGACCCAACTTTCCAACGAGATACTCCGCACGTCAATCAGAGATCGCAGTCGCTGGATACAAGAAGCCGAACGGAGGGTCCGACAAGAGCTAAATTTCCAAGTTCAGAAGCAAACAGGAAAAACGTAAAAAATAATCTAACTCTGGTAAAAGTGGGCACCCCCAACCAAGATGGGCGCCCAAACTTTTGAGGGACTTAAATTCCCTTTTGGGCGAAATCTCTTCTAGAAGACTCCTCTCAGAATCTCCTCAGCTTCGCGACAAGCCCAGCCGTCAGTCAATCCGAGCTCCAGATCACCAGATCAAGCGAGATCATCTGTAGAAGTGAAAGGATGAAGAAATTAAAAAAAATGGCTTAAGTCTGCTTAAGATGGGCGCCCCTGGAGAGAAAGGGCGCCCAAGATTTTGAGCCCTGAGATGTTAGAATTTGCAGAAACGGCTTCTAAGATCACTTCGTCAGTTTCAGTCAAGCTATCCAATGGAGCTGACAGTCAGTCGATTGGATTAGCGTAGCTCCCAGAATCAAGATTTCAGCAGAAGATGATAGGGAAAAGGAAGAACTTGAAAATCATAAAAATGGCTGACACTGTGAAAGTTCGGAGCCCCTGGAGGAAATGGGCTCCCATGAATTTGAAGGTCAAAATGAAGTTTTTCGCCAGAGGTGCCTCCAGAACAATCTTCTCAAAATCAGTCAGGCTACGCGATGAATCATCCAGCTTGTTCATCGGATCAATCTGGAAGCCGAAGATCAAGGTCAAACCAAGGGTCAAAATGGAAGAAAAGTTGAAAATTCTCAAAAAGTGGTTAACTTTGGAAAGAATGGGCGCCTCTAGCCAAGAAAGGCGCCCAACTTGCAATGCCTTAGTGAAATTTTCAAAGTTTTCAAAAGATTCAAAATTACGAGTTGAAGTGAATGTCCAAGTTCGTTGCATGAGAAGGTTTTAGGGTTTGCATGGATTAAAACAAAAGAAAGCAAAACTATTTCAAGCCCTAAATCTATTTAAGACATCTCTTCCATTTAGTTTTCATCATTTTTGCAGGTGGCTTCCAAAGAAGAAAAGTTGAGCAGCAACTTTAAGGTTTTATTTCAAGATTCAAGAGCCCAAGGTTGCTGATTTTCATGAATAATTTTTAGACCAGCAACATAAGATCTTGCTTTTTCATGCTTTTTCATTCAGAAGATCAATTTTTTGAAGGAGAAGATCAAAGATTTCAATTTTCAGCCTTCTGGGTCTGCTCAACTCGTTCTTCTGAAGGTTTTTCAAGAAATTTTCATCAAGTTGCAGCAGCTGCTTTTTCCTTGCATGTCAGTGAAATCTTCAGAGTTTGCAAATTTTGATCATCTGGGTCCTCTCAAAACAATCTTCTAATGAAAACCCATATCACAACTTTTTCCAAGAAAATTTCAAATTCTAAGGTTGGCTGCTTTTCAATCAGCCATCAGTGTTTTTCATATCTGATCAACTGGGTTCATTCCAAATTGTATTCTGAACAAAACCCAGGTGCCAACTTTTTCGGTGAAAAATTGAAGAAATTAGGCTTTGCTGCTTTTTCAGTCAAAATTCAAGATTTTCAAAAACGGACGATTTGGGTTGTCTTGCAACGAAGTTCTAAGCAAAACCCATATCTCAGAAAAAATTCCAAAATTTGTTTGTTTGAAGATGAAAAACCAGCATTCTAAAAATAGGAAGTTGCTCAAGACTTGTCTGAACATAGGCGAGTTTACAGTCATTCTTCAAGGTTTTCAATATGGAGTACACTCCCATTGAGTGTAAGACCAAATCAGCACTATGTCAAATCTTCATTATCTCAGCTGAAGAAGGAGAGAAGGTGTGATATGAGAAAAATGAAAGGTATCAGAAAAGAGTTGTGCAATACTTTTTGTTGGAAATCAAGCGAAGTGTCAGAAGCATAAAGTTGTAGAGCCGCTAGGTTATCAAATTTGTGAGTCATCTTTTGAGGCAGCGATGTTTTTCGATAACATAACTCATAAAGCAGCTAAAGAAGTGAAGGATTCTCTAAGTTTGATCATAGAAGGCGAAGAGATCTTGGAGAATCAGAATATTGCCTTTGAAGGCATAGATGCACCGAACCGGGACACAATCTCTAACTTCCTAGTGGATGTGATCAAGCTTTAAAGCAGCTTTCTTCTAGAAGCTTTCTTTCCCGCTTTATTTCTATTCTTGGAATAATCATTATCCATTCTTTGAGAAGAGAAAGAAGATAAGATGTAATAGTTGGCGTTTCCCGCTTTTCCAGCTTTCTTAGGTGTTAGTTGTTATCTTCTTTCTAGATTTAGAAATAAAGCTTTCCTGCTGAGCAAGCCCTAGATCGTAAAAAAGCAAGGAGATTTTAGGGTTCCCTACTCCTCTGCTTGCCTATAAATAAGAGCCTTTGCTCATTAATTTTCTAGAACGGTTATTGTGATAGCAAATTGCTGAGTCTCTTTTAGCCAGCAAGTTGTTATTCAGTGTGTTTATGATAGCGAATTGTTGAGTCTCTTTTAGCCAACAAGGAGTTGTTGTAATGGCTGTTCTTTTTGTGTAAGAACAAGATTGCAAGCCTCTTTAGCTGCAATTTCTTGTTCTGTGCATGTGTTTAGTGTAGATCTTGTTCTAGAAGTTTGAGAAATAAAATCATGAGCCTCCTTTGCCTTGGTATAATGTCTTAGATTTCTGTTATTTGTGTTATGCTTCTATTATCTTAATTTCAGCTTATATTGAAGTGTGTAGATGTTTGTTGGAAAAGTGTTTATTGAAGCACTTTGTCAGAGAATTAACCTTGTTCATTTCTAGTTTCTCTTGCTCTGCATATTACTTGAGAAGTTAGAAACGTCTTTAGCTTAAGTTAGTCGTAGTTGGAATTCTTATATCAGAAAATCTCAGCTGCGGCGTTTGTGTTTTATAAACCTTGTGCTGTAGCTGATCAAAAAGATAGGCAACTTAGTTTTTAGTTTACTTTCTTTCGCAACATCAGCAAGAGGGAGCTTCCCCTCCTAATTTGAAGAGCAGTTTATCTGTGCATGTCCGTTTTCAAATCCGCATTCCAGAGGTGTGAATTTAAACGCCAACAAAAAATTAACTATTTAATATTATTATAATTATCCATGATAATCTTTTAATTATAAATATTAAAAATAACATTGTAATTACCAAAATATAAATAATAAATACTATAATCATTATACATCAAAGATTGTAATACATTAAAATAAAATAATAATAAGATATTAGCAAATTATTTTTATTATTATACTTTAGTGTTAAAATATATTCAATAAAACATCAAAATAAAATAATAAAATAAGTATATAATCTGAAATATCATAATTTTTAGTAATAATATATTATTTTGAAAATAGATATGATTGTGATCAATAAAATAATAATAGGCCTTTAAAGGCAGTGATTAATTCTAACAAAGGATATATTTGTTTTTATTAAAAGTCACCTCCCCTCTGACCGATGCATCCCTCCATGGGATATAAAGGGAATAAAATGGAATGAGTTGAGGGGGCAAATGATAGGGAAAACATTTTCAATCAGTAGTCATCGATCAACAAAGGGGATAAGAGGAAGCAGATCGGTGGTTGGGGGAAGTGATGATATTTGCTGCAGATCCAACCTAGGAATATGTGGTGGTAAAAAGAATTATTTAATAAAAGACACTCTCCAAAATCTGATCACCATAGATAAGAATAAAATAAGGAATAAAGATATTCAATCAGAAATCAGAGGTATGCCTCTTACAATCATGGTGAGTAAGATTAACATGACTAGCAATATATATATATATATATATCCTTTCCTTACTTCTAATTGATTTCAATTTGCAATAATCTCTTTGACATATATATATATATATATATATATATATATATATACACACACATTATGTATGATCATACAATAATGATGCTTGCAGGAATTATTGAGCCTTATAAGTAATTACGATCTTAATATGAAAATGAATAGATTAATATTTATGATCAATCAAATGTAAGATTGAAGGAAGGCGACTAAGGAATAATAAGTCATGGGAAGACACAGCAGTTCAGGTGATGTACTCACTTAGCAATAATATTTAGCATATTTTGAATATAAGAAATTGATATTGCTGATCTGATTATTGGTGTAATGCTTTCTTTAGTGTTATCATGATGAAATGAGATTAATATGGACTTAAAGAATCAATGATAAATGAAAATGTATTTGATTGTTTTAAAGATTGTCTTCTATGTGCTTGTAACCCTATTAGGGAGGGTGAACCATAAGTCGAGTGGTGCCTAAAAACTCCACTTAAGATTCCGCCCCTAGGACCCAAGGCAGGGATGTGCCATGGAGGGGTGGCAAGTCCACTTAAGGTTCCGCTAGTCCCAAGGCAAGGGTTGGGCCATGGAAGGATGGGGGTCCCACATAAGATTCCGCCGAGGCCATGGAGGGGTGGTAGGCCTAGGCCAGTTTGACTTTATGTTTCCTTTCTCCTAATAGGGTGAGTGTCTTCCTAGGTGTTGCTATGAGTGGAGTATGCAGGTACTAAGCTGCTAGGGAAGGAGGATTGTGGTGAACAACCTCTTGAGCTTGGCATGAGGGCTTCAGGGCGGATCCACCTATGGCACTCCTCTTATGTCTGCCTAATTATATTTATAATTATGTTTATATTTTGGATATCTAGATATTAATGCTAATAGATATATGGGTATGTGGAAATGTTGTTAATATGGTTGTAGCATTCGATGCTTTCTAAATTTAAATCTGAATTCCAACACATGGATTTTGTCAAAATTGCAAAATATCATCAACCAAAGTCATGTAATAGAGCACATCTCCCCTGTCTTACACGGGGATGCGTCCCCCCCCCAAAAAAAAAACCCTACGTCCCCGTCCCCTTTGGCGTTTCGGGGACGGCAAGGGATGTCCCCCAGGCGTCCCCTACAATTTTCGAAAACTGGGAAACGTGAGGAAACGCGTCCCTAAAAAGGGGGACGGTTGGAAAATAAAAGGGGACGCCTAAGCGTCCCTCAAACAGCTAGGGGATGGCTAGAAGTCCCCCAACCGTATTGGGGACGCTTAGGAGCCCCTTTTGTCAAAGTCAAGAATTCTTTTGATTTTTGACAAATTAATTAAAAAAATGCTTGATAAATATTAAATATTCCATTATATTTGATAAAAACATTTAATTTTTAAACAAACCATTTAATTTTATTATCAAATTAATTAAAAATTGCTTGATAATTGAAAATAATAAATATTAAATGTCATTAAATAAAAATTGCTTGATAAATATTATAATTAAACATTTTATATCTCGTTATATTTGATAAAACATTTAGTTTTTAAGCATAACTATTTAATATTATTAATTATTGTCAAATTAAATCAAAATTACGTGGAATAAAAAAATAAAATAAAAAAATAAAAAATAAAAAAATTATAAAATAAAAAATAATAAAATAATAAAGTAATAATAAAACTAGTAAGTCCATTAGCCTACTATTATTTAAAATAATAAAATAATAAAACTATTATTTAGTTTAAACTTTAAAATAATAAAATTAAATTAAAATAAAATATAAAATATTTAACTAAAACAATGTTCACTAAAATACTAAATAATATTATAATAACCAAAGCACATATATTTTAGCCGTTCAACCTAAAGGCTAAAAATTAAAATCGAAATACCTACGTATAAAAAAAAAATTAAAATCAAAATGGAAAGAGTTTAAGGTTGAAACTTTTATGCAAAGTTTTTTTTACTTTGCATTTGACACGGCTAGGGTAAAGGAAACACTGCCGACAGAGGAGTGCCGCCCAGGAGAAAAAGGACGCAGCACAAAAAAATGGAGCACGTGGGTAAAGAATGGAGCTTCAGCTGACGCGTCACAGGTGAAAGAGAAAATATGCACCTTAGAGAGCCAATGCATCACAAACTTATAGTTGAAGAAGACGTGGGTAAAGAAGAAGAATAGAGCACGCAGGTTGCATAAAATTTCTAGGCTTGTTAGACGTTTTTTGCATTTTGTTGCTCCTGCAATTTTGCGCAGGTATTTTACTATTTTTAATTTTATTGTTGATTCAAATTGCTATCTTATTTTTATTTTTTTCACTGTATTTAGTTTTATTTTTAGTTTTTTTAAAAAATTATTTTATTTTGAACTTTGAAGATTTGAAGTTTTTGTTTTAATTTTTTTTTTAAATGTATTATATTTTTGTGACAACTTTCAGATTTTAAAACCGTTACAAAATGGACAACAACAATGATGATGAAAGTATGAATGAGGGTAGTGAAAATGAAGCTGAAGAAATAAACCCTTCTCAATCTGAAAATGCAAACACAACTTTTGTTGGAAGTACTCAAGACCGTTTTAAATGCCCTGAACCTAATCTTCAAAAATTTGCAAAAGGCCCTTTCAAGCCTAAAAATCCATTGCTTCAATTTTCCACCAATTTAACTGTGGGTAAAACAACAGGGAGCAGCAGGCATTGGCTTTGTCATATTTGTAAAACTGATTACAAAGGGAGCTATACTAGGGTTAGAACCCATCTATTGGGTGAGAGTGGACATGGGGTTTGAGTTTGTAAAGATATAACATTGGAGCAGCAGGTTTTGATGGCAAAATGGGTTCGAGTGGATGATGAAAAAATCATGGGTACTACTCACAGAAAGAAACGGGCATCTAGTGATTTACGTGATTGTTCCAATGTATCAGTTGGAGAGAGTAGTGAAAAAGGGAAGAGGAAGGCAAGTGAAAAAAATATAGTGATGGGTTTAATGAATGTGAAAAAACGTGAGCAAGCCGATGATTCAGTGGCCAATTTTTTTTATGCCCATGCTATTCCATTTCATTTGGCAAGGTCACCTTATTTCAAAGCTATGTTGAGAGATGCACAAGCAATTGGACCCTTTTATGCCCCCCTGGAGAACATAGATTGCGTACCTCCCTCCTTGACAAACAATATTCAAAGGTGAACATGTTGATGGAGGGGATGAGACAAACATGGATTAGGACTGGCTGTTCCATTGTCATGGATGGGTGGATTGATATTCAACATCAACCTCTCATTAATATTATTGTTACATGCTCTGCTAGTTCATACTTTCTTAGAGCCATTGATTGTTCTGGGAAATGTAAGGATGCTGATTTCCAGTTTGCCATTTTGAAGGAGGCCATAGAGGAGGTTGGATCTTCTAATGTTGTGCAAGTTGTGACAGATTCAGCCCGAGTTTGCAAGCTAGCTGTATTGATGATTGAGAGTGCTTATAAACATATTTTTTGGACTCCATGCTACATACGTGCCTTGAATAATGCTTTGAAAGACATTGGAAAAATAGATTGGTTGAAGGTAGCAGTGGTCGAAGCTAGAAACGTACAAATGTTTGTATGTAATCATCAAACTTCACTTGCACTATTTCGCTCTTATTCAAAGAAAGAATTCGTCAAACCAGTTGAGACAAGATAAGCTAGCTATTTTATTTTGTTGGAGAGGATGTTGGAGGTGCAAGATGCTCTACAATCCATGGTGGTTTGTGGAGAGTGGAAAAAGTGGGCGCAATCAAAGATAGAAGAAGGGAAGGTGGTGAGAGAAAGGGTGCTTAATGAGAATTGGTGGTCCAATATCAGGTAAGAAAAATTATTTGAATATGTACTTACTACTTTGATTTACTTTTTATTTTTTAATTTTTAATATTTTATTTTAAAATTTTTATTTTCATTATTAATGCTAATAGTGTTCATGTCATAATGTTGCTTGCAGAGATATTTGCAATATCATCACTTGTTGTGAGGGTAATCAGGTATGCGTATACAAACTCTCCTAGCCTTGGAGAGATTTATGAGACTTTTGATAGCATGCTTGATGAAATGAAGAAAGCAATTCGTGACAAGGATCCTGGATTGCAATTCTATGAGGAGCATATTAGGCCTATTGTCACAAAGAGGTGGAACACAATGAACACCCCTCTTTATATGGCTGCCTATGCTCTTAATCCGAAATGGTATGCACCTAGACCCGGTTGAATACTTCCTTCTGAGGATGATGAGGTAATGGAGGGGCTTATGGCAGCCCTTCGTAAAATGTATAACATTGAGGAGGCAACCATACTTCGAGAGCAATGGCTTTAGTTTTCTGATCTTCAGGAACCTACATTCAGCAAACCAGAGGCTACGACAGATAGAGCCACTATTGCACAAAAAAACCCCATTGGATGGTGGAAGTTTCATGGGAAGGACACACCAGAGTTGAAGCAACTTGCTATTCGTTTACTCTCACAGATTGCTAGTTCCTCTACTGCAAAGAGGAATTGGTCCACCTATGGCTTCATCCACTCAATTAAGAGGAATAGGCTTACATCAAAACAAGCAGAAAAACTAGTTGAAGTTCATAGTGCCTTGAGACTTCAAGATCAACAAACTACTGAGTATCGGTAGAATCCAACAACACGTTGGGATGTTGATCCTGAAGACGTTAGGCAGATTGATGAGGAGGAGGTGCAACCGGGAATAGTTGGCCTTCCTTCGGATGATCCACTTCAGGCAGAGAGTGATAGTGACACAGATAGTGCTTTTGATATTGATAGCCCTAATGAGGCATAGTGTCATAGATTGTTGTATTTAAAGTTTAATGTTTGAGACTTTGGTCTTTAAGTTATTTAACTTTAGTTTTAGAACTTGAACAAAATGCTTTTATATTTAATAGTTAAGTTATTGGCATTGCTGTTAGTGTTTACCTTTATGTTTATATTGCTGTTATACTGCTGTTATACTCTTTATCTATGCACATGTTGTCATATTGATATTGTTGCACATATTTGATATTTCAAATTGCTCTCTTTCTCTCTCTATATATAGTATATTTTTAAAAATTCATATATATATGTAATTGTATATATATATATATATATATTGAAAAATTCCTATATCGCCGTCCCCGAAATGCGTCCCCTGCCGTCACCTTGTCCCTATCCCCGAAACGTCGTGGAACACAGCATCTCCCTAATAATTGAAATATTGAACTGTTTTATCTTCGATGTTATTGCTGTGTATGTGTTGTTGCTCTTCAAGCCTTCTGGACTTTGTCTTCTCACGTGCCTTTTTCACAAATATGTTTTCAACATTGAAATATTCCAAACCAATTTTTTTCAAATTTTCAATTATAATAAGCAGAGCAATACACAGTCGTTAGGGTTAGCTCTAAACCAAAACGATACTGAAGCAACTCTAACCAGAATGTACACCGGGATCCTGATGTGGGCAAGGTGTGAGCATTGGTCAGAGGATCTGAATGCAGAAACAGAGCTGGAAGGAACTCTAACCAAGAATGGCGCTGATGATGGCGAGCATATGGTCAGAGGATCTTAATGGAAATGCTGATACAAGAACTCTAACCAAGAAATGCGTCGGCGAACGACGAGCATGTGGTCAGAGGATCCCTACCATCTAATATACTGAAAGCAAACTCAACACCAAGTATGTGCTACCCAATTCCAGTATGGAAATGAGGCGACCATATGGCGGAGATAAATGAAATACAATGCAATTTCAGAATGTAAGATGAGCATTACAAAACATGATAAAGCAAGATTAAGGGAAATGCTGACAGTACTACTGTGCAGCTTACAATGAGTAATAGAATGCTTGGAAGATCAAGGAACTAGAGCTCTTCAATTTGCTGCAATAACAAGATGTCTTTCATAAGGCATTTAAACTTCCTAACGCTAATCCACGAAGAAAAATGCAGATTTCTCAAATCTGATCTGACAGACCAGCAACATGAATATCATAAACAGCAACACAGATCCCTATAAAAATGCTCATAACTCTCTCATTTCTCACCCAAATGATCTCAAATCTGTTGCAATGATTTACTATGAATGATGAGACCAAGATGCAATCATGAAACCACCCTTAAATCCCTTGTAACTTTTAAACACGATTCCCAATGCTTTGAAAAGGGGCGGCCAAGCTAAAAGGGGCGATTTGCTCTTAAAAATCAAGTTCATCAAATTAAAATCTGCAAATAATCTCAAAGGGGCGCCCTAGCATGGAGAATAGAATGGTGCAATACCCAAAATGATGCTATTTCTATTTTCAAAGATATGAATGAAAACTACAAACTGCTATGATATCAGCAACTCCAGAAAATGACATGAAAATGCAAACAACAGATCTCCAAATGTCAGAACAACTCTACAATGCAAGCTTACTAGAAATCACTGAAAACTACACTACCTCACCACTAGTTGCTATCTCTCAAGCGAGAAGCAATGCCAAGCTAGGAGGCTTACATTCCTCGAAGCAATCCCACAGCCAATCCGGCAGCATAACATTCCTGTAGACAAAAGATGATAAAGTGAAGAGTCAAGGCGCCTTTTTATAAATTGTGAAGACCCTTCCAGAAGCTTCAAGAAACCCTAATCCTTTTCCCTCCAAGAAAAGGCGTCACTTTCTTCAAGGCTCATTCTTTGACTTTAATGAAATTCATCTCTTCAATAGGCGTCCAACTTAAGCTTTAATTTGACCTTAGATAATTATAAAATTACCTCAATGATGGCGCCACCCCTTAAAGGCCACCTTTTAATACAACATTAAGTTAAGAGATTAGGCCAAGGGGGTAATATAACATTAAAATATAATGTTATTTAAATGAAATGAACTTATCTCTCCGAAGATGCATCCCAAGGCCAAAAATGAACAAACCAACTAAGTCAACTGGAGAGGAAAGTCAACTGTGCCAAGACCAATAGGACCACTGCCAGAAATAGAATTTACTAAAAATAGTAAATTCCAGAAAGTGCTCGAAATACCAAGAAAATTACATCACTGCGAAGCCCACAGAAAACCTAGAAGGAATCCGCAGTTCAATCACCAATTCATGAGCAATAGCAACCTCCACACAAGAAACCCTAATCAAACCGTCCGAGAAGCCTATGGGTCTCCAGAATAGGCCAACGGTCATCTGAGAAGATCAATCTTGAGAAGGGGACATTACAAACATCCATAGGATAATATTTTAACCATAATTTACTTACTTGCTAGGTACTCACAGGAAAATTGATGCGCTGAGTAACTTGAGTGGGCACTTGTTGCTTGTAGGAAGCAATTTCTCAACTCTGAGAATTGTAATCATCGGGATGTGGGTTGGACACTCATATGCAGAAAAAATGTGGTTGCCTCATTGAAAAAACATTGTTTTTTGCTTTAAGCTCACATGCCTCTAATAATTCTTCACATAGCCTTTGGAACATTGCTTGAGCAAATTTGAGCAAGTTCAGAGCAGATTTGAGGAGCAAATTTGGGTTTCTAGGTTATAATTTTTGTTTTTTTCCAAGCATTATCATCATCTAAATTCTTTCGAAAATGTTAGAATTAAGTTCTTAAACATGATTTACATGCATTGAATGTAATCTACATAATTTTAATGCTGATTTAAGCTAGCTTTTATGAATGAAATCGCTGCTTCTTTTTACAGATGATTTAGCCTTTAGGGTTTAGGGACAAAATACTGTTATTTTTGTTAAATTTTTTGACATCATTGCCATTCGTATTGTTGATCAGACGAATCAGATTCTGATCCAAAATCAGAATAGCCCTCCATTAGGTTTGCTTTGCCTCTTCCATAGCAACGGTGACCACCCAAGGTTCACGGCAAGTGTAGCAAACTCCATCTTTTCTAAGCTGTTCTTTGAGCTCTTCTGACAACTTTGGTGGAAACTTCTTTGGCAGATTTGAAGAATGTTTTTTATCTTTCTTATGGCTGAAAGGTTTCGAATGAAACTTAGGACTTGGGGCTGCCAACTCCATGCTCCTTGCTTTCTTGATAGCTTCATCTAAAGTTGGTGGATCAAAGGCTTTGACCCATCCTTTCAAGGGCTCCATTAATCCTTCTGCAAAGAGTACCACGAGTCTTCTCTCAATAATGTTAGGCACCATTACTGACAACCTTTAAAAATCAGCCACATAATTTTCTAAAGATCCTTGCTGTTTCAATTGTGCCAATTCTCTGAATCTCAACTCTGGATCCTTGGTATCAAATCTCTCGATGAGCTTGTTGGTAAACTCATCATAGGTGCGAATGAGGTTATGGCCAAGAGTGACCAAACCATGAGTCCACCATTTGTGAGCTATCCCATCCAAATGCAAAGTAGCAAATTTGATAGCATTACCTTCCGGCATGGGTCTGAGAGAGAGATAGTTATCTAGCTTCTGCACCCATGATCTGGCTGTACACTTATTGCTACCATCAAAATGCTCCATAGTTATCTTTCCCAAAGCTTGGTAGAAATCATTTCTAGGCACTATAGGAGGACGTTGCTCATTCCTTCCTCCATTTCTCCGACTCCTTTGATTCATGAATTGATCAAAGGTCCAAGCACCTCTCAAGTCAAGAGGTAAAGAAACGTACTCCATGTAAGCTTGACGTGCATCATCAGCAAAAGTTGGTGCAGCTTCAGCCGGTTGTTGCTCTTCCATTGACGTGAAGACGGGGAAAAGAGGTCTAGAGGATGACCCACTAGGAATTGCAGCATGCTAACCCACAATTTTTTTTCTTGTATTCACCTCAGGACTGCCATTATTGTTATTCCCATTAACTCCACTGCTTTCTCCAGTTGAATTATTCTGGGGATGAATAATATTATGTGCTGCTTGCTGGTCCAACTTGGACAATAATCGGGACATCATGTCTATCATCCCATCAAACTTCTTCTCAACTCTGTCCCTCTCATCATTAGCTTGCCTAACACTGTCTGACATTATTTCAACTGTCCTTTCTGTACCTTCCACTGTTTTGCCAAGATCCCTTAAGGCTTCTGAAAAAGTATCTGCCTCTGCAACGGGAGGAAACTGATGTTGAGTTCTGGCCTGACTTCTAGTGAATGGCCTAGTGTCTCTTTCACTCATCAGAGAGCCAACTGCAAAATGCCACAGGATGGCAGGGTCTTCTACTTTGATACCACTAAAATAACCAATTTTTTTTGATAGATTTTCACACACAATCAACACTTCACCAATTGAATTAGTGTTAGCATCAAAAACTGAAATCCAAGCTTGAAAGAACTCAACGCCAAGAATGCACACTCAATCCCAAGGAAGGATAGGTGTTGTCATATGGCGGAGAAACTAAAGAACAGTACTTGAAATGAAACAAACTCAACGTCAAGAATGTGCACTCAAGATCCCACTGAGGGCGAGGTGCTAACATATGACGAAGTTATTAATTGAATTGAAATGATTAGGCGGATAACCAGCCATGAAGATACATCTATCTAATTCATCCGCTGCGACGGGCATCCACGTAAAAAGTGGGGATTCACCACTTGAGAGTGGGTACAATGAGAGCTACAATGTTCATTCTCCACACTGGCGGTAAACCATCCAGAGGTAATTAATATGGAATTTAAACAAGTAATTGCAGAAAGTAAAATAGTTGGATTAGTACTACTAAATCTCAACCTTACAATCAATAACTCTGCAGATTACTAATTACAATGATAGAGAATGAAGCTAAGAAGAGGAGAATGTATTATAACAATGATTTAACACTCCAAAACTGAAGTAATAGGCCAAAACAGAAAACAATTACAATCTGATGTAAAAATCTGAGTTCTGAAATTTCTGATCAGCAAACTATGAAATCAATAAAATGTTCATAACTTCATCAAATTACCTCCGATTTACGTGAAACGAAAACCAATGTGCTATTGGAGGATAGGCGCCCAAGTTCAGATGAAGAAACAACAACAAAAACTCAGCATTTAATTTCCTTTGCACAATTCCCAATGTCCAGAATGGTACGGCCTTGAGCAAGGGCGATTTTGCAAGTAAAAATCAGAAACTTCAAATTAAATTCTGCCACTTTGCAAGAAGGGTCGCCATAGGTCTACAATTGCATAGCAAAGATACCCAGAACAGAATAAAATTTATTTCAAGAGCTGCTAACAAAATACACTTTCAGCTGTAGGTGCATCAGCAACTTCGAAATTGACAAAACTCCAAAATTCTTCAACATTCGAACTCAATCTGCTAGTCTGGATGAGAAGCAGTCCCAAAACCAAGTAGGTGTTATCTTTCAAACATGAAATTGGATAAATGCTAAGAGGTAAGCATTCCTCGAAGCTAAATTCATGCAGTCATTCCGACAGCATAACAATATGATAAGCATAAATGCATACCAAGGCTGGAGAAAAACCTTCACTATATAGAAGCTCACAAAACTCTTCAAATTCCTGAGAAAGCACACCAAAAGACACAAGAGTCTTTTCAAATTTCCAAAAACAATTAATTCTCAAGATGGCGTCCCTTTGTGCACAATATGAATTTCACTTTATTTAAAAATCTCCTTAAAAGTGGCGTCCACTTTTCCCAAGGCATTAGACAATAATTAAAATATATAAACACCTCATGAAGGCGTCCCCCTTCCAAGTCCCTCTTTTAAACACAACTTATAGTTGTTCTCCTAGGCCAAGGGGTCAACTGCAAGTTATAACATTAATGCCTTTATTCACCAAAATAAAAACCTTTAGAAGCCAGACTTGAATTGCATTAAATGCTCCAACTGAAAATGAAGACCTTGAAGACTGATAACTGCATACTGCCAAAAATAGAATTTACTATAAATAGTAAACTCCCTGAAATGCCATAGAACCTCTGAACATGGAAACCCTAATTTTCCCTCAAATGAGCCTACAGGCTTCCGGAATAGGTTTATGAGTGTCAGAATAGATCACTAATGAGAAGGGGACATTACATTTACCTCCTTGGGAATCCTGTGATAAAGTTTATCTATACCAATTCCCTACTCCTAATTCCTCTTGCTCTGTTTATCTAGAGGGAATAGGATAGATTAAGCATTAGCCTAGTTGTAGTTAAAGATCTACAAAACTAGAGAAAATCCTTAGCTGCAATGTGTTTTGTTTCTTAACCTTGTGCCTCTTCTAGTTGAGTCAAAAAGATAGGATTTAGATCATTTACCTTTTCACGCATATCAGCAAAAGAGGGAGCTTCCCCTCCTAATTTGAAGAGCAGTCATTACGCACCGTGCATAGCTGTCCGTTGACAATACACACTCTAGAGGTGTGAATTGTAATACCGACACATATATGTTCTATCATTGCAAGGGAAGTAATACATGATGCTCCAAAATGCATGCAAGGATGAGTTGCCAGATCTTATATTTTAAGACATGCATGAAATTGCCATTTATGAATCCTATAGATAGATAAAATATGGAGCTCGAAACACAAGTGGTAACTTTGCAAAAGAGTTAAACGACGCCTGAAAGGAAGGAAAAGAGAGAAAATTACTCAGCGGCATTTGTATATGGTCTGCAAACCTTAAGCGGTAGTTTTATCTAGTTATGAAACTCTAGCATCATCTTTGAATGGTTCTATAACCATCGGTGGCACTTGCCACAATCAAGATAACTATTAAAGAAGTCAACATCACGAAAGCAAAGCCGACGGTCCCAAAACAGTTATGTGAACCATTAAAAATGTCGATAGTACTTTGAAACCAACACATGAAAAGAGGCCGACCTTGTGAATTGTGGAGGATAGAAGTTATCGGCATTTTGAGAAATTCTGGAACTACTAGCAACGCCCAGAACAAATTGTGGAAACTATGTTTGGATGACAATGGTGTCTTACCATTTCCTTTCCTGTAGTCGATAAGTTTGATGGAACACTTCTAAGGAATGCTTTTTCACCAAATTCAATGACTCCAGGGAGTAGGTTAGAAAAGATTTTAAAAGCTTTTCAAGCAAAAGGGAATGGCTCGTGTAATTCAGGGATTAATGGCTAGAGCAAATAGAGATCATCTTCTCATGCTTGATGAGATTTATTATGATGCTAGAGGGAAAGAAGAGGAAGTTGATAAGCTTACTCATGAGCTTAAGGTTACCATGGATTCCTTGAAGAGCACCCAAATGGTCCTTCAAGAATCAGAGATTCAAGTTGATGAGCTTTGCTTGGAGTTCAGCTTGGCTCAATCTTCATTATCCACAACTGAAATTCTATCATCTATGACAGCCATACCTCATGAGGATGATGGTCGTTGTCATGATTTGAGGGAAGAGCCTCTTGTGATGGTCAAGCACGAGGAGCATTCCAGATTTGCATGGGCTTGAGGAGAGGTATGATTCAGAAATTTCTGATTATACATAGGGTTTGCTTTATGGGGATCTTAAGTCACCTCTTTTGGAGAGCCCATTGAAGGCTCAAGTCATAGATATGGATGAGATAGTTGAGTAGACACTTTGTGGACTAGCCAACAGTAATTTGCATGCATGTGTTAAGGGAGACATTTGTGATGCAAATTTGGTTGGGCATTTAGTCATCCTTGAGGAGCTCAAGGAATCTACTTGTGTTGAAGATTTCTTTGAGGAGTACGAGGCCACCCTAATTTCAGAACTGGTGACTCATGTCATGGAGACATTTGATGGTGATTGGAATGTACTTGGAGGTGGGAAGTCTCAACTGGTCTATGATCCAAGGTATGAAGATTATGTCATAGAGGTAATTGATTTTGAGAGGCATATGCTCAAGTTTCAGATAGACTATGGTCTATGGTATGGAGATAAGTATGAGGGAAAAAGTATTCCAGCCCTAACCTGTTGGTTTCTACCTCATACATTGTTGGTAGATGGCTGTCCTACTTTGATGGTTAGGGAGTTTTTAGGGTATACCTTGAGGAAATCAGCTGTTTGGATGGATTGGAGTGGTTGGGATCACTACTTTGGCACTGGAGGTTGGCCTGATGATGAGTTCCTATCATCCTAGGACATTGTAGATACCTTTTGCTCCATCATAGGTATGATTTTCAGTTTGCATGGTGCTGTTTTCATTTATACCAGCAGCTTAGTAGGGGTTGGTGTGTGTTTCCATGCACCTGTGATGGGCATCTTTCACATCCATAGGAGATCATTCAGAGTGGGATGGATAGTTGAAGACATGTACACATCAATCTTGGTTACAGGTTTAGGTGTCACTAGTGGAATGAGTGCACAGGATGAGTTTAAAACAGGAACAAAATGATATATTAGGTATCCATGAAAATGAACCATCTAGTGCATCCACAATTGAAATGGGCACAGGTCTCTATATTGGTGATGTAGAGATTGTTATCTATAAGCCTTGTGAGGAGGAGGTGGATTCTTTTGAGATTTGTTTGATCATAATGCTGTCCCAACATTGTTTCTTGAGGATAGTAGGGCATCTACTAGTGAATCATGTGAATTGAGGGGATAGCTGAAAGTTCCTGAAGATAAGGTTGTTCAAACCTTAACTTTTTTTGATAGCATGCACAAGTTTGTTGAATACCTCCTCTGGTCAACTCAATTTGAAGAATGGAAGAAAGGGGTAATGGTTGGAGCTTCTATCCCATGTCTGCGGGCTATAAAACATGCTTTATTGGTAATAAAATCAGATTACCTCCATTTGCTTTCAAATAGAGACTTGGCCATCAGGTTGGTAGAGGAGGCTTACAGAGCTAATGCAAAATCTGCTCTTCATGATCTAAGTTGTGAGACACCTCGTGATGCATGCATTGAGAATGATGAGATAGGGAATCCCCATGACTATTCTAGTACTGCATTGGCACAAGTAGGTGAATTTCACCTTGATTGCATAGTGAGGTGTTGGCGTAACAACTAACACCTCGAGTAGAAGTTGTTATGAACAGCCTATGCACACTACGCAATGAGTGCTCTTCAAATTATGGAGGGGAAGCTCCCTCTGTACTTTGACAAATATACTTGCAAAGGAAAATAAGCTAAAACTATGTCCTGTCTTTTTGTTTCAGCTGCTAGAGGCACAAGGCTTTCTTGAAAGAACTTACACGTTGCAGCTGAGTTTTCTCTGGTTTCGCAAATCAACTAAACTACAACTTATATCTATCCAATCTCCTCAGGAAAACAGAGCAAGAGGAAACGGAGCAAGGTTTGACTAACTGACGATAAACGGATTTAGATTCTCTACTTGAGGGCAAGGTGGCACAACTATCATCTCAATCTAAACCAACTTATTGGGCACAACAGATTTAAGACTTTACCAAGACAATTTTATGGAACCCTATGTGGCATAACACTCGATCGAAACAGCAAAGTCTTCACAAAACAGCCTTTATCTTTATAATCTACACAAACAGCCTTATCACTTCAATCTCTTGGAACCCTATGTGGCATAACAATTGATTTCAATGATAAAGATGCTCAAACAGATATATCTAAGCTATGGAAAGAATTCAGCATTACAATCTTTCGAAACCCTATGTGGCATAACAATCAATTGCAATAGTGAAGACACATGAACAAGTACCAAAAAGAGCAATATTGAGGGCAAGGTAGGCGCAGCATATATTTCTCTCTCAAGCAAAAGTTATTTACAAATGAGCATAAGCTCTTATTTATATACATCAAGGTGTAGGGAACCCTAAAATCACCTTGAGTCATCTACATTCTTGCAATGCATGCAAGTCATGCGCCAAACCCTAATTAAGTAAACTATACAGTCAACTGGAAACTACACTCAGTTTAACTGAAACATCTAATCTAAAATGGACAATTGTGCGAGCATGCACGTCCTTATTGAAAGCAGTTAACTGGAAGACTACCATCGTTAACGAGAAACCCTAAAGAAACTCCAAGTAAACAAGGTGAATCAGAATAGATATGCATGAGGTGAGACAGCCAGTTAACTTGAAAGGGTAACATCAAGTTAACTCTGTGTAATGTCTATCCTGAGAGGTGGAAACTGAAGTCTACTGGTCGTGATCTCAAACAAGCAATCCCTCAATGAGATTGTTAATCTGATCACTATCTGGAGCGATGAGACTCTGACGAAGAATGCTATGTCGATGCAGCATGTCCTCACCAGCTGTGATCTGAGACTGAAGTTCCCTTCTGCTTCTCGTTGCTTCATCGAATAATGCTGACATGACTGTAAGTTGAGTAACCTTACAGCCATCTGTCTCTCCACTGAAAATGATATGAATGAGTGCCTGAAGCTCTGACTGAACATCGGTAAGCTCCATGTAGGCACCACCCTCGATCTGATAACGGCACGGTAAGCGAGACACAAGAGTCCTCACGAACCGGAGTGCACTAGTGACGTGCTCTCTACTCTCAGCCAACTCTGATGCCAAGCTGTCCTCTATCTTTGCTCTGAAAACCAACTGTGTCTTCCAAGAGTAGATAGCCTCTCTGTCTTCTGCATCTGTGACTGTGTCATAAGCCAAACTCAGGTGAGCAATCATAATTTCATCCCTGGGTTTGTTAATAGCCATATCCCGTTCCTCATCCTGAAGACGGATACGGAGCTCTCGTGCATTGTACCGCAACTGATATAACTCTGTAAGCATGGTACGGCCTCTAGCAACGAAATCTTCCTCCCATTCCTCCAAACGCTTGCCATATGCAACTAAGTGATTGAGCTGACTTTGCTCTACTGGTGGCTCAAGCATCGGTGGGAGTATGTTGATGGCTTCTGGTCTGTGCACAAGGGTAGAAATGTACTGACGAAGCTGTCTGATTTCAGCCTTGAGGGCTGCTTTGTCTTCTCCATCCTTTAGTATTCTGTCCCTGGCACTGTCTGTAGCAACTTGAAGAAGATCAACCTGAGTCTGGCGTGTGCTGCGACCAAGGTTGACTGTGATAACTTCAAAATCCTGAGACTCTAATTCAGCCAAGTTCTTCCCCTGTGGAGGTATGGCAGTCTCAATGACAACCTCCATGTCAGTGTTTCTCTCTACATGAACCATATTCTTAACTCTCTTATCTGGCGCATCTTGGTAAATGTCATCGAAATCAGAATGATTGAGAACATAAGATGGCTGCCTCCTCTTCCTTCCCAGCTGAGCTTCGACCCAAGATTGATCTCGGCTAATGCTACTAGAAGGGTCTGCACTAGCGACAGGAGGTACTGATGAGAGTGAGTGTGTAGAGGACCCACTGCGAGGTGGAGAGTCTAAGTCCAATTCAATGTGAATTGGGACTGGTGAAGGCTCTGAAACTGTTATAGGAACTTGAGGCTGAACCTCAGTCTGGCGGGCTCACAATTCTCCGAATGGCTCTGTGATAAGCGGCTGTCTGTCAGGCTCTGTGTGTGAAACAGTGGCAAGCGCCTTGCCCTTTGAATTGTTTGGCGCTTGTACTTTCTTGGGAGGATTACTCCTCTTTTTCTGTTTAGGTTTTGACGAGGAAGGTAGCGAAGGATTCACCACTACTGGCGGCTCTGCTCTGGGCATGCTTACTCTTCTTGTCTTCTTGCTGTCGAGGTAAAGTATACTGTTCTGGATGACTCTACTTGACCTCTCCTTGACCGTTGCATATTCCTTTGCGTACCAATCTACTGGCAGCGGTTGTGTATCGACCTGCTCTTCGAAAAGCGAGGAAGAACTTCTCCCTCGTCATCGATAAACCTCCACATCCTCGATAAAACAGAAATCTGTGAGAGAAAGCGGCCGTATACTGCGTCTGCGAACCTCGAAGTCATCTGCGCAATTTGCCCAGTAATCCTCCATAGAAGGTTCGTGATATGTACCTCCAGCGAGGCGAGCTGTATAATGACCTGAAAGGTCATAAGCACGTGCTTCGACAAGATACTTAAGATGATATCTCTCAAGCTCTTGTCCTGCGATCTTACTATCAATTGCCGACTTGCACCAATACATTCCAAACTGAAAAGGAAAGTTGAGCGATGGTCTGTGCCTGCGACGTAGAAGACGATGAACATCATGCATCTGTCTTAGGAATTCCTGAAAGATTGTCTTATCCGAAGGATAACGTGGTAGCATAGCTGGATTTCCTGTGAAGCCGTAAACTCGGATGTAGGTGTATGTTGGGAATTGAATAAACCAATCTGCCCATCCATCCATCGCTGCCCTAGCAACTGCCGAGATACGAACGTGCAACTCCCGGTCCAAGTTCCTCACCGAGGTTAGAAAAGCTCACACGAATGACGCTCACCGTGAACTCAAGCTGATCATAATAACGATAAACCTTTCCGACCGAGGATGCCCACGGTGTTGTCCTCGAACCGACCTTGATAAGCCATCAGCGCTAATTTCTAGATATGAACACATGTGAAACTCCATGAGCAACTAAGAAACCGGTGATTTGCCCTGGAGAATGTCACCTGACATAGCGATGCCCAAATTATAATGCTCCCGGCCAAATTGATGGACTAATAACAATACATCCAAGGCTGGAAAACA
The DNA here is from genome assembly GCA_007258455.2 of Sequoia sempervirens. Taxonomy (NCBI): domain Eukaryota; kingdom Viridiplantae; phylum Streptophyta; class Pinopsida; order Cupressales; family Cupressaceae; genus Sequoia; species Sequoia sempervirens. The sequence goes on along the minus strand of VDFB02000016.1, from coordinate 6,743,063 downwards.
TTTGCATGTTCTTGACCCCAGACACGACAATAATATCTGTAGAGTGTGGATTAGAATCGCATACTCATCCTTATTCACCGCGGCACTCCAGCCATTGTCACAACTGCTCTTGCTTGTTTTAACCATCTTCTCGCCATTTTCCGACATTTGTCCATCAAGATCAAACAAGCCAGTACATCTGCCCATAGAAATCACGGCTACCAAACCGTTTCCGTAAGCGAGGAATGTGCCAAACTCCTTTCGATGTCCACGGTGTTTGAGACTGCAAATGACCCGTCCGTCAACCGACACTATCTCACGAGTAGTAGAATTGTAATGCTTAATGCAAGACATCACGAATTCAATACAGTGCACGGAGATAGGTATGGAAGCGGCCTCTAGTAAACCAGACTGCTCAATATTCTGAATGATTGAACTTCTGATCTTAACTGGGTCTAGCACTGCCTCTGGCAATACTTTGTGAAGATCTGTCTCAACCAATCTGCGGAAATCATGAGTAAGGACGGTTTTGGTCCTGTATTCGAGCTGAGTGAACTGCATTCTGAAAAACTTGCCTGTTGACTGTGAACTTGACTATATTCTGACAAGATTTCTGGAATCTAAAAAATAGCCTGCGAGAGTTAAAAATAGCCTTTCGAAGAATTATTTTCAGCGAAAAATCCGAGATATGGGTTTTGTCCAGAAAAGGATTCTAAGACAACCCAGAAAGTCAGATTTGCGAAAATTCAACTTCTACTCGATTGTACAAAGATTTTCACTTGAGAAATTTAGCAATTCGAGAACGAGTGTTCTGAAGCTAAAAATTCGTGAAAAATCAAACGCACAAATTTAACTCGAGGAAATTATATGGAAACGATCCAGATACTGAGACTTGCCAAATTCGCCAATTTCAGGAACATGCACAATGTATTTTGTGAGAAATCTGAGATTTAAAGGATGCAAAAGACGTTTTTTTTTATGTCTTTTTCTGTGAAAATCGCCCAAGATTTCTTTGAATTGCTGATATTTGTGAACTTGAATCTGCAAAAAGATATGTTAGGAAAAATCGCCCCTGTGAATTGATGAAGATTCTGCCTCTGAACTGGAAGAATTCGCTTTAGAATTGAAAACCACGAATTGCTCTTGAAATTTGCGCCTTTTTAATGAAAGAAATTCGAATTTCTCTGAAGAAAATACGAATTTGTATGAATTTGAGGATTCGCCTTTGAGATGATAAATACGCCTTTGAATCTTAATTCGCCTTTGAAACCTCTGAAGAATTGCGAATTGTTTTAAAATATTGAATATGCCTTTGAAGATTTGCGAATTGCCTTGAAGATGTGCGCCACTTAGCTCCTCTGAAGAAATACGATTTTGCTCTTGAATTTGCTTTGGTTTTAACAAACTTCGATCTCTTTTGGAGGAAATGAATTTGCCTTTAGAAAAATACGAATTTCATTCAAGATTGATTTTGCTCTTGAGAAATACGAATTCTCTTTGAAAGCTTGTGAAGAACAATGAAGATGGCGTCACATATAAATAATAATAAATTCGCACCACTTAGCAACTGCAAGAATTCACAAACCCTAACCAGAATAGAAAGCCTTTGATTGGTTGCTCTTTAGTTCGACTGCCACTAGCTGAAGTTCAAATTTGAAAATAATAATAAAATAATTATTATCATGCAATGGCGCCAAAAATAGAAAATGCTATTTATAGACAAGCATATTCCGAACTTCAGTTGACAAACTGGTTGAAGCTCTGAGATTCATCTTTTGACTTACTGATTCCGAAAAGTCATCACATGAGCATATAGGCATCCTTTTGCTCAAGATACTTCATTTTTTACTAACTCCCTTATTTAATAGCTTGCAGCACTGCTGCTGACCGCCAACTTCGGAGCACCTGCCTTGATGACCGTGATATTTAGGACCGATCCGAGAATCTAACCTGAAGCCATCGAATAAGGAAGAAATGTCTCGCTTTGAGGATACAAATCGCAAATCCATCGTTTGACCCCTTGAAAAATTAGGCGCATTTGATTAAATTGCTTTACGGGTTCCCGACTTAGCCATTTTCCTAAACTGCCATCTGACACTTCAAACGGCTGCCGACGGCGAACGGTGAACCCTGCTGATATGAAACGAAGCTCACGGCATGACTGGAGATATTCTGTGATCCGAAGCGATCAGATGCACGATACCAAAGCCGTGTTATGTATCAAAAGAAAAAGCGCCTGCGTTGTACTGTCATTTTTGATTTAAAATCAAACGTCATCAAAATACCCTACTTTGACGGCTGATATCTGGAGCTGGGATGACCCGTTTCAGGCATTATCTGTTTTAACAGACAGCCAGGAGGGCCTACAAGAGAAGTCACTGGAGGCGACGAAGCAAGAAAACCGCTTCTAAGACCTCAAAAACTCCAGTGCGTATTTTAAATAAAATTACCGCTCCCAGACTTAGTCATTTTTCAGACGTCTTCTCTTTGTAGTATGACACCAAAGACCTCGCACGCACGAGCGACTGCCAAATGCTGAAGGTTGACGGCTATGCTCGTTGGAAAGATAAATTGATTACGCTCAATAGTCGTGAAGACTTCGAACGCGAACGGGCTCATCTGACCAGCCTAAAGGCTAGGCGCCTTAAGACTATGAAAATGTACTGAAAACCATTTGTTGGTTCCGCCCGTAAAATTACGTGCTTAGTAGAATCTCCGCCACGACCACCAGGAACGCCGGATCGACAAGCTGAATGATGCGTCGCGGAGCTAGGCAAGAATACTACCGGCGTCGGAAGCAAGACTTTATCCTGCAAATTCCGTGACCGGAGGGTCCTTGCCAGCTACCGCTTGTACTTGCACTAGGCATAAACGGAGAAGCTCAAAAACATGAAAACTCCATTTTAAGCTGATCTTTGGACGACTGTTGCCTGAACTCCGGGAATCGGATGACTTTGCTTGATATCACGTCGGATAAGCAGACTAGCTGGCAACCAATTGACTGCATTCGGTATTGAAACTGACGAGGTTTACCCCTGCCTTGAAATGGGCGCCCTCAAGCTAGAGGCGCGCTTTTGCCTGAAAAGAGCAAAATTTCGATCTCCTAAAATTTAGGGATTTTACCTTCTCAGCCGCGATTGCCGAAATGAGTTTAACGTCATTGGATAGTCAAGGATAGCCAGTCAGATTCAAGAGAGATTGAACGGATACTTTGAGCACTTTAAAGAAGATCTGACCTTGAAAGGCCTGGGTCAGATTTCGTACCCTTAAGGTTTTTCCTCCTCAAAATCTCCATGATTTGACTTATCTAAAAACTCGCTTCGATCATTGAAAATACCGTCTGCAATATGAAATGTCGTCATGAGATGCTCCTTCGTCGTGGAGATCTTCATTTTGAGTCTCTGCTTCAGGTTTTGTTCAATATAACTGACTTTGACCGACAAACTATTGACAACTACTCCATGCTTGACATTGCCCAAAACTATGTTTTACAACATTTTAGCAAATAGACTTTAAAATGCAAAATGCCTTAATGAAGCTGTGTACGGTTTGGGTATTAATGATGAGGTATGTATCAATCTCCTTCAGCCTGCATATGAATGAATTGACCAAGCTCTTGATGACACATAAAGCTGGGTTGGAAAAGGGATTACCTAGTTCACTCTGGTATGATGTGCTTCCACCTTCAAAAGATGAATCCAAATTTTGCAAGCCTCCTACTTTGCTTCCTCCAGATGGTTGCTCACAAAAACAGGAATTTGAGACTTGGCTCATTTGGATTCAAATGGTTATTAGAGTGGCATAGTGGAAGTCAGCAGGTGTTGGGAATGATGGACTTCCAATTTGGTTATAGAATCCAAGAATTTTTATGATTGGTAGAATGCTTCATTTTATAACAGGGATTGATAGAGCTTCTAAGTATTTTGGTATCAATGGTAGCAGGTTGACGCAATAGAGTTTTGGCGAAGCATTCTACAGGCTCATTAGGGATCCTGGTATTTGGCTTTGGTGTGCAGGTGTGGATTGCTTGGGGACAAGCAATCTCCGAGAAGGGAGGACTGTAATGTCTTTGTTTTTCAGCTTGCCAAATTGACAATACTTTATTTAATTATTTTAATTATTTAATATTGCTTGGCAAAATGTATGTTTAAAAAGGTAATATTAAATAATTAGCTTACAAGGTTATTATAAAGTGATGGGTAGGAAATATTTAAAAGATATTTTATAAAGTCACTTTATAATAAAGTGCTAATATGTTTTGGCGGGAAATTTAAAAAGTGATTTCCGGATGGTTATAAAAAGGGATGTGAGCTCATTACTTCATTATGCTGGTTTTATTATTATTTTGTTGGTGGAGCTCTCCGAAGTTTGAAACCTTAGGTGGGAATTCCTAAGGTTATCCAATTTTGGTGGTGAAAGATTCCTCCCTAACTGGTGATTGGCGGATTCATTCAGGATTCAGATCTGTGCTTCAAAGATTGATCGACCGATTTGAGGAAATTTGTGAGTCTTCTTCGAAGACAAATTTTTGGGGGTTTGGAAAATTTTAGATTATTTGGTTTCATATTTGCGAAGGATTTCTGAGATTGTACCGAATTGCAAAACTCTAGTGATGAAATAAATAATTTACTCTTATTGTTATCATGGTTGCTTCCAGACGTTTTCCTTCAGGTCTTTGTGCAGGATCATTTACTTCATTTATTATATCAATGTGAATATTTATTGCTAAGGAGTGCCGCCACTCATATTGGAGATCGGGGTATTAGGTCCGAGTGGAACATAAAGGATTTGGAGTCGTGCTTCAATAGGAGTGTTGAGGTGTGACGTGCAAATAAGAAGAGACAAAGAAGAGCTGCCTCCTTACTCCAGACTGCCAACACACACTCAAGCTGCTCATGTGGAGATGAAGACAAACTGGAATAAGACAAACGGGAGTTCCTTATACTAGCTGGCACATTTAAAGTCAGCCGGGTCAAGGCAAGCAAGGAGTTTAATATTTATACACAATATTATTTATCCTATCAGCTGGTCAACCTGCATAGTCATCAACTTTGAAGTGGAATGTTTGTATTGAGGCGTAGCTAATCTGTATCGGCTGGCAAACGTTTACTAGCCATTGGACATTACAAGGAGGAGTGACGGCTTGCATAAAGAAGCTGTGCCAAGTTTAAGCTGCCACATAGGAAACAAGGCAGGTTGTGGGGTCTTTTAACTCAAAGAGCCGCCTCTATTTCTCATTCGTAAGCATTCCTCTGGCTGCCAACTCTCATTGGATTCCAAAGAAAGTGACGAGTTGCTGGTTGGTAGTCAAACCCTGGTATATATGAGCTGTGCCCAGTCAAGGAGGCAGCCACAGTAAAATTTTAAGGCATTGTGGATCAAGGAAGCTGTGAGGATTAATTTCTGAGTGCTGCACTTCATCTCAAGGTACCCTTGAATAATGTATTGCTCATAAAATAGTTTAAAGCTATTAAATCTGTGTAAACATAATATCTGGCCAGTAATGTAATATCAGACCTGGTTAATACTTTCATTGTAATTCATTAAAGAAGGTGCCAGTTATTGGTATTTTGGAATGAAATAATTATCTGCTCTTTACCAAGATGCCATTTGAATAGATAATTTGTGGGAATGCTATATTTCTTAATGCATTATGGAACAAACTCACAGATAGCAGCAATATCATCTGTTTGATAAAATGTTTACATATGTCAAATTGTGAAAAATTGTTTAAAATTTTTGTTTATTCCAAGAGGGGATATTACAAAAGGGAGTGCTGAAGATAAAATTACATCAATTTAAATGTTTTCTTTGTGGAACTACAATTGCTATGAATCTTTTGGGTAAAATATTTTAGAATAAAATATATGCCACAATATACGTTGGCTGGTGAAAATGATATGTAATATGTAACACAATGTTTTTTAAGCTCTAGAGACATGCATTGAACCCTCTGAAAATACCCTTAAAATACACGGATGTAAAAATATAAATATAATATTGAAATTTGCCTGATGGGGTAGAGGCAAGTTATGAGTAGTGACAAACCCAAGTGGTGGGTAGTGAAGACTTTCACACCATAAGCTAAGTATTCATCTATGAACTTCACTGACATGTTGAAGTAGTCGTGGGGCATAGAAAGGTAATGGATCAAATTTATGATAATGGACCACATAACTAAATTATGGATGAGCTTGTCTCCATGTTCTGAGTGAGCCTTTTTATACAAGAAAGCTGCTTAACTGGGTTGTGCTCGACTTTAATGATGAAGCCCCAGGTTCAAATATCTGGAAAGCATGTTATTTTAATAACACACTGCATCCAATTTTGGGTGAATTGTACCACAATGGTTCAGGCCCAATGTTAGTCCTCAGTGATTTTGGTAGAGTAGCATCCAAGTTGAAGTTAAGACAACACTATTGTTGTAAGGGCTCATTTGCCAATAATGAATTAAGTTTCTTCTATTAAACACAAACTCACATGAACACTGTACTTTAAATACTAATAAGTGAAGACTATTTTGTAATGGAAGATGATGTGAGACTGTAGAAATAAAATTTAAATCATTCTTTCCTGGTTTCCTTTTATATTTATGGTATCCAGTGCCATTATATGGTCGCCAGATTATTGTCATTTATTTCTGCCTTTTAAATTGAAGCGTTGTTTAATAATGGATATTTCTGTTCAGCGTGTGAAATGAACTGACACAGTTTGGTGTCAGGTGTGGAGGATAAATTCAAAACCAATAAACTAAACGGAAGTGAAATTTGAACAATTGATTGTAATTAGTAATTGTAATCAGATATGATCCAGGAAAAATATATAACAGCATACTTATTTTCTCAACACTTTTAGTCAAGAATGACTGGAAGTCATTGTAATTGGCTTAATCTTTAGAAAATTTAATGAAATTTGGCTGTGATTTCACACGTCAAAAAACCTTGACCCGACATTGATGAACATCTAGAGCCTTTGTCTGGTGGTTGTAATCTATGTCACTGGTTCATTGGTTGGAAGCCCCAGATCTGTGTCCTATCCGAACCTGGTTGGGATTCTGGTTTGATGCAGTTTGTGTATCTCAATGGAGATGGTGAAATCACTATGGGTTTGTCCCCATCAGACTTGGGTGAACCTAGAACGAATTATGGTTTATTTTTGTAACATTGCAGTGAATGTGGTGGATTTTAAATCTTTTCGGTTCTGTTTTGCCAGAATCTGTTTTGCTGGAATTCACATATACAAGGGACTCAAAAAATGAAAAATGGATATCTGTAAAACACATAGGTGTAGATACATTGCATTACATTACAGATATATGAGATAGAAAACGTGTTGGGTTTGTATGGTGCAGATATACATATTACATTACAGATCTAATTCCAGCTGAATAAATCATGATCGATACATTACATTAGAGACATCTCTAGAACACTTATGTTTTGCCATGATAGAAGAACCGAAAAATGCATATGGTGCAAATACACTACACTGTCCCATGCATTTTAGTTTAATATCTTAAATATGGTATGTTTGTTAATACTTCAAACATATGTTTATTTAGTATAATATATATTATTTTTATCAAGGGGTAAATGCTTTGATAAAATATTCGATGTATTAACAATGAGCAATGTGCTCAATAAATAATTTACAAGATGATACAGGATAAGATTGAACACGATCTTATCTCAGGAAATCCAAACATACACAAGGAGCTGAGTCGTTTCAAATGACTGATCCTAGGTTTGCGACTAGACCAAACTTCCTCAGGAGTCTTTCCCTTAACAGCATGAGTGGGTGACCTATTAAGGAGATAGACTGAAGTATTGACTGCTTCTGCCCAAAACTTGGTAGGAACACTCCTGTGTTGCAACATGGAGCGAGCCATCTCAACAATCGTACGATTGCGTCGCTCTACAACACCGTTTTGCTGAGGAGTGTAGGGTGTGGTCAACTACGTTTTATCCCATGAGTATCACAGAAGTTGGAGAATGCACTAGAACAGAATTCCCCCCCATTATCTGACCTAAGAGTTATAATACAAGAACTGGACTCTTTTTCAACCAAGGCCTTAAACTTCTGAAATACATTAAAAACTCTGATTTCTGCTTAAGAAAGTACACCCACATTTTCCTACTATAATCATCAACAAAGAGTAGAAAGTACTTGCAACCAGTTACAGAAGAAGTAGACATAGGCCCACAAATATCAGCATGAACTAATTGAAGTACCTTAGAAGCTCGCCAAGAGTTGCCATCCTTGAACGGTGTGCAATGCTGCTTCCCGGCCTGACAAGCACCACAAACGCCCTAATGCTGAGTCTGAATGTCAGGTAAGCCATCTACAAGTCCCTCCCGAGCAAGTTGAGAGAGATAGTGCACGTTCAAGTGCGTACCGTTGGTGCCAAAGACTGGTGACAGCTGAATTTCTGGCTCCCAAGGCTAACTCTGGAGAATCACCAGTGTCCACAAGCCTGTAAAGGCCATGATCCTCTATCCCAACGGCCACCGTTGTGTGAGTCTTGCGATCTACAATTGAACATCTGTGCGAGCTGAACACCACATCCATCTGGGGAGAATGCCGCATTATCTGACTGACTGAGAGAAGGTTGAGCTCTATATCAGGTACATAATACACATTGAGGAATATGAGATCCCTCCCGCCAGACTGAACCTGAACAATGCCTGTGCCGACAACTATGTATTCCTCGCCTCCTCCAAAAATCATTGAGTCAGTGCAAGGGGAAAAATCTGTGAACTAGTCACGCCTATGTGAGAAATGACGCGAGGCACCAGAATCTATGTACCAAGCAGAGGATTTGACATGGTCTGCTGGCCTCTTTGCCATGAGTGCATAAAAGCAGATTCCTTTGCTAGAGTGCTCGGGACATTCGCTTTCTGTGAAACCCTTCTGCTTCTTTTGCTTAGAAGCCAAACGAGCACGACAATCTTTCTTGATGTGGCCAAATTTATGACAGTATTTACACTGACATTTTTCTTCTTCGGACGGTGGAGGTCTGACTTGAGCCTTTCTACTGTGAAGGCTGACCTTTTCCTTGATGCTTCGGATGGGTTTTGGCTGCAAAAGCCTGCTTCGTGGAGGATGATGATTCATTGCTACCGAATTGTTGTCTCCAGCGATCCTGCTGCAACAGGATAGTGCACAGATTTGGAAACTTGAGATCAACATTAGCAGACGTAATGTTGAGAGTCTCTATGAAGTGTTCATAGGACTTCGGTAGACTCTTCAGGGTGATCACGACCATGTCTTCCTCCTCCATTTTCCGACCAATCACCTCCAATTGATCTCTGATCTCCTGGATTTTATTCAGATGCGCTTGCAGAGTCGTCTTCTCATCCATCATGATAGAAAACAACATATTCTTCAAGAAAAACGCACGGCTTTTGTCGAAAGTCTCATGCAAACTCCTCAAGTGATCCCAGATCTCCTTAGCTGATTTTCCAAGTGGAATCTGAGGGAGCTGATCATCAGTAACCGAAAGCTTAATAAGCATTACTGCTTCACGATTCTGCTCATCAAACTTCTCCTTATCCTTACCCTCCGTTGCAGGACGAGTAGCTTTGCCGAGGATCATCTGAGCAAGGCAGCGGTATTCAAAAATTGTCAGCATCCGTTGCTTCCAGGTGTTGTAATTTTTGCCCTTAAATCTTTGACTGCCCTCTAGCATTAAATTACTTAAACTAGCCATCTTCACGATTTTCGAGGCACAAAAAACGAGGTACTGAGAAGAGGCTGATGCTCGAAACTCGAGGCACAAATTCCAATGCAAAAATATAGAGGCAGATTTAGGTACAAACTGTAGAAAGTACAGTGTACGAATGGCACAAAATTCGAGGCACAGAAATCAAGGCACCCAAAAAATTCGGAAACCAACCAAGTTGAGCTCTCGAAAAACCCACCAGGAATCTTGAAACGAAAAAATTTTCTGCCTTCAAAAAACGGGTCAAAACCCTAGACGACTGTTCAGAATGCCCTAGCCGCCATTGACAAACCAGCAAATTGCAGAGAACCAGCTCAAATTTGAAAAAATCGTGGGAATAAGAAAATAAATATCTGTATAACACAGAGGGAGACTTATGGTGCCGCCACTAGGGCACAAATCGTGTCCAAAAAATGTGCAAAAAACGCGTCCAAACCGCGGGCCACTTTTTTTTTTTTCTGTCGTCCAAAAAAAAACTTCAAAAAATCGCAGGTGCTGAAAAATTAGAGAGATGCGGCCACGAAACCCTCAGAAAATCCCAACTGAGACAAAAGCATGAGTCGCGGTGTGGCCAGATTTGATGAGAAATCGCGCCCAACAGAAGAAACGACGCGGCCAGAAGAAGAAACCATGCCGCCAGAAGGAAATGTCGCGCTGCCAGAAGGAGAAACGACACGCCCAAAAGAAACGACTGCGACCAGAACCTCAAAAGAGTTCTTCGAAATTTCAAATTCAGAAACCCTCGAATTCTTTTCTGAAAGAGCCACGAAGAAAGTTCGAATTTTTTTTTGGAAATTCAGCTCACAAAAAATCTTCGAAAATTTTCACAGAAGATTTTATTAAATTTTTAATTCAATAATCTGAAAAAACCTTTTACAAGATTTTTATGAATTAAAAAATTCAATATTGAGCAATCTGGCTCTGATACCATGATAAAATATTCGATGTATTAACAATGAGCAATGTGCTCAATAAATAATTTACAAGATGATACAGGATAAGATCGAACACGATCTTATCTCAGGAAAAGCAGGAAGTTTCTAAAAGAAACTTCAGATAAGATCTCGAACAACAAAGATGATCTTATCTAGATATTTTACAATATTTTACATAGTTGAGCATTAATAAATAAATAAAGAATATTATTTTAATATGCTTTCTACTTGGAGCTATGAACCAGTGAGGTCACAAACGGAGAACATCAGCCCCAATATAAACATTCAACAACCCATTGAGGTTTGAACCTTGATGACAAGAACAACAACACCACATTTAACCATCAGATTATGCCACTGTTGGCTTGGTATAATATTTTAAATTTAATATATTATTTTAGATTCACTATTTTTAGGTTTACTATAATATATGAATATATAAATATATTTAAACTTAAATTTTTTTATTTAATAAAATTATATTTAAGTTTTAATCTTTTTAGTTTAATAAATTGATATATATTTAAAATTTAATATTTTTTTTTAGTGTAATGTGTATATTTTGAATTTGATTCTTGCTTTTAGGTTATAAATGTGTATATATTTATGATTTTTATTTGTTTTTGTACCAATGAACCCAAAACAAATTGAAAGCCAATTTCTTTTATTTTTGGCTGAATCTGCAAATTGAACCGGCAAACTTGAACCCAAACCAGTACCAGGATTGGTAACTTAAGAGTTGCAATTTATGCTTAGGTAATCATTTTAAGCTTTATTTTTTTGAAGAAACTCTGATTTTTGTTTTGTAAAATGGAAATTTTTTCACATAAAATGGAAATTTATCTTTTCGAGACTAGGAAGAATGCATTTTGAATATTCCATGGCTGTATGATAAAAATGATGTGTCATCGATAGTTGGTATCATGATTTGTTCTATGATCAAAGCTAAACATTTCTCTGGTCTCAGGTCAAGCCCATTGCAGAACATTGAGAAAACATTTATTTTGACAAGGTCCGACAGAGATTTATTGCAGAATCCTGGTTGTGATCTTCAGGTTTGGTTGTGTTCTCTGTTCTTTACAAGTTTTACAGTTGTATTTTCTCTGTGTTGTGTAAAAAAAAAAAAAAAACTATCACCACCAAAAACATGTCCAGACAAAAAATATTCTATATAATTTGGTAAGGCAACAATTTATATGGAAAAATAGATATAGTTATGTCAGAAGCCTGGTTGCGATCTTCTCGTTTGCTTAACAGAACTGTATTTTGTCCTGTCCTCTACAAGTATTATAAATGTATCATGTAAGAGTTGTGTTGAAGAAAATTAAAGAAAGTTAAAGCCAATCATGACTGAAATTCAAAAAGAAACATATTCATGAAAAAACTGTTTTATACAATTCAATAAGAAAGAATGATTTATATGAAAAAGTTTAAAAGCTAATATGTTTTAAATTGGTCAGCACAAGCTTTAGACAAAGATTAAAATCTAGATTATTACAATCTATGTTAAGTATTATGTATACTTCCTTGTTGAGTGTAATTGATAGTTCAACTAGGATTAATGAAGTCTTTGCAATATCTCAACTTCCTCTTGCTTTTTGTGTTTTTCCACATTTTGTTCTCAATACCATTCTTGGATCTAATTTAATAAAGGTATGTAAGCTTGGTGGTTTACTTAAACTGAGCCCATTCCTAGCTATATGTCAAACCCCACTCCTTGGCTAGTGTCCAATCTGCAAAGCACTCTTTTCTATTTTTTCTAGAATGAGAAATGGACCATACCTTATAGGTTTCAATTTTCTTGCTTGTGCTTAGAGTTTTTCCTTGCCCAAGCACAACCACACTTTGTCACTCACCTTGCATTTGTGCTTTGTGCTGTGTAGATCATGTCTTCTCTTGTACTTATCTTAACTCTCTTTGAGTTTCTCTTGCGTGTGAGGATGTATTTTACCAGATACATTCAATGAACTTTCCAGCCTTTTTTGTATCTATGATTTTCCATCGTCTTCATCTTTACGTGATTGCCACGTAACAACATTGTGTAATGTCCCATTTTCAATTAATTTGTGTTTGTGGACTATAGGCCTATTTGCTATTCCTAGCATTACCCTTGGTCCGATTTTTCTTATGTGTTCTTCCTCCTCTTCTCCCATGTGCTTATTAGGTTTGAAAGTTGCTAAGATTGCAAAGGGGTTTTTGAAATGATAATTGATATTCAATACTTGTTATTTACAAAGTAGAGGAATACTCCTTATGTAAAGAATTACAAGACGATGTTTCTAAAAAGAAACAATCGTTAACTAAAGTAGAAACAAAAATTTCCTAAAAGCTAACTGAAGCAAACTAAGTTAACTAAAAGTAAACTATCGACTAACTAAAAGCTAAGATGACCACTAAAGTATTACAATAATACTTTCATATCCTCCCTTAACGGTCATTCTACTAACTAAACTAAATTTATCCATGATCTTTTGGAAACATATCATCGGTGACTGATAACATGAGAAGCATAACCACCTCACAATTATTGGTCCTTTCCCACAAAACAAGCATATCTAGACACTGACATTTGAAAATAGTGAGCATCCTTTGCTTCCAAGTATTATAACTTTTCCCATTGAACCTCTGGGTAGTTTTCAACATGATGTTGGTCAAAGATGTCATCCCTCTTGTTTTCCAGAAGTATGAAAAACGAGGTAAAGTCTATGATCAGCTGGCACAAAACCTTGGACAATCAGCTAGCACAACTCTGATGATTATTAAAAAATCGTCAAAATAGAGGCTCAAAAAACCACGATTTTGTTTGAAAAGATCACCAAAATCCCAGACTTCGGCCAAGGTGACATAAAAAGCAAGATTTTTTAAGAAAAAAATCTTCAAAAACTCTGAAAACTGTAAAAAAAATTTAGAATTTTTTTCAAAAACTTTGATGATCAGCAAAATTATTTTATAGATTTTATTTTTCAAAAAGCACTTCAAAAGTCCTTGCAAATCAGCCACGAATTTTTAGAAACCCTAGCCAGCAATTTTTTTTCTCAAGTCGTGGCTTTAGGCACAAAAGTGTTAGAATTTTTTGGCACAAGCAAAAAAACCCTAGTAAATACCAGGCTTCAGAAAAATACCCAAAAAACCCTAAAAAACGAAAACCCCTTCTGCATTTCTTTACAAAATTGCTAAAACGGTGCTGCAAATTTTCTAATAACCTTCACATGATTTTCCTGAGAAAAACTCCTCGATGCTAGAGAAACCCTTGAATCTACTTGAAAAAGTGCGCAAAAATTATGCGATTTTTCACAAAACCCATGACATTTCTTTTTGAAAATACTATCGAATTTTTCAAAGAAAACCCAAAAAACATTGCTCGAAAAAATATCTGATTCTTTAAACAGGAAGGAATTATGATTTTTATTAAAAAATTGGACAAAAACTTTTGATAAAATTCTCAATTTTTTTGGGGTAAAACCATTAGCGTTTGATTTTTTTTTTTAAATCGAGCAAAAATATCTAAGAAATTAAAAAAAATCTTTAGGAAAACATGAATTTTTATTGCTAAAAAATTCACCAAAAAAGATTGAGCCTAAGCTCTGATACCATGATCTGATAATTAATATTCGATATTCCTTATTTACAAAGGAGAGGAATACTCTTTATTTAAAGAATTGCAAGACAATGTTTGTAAAAAGAAACAATCGTTAACTAAAACAAACTAAAGCATAAACAAAAAGTTACTAAACGCTAACTGAAGCAAACTAAGTTCACTAAAAGTAAACTACCAACTAACTAAAAGCTAAGATGACCATTAAAGTATTGCAATAATACTTTAATAGTTTGAAGCTTGCAAATTGTAGGAGTGTCAAAGTTACCCTTGCTAGCATGCCTCTACCCTTGTTGGCATGCGTCTACCCTTGCTGCAATCCTTCTTTTTCCAACTCTGCCTTTTCTTTATTCTTGTCAAAGTACCAAAATTTTCCTTCTCAACACCCATTCCCTTTGACTCTCGCTATTTTCCTTTTCTCAGTTGGAGAATCGAACTTCTCCCTATTTGAATGCTTTCCTTCAACTCTCAACCTATGGTGTCCTTTGTAATGTCCCAAATTTTATGTGTCAGCATAAAGTTAAAATTGTTAATTTAAGTTGTCAAAAGAGTTAAATTAAAATTGTACAACTTAAATTAATAGCAGAAAAGTAACTTAAAATATAGAAAAGTTAAATTGAATTAATTAAGTTATTGTTTAGATGGAATTCTCAAAAAGAATTAAATTAAAAGTGAAAAGCAAAAAATATGAGAATTCAAGAAGTCGAAGGAGTTTCAGAATGGAGAGGAATAAAAGATTGGAGAGAGACTTTTTGTAGGTTAGGTTGGTTTTTTGGAATTTGGAGAACAGGTTCTTGTTGGTGAACGTAGTTCACAACCTTTTTGAGGTGGGGAGACCTCTGAAAGAAGATTGGCTTTGGCAATGAAACAGCTGGAGAAGACATTCAGTTTTCTCTCTTGGTTTAGTCGATTGGTTTCTTGAGGAATTTTGTGAAGTCTTTGAAAGACAAATTCAGTTTTTAGTTTGGTAACAAAGTTTAAGAATTGTAGATTATTTCTAAGATTGAAAGGTTGCCAGAATTGCAGTGTTGAATAAAATGTTATAACATCCCCAAACAAGCGCCATAATATAGATTCAAGAGCAATAAAGATTTGAGGCTTCATTATTGAAGGACAATCATTCGGAAATCATCGACTACTTTGGAGGAGTCTACTAGGAGATTCTATTGTGGCTGTAACTGTTTTAATGTTTGTTGTAGCTATGGCTTATTGAAGATACATGGTGGTGGAAGCCACTAGAAAAGTTTATTAAGCCATGTAATGCTTGGAGGGATAGCCACCGTTTATCGGTGTATTTTGAAATAATTTCATGACTATGGGGATTGATATCAGTTTAAAAAGAAACTTAAATTAAATCTCTGCCTGTGTATTGTGTATGAGACATTCAGATTAGCAGCTGCTATTCCCTGAAGACGGTTGATATTTAGATTAATCTGCAGTTGAGAATCGGGTATTCACATTCTGGGCAAAGTTGTTCAAGTCATTGATGGGTTTACAATACAACCATGCTTCTTTATGAGGAGAAACATAATTCTTTAGAGCTTATACTTCTTATCACATCACCTTACAAAGGAGTGAGCGCAACATAGGTAATTCGGGAGCATCTTGAAGGTATGCGAATAAATAGATGTGAAGAAAGACGGTAAGCTGAAACGTCAAAGGAAGGGAATGGTTCATGGGAAGATAAGAAATAAAGAAAGTCGAGCATTTTGGAATTTATGTAGTTATTGGGGCTCTCTCTTATAATTCAAGACAACTTTCTTATTCATGAACTGCCAATGTTAATTCTTTAGTCCGCACCATGCTAAATGTGCTAGCATAATTTAAAGGAGGCAATAATATCATTGCTGCTACCATAGAGCCAAATATTGGATGCTAGTCTATGATTTGAGCGCGGTTTAGCAAGGAGAGTTGTGTGATTTCACGCATTACAGGAGCCATGCTTGTGATTGGTATCATCGTTGGATTGTGTTTATATTGAAGCTCTTAATATTTAAGTTACATTGCCGCAAGAAGTTCTCTTTTGTCGTTAATGAATTAAGTTCCTCATTTTTATCGGGAGCTGCTTGCCTTTGAAATTCCATATTTTTGCTTAGATGCATCTTTCTAAGAAAATCGTCATTGTGGAGTGTCAAACAAACTGCTGAGTCATTGTGGAGTGTCAGAGAACGGATTAAAGTTATATAAGCTGCCGTGTCTTTACAAGGAATTTGTGCTTCACAAACGGCGCCAGTAATATGTGGTCTACGTAGCGTTTTAAGGAAGTGATATGACACATTCAATATCAATATACTAAGGTGTTCATCCCTTATGCATAAGTATATTTTAAGGAAAGTTGCTTGAAGATTCTGGAGGTAACAAAGGTCAAAAAGATCGTCAAGTCAGGGCTACTTGCGGTGTAGAATTGGGAAGGGTGTGTCTATTCGAAAAGAAGTGGAGATATTGCAAGACCTTGCAGGTCAGAGTATTAGCCCTGAATATAAAAAATAGAATTGTTTCTTGTAATCTGTTGAGTACAGTCATTGGTTGCTTATGTATCAATGTTCAATATTGTTCTTAAAAATTTAGAGTGTTTATTTTTTAGTATTGACTGATTATCAGAGTTATGAATTTAATTGAAATCCCTGTGGTTAATTTAAGAATAATAGCATATTGCCAGTCAATTGAAGAATATGTTAGTAATTGGTACTAAGTATGTGCGATTGGGGAGAAATTCATGTTGGGTAAACTGTGCACCAAAACAATTATCAATCCAATGAAAGAACACATGTTAAGCAAAAGACTTGAAAATTGTTTGACAAAATGCCTGAGCTGTTCAACTAGTGAAATTTGAAAAAAAATTATATCCAAAATTGGGGTAGAACATTATAGTGGTATCAGAGCTCAAAAAATTTTCTGCAGCCTGTTGGGTGATTCAAAGATTGGTGCTTGAGTTGTAAATCATGGCTTCATCAAGTGGCAAAGAATTGGGTAAGAAACTTTATCTTGCAGGTAAGAAACTTGAACACCTACCTCAATCAAAAAGGATTCTTCTTAGCACTTTGGAGGAAGTAGAAAAGTGTCTATACATGGTAGATCAGTCACCTCAGTCATTGCAACTAGCTTTGACTCCAACAGTGCATTCTCTGAGTAAGCCAATGTTTATGAGACATCGTCATAAAGATGTGAGACTTGTAGTCACCAGTTGTCTTAGCGAGATTATGAGGATTACAGCTCTTGAGGTTCCCTATGAAGATGACATAATGAGGGAGATTATAAAGTTGATTGTTGAGAGCTTTCATGGATTATCTAATGACTGAGGCCCTTCCTTTGGTAGAAAGGTTAAGATGTTAGAAGTGATGGCAAAAGTCAGATCTTGTTATCTATTGATTGATTTAGAATGTAATGATCTTTTTCTTCAGATGTTCCATTATTTCATAGCATCTATTAGTAAGGATCATGGAGAAGCTGTTTTCTCTTATATGCAAACCATTATGGCCTTAATCATTGATGAGACTAATTTTCAGCTCCTTGTGTCTATGTTGATGGCTATTCTGAAGCAAGAACAAGATGTCTCTGTAGTTGCTTATGAGTTGGTCAGTAAAGTGTTCAAACAATGTGAGGGAAAGCTGAAACCTTTTTGGGTTAATGAGGAACAAGCAGATGAAAAAGAAATTAAAACCGTGGATGAAATTCCTTCTGAACATAGTGCTGTTCAAACTCCAAAATATGAATTATGCCATGAGGATGTAGCTGAAATTGAAGGAGATGAATTTGAAGACAACTGAGAAAAATTGCTGCATGAAGTTGAGGATGAACAATTGCCCAATGAGTCATGTGAGTTGAAGAAATAGATGGAACCACCGAAGGTATGCTTGTTGCAGCCCTATCACGTTTTGATCATACATATAATGTCATTGAAGATCTCTTTTGGAAGGTCCAAATTGAGAGAAGAAAAGAAGGTATTGAAGGAGGAACCTCTCTTGAAGACTTACAGGGTATCAAAGAGAACTTAAGAGCTTTGAAATCTGATTTCTTAAATTTAGTTACATATAGAGATTGTTCCATCCAGCTTGTAGAAAACAGTTTGGTGGCTTTAAAAGAAAGGGAACAAGAAGTAGATAAGCTCACCTTTGAGCTTACATCTACAAAGGTGATCTTGGAGAGTACTCAAGCAGCTCTTCAAGAAGCAGAATTTCAGTTAGCTGCTGCAAATTAGAAAATGGAGCAAGAAAATGAAGAGAGAGCTATGCAAATCAAACAGGTAATAGATGTGGTTGATGAGCTCTATATTGATTTTGATTTAGAACAAATTTCCAAGTTGGAACAACAAGAGGACCGATTGGATCAAATAAATAGAAACTCATTTCAGTTTACAAACATCCCTCTTTTTGAGTGGGATGCAGATTTAATTTTTGATAACCCACTTTTTATGTTGGAGGATGAATCAATTTCTAATTTTGGTGATAAGGTTGATGATGAATACAAGATATGAGACCCAAGTAAAACTCAAGATTTGGTTTATAAACTTTTTGAATCAATTTCATGGATGGGCTTTAGGAAAAATTGCAGATTCTTTATTGCTCTTGAATCTATACTCCTTCGGTTTGAAGCTCGCCTTGTTTGCTTTCCATGTTGGCATTGTTTGTAGATAGTATTTGAAGTCTTTGCAATCTTCAACTTGTCTCTCATAGCCTGCTTAGTGCTGATTTTTACAAGATTGTCAAAGTTTATATGCTCCATCCTTTTGTGCCATAACCAACTCTCATCTTCTTGCTCCATATAACAATTTTTGACCTTTGATTTTGTCATGTCCCCAATTTGGGACCTAGTCCCAGTTGGCGGATAAAAAGCATTTTTAAATGCTAATTTGAAAATAATAATAATCTTTAAATTAAATAAATAATAATAATTATATTTAATAATAAATAATAATATTAAATAGTAAATAATAATAAATAATAAATAATAATTTAAATTATTAAATAATAATATTTATATTAATAAGTCAGAGATTGTGTCTGGCCAACCCATCTGGGGAGGCGCCATCATTGCCTATATATAGCACATCATTCACTGGGGAGACCATGGATCAGGATTTTGTAGCTGGAGCGTAGCTTCTGGTATCTGTCAGGGACGTAGTTGCCTGCAAATCTTCGGCAGAGTGGGACGAAACCCCCATTTTTCCTATTCTGAGCGACACCATCATCCAAGTTTCCTAGAGGAGGCGTCATTGTGAAGCATTGAAGACATATGGAGCTGGAATGGGATTGTGATTCTTCCGCACCCCGTTATCTCATTCGGATGCATAATCAATTGGGCGAAGATTTGTGACGTGGGAGTTGGAGATCTTTATGTTCAAGTCAAGAGGTGTCATAGTAAGGAGTATGTACGAACAACGCGACAATTCCATTGCAAGCACGACACCGTTGGAACGGAGATAGGTGCGGCGGTTTGCATCATGACTACGGGAACCTTCTACAGCTCGTTGCACGAATCACCTATAGGCGCCAATTGAAAATGTCGAATCCTTTTGAGTGGGCGCGGCACTGTGGAAGTAATATGTCGAATATGCTGTAATGCTTCGCCGATCTGGTATCTTTATGCTTAGAGGGCCAGTTCTTGGTCCTATGACTTGTAATTGCAAGCTCTGTGTTTACACTCTATTGTGAGCATAATAATTATTCACGATTGTTCCTTCTATGATCGGGTGTTACATTTGAAGCCTTTGGGCATTTTCCTTCAATTGTTGTTTGTGCGATATTGTGCTCTGTAAAATTTGTTGTTATTGATAATCTCTAGCATTATCTGTTATCGACCATTGGTGTGACATTCTGTTTTTTATTAGCAGAAATTCTATTATTCGTCTTTCTAGTGCTAGGCTCATTACAGTGGTATCAAAGCCTTCATCCTGCTAGCCTGTGGATCCATGAGTATCCTGCCAACCTATGGATCCATGGGTGGGAAGAAATTGTTGAAAGAGCATGGACATTAGATAAAGGACATAGATCTTGAGATTGAGGCGTTCGAAACTTTGAACGAATATCAAAGCTTGCCAGATGATGCAAAGGCTTGCAATCCGCTTGATGAGTACGTGAGAGCACACGAGTCCCTCTACTCACGCAAAAGGGACTTTATGACTACATAAGGTGAAAGAGGAAAGATGAGAAAGATTCAAAAACTGCCAAGGAAGAGATTAAAGAGCATGAGGCAGAATCACAAAAGGAGGTGCAAGAGGACACTATAATGAGGTATGATGATTCTGGGGTTGTGATTTTGAACAATAGATTTTCATCCACACATGATCATGAGATAGAAGAGCATCACAAGGACGAGGAAGAATCTTGCCTTTAGGAGACACCAGGATTACTTGATGGTACTTCAATGTTTGGAGGCCCGAGAGAAAGAGGATTTGGTTAGTTGGAAGAAACAAGCAGAGGAGGTACAATCAGAAATGTTGCATGAGAGCATTGACACACATCCTTTGAGAAGCCAACTAAGGCTCAACAAAAGTATGGTCGATTTGACTCCACATCATTTTGATCATATTCATAAGATGATAGCAATGTTGTGTTGGAAGATTCTCAAGAAGCATGATGATTTTGAGGAGTTGCATGAGCTCAAGGAATCCTTGATGGTAGTCAAATCCAACTACGTATACTCGCTGGCGGATAGTGATTATCTCGTCAATGTGAGTAAGATGTACTATGATGTTTTGAGAGGGGAAGAGGATAAGGTAGATGATCCTGGTGGGAATTTGAGCGTAGCACAATCTTCATTTCACATAATAGGATTCCAAAGTCATACAGAGGCCGCATCCATGGAAGAAGACAACATGAAGATGGTCCCAAAAGGGATTATGGAAGATGACTCTGGAAGATCCTACAACGGAGATATAGGGACATATACAGATGGTGGTCATAGCGACACTATCACAAGGTACAAAGTCAATTCAAATTTTGATATGCATTCTAACAATTCATTGTTTTGGCACAGTCTTGAGGGTGATTGGAAGAATCAGTTAAAGATGACTAGGGATTTGGAGGTTTGAACCTTGTCTAAGTTGGATGGCACAAGGAGTGTCCTTGAGGATTTCATAGAGAGAGCAGCTACGGGACAGGGTAAACTAAGCGTCAACCTTAGAGATTTGAAAGAGATGAAGGACACCATGGAAGGCACCAAATCGACATACTTACATTTGATTAAGGACAAGGACAAGGCAATTGAGTATGCAGACACAACGATGGCTCCTTACAAAAAGTGTGCGAAAGAGATTGGCCAGATTATGGAGGAGATTAATAGCATATAGGAAGACATTCTGCAACATTTTCAGAGGTGTATGAATTGTCATTAGGGCAAGCCATGGCATCTTCCATATGCACCATTCATGATAGAGCCGGAGGAGCAAAATGATTGTTTAAAAATGGATGGAACAGTTTGCATTTAGAGGATTGAGCTAGGAGAATCTTCGCACAGTGGATACATTTTGCGATTCACTTGGGATCCGGGAGTTAGCGTGGAGTTCGATATGATCCATGATAGGGGAGGTAAACAGTCGCCTTGCGGATTGTTCATGAGGCTCTGGGATCCGGGTCTAAAGTTGCTTGAGGGCAAGCAACACCTGAGTGGGGGAGACTATCATGTCCCCAATTCGGGACCTAGTCCCAGTTGGCCGATAAAAAGTATTTTTAAATGCTAATTTGAAAATAATAATAATAATATTTAATAATAAATAATAAATAATAATTTAAATTACTAAATAATAATATTTAAATTAATAAGTCAGAGATTGTGTTTGGCCGACCCATTTGGGGAGGCACCGTCACAACCTATATATTGTGCTTCAATGGTTGAGGAGACCATGTATCAGGATTTTGTTGCTTCTGGTATTTGTCAAGGACACAGTCGCATGCAAATCTTCGACAGAGTGGGACGAAACCCCCATTTTGCCTATTCTGAGTGACATCATCATCCAAGTTTCCTATAGGAGGCATCGTTGTGAAGCTTTGAAGACATACAGAGTTGGCATGTGATTGTGATTCTTCCACACGTAGCTATCTCATCCGGACACATAATCATTTGGGCGGAGATTTGTGATGCAGGAGTTGGAGATCTTTATGTTTGAGTCAAGAGGTGTCATAGTAAGGAGTCTGTACGAACAACGCGACAATTCCATTTGTCGCAAGCACGACACCGCTGGAATGGAGATAGGTGCAATGGTTTGCATCATGACTACGGGAACCTTCTATAGCTCGTCGCATGAATCACTTACAGGCGCCAATCGAATCCTTCTGAGTGGGTGGGACACTGTGGAAGTAATTTGCCAAATATGCTATAATGCTTCGCCGATCTGGTATCTTTATGCTTAGATGGCTAGTTCTTGGCCCTGTGACTTGTAATTGCAAGCTCTGTGTTTACACTCTATTTTGAGCATAATAATTATTCACGATTGTTCCTTCTATGATCGGGTGTTACATTTGAAACTGTTAGGCATTTTCCTTCAATTGTTGTGTGTGCGATACTATGCTTTGTAAAATTCGTTGTTATTGCTAATCTTTGGCATTATCTATTATCGACCATTGGTGTGACATTTCGTTTTTTATCAGCAGAAATTCTGTTATTCGTCTTTCCAGTGCTAAGGTCATTACAAATTTCACTAAGAATGTAAAGGTTATTGGCTGTTTTGCTTGCGTCTACAATTAATTTCCCTAATTCTGCAGTTTGCACAAGTATGGATCTCTCCTTTTCTTGCTCCTGTTTCTTTTACCATACTTTTGAATTTTCCTCTTTTTGTTTAGCTATAGTATCCTTCTTGTTCTGTTTAGGTGGTTCCAGAAAACCACTTTGACAAAAGCAATACATGTGTCCAAAGTTGTTGCACTTATAGTATATAACATTATAATCCATTAATGGAGCAAATGAATTATAATTCCTATTTGAGAACACATAAGGACTTATATTTTTTTTCTAAACAAAGTTATTTCTTGTACGTAACCTATAGTCTATTGTCTTATGACCAAAGTGATTACACAAAAAACAATAACCAAAGAAAGAACATCGGAACCTAGTCATGTGTGCCTGCCTTTGAGAAAATGACCTTTTGAATTTGTCCTTGTTATATTTTGGAGCAGTACTTGTTTTTTGTGAGCATTGATTCTCTTTCTTTTTGCTGATAGGACTTTTGAGAGCATCAACGAAACTGTCTTTTCCTCATTTTCCCTTTTTGGTAGCTCTTGGTTATCTTCTTTGTTGCCATCTGATTTTCTTTATATCCAAGACCAGTCTTTATAAATGGTGACCTCTACCCATTGATGATATCATCTAACATCTCGGTACTTGTAATGTCCCACACTAGGTGGACACTTGCAAACTGAAATTTTCTGCCTTGTGATTATACTTATGGTTTGAGACTTATTTTGGTTTTCGGATGATTTTAAATGCTTTTGAAGATATAAGCCATGAAATGCAAATAACCAATACAAATGCAAATAGAAGGTTTACTGAAAATATAAACGCTTAAATAACACAAATCTGATCTGTTATAAACTTTTATATATACAACTTATTTTTAAATCAGATTGCCATTCCCTCTACAAACACAATATAAACATACCCGTGTAGCCAAGCATTACATTTTTGCAAACTTCTGAAAATGCATAACAGCAGGTCTGGAACTGTCATAACAGTAATTCTGGAAATGGTGCCAGCTACAGGAAACTCACACAAGGGGCGCCTAACACAAGGTTGACACTTCTCCACCCTTAAGCCACTTCCACATGAGAGATAAAGTCGAGCCGCCCCCCAAAGGATATGAAACACAGCCCTTAACCTAGGTGTTTGCCACAGCTCAACACGTCCAGCCTGTAGGTGATAGTACGGCCTTCAAATAGAGTGTACAGCCTTTGCTTGTAGATTGTCTTATCTCTTGAAACCCCATGTGGTAGTCTAGGAGATGCTAGCAGCAATTAATGTAACCACCGATGATATAAAATCTGCTCTTCAAACCCTTACTGAATTCTGAAGATAATCACTTTAAATCTGCTCATTCAGAATCCCACATGCCAAGGAGAAAGCTTTAACAGCTGGAAATATAACAGCAATGTATTCCTATGTTCTTCAAAGATTAATCTTCAAATCCCTTGTGAACTTCTGAATTTCTTCTCCAATGAAGCACAAATGTGACCTCCGTGTGAAGCCACCAAACAGCAAACCTCAGATGATCTTTCACACCCTCGTTAAGCTGGATTCAAGAAGAACCTACGCTCGCCAAGATCGTTGCAGCTGAAAACCCTAGGTCTCCACCTCCAAAATGCAAAGCACAAAGCCAATTTGATAAAATGATCAAGAATAATAATGAATGAAATGAAATACAAATGCCCTTTTATAATGCTCAATTTGCATATGACTTCATCTCATATAATTTACTTTAATTTCATCTCCTTTTCCCTTGTTTTTGGTGCACAACATTAAAATATAAAGTATACTTTATTAACCACTTATATTTCCCCCTTTTTAATAACACTTAACACTTATTATAAAAGTATACTTAAAAATCATTAAAATACCTTTTTAATAAAATCCTTGTGTCTCCCTCTACGTTCTTTAATAGAGACTTTATTATTGACTTTATAATAATTAAATATCCCTTTTGTAATAAAGTCAATAAAACATTTAATGTAGTGCAGTTTATAATAATAATTAAAACTTCATAACTCTAATATTAAACCTCATAAATGAATTCTGTCTACGCCAGGAGGTAGCCCACTCCATTCTTCGTCCCTCTGGATGACTTACTAAAAATAGTAAGGTGGGTCTCTAACATCCAACTGACTTACTATAAATAGTAAGTGTATACACATAAGGCCAGAAACCCCTGAATAACAATGCCTCAGAACATACCAAAGATCTGGAGATGAGAACACTGTCAACTGTCACCTAAAGTGCTCATTATCGCCCAAACTGGACTCTCAAATCCACAACACTAGCCTTCAAGGGTCAAATGATAGGCTAATCTTACCAACTTTGATGCTCACGAAAAAGGGGACATTATAGTCTGCCCTCCCTGAAATTGCTTGTCCCCAAACAATCTCCACTACAAAGAAACTCCACTCCACTGGAGGTCCAGAGGAAGAACTGTAAAATGCCCTACACATCTCTAACCAACTCTAGCAGCACCAACATAATCACAACTACGCAAGGATAAACATCATATCGACTGTCTGAATCATGCGCACCAAAATTGTGGATCGTAATCAAAACATGGACAAGTAAATCAAAGATGAAATTGTACGCTCTTTGCACACTGTACATGCTATGTAAATCACCAGTAAACTCTGTCTCGAATCCTAATGCACCAGAAGGATTGCAAACTCTGTGATCAATGCTCAATTGAATGTCGGGATCCCTAATTACTTTGTAAAATGCCCAACTACTTGTCCACCATGCCCACTGGATAGAGACTAACCCATGCTCAGAACTGTTGTGAACAACTACCACAATGTAGAGCAATCTACCAAACGGAAAAATCCCTGGATCCTATAACCAAAATTGAAGTTTGCCATGCATATCACCCGCTAACCTCCACTGCGCTACTCTGATATAATCTTCATAATACTGAGAATGGTGAAGCAACTCTCTGGGATCCAATCGAATTGACATGCCAAACTGGTCACCACCTGGATCCCAATGCAACTGAAACTCACATCCATCGATCATGAAGAGGTAAATATATCTCGAAGTGTCTGAACCACAATGTCCCCCTTCATCCTCTGTAAATGTAATGTCCCCATTTTAGCCTATTGTTGTTTTTGGATGGTTTAGCCTATTCCTGGACCTCGTAGGCTAACACAAATGGTTAGAGGGTCCTTCTTGGTAGTGATCAGTGTGTTTTCTCCTTAAGAGCTCAGTTTGGGTTCAGGTTTGGCCTTCGTTAGACTCAGTTATTCATACTTACTATTTATAGTAAGTCACCATTTCAGGGGTGTCAGGGTTACTATATTTAGTAAGGCACCTAGACAAGTCTCAGATGCAGTGTTGACCTCTTAAATTAAGTGGATGGGAAATATTAAATGTTTAATGAGTAATTATCATTAAAGGTACTTTAATGATGATTAAATAATATAATGTTAAATTATAAAATCAAAAAAGTGTTCTTTATTTCAGATGCGGCCATGACCCTCAGTTAAAATCACTTAAAGTACATTTATTTTATATCATTGATTTGGGCGCCCAAGTTGGAGATATTATAAAGTTTTTATCAAAAACCTAAAAGTGGATTTCAAACCCAATTAAAATGCAATAAAGAGGTCGACCTCTTTGAGGAGATTATGGAAAGGCATCAAGAGGAATTTATTTCATTATGTTTGAAGATTATAAACTTGTGTCTTTGGAGTTTGTGCTTGGAGAAGAAGCCAGCTAGGGTTTATGCCATTTCCAGCCATTGGGAACGAAAACTCTCATTGGTTTATGCAATTTTGAGGCTGTGAAACTATTAGCTGAATTATTGTTTGATTGTGGGCTTCATACAGGGGTCCAGTTTGTGCATACCGGTGAAGAAACATTCAAGGGTTTGATACAGATTGGACAAATACAATCAGAAAGAGAAAAGGCGGCAATCATTAATTAATAGCACACATTTCCAAGCCGTACAGCTGCCGCTTCCTACAGGCCTTACTGTCTACCAGCCAAGGCGTGTTTTTTTCGAGGCAAATCGCCTTGCTTCTTTGAGGCCTTTCATCACCATTTGTGCATCTTAGGAGCCTTTAGTGTGGGTTTCAAGGTGGAGAAGATGGTATAAGAGGCAAGCCGTACCTTTCACCAGCTGCTGCTATAAATTTCAGAAATTCATTTAAGCCTTCCTCTTGCATTTTCAGGTATGCAAGGTTCTTTAAAAGTTTATGTAATTATTCTATGATTAATAAATACAAGTTGCAGCCTTGCTATAGTTCAGTTGTTTCAGTGATTTGTCTATTTCCTTATGCATATTTCTTGCCTGGCATTATTTATTTAAAAAAAAAACACAAAAAGCATATATTGTCAAAAAACTCAAAAGAATCACAAACCATCAAAACAAACAAACCCTCATCATTCAGCATCAGTTATTAGTGGTTAGAACCGGCAGGGTTCTTACAGTAAAACTCCTATGGATGTGTTGACTATCCCACATAGGTGCTCGAAGACATGAAATTGCTCCTCCCAAGTCAAGGGTATAATAAAACTCTCTTCCATCACCGCTGTAAGGACTACACATGCCATCATGCCTACTACCACTGCAACCTCTCTGAAGGCATGTCTCTAATGGGGATTTCTGAGACAAAGAAGTTGCAAACTCTGCCTGGTGCACCTCAGGATGAAGGTAATATGAACTCTGAGCCTCCAAGTAAGCCTCTGAAAACAATTGAGTCAAACACTTGCAATCTTTAGTTCCATCTTTTGAAGATGATAACTCTTCATCCCACAAAGGACGATAGGAATCCCAAGCCAATCCACACGTACACCTCATCAAGTCATCAACTTGTGGACTAAAGAAGTGATGAGCACTCCTCATTATGTAGTCAAGATAAAATGCTCTTACCTCTGTCAATGGTTGACCATCATAGTTATGGGGAACACACTCCTCATCACTCTCATTACTCTTATCACTAGAATGAGAAGGTGGCTCACATCTTTGATCCTGAACAACTAATTGGGTAGATGATCTGCCAAGTCTCACTGCGTACCCAATAGCATACTCCCTATCATGAAACAACTGGAGATATTCTGACTTTATCTCCTCCAAAGCACTTTGGATGAACCGCAAATCATAAATGTGAGTACCAACCGAGACCCCATACTGTCTCTCTTCAAATTCGACTCTCCAAAGAAGGTACTCAACATACGTATGAGTGCAATCAAATCGAGATAAGGTTGAATCAACCTTCTCTCCTGTAACCTTGAGCTGATCTCTCCATCTTTGTGGCTCAATAAGCTGTCGATCAAAATTAGCTGCAGGGGATAAAAAGACTGATTTGCTTCCAAGAGAGGGAAACAAATCAACATGAGAACCGACCTCCCAACGAGATGATACTTTGCATATCTCTTGAGAAGAAGATGGAGTAGCATCGTGATTTGTCACACAACTCCTTGGACAATCCACCACTACATCACAAGAGCTATCAACCACCTGCTCTGCATCACCTGTAATGGGACTATCCTTAGAAACACCGGGTGTAACACACTATTCCCTGCTAATCTCATCCATGGCACTCATCCCATCTGTGTCACCTGCACCTGATAATGAAATAGATGTTGCCACATCTTCAATATGCTCATTACCACAACCCGTGGATGTATGCTCATCACCAATAACTGTCATAGATGTCTGAACTGTATTTGTAGATGGTGAAGACCGCACCAAGCTCAACTCCACGGTAAGTTCATCAACCTGTGACTATGACTCTTGAAGGTGTAATGTCCCCTTCTCGAGCATGATCTTTTCAGTTGACCATTGGCCTATTCTGGAGACCCGTAGGGTACTCGGAAGGTGGAATTAGGGTTTCCTGTTTTGGAGGTGGTTGTTGCTCGAAAATTGGAGATTGGTTTGCAGATTCTTTCTGGGTTTTCAGAAAGCTTCACAGTGGTGTGACTTGCTTTGCGTTCCGAGCACTTTCTGGAATTTACTATTTTTAGTAAATTCTATTTCTGGCAGTGGTCTTGTTGTTTTCGGCACAGTTGGTTCTCTTCTTCAATTGGTTCAATTGGTTCCTTCACTTTTGGCCTTGGGATGCGTTTTGGAGAGATAAATTCAATTCATTTAAAAATGTTATATTCTAATGTTATATTTTAATGTTGACCCCCCCCCTTGGCCTAGTGCTTCACTTCAAGTTGTTTTAAAAGGTGGTTTTTCATGTGGGGGCGCTCCATAAGAGATAATTGAATATTTTAAAAAGGTTTTAATGCTTGCTTGAATGGGGACACCTATTTTATGAAGAGGTGAATTAAAATAAAGTCAAAAAATAAAGCCTTGAAAAGGGACGCCTTCTTTTGGAGGGAAATGAAGTCAATTTCAAATTTGAAATTAGGGCGCACTTTCTAGAAGAATCTAGAGTTCTCTTGCTGAGCTTATGAAAGGAGACCTTTCCCTTTCATTTCATCATCTTATGTCTTGAATATTGTTATGCTGCCGAAATGGTGTTGGAATTGCTTCGAGGAATGAATGCCTCCTAGCCTTGGCTCGACTTCGTGCTTGAGAGATAGCATCTAGTGGAGAAGTTTGCTTGTTGTTGAGAGGATTTTGTAGTGAGGTTTGCATTGTAGCTTGAGTTTTGCTTTGTAGTTCAGTTTATTGCATTTCATATCAAAAATCTGGAGTTGCTGATATCATGGCTGATCTGTAGTTTCATTCATATCATTGAAAATAAAAATATGCTGGTTATGGGTATTGTCTCATTGTGTTTCCTTGGCAAGGGCGCCCCTATTTGACAAGTTTCAGATTTTTTGACAAAGCATTGAATTTTATAAAGAAAATCACCCTTCTTAGAGGGCCGTACCATTTGAGTCTTCTTGGGATTTGTGCAAGAAATGGTTAATGGTTTATGGGTGTGGTTTTAATGTTCCAACTTGGTCGCCATCTTCTTTAGGGTGTTATGCATTTGATTCCATATCAATAGAGTGAGTTTCGAGTGAGAAAAGTGCATTTTAGTGAGTTATTAGAGTGCTGGTTCTGTCATTCAAGCTGCTGGTCTGTCATATCAGATTTGAGTAATTTGCATTTTGGTGAAGGGTTGGTGTTAGGAAGTCATATTAAGCTTGGTGGAGGTCACATTTACTATTGCAGCAATTGAAGAGCTTCTAATCCTTGTTCTTGCAGGCATTTCCTTTTACTTGTAAGCTGAACAGTAGTACTGTCAGCATTTCTTAATATCTTTCTTCATGTTTCTATAATACCCACTGAATAAGTGGAAGAGGCTGGCTTGCCGCCTATTTACATTTGAATTGCATTGTAGTTTGTAGCATCTTCGCCATATGGTAGCTCCATTCCCACCCTGGGTTGGATAGCACATTCTTGGCGTCGAGTTTACTTTCAGCAATTGTAGTTGGTAGGGATCCTCTGACCATATGTTCGTCCACCTTGGACACATTCTTGGTTAGAGTTACTCTTTCAGCATGCACTGAGATCCTCTGACCATATGCTCACACCTTGCCCAACTCGGGATCCTGGTGTACATTCTTGGTTTGAGTTGAATTCCGCATTGTTTTGGTTTAAAGTGCTAACCCTAACGGATGTGTGTTGCATTGCTATTGTAATCAGAAAAAGTGAAAAAATTGGTTCGGAATATTTCAGAAGGGCAACTAAGTGCTCTTCAACGAGTTCGTGGTAACCTCAAGCTCATAAGTGAGCTCCTCTACCTCCTCCTCTTTCCCTTTAAGAGCATCATAATAGATCCCGTCCCACTCAAGAAGATAATCTCTATCAGCTAATAATTGTAGGTAATTATGTTTCATTATCTCAAATGCTTCTCGAAGTGCATGAAACTCTACAAGGGAGAATCTACTATCATAGTGCTCATTTGTCACAAGAGTAGTCCAATCATAAGTTGCCAATATTTGACGAGCAACATCAAAATGTTTTAAAGCTGTAGCAATCATACTGTTGTTAACCTTCAATTTCCCTACCAAATGATGATACCCCTTGTGACAAATCATCTCCACACAAATTTTCTGATTTATAATCAGCTCTATGATAAGAGGCTGAATCATCATCACTGACTATTTGTAAACCACCTTTATGTGTGCAATCAACTTTGCACACATCATCAACTAAGGTACTGCTGCTATGTACCTCATAGGATGGCCCAACTATCATGTTAGAAGCTGCAGATTTGATATTATTATCACACACTTCTTCCAAAGAAGACACATGTCCATCCAAAGAGCTATCCTGGGAACCATCACCAATAAATGAATTTCTTGATTTATTTTCCAAGGTCTGATTTGCATAATGCGACTTGTTGTGGCATGAATCCTCAACACACAATGCATTAGTAATACGAATCTTGAGTATTAGCATTAGATGACTCCACACAACCATCATTTTCATGTGTAATGGCCATTATCTCATGCTGATGCAAAGATATCAGACTCCAGTCACAAAAATCAGAACTGCTATGGCTTGTATTCTCCTTGAATTCCTCATGTTTGACACTCATATCTTGCATGTTAACATTGGGGGAACTTTCCACACCATTTTCCTCTTGTGCCACAACATCTTTTACATGGTTATGCTCAGTAGTATGCCTATTGTTGCAAAAATCGGAATTGTTATCAAGGTTGATAACAACTCTTTGAACACTGTGAGTATCAATCTGGGGTTCTATCATACCATTATCATGTCGTAAAATTTTCTTATCAACAACCACTCCAGTTTTAACCCAATGTTCACCTGTAGGTTAAAAATCATTTTGAAGCATTTTCTTTCTCTTATCCTTTCTTTCAGACTTCCCAAACATTCTTAGAAATCCCCGTTGTGTTTTCGGATCACTCATCAAATCATAGAAGTTTTGCATCAAATCAAGAGTGGATTTATCAAAAGCCATTTTTTCCTTTGTTCTGAATGTAAGAGACTTCCCGAACAGGATGGCAGGAAACCGCTCTGATACCACTGTAATGTGCCACCCTAGGTGGACACTTGCAAACTGAAATTTTCTGCCTTGTGATTATACTTATGGTTTAAGACTTCTTTTGGTTTTTGGATGATTTTAAATGCTTTTGATGTAACGACCCGACCCTTCGGTAAAATTCAAATTTTCATAATTTACATCCTTCAAGTATGTAAATGTGTTATCATGACATTGCAATAAAAAAATTAATTTTCTTTATTGATAATACATGAACATGTTGCTATATCAATTTACAAAAAAAGATTCTATTTCAAAATAACAACTTTACAAGTACATGAAACAAGAACACATACCTTAACTAACATAGCTCCAATGAGCTTTAGAACAAATAATAGTAAGAAGGTCCAGGAGTTCGTCCTTTCAAATCTTGGTACATTGGCCACTTGCTGTGGAGGAGAAACATCACTCGGGCGCTTTTCTGCCAACCACGAACTTATAATGCGGTCCCCCGCACACCTATCGTTAGATAGATGGCCCTCCCTTCGAAGAAGAGATTGGTAGGGTATCCTTTAACGATTACCAACTGAGCATAGTGCTGTGTTCCTACATAACTAGGTCCTGTGCATAGGGCAACTCTTGAACTAGTATGTACTTTGGGATCACAATGAATTGACAGTGTAGTCTCAACTGTTTCACACCTAAGTGGATGTTGTACATTTCACTACTTTGGCCAAAGTATTCTCATTCAGTACTTCAAATGAAGGCCATCTATCATATACACTACTCAGGGCTGATTTTGTTTTAAGGCTTTCCTACACTACGCGTAGGTTGGTCTATTCGGGGTAGTCCGTACCCTAGACGTCCTACAACAAGCTAACTACTAGAAAGGAGGACAACTTAACAAGTACTCACAACTATCTCCCTTATACTGGACATCTTCATCCTAGGAGCTTCATTAACTTGACTAAGTTAATCTACATCTAGTTGTGATCAGTAACTTATTAAATATCCTCAATTCATTCACTAGTTTTAAATAGCTATATGAAAACATACACTCCTTCTATGGAGTCAATACAATTAAAGCAGTTTACTCCTCAATGCATCTATGAATCCTAGTGTAATTCGTACACTAATGTAAACAAGAGCTAATAGCAGTAAACATGCAATATCCTTCCTATATCACAAATTACTTCTTGTTTAAAGAACCAACAACAATTCCTAAACTATGCATTATTAAATTCATTCTTTCAGAAATTCGTTCCAAGGTATAATGAATAGAACTATCACCATATCCTATATTTTTACATTCAGATGATATGAAATCAGACTTTACTTAGAAACTCTTCTAAAGTATAAAAGAAGAATAGCAGAATTGTTTTAAGAATTGGCTTCAAGAGTATGAAGAGGTAAGCATGCCTGGTAAGAGCTTTTCACAGATGCTGAGTTAGTGTGACAATGTTACACCTTTAGCCTCCAGTCAAAGAACTTCCAGCCACCTCCGATATTGGACTCCTAACACAACTGATGATAATCTCAATCTACTACTCTCAGAAATGATGAATGACAGAAGTGATTTTTCTGTCGAAGTGAATATTGCTCTCAAAATTGATGAATGCTTTCACAGCAAAATAAAACTCACTCTCAGCAGAATAAAATTCACTCTCAGAAAATGATGAACACTCAGAAAACACTTATAAATCTTTTGGAAGAGAACAAACTCGAATTCCCAATTCCAAATTCGTGTGTTGAAGAATAAGCAAAGCAACTTTTATATAGTGTTTCGAAACTCAACAAATTCCTCTTCCTAAGGCGTCCAAGCTGCCAGCAGGGTTTGGAATAGTTCAAACAAGAGATGTGGCGACTCTTTGATAAGATTTTCGACCTTCTTTTGATGACAACAATGAAGAATAGTTCATTTTGCACATGATAAATTCTCAAAATGTGACACTTACAGGTATAGGCGCGATTCAACAGGTGAAGATAAGTGATGATAATTGCAGAGGAAAAGTCCCTTGCTTTATGGCGTCCACACTTCCCTTTTCCCAGGCTGCAATCGACACCTCTCAAGGATTTCCTCATTACTGGTTTGGTTGTGCGCTTCTACAGGTGCGCTTCAATTTCACGGGAAATCTTCATTTCCTTTTTATTTTCCTTTTCATAGTTTCCATATAGTTCAAAAGAAATATTTTAAGCATGGTGTGGTTTGCCAATAATATTCGATTTATTTTGAAGTCACAATATTTAATTTTCAAAGAGTTGTTCGACTTTTGAAGGAAATATTTATTTTTGAGAAATAAAGTCTCATTTTTCCAATCTTTGGTTTCACTTCTACCCTTAATGATATTAAAATAAAGTGTTATTTAAACTTTATTCGATTTCCATTCCATTTAATAACATATATCTATATATTTATTTTATTATATTAAAATATATATATAGTATAGTTTTAATTTACATAATATATATCTATGTATATTTATTTAAATTTAATAATTTAAATAATCTCACATACATATATATATATATTTTGTAAAGACTACATTATATATATATTTGATATAATATTAAACATATAATTATATTTACCTTTACATATATACATGTGTATACATATATATATTAAATTACAAAGTACGTATACTGCGAGCCAGTCAGCATACTTTCATTATACGTACCTATGTATATGTATATATATGTGTATATGTAGATTCCGAGGTAACGTCAACATAATATTTATCCATATTCACGTATATATAACACGTTGGTTGTGGGTATGTACACATGTATATTTTCTTGTATACTTTCCTCTATGTATACGTATTCATAAGTGTATTTATATCGATGCACACATATGGCATATCCATCTACTCTCATACATTTGTATCGACATGAATATACTTATGGATACGTGTACATACCGTATATATATATATATATATATATACACATGCCCACCTCCTAACCAGTAACATTATCCCACATACAGTTACACTGGCAAGCATTACTTATTCATGCATTCAGAAGTAGATACGGCTCCTAATGTTAATAAACAAGTCTATGGATGACTTACCCTTAACTCAACAAACTGACTTAGCTTACTCAGTCTATAGTATGTGTGTGTATGCTCAATTGGTACTCGTTACTGTTTACCCGACCAAGCTCCTCCACGAGTGATATCTCTCCTCTGCCTGGAGGAATGAACCTGTTTCCTGCACATCATGACACGACAACGGGAGTCATATGCTCAAAACAAGGCAGTATACATAAAACATTTCAAAAGTTAGATTATTCACAAATCAATAACCTTTTATTCTCCTTTATGCAGTATTTCACCAAGAATAACATCAAATGAAAAAACATTCATATTGAAAACAAGGTACAAGCATCATTAATTCACCTCCAGAATTCACATTTACTCTATCTAGTAATGGTAAATAGTAACATCACAATTTGGGATGTAACATTTGAAGATATAAGCCATGAAATGCAAATAACCAATACAAATGCAAATAGAAGGATGACTGAAAATATAATTGCTTAAATAACACAATTAGAGGGTCAAATGATAGGCTAATCTTACCAACTCTGATGCTCACGAAAAAGGGGACATTACAGTACTCTTCTCGAATTTGAGGCTCTTGTTTAGCTTAGCATTCATTTTCTCTAAGTCTTTCCTCAAGGAAACAATTTTGAACTCAAGCCTGTCACAATTTTCTTCTTTGCATTGTTAATTCTTACCTCTTCCTCAATTCATTTTGCCTCTTCAATTTGAATTTTCAGATTGATGATCATTTTCTCCTACTCCTCAAAAACTTGTGACATTTTCACCTTAGATTTGCAGGCCTCTTGAAGCTGTAATTTTTGCTTCAAATTCTTCTTCTTAAGTTTCTTGATTTAATTTAGGGCACAAATAAGTTCCTCTTCCAAATCTACTTTCCATCCATTTCAGCGTTCTCTTCCCTTTTTGTCTCCTTCTCTACCTTTTCTTCACTTTCCAAGATATCATCTTTTGTTTCTATCACCATGAATAGAATTTCTTCTCTATCACTAGTGGAAAAACTCTCTTCAGATGAACTACTTTCCTCCTTGGAATACAGGCTTTTCTTGTTCATGTAAAAATTCTTCTTTTTCTCAAATTTTCCTTGTTTGTGGCCCTTTTTATATTGATAATGTTTGCCACCTTTCTTTATATGATGCTCTTCTTCTTCTTCACTACTTTCTGTTTGAACATATGTGCATTTGGATGCAAAATGTCCTGCCTTTGCACAATTAAAGCATTTAAAAGGCAACTTACCTTTGTACTTTCCGGATCCTTTCTTTAGCTTCCTCACAAAATGAGCTTCTTCTTCATCTGAATCATGATTGGAACTATTACTTGGCTTGGACTCTTTACTCTTCATTTTCTTTGTGGGTTTGAAGGCTGCCTCTTATTTAAATGATTTCTCCTTTTCGGTCGTCATTTTATATGTAGTGAGGATCCCAAGCAACTCATCCATTGTTAGAGTATCTAGATCTTTCATTTCTTCGATGGAGGAGACTTTGGTATCAAATTTCAAAGGAAGAAACCTTAATATTTTCTGCACAATTATTGCATCTTCAACCTTTCTCCAAGTCCTCTTTGATAGTGTTAGCAATATCATCCACGCGAAGTAGATAGGTTGCAATGTTTTCTTCATCCTTCATTTTTAAACTTTCAAATTGTCTTCTATGTATTTGAAGCTTAGCTTTCTTTACCTTGTCGTCTCCTTCATAGGTTTTTTGAAGTTTGTCTCACATTTCTTTTGCCGATACACAAGGCATCACTTTGACAAATTCTGATTCTGATAGACCTTACAAAATTGCATTCATAGCTTTTACATTATTTTCACTCGTCCTCTTCGTCGCTGGGTCTATTGGTGGAGATGATCGAGCTACATATCTGTTTACAACTGATTGCCAAATATTAGATCCAAGAGCCATTAGGTAAGTGCACATCCTTATGCTCCAGAAGGCACAGTTTGTTCCATTGAACAATGGAGCCTTGTTTGAGAAGAATCCTTCTTGACAGGCCATATGTGCCCTTGAGATCTGCCTTCTAGTGGTTAGGCTATACTTGAAGGAACCTACTTTGATACCAATTGATGAGCGCACACTTATACTGACCTCTAACTCAACAAAGTCTTGTATTCTTGAGGATAAATCTCCTTCAAAATCTTCCTTCAATAATCTTCTATTATATTTTCTTCACACAAATCTGCTGGTGTATATATGATATATCTATTTATCTTCCACACATTCTCCACATTTTGCAAACTCCTTTTATATCTTGACCAAGATAGATGACTTTATGGAGGGATACATTGCTTGACAAAGGAGGCAACTCTACACAATTTTACAACCTTTCATTGCACCTTTTAATAGGGATGTTTTTCCCTTTTATGAGGGCACTAGCATAATGGGTTGGCCGATAAATAATATAAATTTATTTTCTTTTCTAAATACCAAAAGGGGCAGCTCTATAGGGGGTCGACTTCACGAAAAAAATACATTTATTTTTATTTTAAATCACCACATAGGGGCAATAGGAATCTAAGGTTGGCCCTTAGAAATAGATAAAATTAAACTTTTATTTCCCTTTGTGAGGGCGGCAACTTTATAGATTGTTGCTCATAAACAAATTCAAATAATCTTGATTTTGCAATGTTACAAAGTGAGGCGATTTCACCAACATGGGCTCCATATTTTGGGCACTAAATATGCTCAATATGACAACTGACTTCCTCAATGATCTCTCTTGGCCTTCAATTTCCTTTGACATCAACGACATTTAATCCAACAAGTAAATCATTTAATTGAATATGTGAAATTGTCTTGTGCAGCTCAGGCCCATCAGCTGAGTTCATAATTGAGATTGCTGGTGATCTGTATAGAGAAGGATTTCACACCGATATGAGAGAGAAAGACGTTCACTTACCTGCTTGAGCGAGATCCCGAGCAATACTTCTCAGAATAACTGGTTTATTCCCAGAAATCCTTTAGTCAATTGGTCATGAGCAATATTTTTACTCTAATGAAAGAGAAAGGCATGTTCTGATTCACAGGAAACCCAAACAGTTGACCTATACTTTGCCTTAATATGCACTCAATTTAGCTTTCAGCATCATGATTTATTGACACTTGAGACTTTACCCCAGTAAGCAACTATCCATAGATGACCTTGTCCAGTTTATGGGGGCACCATATGAAGGTTTGGTTGCTACCTTTGCTGACAGTGGTGAGTGGGCTACAATTCCAATTGATTGGTTAAATTCATCAACCCTAGCATCCTCTTTCCTAGTGGAATGGATACTGATTTTGATTTTCCCCTCTCTGGATGAGTGGTTAAATTCCTATTCATAGGTTTCACTTAACTGGTGGAAAAGTGTTTTAAAACTACAAGGAAGTGGGAAATTTATTGAATATAATAGAATCATCAATAGAGCTTTGATTTTCCATGCTAATTCTAATGTCATTTAAAATATTTCTTCTGCTTTTCCATTGCTAAAATTCCCCTTTTGTGCATACTTGTTGGTAAACATAAAGAATAACAGACCAATAGTATGATGAGCAACTACAGTGCTGGAATGGTAGCGATGTACACGATAGATAGGAACTATCATCTGCAATGAATAATGTGCAGAATAGCATCCTAAAGTTTGCAAATTTCCACTATTTTTATAGTTTATAAGCTGGCATTTTTATAATATATTCCTCTCAAATGGATGCCATGCCCTTTTATATAAAGCAAGAGACAGTTTCTTCTATAGCAGTAATCTTGAAGGATTTTCAGCTGCTCCAATTTCAATACAGAGCAGTTGTCCAACATTGCCAATTTCATTATGCCCATACTTTGAAATTCTCCTGATTCACAGCATATCTTTATTTACCACTTTAAGGTTTTTTGAAATTGAAGTCACAGCTGCAATAAAACCATCAAATTTAGTAATTGATGCCCTTAATCAGAGCTGTTAGACTTGTAGTGAAAAATATGTATTATGTAGCATGCATATGCTATTATGCATATTGAATTTAACAATAATAAAATTAGTTTAATATACATATTAATGTTTTGTTTCGTTTTAAAAAATCAAGCCTGTATGTTTAACAGTTCAATTAATCTTAAAATTTAGGTTTTTCAAATGCAGTGCCAAGATTTTCTCAAGAAATTTTGCTGAATCTGAGTGTAAAATATGCCCGACAAGTGCCAGCAGATTCTGAGTTTCAATATTATGCTTTACTTTATGACCAGCTATCCTATTTTCTCAGATTGTTACTAAAATCTTTTTTTTAAGATTAAAGTATATCTTAGTGATGATTTTGTTGATGTTCATGTCGACTATTATTGGTGGATTTGATATAAAGTATCGGCTGTTCTTGGTGCTCCTATGGCCACTAGTTAACTTGTAGATAGATGCTTCTTTAACATTAGTGTATTACATATAAGAATTTGATGATCGACACACTAGGTTTAAAGGACCAGTTGCTTTTGGTGCTGCTAAATCATCTTCTAATCAATTTATTGAATGTTATTTGTTTCCTCACATCCAGTTCATTAGCAATCTGATGCAATTCTGCATTATCAGTTTGCCAATAATGTATCTCAACTGTTGAAAGCAGAATATGAAAACTATTTTTTTTATTGATTTTTTGCTGAGGGCACCAGGAAGAGATTGTAATTGTAAAGCTGTATTGTTTGATAAGGCATTGGATGAGTGTTTATGGGCATTTGTGCAATAATCTCTACATAGGTTATTTTGGCTCGTAATATTGTTTTCCATTTGTTTCTGTCCCTTTTCTGGAAGCTTAAAATATCACATGTGCTTTGTCAAACTATCAGATAAATTTTTCTTGAACTTTGTGGTGCTTGTGTCTGTCTGCAACTAAAGCTATTTTTGCTCTTTGTCTGTTCATTAGTATGAATTCTTTTTTTGCAGGTGTGGTGTATTCTTCTTAATGACATGGTGATGTTTAGGATGCATTGGCCGCAATACTCAGATCTTCGGGTTAATGGTAGGTTATAAGTTCTTAAGTAAACAATGAAATATTTGTCTCACATTAGACTTCCCTATAAGGCTTTGACTTTTGATTTAGATTGATTTCTCATGCAGCTTAGGAAAGATCAAAAAATTATTGTTTCATGTAATAAGTTATTAAATTGAGTTGTTTCTATTTCAATTAAACAGAGAAACATGAAATTCCTCAATCAGTTAAGAATGGTTTCTCTAGACCCGAGATACTATGTACCACAGTGCTGTTGGGTTACAATTGGAGATATATGGTTTGTCTTTTAAGTATACCATTTTCATCACAATTATTAGGTAGTCTACCAATCTGAAAACTAGTGTACTCTGTATGGACTGTTTCTCCATACATGTATGGGGCACCTGTTACTTGGTTATGGGTACCAGATGCATTTGGGGACAGCTGGGTGAGGCTGGGATGTGCCCCAATATCTAGGTGTTTTTACCCTGTAATGGGGATACCTCCCCAATGCACATTGTGATCCCTTTGACTGTAGTGTCCCCAATGGAATATTTTGCCAAATTGATTATAAGGAAAAAGACTAAAACAAATCTGGAGCAAAATATGATGCTCAAACTTTTATGAAGTTATTTTCCAATAAGAACTGTAATATACACAAAATTTATCAACTTTCTACACAAACTATGCACCGATTTTGACAATTTGATAACCAAATCGAAGGGGAACTTCACCAAACTGAAAATACAGGTAAATATCAGTAAATAGCAGTATTTGTATGGCTTGTAGTTGCTGTATACCATAAATTTATCATCTTTTACAACCAACATAAATCTGCATACAGATCTATCAATTTACTATACCCAAATTCACTGAAAAATGCCAAAATGATAAAATATGAAGGTTGGATTGTATTATTCAAATTTGGATGTGAAGGTACTGTCAAAACTCAAAAGGCATTGTTTTACGGCCTTAAGCTGATATATATGAGCAAATTTTCAGATTTCATCATAAACAAAAAACTTAATACAAAATTTAACAGTTTCACTGCACCTGATTTCACCTGGCAAAATAAAAATTGTAGAATATGAAGCCCAGCTTATATTAATGAAATATCTAATGGAAGTATAAAAAATGGGGCTGTTGTACAGCCATAACACAAGAAGAAACAACTGAAATAATTCTGAAGACACACACTACCAAAGTGCTCAAGCTGCACACTCCAAAAACCTGCAAACAACAGACCAACTGAAACAACACTGAATGAAGCTATGATGCAACCTCTGAATGAAATCACCCACATGTACCAAATGGGCTTCGTCCTTTGATACCTGCAACCAATGGGTTTTTGTCCACTGATCACCAATCTCCAATGGGTTTTCTTACCGGTTGTGTTGTTCGGGGGTTCGGGTTAGCGGGGGTGCAGCCTAGAAGCATGAATTAGGATTAGAATATCACATAACATCATATAAAAAAAACCACCATAAATTTGAATGTCATTTAAAACATGCATGATAAATATTCATCGTTGAAACTTGAATTGTGGTAGCTTGATATACAAAGTCTATTGATGCCAGGGTTCAATTTGTATGATTTTGAAAAAAGAAGCCAACTGAGTAGAGTTCAATTGTACAATTATTATCTTCTGGTTCACTGTACAATGTGTCCCAGGTAAGGAACGAAGAAGCATAAATACAGATAAAAGGAGGAAGAACTGTTTAACTGTACACTGAAATGTAGGTAAGTAATGATGGGCCTTGGAGGCATATTTAATAAAATAAACAATGAGAAGGTCAAAAAAAGCATTCAATTATCAAATCATTTTAAAGATGAACTGTGTCGAGTATTTTCAATCAAGAACCAAAATGAAAGCTCAGCCTCTTGGAATGAAAATGCTTGTTTGCAAAACAAATGAATAAGAATGAGGTAGTCAAGGTGTTTAGAGTGATTTAGAGGTCACTTTTAGGGTTCCCTTGGGCGTGGGTCAAAGTGAAACTGCATAAAACATTAAAAAATCGCTCAAAAAACACTTTTTGGATGCCTAGGCATGGGTTCTGCCCGAGTTCTCTTGGGTTTTGTCTGGGCGAACGAGACCCAAAAATGAAGGACCCTGGTCGAACCCACAAGCTAACCGAACCAAGAGCAAAACAAGACCAGAACCTAGGGGTAAAATAGAAGAACCCGGCAACATAGGTTTTCATCCATAGGAAGTTATTTGTTGAACACAAGTGTCTAGACAAATTTTGGCAGAGTTTTTTGATAAGATGAAAAGAGATGCTTGGAACGTGAAATTGCCCGCAAATAAATAGAGGACCAAATCCAAATGACTCCTTCTTGGAAAAATAAATAAAATAATATCATTTTCATCAATTTCCCTCCCAAATAGGCTGCTGTAAAGAGTTTTCGTAACCATTACTTGATTCGTGACTAAAAATAGGCTGAACTCCCTCCTACAAGCTGTCATAAAATCTATCATAAAAACAGCTATAATAAGGTGCCACATGATCTTGAAAGTTGTTAATTGCCTCATGAAGAATCCAAC
Organism: Sequoia sempervirens; assembly: GCA_007258455.2. Taxonomy (NCBI): domain Eukaryota; kingdom Viridiplantae; phylum Streptophyta; class Pinopsida; order Cupressales; family Cupressaceae; genus Sequoia; species Sequoia sempervirens. The sequence continues at coordinate 6,700,717 of VDFB02000016.1, read as the reverse complement.
GCCCCATTTTGGGTTGTGAGCACTGAGTATAATAATAATAATAAAATAATATAATATATTTAATATTTAATTGACTCCCATCAATCTTGAAAATATAATTCATCATGCGTCCAATATTAAATATTAAATAAGTTATTTCCCAATCTCCTTCCTTTTAACCCTTAGAAAATGTTGGAATGAACAATTTTCCATGAAATTAAATTAATTAGAAGTGGGACATGACATGGAATTTCTATTGAGATAAATTGCTGGAATGATATCTCAAGGTTCAGCAAAAGAGGACAACTGCAGGTAAGATGCTAGGATCCCTTACATAACGACCTTAGGGGGGCCTTCCCTGATTCATATTTGTTAGATCACTTAATACTCTGAGATGTAATAAGGATTCTGCCATGAAATTAGGTTGCTGGTTGAGGACATCTGCAGCCCTGTGGACTGATATAATCAGAAGAAAATACCTCAATCTTTCCCAAACAGAATTATGAAAGCAACTTGGAAACCCCAGTTGTCAGGCAGAGCCAGACATCAAAAAAGGAAGGGACCTCTTGCAGAAAACAATACGTAGATCAGAGATGAATGATGTAACTTATGGGATAATAACTGTAATGATAAAGCTCCCGTCAGACCTTAACTTACAAGAACTTCATTTCTTTCTGCAAAACAGACAGTAAGTATGTGTGTCAGATTATGTAACCTCTTGAGGGTAAACAACTAAGGATGTAATCAAATCTTCACCCAACCAGATGATTTTGATGAGCAGGGACATAGTCTTCTCATGTAATTAGAAAGTAAGGCTTATTCTTAAATACTTGACTTGACAAAAGAGCATGGCCTTGCCACTAAGAGTGTGAATGCACAGCTCTACGGATTATGCCGTCCTAAATAATGAAAACTGGCACCGAAGGAAACACGGGATAAATTGTGGACCGTGCTGGCCGGTTGAATATTATAGACTTATTTTGGTTAACCTCAAAGGGTGGAATTTTAAGAGATGAGAACTTACAAGAAAACGGTTGGAATGGTTTCACTCAGTGCCCAAATTAACATTGTCAGAATTGATTTGTCACCTACTTCTGGAGTGCCATTTGCTAAAGCCATCTGGAAGAAGCTTGCTGGATCCTTGGGGCCTGCATTCCTCATTCTCACTGCAATAAAAATATCGGTTATTTTTCCTGATGTAGTTGGACATCAACATGAAAATAGCCAATTGATTCACCTGTTCATGCCATCATCTTTTGAAATTTGTGGTTGGATAGGAAGAATAGGAGTTTTCGTGACACCACAAAAGACATGCTACTGTTGTAATAATCAATTCGCAGGGTTGAGCTGTTGCCATGGGATACAAGGCAAGCTGATTGATCAGATCCTAAGCATCCATTAGGGTTGATCTAGGATTTCTTACAATTGGACTATTCAGTGCTACTGAAAACATGACCACTTTGTAATAAAAAAAAAGCAGTTGTCCCAAATTGGATTTTGATGCAATGAAAAGGCTGCAATTTGGTCATTTCTGGGACTGTTGGTATCAAGCATGGAAGCAGTCATCTTTTCTGCATGCAATTACCTCCAAATCAATAATCTGGTTAAGCATTGAGCTATGCATTAATTAATCTGATTAGAAAGACATCATGACATACACAAGCCACTTAAAAAGGAGGCTCAAGTAGTCACTCACATAGTCAGCTAATCCAGGTCTGTTTTGGCAGAGCAACAAACATATGGTGGTTCTCAGAGTTAACAACTTGTTGGCGTAACAACTAGCACCTCTGGAGTAAGAGTTCGTACGGACAGCTATGCACACTACGCAATGAGTGCTCTTCAAATTAGGAGGGGAAGCTCCCTCATTGTGCTTGACAAAAGTACTTGCAAAGGAAATAAACTAAACTATATCCTGTCTTTTTGTTTCAGCTGTAGAGGTACAAGGCTTTCTCAAAAACTATTTACGTTGCAGCTGAGTATTTTCTGGTTTCGCAGTATTACTAACTACAACTAAACTTAATTACTTAAATTCTATCCAGTCTCCCCAAGAAAACACAGCATGAGGAAACGGAGCAAGGTTTGACTATCAGGCAATAAACGAGTATAGATTCTCAACTTGAAGGCAAGGTGGCACATCTATCAACTCAATCTAAACAAGTTTATCGATAACAACATCACACGATAAACTAAATACGGATTCTCTACTTGAAGGCAAGGTGGCACGACTATCAGCTCAATCCGAATAAGTTTATTATTCACAACAACACACGATAAACAAGTGCAGATTCTCTACTTGAAGGCAAGGTAGGCACAACTATCATCTCAATCTGAACAAGTTTATTAAACACAAAACAGATTTGATCTAACTATGGAAAGAATTCGCCATTACAATTGCATGAAACTCTATGTGGCATAACAATTCATTCTAATAGCAAAGACGCATGAACAAATACCAAAAGAGCAATATTGAGGGCAAGGTAGGCGCAGCATATATTTCTCTCTCGTGCAAAAGTTATGTACAAATGAGCAAAAGCTCTTATTTATATACATCAAAGGTGTAGGGAACCCTAAAATCACCTTGAGTCAACTACAGTCTTGCAATGCATGCAAGATTTATTACTAAACTCTAATAAAGTAAACTATACAGTTAACTGGAAAACTACCATCAGTGAACCGATACATTTAACCTAAATGGACAATGTGCAAGCATGCACGTCCTTATTTAAAGCAAAGTTAACTGGACACTACCTTCAGTTAACTGGAAACCCTAACCCTAACTCCTGTGAAGATAATCCCAAGGAAGAGATAAGCATGTGTGAAATCAGCGAGTGAACTCAAGACTGAAAGTCGAGTTAACTGCTGCTCATGACTCAACCCTCGAAATTAACTGCAAGTTCCAACTGGCAGATCACTCCATGTCATCTCGGTCTAACACTTCGACCAAGAACTCATCAATCTCTTTGTCATCTGGCACTTTGATACTGTCTAAAGCAATAGTCTGTCTCTTCAGTTCTCTGTCGCCTTCCTTGACTGTATGCATGCATTCTTTAACATCTTCAGTCGCCTTTCTGAAACTAGCTGAAATGACTGAAACATTCTCCAGCTTAGCCACCATAGGCTCTCCCTCAAGGCTATCACGAATCAACTTTTCGAACTCAGCTTGTACTTTGTCCAATTCAATATACGTGCCATCTTCAAGAAGATAATGACACGGAATCTGAACAACAAAACCACTAACAAGTGTAAGTGCTCCAACTACATCATCTTTCAGTGAAAACAACTTGGTAGAGACCTTTTCACATATTTCCATTTTGAGAAGGTGTTGCTCTCTCCAAGTAAAAACTTTCTCTTGATCTTCATCAATCTCCAAGGCATCGTATGCAATTGACAACTGAGACACAAGAACACGATCCTTGGCTAAACTCTCTGCAACTGAAACCTCGAGCAACTGAATACCTTGACGAAGCCTATGTGCATCACTCCTCAACTGATACAAATCTGCAAGAAGACGTTGACCTGTAGCAACTAAGCCTTCAATCCAGTTATCCAAAAGTCTGCCATGACTGACTAACTGATCCAGCTTTCGTTGTTCTGCAGGTGTATTCTGAGGAAGAACCAGCGCTCTACTTGAATTTCTGTGAACAAGATCAGAAATATACTGACGAAGTTGACTATTTTCAGCCTTAAGCAATGCCTTATCTTCTCCATCCTTCGTGATGCGTTCTTCAAGATTATTGGTGACAATCTTAAGGAGGCTCACGTCTGTCTCTCGAGTAGTCCTACCAAGATTTGCCTTAGTGAAAGTAAAGTCACCAACTTCGACTTCATCTAGGCTCTTACCCTCTGGAGGAACAGCATCCTCTATAACAATCTCTGATTCTGGAGTCTTTTCAATATGCACCTGTTTCTTAATCTTCTTGTTCGACCTTCTGTGATAAGGTTCACCGAACTCAGATAAATCAAGGTTATATGAAGGTTCACACCTCTGTCTCCGCAAAGACCTTTCGAGCCAACAAGACTGAACAATATCATCAATCCAAGGAGAGATTGTCCCTAATGTATCAACTTGTGGTGGTTCAGTTGTCTCCGATCCTACTTGAATTGGTATCTCAGGCTCTGAATCTATGTCAATAGGTTGTATGTGAGGCGAACTAGGAGGTTCAACGTGAGGTTCATCCTGAATGACTATCTCTACTGGAGTCTCAGGTACATTCTCAACTTGCTTCTGCTTCCTCTTACCAGTAGCTCTCTTCCCCGTATTTCCACTGAGTTTAACTCCTTCAAGAGGTATCACAATAGCCTTGACCCGAGTTCTTGACCTAGAAGTAGAAGGCAATGAAGAAAAGTAAAACCTTTATAACTTTTGATTAATCAATTTTCAGGACTGGATCATAGGTTCACTGCGGAGCTGACCTCATTCTGCATGACAGCTGCAAAGGCACATTCTCGCTTTCCTCTCGTTTTGTGCTATATCTTCCGTAACTTGCACGAAAAAGGGCCATTTGACAGGCTTGATAGCTCATTGCGAAGCTAACGTGATGCCAGACAAATGTCTTCTGGAGGTGACAAACCCTAAAAATAGGATCTGAGCCCCTAAAAGATAGGGCACCTTTTTGAAAATGTGCTCCCCTCTCCAGAGATAGAAAATTTTGATGATTTTCGTTCAGATTTTCACTTTTCTTGGATTTCTTCAGTAACCGACTTACAAGACACTGACACCAACTCCATATTTAAAAAGCCCAAAAATGACCTTCTGACATCACTTTAACAAGATTAAGACTCAATTAAGGAAAATGCCTTAGTGAAGCAAAAATTTTGGTTTTGGGTACAACATTAGGCTCCGTCTGGTGACCATGTCGGATACTTACGGCATAGGAGATCCTTCGAATCTCAGTGTTTTCGTAGACCAGTGACTTATAAGTTGGGTATATGGAGTCAGGACTTCCCTAATCAGCTAAAACATGAAGTTTCCTAAAAACTTAACCTAAAAATCACCTAAAAGAAGACTACTTAAATCACCTAAAACACGACATAACATCACAAAACGAGGAAAAACAAAACGACATAACGATAAAGCATAAAAAATTACTTACAAAATATTTACAATACTACTCCCCCGGAGGGTTGAAGTGCTTAAGATACTACCCGCTATAAGGAAGCGGGAAGAGCCTTCCATCCTGATGTGAGAGAATATAAGTGTTTTCTCCTATAGATTCATGAATCTCGAAGGGCCCTAACCATAAGGAATCAAATTTTCCATGCATTCCTTTTGGCTCATGCCTTTTGTTCCACAAAAGGACTAAATCTCCGACTTGAAAGTGTCTGTGACGAGCCTTCTTATCAAAAATCTTCTTCACTCTTTCTTGGTGCTGAGTGATTTTATCAACAACCTCTGTCCTCTCCTCTTGAAGCTTCATTAGGAGCAACATCCTCTTCTGAATAGGATCATGGAATTCTTCATCCTCCACTGCAGATGCGAGCTGTAAAGCAGACAACTCCAAGGTAATGGGCAGAATAGCTTCTGTACCATACAAAAGTATAAAAGGCGAGGTGCCAATAGCTCTTTTAGGAGTTATACGATCAGCCCAAAGAGCGTCGTATAACTTAGTATGCCAAGTTCGCTGATTTGACTCAACCAACTTGCGTATAATTGTGACAATGTTCTTATTGGATGATTCGGCCTGTCCATTACCCTGAGGGTAATAATTTGACGAATGTGACAGCATGATGCCGTGATCAAAACAAAAACTCAAAATTTCCTCTGACGAGAACATGTGGCATTATCAGTCACAATTTTCCGAGGAACTCCGAAGCGAGAAATGATATTTTCTTGTAGAAAGCTGCAAACTACTTCGGACGTAGCTCGTTTAGTAGGAATCACCTCAACCTATTTTGTAAAATAATCTGTCGCTGTAAGGACAAAAACATGCCCCTTACTGGAACTTGGATTGACAGGTCCTACAAAATCAATACCCCACTGCTGAAATGGAGCGTCGATGACAACTGGCCTGAGTGGAAAACATGCCAATTTCACTTTACCAGCAAACTGCTGACATAACTGACATTTGTACACCCAATCATATGCATCACAGAACATAGTTGGCCAATAAAACTGTGCTCGTAGAATCTTGAATGCAGTGAGCCTTGATGAAAAGTGTCCTCCGCATGCCTGATTATGAAAAGCTTCTAACAATCTTCGTTGTTGATCCTTTCCGACACATAATAGGAAAGTTCCGTCAAGGCCACGCTTGTACAGAACGTTGTTAACAAGCACGAAATTCTGTGCTTTCAATTTCAGTGTTCTTTTCTGCTGTTTGTCCATGTGACGTGGACATTCTCCATACGTTGAATAATACCACAAAGGTGTGTACCATTCTTCCGCAGAATTAACAAGTAGGACCAAAGGAAGGTCCTCTTCAACTTCTTGGTCTGAACCAATTCCACCATTGCTCTTGAATTTGCGATCTCCATCTTCCGCCAATAATCTGCAAAGACCTTGCCCACGAACAAGCTTGGTTGGCTTAATCTCTAGATCGTATTCTTGAACTCTCGCGATCCAATTCCCTCTTTTTGTGCCCATCTCCTGCTGGGTAAGCACACTTTTGACTATTGGATCGGTGACATACACCGTTGTATGTGAATTCAAAAGATAAAATCTGAAATTCTTGACAGCTCTGACAACAGCATAAGCGTTCTTCTCGATCTGGGAATAACGCATCTCAACATCTTTAAAATTAGCACTCATAAAAGCAATAGGAGATTCTCTCTCCTCGCTGAGCTTCTGTGTTAGAATGGCAGACAATGAATGTTCTGACGCATAACAGTAAAGAATAAAATCCTTCTGAAAGTTGGGCCGAACTAACACTGGTGCATTTGCAATAGCTTCTTTGATTTTGATAAAGGCCTGTTTGCCTTCGTTCGTCCACACAAAAGTAGACGTCTTCTTCATCATTGCTGAAATCTCCTTCGTTAGCTCTGAGAAATCAGGTACGAACCTTCGGATAAAGTTAACTTTACCGAAAAAAGAACGCACCTGCGTTTTGCTTGTAGGGAGAGATAGGTTCCTGATTGAATCCACCCGATTCGGATCTATTCTGGTACCTTCGTTGGAAACGATATGGCCAAGTAACTTTCCCTCCGTCATCGCAAAGATTGTCTTCTTCGGATTCAAAGATATTTTGTGATACCTACATCTCTCGAACACTTTCACAAGGTGTGAAAAGTGATCATTCCATTTATCTGAAAAAACGGTTAAGTCATCAAGATAGACGACTATGATCTTATTCCTAAGATCCCCAAACACTAAATCCATGGCTCTCTGAAAAGTAGCACCGGTGTTGATAAGGCCGAAAGGCATCCTTTCATAAGCAAACGTTCCCCACGGCGTGGTGAAAGCTGTCTTGATCTGATCCTCCTCAGCCAGTGCAATCTGATTGTAGCCAGAAAAACCATCAAGAAGTGATAGCATTTCCGATCCGGTAACTGTCTGCAATGTATGCTCCATGATAGGTAAGGGATAATTGTCCTTTAAGGACGATTGATTCAAGTTCCTGAAATCAACGCAAATTCTGATTTCTCCATTCTTTTTGCGCACAGGAACAATGTTTGACACCCAAGTGGAGTGATGAATGGGAAAAATTATCCTTGAGTCCACCATCTTCTGAATTTCCGCGTAGATGGTATCTTGAATTCGGGGATTATAATGTCTTTGTTTCTGCCTGAAAGGCGTAACATCAGACTTCAGCGGAATTGTATGAGACAATTCAATGGGTGTGAAGACCTTTAAATCTTCATATGACCACGCAAAAACATCCTTGTACTGCTTGAACAAGGCGATAAACCTCTCAATTTCTTCAGGAGTACAACATTTGCCCAAATTCACAAACCGAGGCGTGTCTTCAGTACCTATGTTAACTTGATTATACTCTGATGAAGTATTCACCCCTGACCTTTTCTGATCTTGGATGTAACGATCATGCCTGTCAAAAATATCCTCTAAGCATACAAAACCTTTAGGAATCTGATTTCCTTTCAACTGTATGATTCCAGATTCTATAACCTTAGATTCTTCAGCAATTGACTCTCTGTAAGGAGTTGAACTCCCTTCAAAGAACAATTCTTTATAGTTATCTCCCATGACGAGAAATTCTTTGATATCTTCATCATCACTGAAGACTTGCTAGTTGTCTGAATTATCAGGAACAGCTAGTCTGTAGATTAGCTCAATAGCAAATGAATTCTGATGAAAGTCAGAGTTAGGCATAAAAAGAGCGGCTGAAACTGCAAGAGCATCAGCTTTGCTATTGTTCATTCTTGAAATATATTTGATGTTAAACGCATCAAACCAGTTGATTGCATTCCATACCCTCTGCCTGTAGTTTTGGAGACGATTCTTTCTAACATGAAACTGCTCTCTGACCTACTTAACGATCAACTCTGCATCTCCTTCAACTTGAAGCAGCTTGATCCCCATATCCTTTGCGTTTTTGAGACCTAACAAAAGCGCCTCATATTCAACAGTATTATTAGTGCAATCAAATTGCAACCTATATGCAAAAGGATATAAACGACCTTCGGAAGAGATAATCACTACTCCCGCTCCAGAGCCTGAAGTTGAACAACTGCCATCAAACTGCATCGTCCACATCTTCGATTCTTCATTTGATAATTCTGTGGAAAGTGCAAAATTCTGACAATCTTCCGTCACTTCGGACACCATAGCATACGTGCCTAGACCCGTGTCTTGATACAACACTTGAGCATGTGGGTCCTGGGACTTCACCACTGTGAACTTTGATTTGGTTTCTAGTTCCAGCTTGAAAGTGCCTTTCTTCAATGGGATTGTCGCGAACGACCAATCCATTTGTATTTCTCCTCCAAGATCCTTGCAGAAACTTCTACTAAGTAACATCCCGTAGCTAGTAGGAATATCAGCTACCAGGATGGTCATCATAATCATTTTCTCTGGACACAATGCTAGCCTTACTTGCGCATCTTTGAGTTGACTGACTAACGGCACCGGCTTAGACTCAAGTGAATAACACTTTTCCTGAGTCGGGGTGCATGAAAGTCCCAACGCGTTCATAATCTGTAAGGGCATAACGTTATCCGAAGCTCCACTGTCAATTATGCAATTGCTCAACTTAAAACCTCCTATATATAAAGATATATAGAATGACTTGGGCTTCTCTTCTGCAGGAACTGAGGATTGTAGTAATGTTGGCTGAACGACATTCTTCTTTTTAAGAACATTCAAGATTCTATTCAGCTGCTCTGGATGATCTTGTAAATACTCCAGTTGAGATATCTGTACCTTTGTCTTCATCATGGAAGACACGATGTCAAAGCTTGCTGAAGACGTATCTAAAGCAGTTGGCAAGATATTCTCTTGTGAAGGTTTAAGATTGGAAGTAGAAGCTACTTCCTTTGCTTTTGTATTCAAATTCCGCTTTTCCTCTTCCTCCTTCTGTGCCTTGAAATGTTGGGCACGTGTGAACACAGGTGAGGTGATATTCTCACAATTCACTGCAAGAGAAAAATGACGGGATTCTTCTTCTTCTTCATTAACGGGTTCTCGATCAAAGTATCCCGTTGCGGAGTCGCCATCAAACTCGTTTGTCTGTGAAGAGACGACATTTGAACTGGAAGGTATGAAGTCTGAACTAGGAGCAGAATCGGAAAATCCCATGAGCTGATTCATTCTTTGATTTTCCGGACAAGTAGCCCCGGTGTGCTTTGCTGAATCATGGAACGTGCAAAAGACCGTAGCCTTCTCAGCTTCATTATTTTGTCTCGGTTCTCCTTGCGGAAACTTTGACTTGAAATTATTGTACGGCTGAAAATTATTCCTTCTCGGGTGGTACGCTTGTTGTGGTTGAAAAGGTGGTGATGCGGGCAAAGCTGGTTGTCCTTGAGGTGGTGACTGTCTCTTTAGTATTGTCACCTCATTTGCTACCTTCTGTAGCAATGGATCAGCCGATGCTTGCACGAGCGGCCTGATCGAATCATCTTTCATCTTGCCGGTTGTAATCATGTATCTTCAACCTTGATTGCTTCCTCCTGAAGGTGTTGTAGATCATCTTCTTCGCTTATCCTCAGGAAAAAGGCAATTTTTGACGGCAGCGCGTTGATGAAAGAACTCATCAAAATCTCATCAGACGGATTCAAAGTGTGAGAAAGATGTGTAACAAGGCGATTAAACCTTGCCACGAATTCCCTCATCGGTTCATGCTTTTCCATCTTTGAATTTGAGAGTTGTGCAAATAATCTATGATTGTCCTCAGCAGGTTTGAATCTTGCCAAGAACTTCTCGCTCATGACGGCCCAACTAGTGATAAGTCCTGGCTCAAGATTATTGAACTAGTCTACTGCGTTGTTTTCAAGAGTCTCCACGAAAAGACGTACGGCGATGTCTTCATGCGCAACATGCAAAACGGAACAAGCCGCCGTGAATGTTGATAGATGTTCATCTGGATGTTTAGAACCATCGCCATGAAATCTCGGGAAAAACTTGCGTGATCCTTTCGGCAGTTCATGATGTCCTGGTAGAGCCAACGGTCCAATATTGTCGCCCCAAGGCAAGGGGACTGGACGTCTTGCGTTTCTTCCGTTACGACCGTTGTGATCATCACCATTGTTGTTGTTATTACGATCACCCATCTCTGCAATTGGAGTGGGAGTCTCTTCTTCAAAAATTTCTGATTCAGTAAACTGATCAGGAGCTTCTTCAAAAACAGGATCTGACTGGGTAGGAGGATTTCCTCTCCTTCTAATGTAAACTCGGTACGCCAAGATGCTTAATTCCACGCAGGAGGTGGCAAAACTGGTATACCTGCTGCAAGATCTGCTTTTTCTTCTTCTTTATCCAGAGTTGTAGCCGCGTTTCTCCACTGAGCGGTAGATGTATGATTTTCAAAAATAAACGTGCGCAAGCTACTGATAATATCTGACTGTTCTGCTTCGATGAAGACTAAATTCGGCTGAATAACAGGCGGACTTAGTGCTGGTTGTTGTACTGGAGCAGTAGGACGCCAGATAGTCATAACCGTGACATGAAGTTTTTGAGGCCTCGTGCCCCACGGTGGGCACCAGAAAACTGTTGGCGTAACAACTAGCACCTCTGGAGTAAGAGTTGGTACGGACAACTATGCACACTACGCAATGAGTGCTCTTCAACTTAGGAGGGGAAGCTCCCTCGTGCTTGACAAAAGTACTTGGAAAGGAAATAAACTAAACTATATCCTGTCTTTTTGTTTCAGCTATAGTGGTACAAGGCTTTCTCAAAAACTATATACGTTGCAGCTGAGTATTTTCTGATTTCACAGTATTACTAACTACAACTAAACTTAATTACTTAAATTCTATCCATTCTCCTCAAGAAAACAGAGCATGAGGAAACGAAGCAAGGTTTGACTATCAGGCGATAAACGAGTATAGATTCTCAACTTGAAGGCAAGGTGGCACATCTATCAGCTCAATCTAAACAAGTTTATCAATAACAACATCACACGATAAACTGAATACGGATTCTCTACTTGAAGGCAAGGTGGCACGACTATCAGCTCAATCCGAATAAGTTTATTATTCACAACAACACACGATAAACAAGTGCAAATTCTCTACTTGAAGGCAAGGTAGGCACAACTATCATCTCAATCTGAACAAGTTTATTAAACACAAAACAGATTTGATCTAACTATGGAAAGAATTTGCCATTACAATTGCATGAAACCCTATGTGGCATAACAATTCATTATAATAGCAAAGACGCATGAACAAATACTGAAAGAGCAATATTGAGGGCAAGGTAGGCGCAGCATATATTTCTCTCTTGTGCAAAAGTTATGTACAAATGAGCAAAAACTCTTATTTATATACATCAAATGTGTAGGGAACCCTAAAATCACCTTGAGTCAACTACAGTCTTGCAATGCATGCAAGATTTATTACTAAACCCTAATAAAGTAAACTATACAGTTAACTGGAAAACTACCATCAGTTAACCGATACATTTAACCTAAATGGACAATGTGCAAGCATGCACGCGTCCTTATTTAAAGCAAAGTTAACTGGACACTACCTTCAGTTAACTGGAAACCCTAACCCTAACTCCTGTGAAGATAATCCCAAGGAAGAGATAAGCATGTGTGAAATCAGCGAGTGAACTCAAGACTGAAAGTCGAGTTAATTGCTGCTCATGACTCAACCCTCGAAATTAACTGCAAGTTCCAACTGGCAGATCACTCCATGTCATCTCGGTCTAACACTTCGACCAAGAACTCATCAATCTCTTTGTCATCTGGCACTTTGATACTGTCTAAAGCAATAGTCTGTCTCTTCAGTTCTCTGTCGCCTTCCTTGACTGTATGCATGCATTCTTTAACATCTTCAGTCGCCTTTCTGAAACTAGCTGAAATGACTGAAACATTTTCCAGCTTAGCCGCCATAGGCTCTCCCTCAAGGCTATCACGAATCAACTTTTCGAACTCAGCTTGTACTTTGTCCAATTCAATATACGTGCCATCTTCAAGAAGACAATGACATGGAATCTGAACAACAAAACCACTGACAAATGCAAGTGCACCAACTACATCATCTTTCAGTGAAAACAACTTGGTAGAGACCTTTTCACATATTTCCATTTTGAGAAGGTGCTGCTCTCTCCAAGTAAAAACTTTCTCTTGATCTTCATCAATCTCCAAGGCATCGTATGCAATTGACAACTGAGACACAAGAACACGATCCTTGGCTAAACTCTCTGCAACTGAAACCTCGAGCAACTGAATACCTTGACGAAGCCTATGTGCATCACTACTCAACTGATACAAATCTGCAAGAAGACGTTGTCCTGTAGCAACTAAGCCTTCAATCCAGTTATCAAAAAGTCTGCCATGACTGACTAACTGATCCAGCTTTCGTTGTTCTACAAGTGTATTCTGAGGAAGAACCGGCGCTCTACTTGAATTTCCGTGAACAAAATCAGAAATATACTGACGAAGTTGACTATTTTCAGCCTTAAGCAATGCCTTATCTTCTCCATCCTTCGTGATGCGTTCTTCAAGATTATTGGTGACAATCTTAAGAAGGCTCACATCTGTCTCTCAAGTAGTCCTACCAAGATTTGCCTTAGTGAAAGTAAAGTCACCAACTTCGACTTCATCTAGGCTCTTACCCTCTGGAGGAACAACAACCTCTATAACAATCTCTGATTCTGGAGTCTTTTCAATATGCACCTGTTTCTTAATCTTCTTATTCAACCTTCTGTGATAAGATTCACCGAACTCAGATAAATCAAGGTTATATGAAGGTTCACGCCTCTGTCTCCCCAAAGACCTTTCGAGCCAACAAGACTGAACAATATCATCAATCGGAGGAGAGACTGTCCTTGATGTATCAACTTGTGGTGGTTCAGTTGTCTCCGATCCTACTTGAATTGGTATCTCAGGCTTTGAATCTATGTCAATAGGTTGTATGTGAGGCGAACTAGGAGGTTCAACGTGAGGTTCAGCCTGAATGACTGTCTCTACTGGAGTCTTAGGTACATTCTCAACTTGCTTCTGCTTCCTCTCACCAGTAGCTCTCTTCCCCGTATTTCCACTGAGTTTAACTCCTTCAGGAGGTATCACAATAGCCTTTACCCGAGGTCTTGACTTAGAAGTAGAAGGCAATGAAGAAAAATCCTTTGGCGGCTCTGTCACAGGAACTGACTTTGGCTTCCGTTTACTCTCCAAGAACAGCTTGCTGGTCTTGATAACCGATCTAGAAAACTCCTCAATTGAAGTATTCTCCTTAGCATACCAATCTGGTGAACGAAGTGGCTGCCGAGCAATTTGATCTCTGACATATGAATTGAGAAGAACTTCTCCATCATCATCTGATTGACCATCAACATCTTCTGATAGGTAATCAGAGAGGTGACCAATAGTGAGTCTACAATGGTGACGACGACGAACCTCGAACTCATCTTCACAATTAGCCCAGAAATCCTCAAGTGCTGGCTTATGTGCAATCCCTCGCTCTAACCTGTCTGCATAATGACCGAGGGGATCATAGGAACGCCTCTCAGTATTAGTCTTAAGCTTGAACCTTTCTATTTCGGTTTACATAAGCTTGGCATCTGTTGCCGCATTGCATGTGAAAATTCCCAATGTAAATGGAAAATTAGCCGCAGTCTTATGACGACTGCGAAGAAAGAAATGAACATGTTGCATCTGCCTGAGAAACTCCATGAAGATGATCTTGTCTGAAGGATACCTCGGTAACATCAAGGGCTCTCCAACATATCCATAAACTCGGATGTATGTGAATGTAGGGAATTGGATAAACCAATCCGCCCAAGTCTCCATCGCTGATTTTGCCTCGGCAGAAATACGAATGTGCATCTCGTTGTCAAGATCTCTAACTATCCTCATAGAAAAGTGATCGTTCACTGTTCGGAAGTCTTGCTCAGATTTAGAGAACTCCAACTGAGGATAATACTCATGAACACGTTGAACACCAAGAGTGCCATTAGTTTTTAGATGCTTGTAGCTGCCTTGGAATGCAACTAAGTAGACCAAGTATGATATCATATGAAACTCATGATACTTGAGAAAATTAGTAATCTACTGATGTAAGCAATCACTAATCAACATAGCCCAGTCAAAATGCTCTGTGCCATCAAGAATTCTGGAAATCAGGTAAAACATCCATGAACGGAAAGTGCTAGTATCCTGTTGGCCTGTAACTCGATTGAGCAAAGTTATCAAAACAGCAACCTCGTCCTTGAATTCACCACGACCAACCTTTTTAGGCATGTTAGTCTTCTGAACTTTCAGCCATTTCTGAGCCACCTTTCTCTGCAAATGTTGTTGATCTCCATCCCAAATCTTCTCACAAGCCTCAATAACCACAGTAAAGTTATCTGAACGAGGAAGAATAGCAAAACATTTCTCTATGTCCTTTGGTTTGAGACTGCAAACAACTCTCCCGTCAGCTGATCTGATTTGTTGTGAAGATGAGTCATAATGCTTGATACAAGCAAGAACGAACTCAAGATCGAAAGTGGTAACAGGAATAGATGCCGCTGCTAGCAATCCGGAACGCTCAAGATTTCTCAATGAATTGCTGCTAACACCCTCCAGACTGCTCAGATTAACCACTGGATAAACATGATTTAGGTCTGTATCTGAAGTTTTGACAAAATTATGCATAAGAGCCGATTTGGCCTTATAATCAATGAGATTGAACTGCATTTTGAAAATGAAGACTTTTGACTGTAAAGTCGAATATACATTAACACTTTCTGAAAAACTGAAAATCTCTGGGCAAGGCTAAAAATAGCCTATGACGAAAGAAATTTTCGAAATTTTTCTGAAACGTGGGTTTTGTGCAGAATCCAATTCTAAGACAACCCAGAAAGCTTGATTCTCGAGAAGATGTGTTTTAGACCCACATGCAAAGAAATTCTCGGAAAAAAGCACAGAGCTTCAGAATGAAGACTACGGGGCGATTTTCTCGAAAAAAGCTAATACATGGGTTTGTTGCAAATACTGAAGTATGCGAACCTAGATGATCAAACTCTGAAAATACGCTGAATTTCTTTGACATGCGAAGAAAGTACCTAAGATGAGAAATAGAAGAAATAAGACAAAAGATAGAAAATTTTATTTGCTCTGCTTCTGTAGAAAATTCGCCAATCTCTTCTTTGGAATTTGATGAAACCTGCATGCAAAGTGAAAACAAAGTCTTGAACCTTCTTCCTCTGAACAATCTGAATCCGTTGCTATGAAGAACGCTGAATTTTGACACCTGTAGCGCCTTTAAGTTGCTGCTCGCTCAAGAAGAATGTAGACTTCAAAGCTTGTGATGAAGAAATAATGGACGCCAATGCTTGAATAAATAGATTTTCATCTTTGAAATTCGCACAAAGGCACTAAACCTTGAAAAATGCGCTTAGCTTGTGATTGGACCCCAATTTTAGTTAACTGAAACTAAAATGAGCTAAATAAAGCATCATGCTTTAGGGCGGCTCACCAAGACTTCAGTTGACAATCCTTGTTGAATTCGCCATACTCACTTGCTTTAAAATTCACACTTAAGAATTAAAGCGTCCCTTTTGAGAACTTCAGTTGACAATCTTTATTGAAATGAGTTCGCCATACTTCATGCTTATGCTTTAAATCTTAAAAATTCTAAATAAGGCGTCCCTTTTGAAGACTTCAGTTAACAATGAATGAAACGCCAACTTCACAATACCGTGCTTTAAATCTAAATATGGCGTCCCTTTTGAAGACTCCAGTTGACAAAAAGAAGTAAAGCGCCAACTTCACTATTCTTCACAATTTTAATTAATTGCGCCATGCATGTGAACTTAAGTTGATTTTCAAGTACAAGCTTCAGTTAACTCAACATGCAAAGTTGTTAACTGGACATGCAAACTAGTTAACTCGACATGCGAACTGAAAGATCACTCAACATGCTAATATATGAACTGGAGATGACAACCCAGAAATCGTTCAGTCTAACTGAAGTCAGAACTCAAGTTAGGGCGCACCAGTCAACTTCCTTCAAAAATTCAACTTTGACCTCTTAGGCGAATTCCAAACTTAGCCAATTTTGATGAAAATTTGGATTTAAACCTCTGTCGGGACCTCTGTTCATCCTCTGACACTGGCTGACTAACTCCACTGATTGGCTGGTTGACAAATGCATCGCAGAGCTGGACAAAAACTTATCAAAAGGTACCTTGAGACTGAACATCATAAAACTAAGATCTGAAGGCTCAAAAATCCAAGCGCCTTTTTCAAGAACTGCTCTTTTTCTCAGACTTAGTCAATTTTTCTCATCTTCATCTCGTACGAAGGGAAAAATAAAACCTTCATAACTTTAGATTAATCAATTTTCAGGACTGGATCACAGGTTCACTGCGGAGCTGACCTCATTCTGCATGACAGCTGCAAAGGCACATTTCTCCAGAAAACATCATCTTCTGAGTGAAAAACAAGGGCGCCTTTTTGAAAAGTTGCTCTTTTCTCTCCAGACTTAACCATTTCCGGAACTGACGAAAATATCATAAAAACTCTGACTGCAAGCTGTTGAGACATCTTCTGATTTGACGGAGACAGGCAACGGAAAGCTGAACGTAACACAGACAAACTGAATATCTGAGATCATCAAAAAGAAGGCATTAAAGACTTGAAAAGCTCAGGCGCCTTTCTGAAAAAGTGCTCTTTTTCCTCCACTGTTAGCCAATTCTCGCTTTCCTCTCGTTTTGCGCTATATCTTCCGTAACTTGCACGAAACAGGTCCATTTGACAGGCTTGATAGCTCATTGCGAAGCTGACGTGATGCCAGACAAATGTCTGCTAGAGGTGACAAACCCTAAAAACAGGATCTGAGCCCCTAAAAGATAGGGCGCATTTTTGAAAATGTGCTCCCCTCTCCAGAGATTGAAAATTTTGATGATTTTCGTTCAGATTTTCACTTTTCTTGGATTTCTTCAGTAACCGACTAACAAGACACTGACACCAACTCCATATTTAAAAAGCCCAAAAATGACCTTCTGACATCACTTTAACAAGATTAAGACTCAATTAAGCAAAATGCCTTAGTGAAGCAAAAATTTTGGTTTTGGGTACAACACAACTAGAAGACTGAAAAATGCACTTAGAAATTCTCAAAAATCTTGAACATATTAATGCTATGTTGTACCCAAAATAAATTTTTGGGATTCTGCTTAAATTGAGCTAAATCATGTTAAAATGCCGTCAAAAGTCTGTTTTAGGTCAAACCAAACATAAGGTCTTTGTGTGTTTCTGTCAAGGAACATATGTGTAAAATTCTTAAAAATTGGAAATTAGGGTTTCAAACCCCTATTTTCGAGGAAACCCCTAAAAATAGGACCTTCCTGGAAATGATTGAAAATGAGTTTGATAGGATTAATCAACTACACGATCACACTGGTCAAGTCAAAATCATCAAAAGACATGTTTTACTCTGGTGGGTCTATTTCTATTTTTCAGGAAGAGTTGGGAGCTCCGCAGCCATTAATGGCAGATTGGCTAGTAACAAGTGCTGAAAGCTAAGCTTCAACGACAGAACCATAGCGGAATAGGACAAAAAAAGATGCCATTTGATGGAGCAGATTCTGGAAATTGAAAAAGACCAAAAGTTGGCTAACTCTGGAAAACCATGCCTTGCTACCAAGGCATAAATGCAGTCAAAGGAGTCAAAAGGCGCCCCTGCTAAAGAAAGGCGCCCTTGAATGAGATGATGCAAATGTCAGTTCTCGAAGAAACTTGTCTTTGTGAGATCTCTTCAGCTCCAGCCCAGCCTTGTAGTTAGCCTGTCATCTAGCCTACGAGACAAGTCAAACAACGTCAGCGGTTGATCGTCAGAGCATACAAGATAGAAGGGTAAATCAGTGAGCTTCAAGGTAAAAGCACCCGTGTTGGCCAGGGGCGCCCTTCTTGTTGAGACACCTGATGAAAGAATCAACAACTACTTTGTATAAGGCATTTGCTCAACTCCTCCTCAACCTCTCAATCAATCCGCCGGTAGGTTCACAGGACCTATCAAACAGTCAAAGGCTGAGATCAAGCAGACAACGCCAGAGATGGAGACTAAATGAAGAACATTGAAAATGGCTAAGTACCAAGGGAAAAGCGCCCCTACTGAAGAAAGGCGCCTAGTCTTTTGGGCATCCAGTTGCAGTCTATTTGCTCAGAGACCTCCAGGATGACCTCCTCCACTTCGATCGATCTCGACAACGAAACCATCGACGAAGACAACAAACAACTTAATCAACTAATGTCGGAGGTCAAACTAAGGCAGTTCACAGCATGCATATGATCAGTCAACAAGCCAAAAGCGCCCTTGGATTTGGAGGACCATTAACTGACCTTCAAGAGTTGAGATACCAGTCATCCTCTCCAGGATTGAACGAGTTATCCAATGAATCGTCAAGCAAAGTCATTAGACTCATCAATTGACGGTGATGTCAGATCGAAGCACAGAGTCTGAAATGATGAAAAGGAAGAATAGTCATGAAAATTGACCAAGTCAGGGCTAAAAGCACCCCTACTGGAGAAAGGCGTCCTTTAATCTGGAGCCTCAAACTTAGGTTTTTGGCGTGATTGCTCCGAGGTATACCTCTTCAGGTTGGTTCTATCTCAACAACAGAATAGTCAGCAACTACCAAAGATCAACTGAACAACCGAGACCAAGGATCAAACAAAGGCACTTCAACTTGGAAAATAGTGAAAAGAGTGTTCAAACTCAAAATGGATGCCTAAAATGGTCAAGGCAAGGTTTGCTGATTTAGTTAAGATATTTTGGAGGCAAACTTGGCCAAATCATCCCACGATCAATGGAAATCAACTTTTTGAACTTTAGATCAAGCCAAATCAGGCTTAAGACATGAGTTGGAGGCCAAACTTCAAGGATTCAAGCTTGAATCAATATATATCAACTCTAGGCGTCCCTTTCTCATTATTTCTTTTGCAAGCTCAAGATCAAAACAACAAATTGCTCTCAAGGACGTCTTTTCAAGATCTGGCAAGGGTTTTTGACCGTTTTTGACCATTTTTCCAGAGATAGACTTTCTCAGGGAGGCAACTAATAACTTCCAATCCACCTCTTGTCTACTTCCACTTTTCTTGTCTTAGGTCTTCTTGCATTTCACAGAAATCAACAGGCTACCACAGATCTGACCAACTGGGTATGATTAGGATAATTTTCTAGTAAAACCCATCTCATCAAATTTTCCAGAAACAACAAACTTGCTGCCCCTATTTTTGGGGGTTTTTCCAAAAATGTCTTAGAATAAAAAATCTGAGGAACTAGGTTTGTTCAGCATTAAAGCACGAACAAAACCCATGTGCCAGATTTTTTCCGCAAAAATACTTCTCGGTAGGTGCTATTTTTAGGGGTTTTCGAAAATTGTCAGAACAGGGTCATGTGCACAGTCAATCTTTAAGTCTTTTAGGATGTAGTACTCCCAGGTGCAATACAAGAGCAACACGGCCTTGTACCATGACTTCCTGAAAACGACTGACACAGACTTACATAAAAAGAACCCAGTGGTCGATTCAGTGGATTTGGAGGGCACTAATCAAATCACATTACAAAACATAGAAGAATCCGGCTTGCTTCAGGCTGCGTCCTTCCCCATCACATTATAGTGTGGAGCTTGTAATCGCTTGCATTAAGCATTACAATCCTACCACGAGAGAAATCCGATCAGTGGATGGGAGGGTAATCTGCAGTTTGAAACCAAAGGACATTGAAAAATGTTTTGATATTCCACCATGCTCTACCAACGTGATCATATTAGTGAAAGAATGTAAAAAGGCATTCGAAACATCAAAGGACAAATGTTTGCAGAAAATGGCAGAACAGTGATTAAAGGTGAAAAAGGCCAACTTGCCCAAATTAGTTGGACGGGGAGAATTCAAAGAAGAGTATGTATTGTTAATCACTCTACTAGGCAGGATCAGTGGACAGGAAGAGGGCAATTAGTTTTAGTCGTGCATGTATTACGTTATTGCCAAGATTATCAGGAAAAGGGAACATTACGACTGGGCCACCCTGATCAGTGACACACTCCACCAACAGATTACCGGGTTTCTAGAGGCTCATAGGTTCCACGTGTTCCTACCTAGTATACCTGATAGCCTTCCAAGGCGAGTTCAAGACACTAAACAATGTGGGGACCTTAGGTGTGCAGAAGGTCCATGAACACTTTTCAAGTCTTGAGTTTACTCAAGTAGAACGACACTTCAAACGAACAAGTGACCTCTTCACT
This sequence comes from Sequoia sempervirens, assembly GCA_007258455.2. Lineage (NCBI taxonomy): Eukaryota > Viridiplantae > Streptophyta > Pinopsida > Cupressales > Cupressaceae > Sequoia > Sequoia sempervirens. The sequence continues at coordinate 6,679,953 of VDFB02000016.1, read as the reverse complement.
ATGCAATAGCACGAGACCTCGACCATGAGATGCACGTGCATATATCACCAACAGCCAAGCAGGCAATGGTGGACTGGGCGGATTGCTTTATCCAATTCCCCACCTTCACCTACATACGCGTGTATGGCTACAATGGTCTCCCGCCATGATGCCACGTTACCCTTCAAATAGGGTAGTTTTCATGGAATTCCTAAGGCAGTTGGCCGAAGTTCACACTCACCTACACTTGAAGAAGAAGCCAGCTGCAAACTTTCCCATTATGATGGGACTCTATAGATATAGAACAGGGGAAGATGCCAAGTTGATGAGCCAAGAAAAGGGGAGACTCAATCTCAAATGATCTCAGAGGCCTTTATGCAACGCATCTTGAGCAATGCTCATCACATGAATCTTCTATGGAAGATTATTGGGTCAATTGTGATGATGAGTATGAGGTACAAAGAAGGAACTATAGCTGGTTTAGGCTCTAACAAATTGCTGACTTTATGTCAGAAGACATTGAGGGACTATTTGATGATGAAGGGGAAATCATTCTCCCCTCGTTCTTTGTAGATTCGGTTGACTCACAACCAGTCGGAAGAGTGGATTGGTAGGCAAAAGAAAACCCATCTATAGAGGAGAGAACGAGTAGAGTTGTCAAAAATAGTCAACTCTACGTAGACAGCATGAGGACAAGGAAGGTAGTACTTCTCATAACAGAGCTGCCACAGGTTCAATCTACACTACCTTGCACGTCAAGGAAGAAACCCAGACAAAAGCAGTGGAGCAATCCTCCCAAAGGGATGCGGATGTTAGGGTACACAAAGGGAAGAACACAGGGATTACATGTGGAGACAACCACACACACACCTAAGATAGTCATGAGAATTGCTGCACCCGAGCCAGTTATTGAGATAGTAACTACAGAGACAGAGCCTATAGCAGAAGCAGCAGCAGTTGAAACGATGGCTGTGATAGAAACAAAGCCACCTACATAACCACCATCACATCAATCACATGTCCCCATCGACTTGGACTCTCCATCAAGAGACATCACTCCAACACAATCTCATTCATTGGGCATTCAAGGGCCCCATATTCATCCTTTCAGTGAGGCCAACCGGGATTCTATCTGGCTTGAGGGTTTGCTAGGAAGGAAGAAGGAAAGGCCTTCCTATATGCTTGACTTCATAGAGTTCGACCATGTCCCACAAGACATATCGGCAAAGAAATTGAAGAAGCAAGTACATGTGGAAAGGAATGCAGAGAATGAGTTCATCATAGAGAGTGCTGCCCTACCTGAGGACAAAAACATACATGAGGTACAAGTTGAGGACTTCACATTGTCCAAACTTAACCTCAGAAAGACCACACGACAAGTTGAGGCAGACCTTCTCAGAATTGCCTCAATGAGCATCCAAGAGAGGATGGCTAAGGATGGAAAAGACAAAGCAGCCTTAAAGGCTGAAAATCAACAGTTGAGAATGTACATTTCTAGCTTAATGCACAGCACCCCAAACATCTCAACCTTGCCACAGGAATTGCTGGATATTCCCACAGAGCAAAACCATCATCAATTGATGACATATGGAAAACACTTGAGAGATCAAGTGGAGGAATTTGTTCTCAAAGGACGATGTGTACTAGAGAATCTATACAAGTTAAGGGATAAAGCACATGGACTCAGCTCAAAGATTTAGCAGTTGGAGCAAAAGATAGCATAAAAGAGGCCAGGCGATGAAGTCACAATATTAGACTTACAATTGGCATATCAATCAATCTTCTCCGAGGAAAACAAGCAACATCTTTTTGCTTGGAAGGAACAACTGGCATACAAGGTGAAAGCCTATGATGCCAATTCAGTAGAACTGATTGACTACGGATGGGTTGTCGCAAATATTATCGACTTCGCAAGAACGTTGGTAATATCCTTCCCTCACATAGAATATCAGCACAAGGGAGAAGAGTACATTGAGCTAGTTACAATGCAAAATCAATTCTGAGATGTTATCCGTAGCACCTTCCTCGATGATCCATATGGTTGCAAGTTGGCAAAAGTGGCAGCTTTGTCTGCCAAGTTTGATGACATAGCTGCCAAGTGTATTGACTTTCAGCAATAGCTTGTGACAGGCGAAGTAATGCTAAAGCGTCACATCATCATCTTGCAAAGCATTAATTACCTAGAGGCTGAGGAAGTCAACGAATGGATAGAGACACTGTTGACCAGTAGTGAGTTGTAAAGGCACCTTAAGAAGGACGTCCTACCCTCCAAAAAGGCATTAAATTTGACTAGAGTTAACTTGATGCCCCTTTCCAAGTTAACTCCACGTCTCACAGATCATGCATTGTCAGATCCCACTAATTAAGGATGTCTAATCTGACTTCCATAATTTGTGGACTTCAGATCTCCACTAAACGTGGATGTCTATTTTGGAGGCACACTTTGTAATAAAGTTTACCTTTAGTTTAGTTTCAGTTAACTAAAGTAGTTTCCAGTTGACTCTTTGTTTAGTTTCAGTTAACTAAAGTAGATTTCTAGTTAACTGTTTGCTCACCTAAGACATAGGAATAAATCTTGTTGATTGGCAAGAACTATTTGTTAACTCAAGGAGATTTTAGGGTTGCCTACTCCTCTGAGTTATATAAATAAGAGCCTTAGGCTCATTATTTGTAACCTTTACTTACTATGCAAAATTGTTGTGCCATTGTTGCCAACAAGTTTGAAAGTGATTATTTGTTCACTCTTGGATGAGAGTTAGTTGGTTTGATGAGCAATTGTGCATGATTTTGTGCCTTTGCATGTCCCAATTCTTTGTAACTCGATGAAATTTGAAGAAGAAAATAAAAAAGGTGCTTGCATTTTGATCCAAATATTTGAATTCTTTTCAACGTTTTGTGTTAATAGCTTGTTGTTTCAATCTCCTCCTTGGACAGGGGTTCCTCGGATATTTTTTCATTAATAGTTATCGTGTGATGTTGTTTAATGAATTGTCTTTTAACCTACACTTCGGACAGGGGTTCCTCCTCAGCAAGTTTGTCAGCAAAATCATCATGATTTGTTGTTTCTAATAAGTTGTTTCTTAGCCAATACCTTGAACAGGGGTTCCTCCTCCTTGGCAAGTCTTAGATCCAACTTACCGTAAAGAGTGCTTGCACAAAGCCATATTTCCAACATAGATCTGAGAGTTCAAAGCCTCAGACTCATTCTGGCGAGACGGGTGGACCAAGCAATCCAAGCATCCATTCCTGCTCCTATGTGCTCATGCTCTGTTTATCTTGGGGAGATAAGATAGATTAAAAGCTAGTTTAGTCGTAGTTAAGATCTGCAAAAACTAGATAAAAGCTTAGCTAGGGTGCATTGTGTTTATGCACCCTTGTGTCCTACCGCTAAGTAAAAAAGATAGGAACCTTAGTACTTTTTTACGCATAACATCAACAAAGAGGGATCTTCCTCTCTATAATCCGAAGGAGCAGTACTATAACACTGTAATGAGCCAAACTAGGTCTGACTCAAAACCCCCAAATTTCTGCCCTAGGTTTTCAGCCTTGTTTAATTTTAAATTAAACTTGTAAATTTATTCTGAAAATATGAAGTTCCAGCACAATATTAAATTGCAAAAATTAACCAACTTTTGCATTTATTCAGAAAAGTTGCAATAATACATAAGCTATGGCAACATACAAATTCAATGATTTTGCAGCAATACAACACCTTCTGCAAGTCTACAAATGATGGCTGCAACAATAAACCTGTAGATGAAGATGCAATAATAAATCAGCTATTGCACCTTTGAAATTTCTCCAATAAAGCGCCTGTAGAAACCCTGGATGGATTTCTCCACAATCTCTAGCTAGGGTTGATCTTTCACAACCGAAACTATTTCTCAAGAGTCTTCAAACCCTCAAGCCCAAAAGCCGAAGCTAATACCACACAGGTATGAGAAAATAGAATAATCCAAGACCCCCTCAAATGAGCTCATAAGATGCTTTTATACTTTCCTGGGAGTGCGCATGCACCTTTCCTGCCAATGTGGGATAAAAGATATATTTTTCCCTTTTTAACTTAAGTCCCCACAACAATAAAGTTAAATATTTTAATTTAACTTTATAACTTAACTTTATTGATAAAATAATTAATAATCGTATCTGATTATTAAAATCTCAACTCAATATCATCAATAATCATTGAATGGATAATATTTGCGACCCACTGATGATCCTGATCAGGTCCAGGTGACTTACTATAAATAGTAAGTATTCCAAATAACACATGAAAACTCATCAGAATCTCCTGAAACTGAAATTGTCTAGGCCAAATATTCACAAGATCCCTTAAATGTACTGGTTAGCCTACAGAACCATGGTAAGATTAGGCTAACAACAGTGTTATTCCATGTGTGCTAGAAAGGGGACATTACAATCCGCCCTTCCCAATATTGCTTGTCCCCAAGCAATAATGAATCAACATACCAATACTAGGATCCCATATCATCCTCAGGAACTTGGTTCCACCAACCCACTGCATAACCTTGACTAAAACATCTGCATACCAATGGTGAAACAATATGTCTTGGACCACAAAAGATAATTCACCAATCATGTGAAAGCCCAGATCCCATGCTAACTTGAAAAAAACTCCAACCATCAACTCCAGTATACAACTACAACTCCTATCACCATGAAGTTCTACCAATTTGCAAGGCCATCTATCCAAAAAGAGAACTCCTGGATCCCAAACCTGTATGTTTACCCCTCCTTGCCGACTCCAAGAACTGCAATAATATTCCTCATGCATCCAAACTCTCCAAAAACATCCTCCACCTCGATCATATGAACAAGGAAGTTCCTCCATCTCAACACCAATGGACTTTCGCTGAGCCACTCTGATAACCCCTAGAGTTCAATCGAACCAAAACTCAAGCTCCTGCTTATGAAAATTATTAGATTTGGATTCATCACCTGAAGTCAAAGCTATACCATTCCAGAGTGTACTCGAACTCCTATTCTTCAACCCACCTCTATGTGTAAACAATGACATGGTCAAATCCTGAACTTGTGGGCTGAAGCTAAACTGATTAGCACAGCTCATAATGCAATCGAGGTGAAACTCACCCGACTGCACCAAAGGAAGACCCAAATGGTCAAGTGTACACTGTCCTGTACTGGTAGTGTTTGAAGAAGGCTCACAACTCAATGTAGCAACATCATTGAAACCTTCCTCAGAAAACAACTACAAGTGTCCTGTATGTCCTTTAGGGGTGAGAAGAATACCATCATGCCAATCCACCCTAAGTGGTCTCCTACAGATGTGAATCATGCCAACCATAGGTGTATAAAAACATAATCCAACATCTGATAAGCTACTAGCGTGAAGCAAAACAATAGCCTGTAACCTATGAATCAAGTCCAAGATGGGGCAAAAAGAGTCTTTGTTGCCCAAAGATGAGAAGAACTCATCATCACTCCATCCTCTAACTGCCAAGTGACCATTCCAATTGCTCCTCTCCATACCAACAATTGCTGCCCTCAAAGTATCATTTGTCAAGACACCAATCAGCAAAGTAGAACAGCCATCAGTCCATGGAATAGAAGGAAAAACCCATGAAAAAGGTGTGAGAATACCGCTGCCAACATGTCCAACTCCATCCCATAGACTGAAACCAATAGACCTCTCAAGATCACCGATGGTGCTCCCATCTTTTACCAAGTCCTGCAAACACTCATCCCAAACAATTCTTTGTTGTTGGTCAGGAATGAGAACCTCATTTGCATCAACTTCAAACAAAGGATTATCAAAGACATGTAAATCATGCTGATGAAAATTTGAATTTTCTGTTCTTCTAGGACAATGATCCAAGTCATAGGCCTCTTGTATACAGTCAAGCTCATCAATGATTCCTTGAATCTCTAAGGCTTTTTCTTTAGTCTCTTGTTCCTTAAATAAGTGGACAGCTGAAAGTTGATTTTCAGCTTCTCTTAAGGCCTCTTGAACTTCAAACAATTTAGCTTCGGTTTGCTGGTTTAAATTCAAAGATTCATCCATAGCCTTAGTAACCCTATCTTTATCGTGAACTACATGCAAGAAATCTACCTTGATTTCCTTCATAGAATTCTTAATTACTTCCAAATCAGCAAGTGGAATGTTACACACATTTTGATTCTTTGGCATATTATAAATCAAATTATCCACATACCTATGTGTGTCTTCAAGTTTAGATAGAGCTTGAACTTCCTTTTCAGCAGATAACAAATTTTGATTGCTCCAACCATGTTCTAGAGGAATTGGCGAAGTGCTGCTATAAGACAGACTAAAACAAGAATTCTTCTTAACTGTCCTCCCGAGACTGTCACATATTTGTTGTGCTTCTCTCCTCACGTCAACAATGGTATGCTCAAGGTCACTAGCTCTTTGCTTCAAATTAGTTTCAAGCAAAGAAAAATCAGATTTGTGATCACTAGAACCAACTTCTTCAGTGTTCCTCAAAGCATGACTCCAGATAAACAATCGAATCAACACTGTAAATGGAAGAATGTTCACTTTCGGCCCTCTCTGTTTTTGCTTGTTCTAACCAAAATCCTCTTGAACTACGAAAATGAAGGAGTATTTCACTAGCTGATTGGATAACTTTTCCTGAAGTTTCAGCACTAAGGACTTCTTCAAGCTTCTTCTTGTCAACTCTTGTTTCCAAAATTTCTTTCCTAGTATCTTCAACTTGAGGCTCCTTAGCACATGTTGACTTGCTACCCTCTTCTGTAGGATGAATGGAAACTCCTTGATCATTTGTTGTGGATTCAAAGGGATTCCAACTTTCATTCCCCTCTTCAGCTCCAGAAATCCCCTCTTTGTTCTCAACGGCCTTCATCATAAGAGGCTTCAACTTTTCTTCACATTGACTGAAAATTTCATTGACTAACAAATCAGCAGTGGGAGAAATCTGCTCTTCATGTTTATAAGCATCCAAGAGAAAAGTTTGAACACTTTCTGGAAGTTTATCAACTTCTTTGATGGTGAGGATTAGAATATTCTTAACAGCTGCAAACACCTCCTCTTCTTGCTCACTCCAAGTCGAAGTGAAGAGATAATTAAACAATTGGTAGATCTGAGCTTCCATCTCCAAATCTATCAGAAGGTTGAAAGCTCTAATTTCTGAAAATGTCTTTAATATAGCAGCCCTTCTTGAAAACAATTTACCTCCCGTTTCATCCAAGTCTTGAAAACTCTCCACAATCATATTCAGAATGATTTTCATGGTTTCATCATCGTAGGGTGTCTAGGGAACCACAATTCTCATTATCTCCATGAAGCAAGAAAAAATCAGCAGCTTGGTTTCTTCATCTGGATGTCCCAGCCAATAGGGCTGATTTAAAAGGTTCACTGCAGGTGCCAATGCCAACTGCATCCACTTAGAAGGTGATTGCGTCACCTGTCTCAAGCATTGTTCCAACAATTGAAGATTATTCTCTTCATCTTCCCTTGACTGAAATTCTTTGTCGAGTCTTTTTCCCGCCATATAAAGTGTCTTTTCCAGCTCCATCTCTTCTTTGTTAGCCATTCTTAACTGCCACTTCTAAACTGAACTCAGCTACCTCAGATGTAGCACTGGAATTCTCTGTCACACATTTGGTAAAATCTGAGCTTTATTTTCTACTTCCTGCCTTGGACATTTCATTAAACAATTTGCCTCTGTACTGCTGTTACCTGAATTAATGATGTCTGGTCTAACTTCTTTGTGTGAAGATGATATGATATCATGTACTTGCAAACTCAAATGAAATTGTTCTAACCAACTGAAATGAACTTGGTGCTGCAATTTAATGATTTCCTGATTTCTCAATGCAATCATATGTCTGTAAATGGGATGCCACCTTTCTAAATGAACAGTTACAGCAGGGACATTTTACCAAACATACATTATGCAAACTTAATCCTCTACAATAAATTGAAATGCAATCCGACCTCCCTTGACTGTGTGATTGATTACAACATTGATAAAGGCATTCAACACAAATAGTTGGCAAAATATAGTTTCAGTAGCCTAGTCATTTAGACAAACATTTTGATGACAATCTCTAAACTCCTCTTGCATACTATTGCAAATGAGAAACTCAGCTTATAACTGAACACAAGATGATATATCTCAGATTTAGGCTACTTCCAATGATATATGATATTCAACATAGACCAATTACACTGCAAACTGACTGACAGCAAATTAATGGATTACAACTACAGTCCTGCTAGTGGATGCTTGAACTACATCAACAGTGGTGTTGAACTAGTAGCTATGTTTAAGACATGTCACCGTAGATAATAGGTTAAGCAACACATGCATGGCAAGATAAATATTCAAAGTATCCAGACCTGGAAAACATAGACGCCTTCAAAGTGGAAGTGCAAGAGTCGCCCCCAAGAATGATACAAATGGAAGCATCAACATTGGCCCAGCAAAGACGCGTCTCATCTTCAAACTAACTATCGATGCCAATGCTTTTGTCTTCATCAGCTATGAGACGGGAATGATATTTGTGGTTTGATCTTGTCTTTTGTGTTTGCCGTCCAATTTCACCTATCACTGTTTGTTTCTTTCTGTGTTTTTATCCAGCACCACAAATATTCAACTTTCCCTGATCCGTCAAATCTCAAAGGACGTGATTCACTAGCACAATTATTCTTCTGAATTCGTCTTTTCCTTGCTTTCGATTTCTTCTCTACCTTTATCAGCTCTGCAAATCTCCTGGTGACGACTATAGGAAGAGAACCATGATTTTCTTATTGAAATCGTCCTTCTTAGCAGGTCCCGATAAAATCATATATGACGGCAATGTGAACAATATAGCCTCTCAGCAATGTTTTATATTTTTCTTTACTTTGATGCACCCAGCCTTGTACGCCACCTCCTATTGCCGTATTCACTGCTTCCCAGTCACACGTTATCACCAAATGTTTCCAGTGGTGAAGCAACTCCCTATAATCCAAGGGTTGTGGCACTTGTACAAATTTGTCACTATTCTCCAAGTCACTTGTCTTTCCCTGTAACAATAAACTTCAATCTGGTTGCCACGATTATAAATAAAATTACCTCTTTTGTATTATCTGCTATCTGTAACGTCTCTGATGCCAAGTGCGACTTCCTTTAGAAACGGTGCCTTGTAATTAGACTTGTCCTAGCACCCGATAGTTATCTTTTGTCCTGCTGTCGCACATATCTCTTGTTTTAATTCCAACGTGGCACTACAATCTGTGATCCTAGTCTTTTACTCTCTTCTCCAATATGGGTCGATCACAAGCAGCTCCCGACAAGTTTGAGGAGAGACGTCTTTCCTAGATATAATTTCGACTCCTTATATTGCTTTATGCGATTCACAAAGTTTGTCATATTTGTGTCAGGTGTCTGCGCTAGAGAAAGTATTCTTGTCTTATTCGACTGGTCTCTCTCCAATTGTCTTTTTGTGAGAAAGACAAACAGATCTCAGCTCCTTTGCTATAGTATTTGTCGGACTTGTCTTTGGCGCGACTAACTCCAAATATTTCCTCCTTTTAAAATAAGCCAGGATTTTGTCCTTCTCAATAAAGATGGGCCAGGATATTACTCTAATTGACTTTCAGAGTAATCATCAAATCTGTAATTAACTTCCAAAATTTGGCCAATGGCCATTAAATTTTGGCACTACTCCAATCCGCAAAAAAATAAAAAATAAAATCTTTCTCCTCAGGTGAAGTAATTGATCTTCCCAACAGGCTGGCAAGATCCAGGCTCTGATACCACTGTAATGAGCCAAACTAGGTCTGACTCAAAACCCCCAAATTTCTACCCTAGGTTTTCAGCCTTGTTTAATTTTAAATTAAACTTGTAAATTTATTCTGAAAATATGAAGTTCCAGCACAATATTAAACTGCAAAGATTAACCAGCTTTTGCATTTATTCAGGAAAGTTGCAATAATACATCAACTATGGCAACTTATAAATTCAATGATTTTGCATCAATACAACAGCTTTTGCAAGTCTACAAATGATGGCTGCAACAATAAACCTGTAGATGAAGATGCAATAATAAATCAGCTATTGCACCTTTGAAATTTCTCCAATAAAGCGCCTGTAGAAACCCTGGATGGATTTCTCCACAATCTCCAGCTAGGGTTGATCTTTCACAACCGAAACTATTTCTCAAGAGTCTTCAAACCCTCGAGCCCAAAAGCCGAAGCTAATACCACACAAGTATGAGAGAATAGAATAATCCAAGACCCCCTCAAATGAGCTCATAAGATGCTTTTATACTTTCCTGGGACTGCTCATGCACTTTTCCTACCAATGTGGGATAAAAGATATATTTTTCCCTTTTTAACTTAAGTCCCCACAACAATAAAGTTAAATATTTTAATTTAACTTTATAACTTAACTTTATTGATAAAATAATTAATAATCGCATCTGATTATTAAAATCTCAACTCAATATCATCAATAATCATTGAATGGATAATATTTGCGACCCACTGATGATCCTGATCAGGTCCAGCTGACTTACTATAAATAGTAAGTATCCCAAATAACACATGAAAACTCATCAGAATCTCCTGAAACTGAAATTGTCTAGGCCAAATATTCACAAGATCCCTTGTACTGGTTAGCCTACAGAACCATGGTAAGATTAGGCTAACAACAATGTTATTCCATGTGTGCTAGAAAGGGGACATTACAAACACTTGCAATAGGTGACTGTTTCCAATAAGCACTCCAGAGGTGCTAATTGAAATGCAAACAGTTTTATGGCGCCCACCGTGGGGCAATGAGGCACAAAACTTAAAGAAAAATCTAAGGCTTTTTATGTCACAGGAATGACAATCTGGTGTCCTTGGTCCCCAGTCGAAGAACCTGATCTTGCTCCAGCAACTCTGCAACTAGATCTTACATACATTGGAGGAGAGCAAACCTACATCATCAACAGTCTACTTATCTTCATCTTTGAAAAGAATACATCACCTGCTCAGTGGAGAGCCGCAACCATTCCTCTAGACGAGGAAGAAAGAAAGGCTGATCTTGCAGTGGAGAGGCCAATATTACCACCTCCTGCGTGGTAGTAAGCATCCTGGCTCACCGAGTATATTCGAGGAGGAGCAATCCTCTTTTTCAAGAAGACATCGAAGAAGCATCCGACACAGAGCAAATCTACGAAGAGGTTCGAGAACACTTTCTAGAAGAACCACGGCAAGAACTTCCTGCTCAAGCAATGGCCAACAACGTTAACATCAATAACCACAATGGCTGTAATAACATCAATGGTAACAATGGCAACGACAATGGCAATAATAGCAATGGCAATAAGGGCAATGGTAACAATCTGTTTGAAAATGGCCGAAATGCAAGGAATGTAAGACGTCCTACCCCATTGCCATGGGGTAATTACATAGGTCCATTGGCCCTACAAGGTCACCATGAACTTCCCAACGGATCACGGAAACACTTCCCAAGATTCTACGGCGACAGGGCTCGACACCCCGACGAGCATATTTCAACGTTCACAATGGCTTGTTTTGTTTTGTCCGTTCCACATGAAAATACGTCATTCGACTCTTTGTTGAAACTCTTGAGGCAAATGCTGTCGACTAGTTCAATCACTTACAACCAGGAATCATCAGAAATTGGGAGGACATGAGTGAGAAGTTCTTGGCAAGATTCAAACCTACTGAAGATAGCCATCAGCTGTTTGCCCGGTTATCTAACTCTAAGATGGAGTCCACATAATCGATGAGGGAATTCGTAGCGAGGTTTAACCGCCTCGTTACACGTCTTTCCCACACTGTCAATCCATCAGATGAGATTCTGATGAGCAGTTTCATCAACACCCTTCCCTCAGAGATAGCCTTTTTCATAAAAGGAAATCACGAAGAGGACTTGGTAGTCGCACAAGAGAAGACTATCGAGCTCGACGATCACATGATCACCACGGGAAAGATGAAGGACGATGCTATTAGATCGCTGGTCCAAGCATCAGCAGATCCATTGCTACAAAAGGTAGCAAATGAGGTGACAATTTTGAAGAGACAGTCACCCAGCCAAGGTCAGCAAGCACTGCCCACACCACTATTGTATCAACAACAACAACAGTACTAGCCTCACCAGTAGTACCTGCCTCAACAACCATATCAACCGAAGAGGAATAATTTCCAACCTTTCAACAACTCTAAGCCTAGATTTTCAGGACCTCCGAAAAGACAGGTAGAGGCTGAAAAATCTAATGTGTTCTGCTATTTCCATGACTCAAATGAACACACCGGATCCACATGCCTTGAGAATCAAAGGATGAATTAGATCATGGGATATGCCAGAGATGCAGCTCCAAGCACAAGTTTTGTACCTTCAAATGCGAACGTTGTCTTACCACAAATAGACAACTTCTATGGCGACTCCATAGCGGGATACTTTCATAGCGAACCTATAATTCAAGAAGAAGAAGACTACCGTCAGTACTCTCTAGCTGTCAACCATGAGAACATCTTGACGCCTATGTTCACACATGCCAAGCACTTCAAAAAGCACAGAAAGACGAAGAGGAGAGACAAAAGTCGAATGAAAAGGGAAAAGAAGCTTCCACTTCTAATCCCAAGTCTACACATGAGGACGTCACACCAAATACTCAAGATCCGCCTTCAACGAATTTTGACATTGTGACATCTATGATAAAGACAAAGGTACAGATCTCACAGCTGGAGTATCTCTAGGACCATCCCGATCAACTAGATTGGATTCTCAAAGTAGTATAGAAGCTGACTGCCATACAACCCACATTGCTGGAATCTTCCGTACCAGCGGGAGAAAAGCCAAAACCCTTGTACATATCTTTGTATATGGGAGGGTACAAACTTAGTAACTACATAATTAACTCAGGGGCATCAGACAACGTCATGCCTTTACAAGTCATGAACTCTTTGGGGCTATCATGCATAGAAACTCACGACAAGTGTTATTCACTTGAGTCAAACCCGGTGCCATTGGTGGGCCAATTGAAGGATGCTCACGTAAGATTGGTGTCCTGCCCAGAGAAGAAGATCATGATGACCATTCTCATAGCTGACATTCCAATCAGTTATGGAATGATCCTAAGCAGAAGCTTCTGCAAGGATCTTGGAGGGGAGATTCAATTGGATTGGTTGTACGCGACAATCCCATTGAAGAAAGGTAGCTTCAAGTTGGAACTAGAGGCTAAGTCAAGATTCACGGTGGTGAAATCTCATGACCCCCAAGCACAAGTGCTACATCAAAATACGGGTCACGGCACATATGCCATGTTGTCAGAAGTAACCAAAGAAGAAAAAAGTTTTGCACTCTCCACACAAGCATCAAATCAAGATTCAAGAATGTGGATGATGCAATTTGACGGCAGTTGCTCAATAGCAGGATTGGGAGCCGGAGTTATCATCACTTCTCCCGAAGGTACCTTATACCCATTTGCTTATCGCTTGCAGTTCACTAACATGAACAATACACGGAATACGAGGCGCTCATACTAGGCCTCAAAAATGCAAGGGATATGGGTATAAGATTCCTTCAAGTCGAAGGCGATGCAAAGTTGATCATCCAACAAGTCAGAGAACAATATCAAGGAAAATTCACCTTTTGTCTTATTGACAAACGGTGTGGAATGCGATCAATTGGTTTGAAGCATTCAACATTAGGTACATACCACATGAACAAAATAGCAGAGCGGATGCCCTCATGGTATCGGCTGCTCTTTTCATGCCCCATTCTAACTTCCGTCAGAATGCCTTCACTATTGAGCTCGTCTACAGGCCGGCTGTCCCCGACAACTGCGACAATTGGCAGATCTTGGATGATGATGATGACATCAAGGAGTTCCTCTACATGGGGGACAATTACCAAGAACTATTCTTTGAAGGTAGTGCTTCTCCTTTCAAAGAATCTATAGTGGAAGATTCTAAAGCCACAGAATTCGGCATCATCCAACTAACTGGCAATAATATCCCCAAGGGTTTAGTATCCTTTGAGGATATATTTGATAGACATGATAGACATGTTCAGGATCAAAGAAATTCTAACAAGACGTCAGCTGATTACCAACAAGTCAACATTGGTACAGAAGATAAGCCTCGGCTTGTCAACTTAGGCAAATGTTGCACTGCAAAGGAAAGCAACAACTTCATCTCCCTATTCAAGCAATATCGAGACGTCTTCGCGTGGTCCTATGAAGATCTGAATGCATTCAAGCCAAAGGAATTGTCCCATACAATTCCACTCAAGTCTAATGCCAAGCCTCTTAAGCAAAAGCAAAGACACTACAACCGGTGTGTCCAAGACACAATCTACGCGGAGGTAAAAATGATGGTGGATGCGAGGATCATATTCCCGATCCACTATTCTACCTAGGTGTCTAACATAGTTCCTGTCCGCAAGAAGAACAAAGAAATTTGGATCTACGTGGATTTCAGGAACCTGAACCAGTCGTCGCTAAAGAATAATTATCCTTTGCCTATCATGGAGCATACATTGCAAACAACAACCGGTTCGGAGATGCTGTGATTACTTGACGGTTTTTCCGGGTACAACCAGATTGCAATGGCCTTAGAAAATCAACTCAAAACGGAGTTCACTATCCCTTGGGGAACGTTCGCCTATGAGAGGATTCCTCTCATCCTCATCAACGCCGGTGCTACTTTTCAGCGAGCCATGGATTTGGCGTTTGGCGTGTTAAAGGACAAGCTGATAGTCATCTATCTTGACGACCTTACTGCATTCTCAAAGAAGTGGCGAGATCATTTTCAGCACTTAGTAAAAGTGTTCAAGAGGTGCAGGTACCATCACATATCATTGATTCCGAAAAATTCCATCTTCGCAGTGACAGAAGGCAAGTTGCTAGGCCACATTGTCTCCAAGGAAGGGACTCGAATAGACCCTAACCGGGTTGATGCAATCAAGGACCCGACTCTCCCTACAAATAAAACTGGGGTACACTCCTTTGGAAAAGTTTACTTCATACGGAGATTTGTACCCGACTTCTCGGAAGTGACCAAACACATCTCAACAATGATGAAGAAAACTACCGTCTTCAAATGGACCAAAGGAGGAAGGAAGGCGTTCGAGAAAATAAAGGAAGCCATCTCAGTAAAGCACCGGCGTTGGTTCGACCCAATTTCGATAAAGAGTTCATTCTTTATTGTTATGCGTCGGAACATACTCTATCTGCCATACTAACACAGAAGTTGAATGAAGAGACTGAGTCACCAATTGCTTTCATGAGCAGCAGCATCAAGGATAGCGAGTCTCGGTACTCCCAGATAGAGAAAAATGCATATGCGATTGTGAGGGCTGTCAAGAATTTCAGATTCTACATCCTAAACTCTAACACCACTGTCTATGTTACAGACTCCGCGGTCAAAAGTGTCCTTACTCAACAGGAGATGGGCACCAAAAGAGGCAACTAGATCGCAAGAGTCCAGGAATATGACTTGGATATCAAGCCTACCAAGCTCGTCCGTGGGAGAGGTCTATGTCAACTCATGGCAGAAGATGGTAATCTAAAGCACCAAGCTGTTGATGGCATCCCAGGAATGGAAATGGAAGAAGACCTCCCATTGGTCTTACTAGTTGAATCTGCTCAAGAATGGTACACAAAATTGTGGTACTTTCTGACCTACGGGGAATGCCCAACACACTTGCGTAAGCAACATAGAAGAACCTTAAAGCTATTAAGCACAAAGCTATGTGCTTAGAGGAAATGTTTTATGCAAGCATGGGCTTGATGGAACGTTCCTACTATGCATCAGTAAGGACCAACAACTGCGGTTGTTGGAAGCATTTCATAACCAAGCACACTTTTCATGAAGGGTTACTGCGTTCAAAATCCTGCGGCATTGTTGTTTTGGCCAACTTTGTTCTGCGATGCATATAACTTGGTGCACAAGTGCACGTTGTGCCAACAATTTGTTGGTAAACTCAAGTTGGCAACCCTTCCACTAAGGCCGGTGGTGTTAGATGCTCCATTCCAGCAATGGGGCATAGACTTTGTAGGGCCCATCAACCCACATTCTAGTAAGGGACATGTGTGCCTCCAAAATAGACATCCACGTTTAGTGAAGATCTGAGATCCACAAATTATGGAAGTTAATTAGACATCCTCAATTAGTGGGATCTGACAATGCATGATCTGTGGGACATGGAGTTAACTTGGAAAGGGGCATCAAGTTAAATCCAGTCACATTTAATGCCTTTCTGGAGGCTAGGGCATCCTTCTTAAGGTGCCTTTACAACTCGCCACTAGTCAAAAGTGTCTCTATCCATTCGTTGACTTCTTCAGCCTCTAGGTAGTTAATTCTTTGCAAAATGATGACGTGGCGCTTTAGCATTACTTTTCCTGTCGTGAGCTGATGTTGAAAGTCTATACATTGGGCAACTGCCTCATCAAACTTGGTAGACAAAGCTGCCACTTTGGCTAACTTGCAACCATTGGGATCATCGAGGAAGGTGTTGTGGATGACATCTCTAAATTGATTCTGCACTGTAACTAGCTCAATGTACTCTCCTCCCTCATGCTGATATTCTATGTGAGGGAAGAATATTACCAATGTTCTTGCAAAGTTGATAATGTTTGTGACAACCCGTCAGTCGTCAATCAGCTCTACTGAATTAGCATTGTAAGCTTTCACCTTGTATGCTAGTTGTTCTTTCCAAGCAAAAAGATGTTGCTTGTTCTCTTCACTGAAGACTGATTGATACGCCAATTGCAAGTTTGCAATTGTGGTTTCATTGTCTGGCCTCTTTTCTCCTATCTTTTGCTCCAATTGTTGAATCTTTGTGCGGAGTCCATGTGCTCTATCCCGTAACTGGTATAGATTCACCAATATACATCGCCCTCTGAGAACAAATTCCTCCACTTGATCTCTCAAGTGTTTTCCATATGTCATCAATTGATGATGGTTCTGCTCTGCGGGAAGATCCAGCAATTCTTGTGGTAAGGCCGAGACGTTCATAGTGTCGTGCATTAAGCTGGAAATGTACATCCTCAACTGTTGGTTTTCAGCCTTTAAGGGGTCTTTGTCCTTTCCATCCTTAGCCATTCTCTCTTGGACGCTCACTGAGGCGATTCTGAGAAGGTCTGCCTCCACCTGACGTGTGGTCTTTCCGAGGTTAAGTTTGGGCAACGTGAAGTCCTCCACTTGTACCTCATGTATGCTTTTATCCTCGGGTGGGGCAGCAATCTCTATGATGAACTCAATTTCTGCATTCCTTTCCACGTGAACTTGCTTCTTCAATTTCTTTGTCAGCATGTCTTGTAGGACATGATCAAACTCTGTGAAGTCAAGGTCGTAGGAAGGCCTTTCCCTCTTCCTTCCTAGGAAACCCTCAAGACAGATAGAATCTCGGCTAGCTTCGCTAGAAGAAGGAATATGGGGGCACTGAATGCCTAATGAATGAGACTATGTTGGAGTGACGTCTCTTGATGGAGAGTCCAAGTCGATGGGGACTTGTGATTGCTGTGATGGTGGTGATGTAGGTGCCTCTGTTTCTATCACAAGTACCGTTTCTACTGCTGCTGGCTCTGTCTCTACAACGACTATCTCAATTATTGGCTCGGGGGCAGCGATTCCCATGACTATCTCGGGTGTGTGTGTGGTTGTCTTCACATATAACCCCTGTGTTCTTCCTCTTGTATGTCCTGACATCCGCATCCCTTTGGGAGGATTGCTCCACTGCTTCTGCCTGGGCTTCTTCCTTGACGTGGAAGGTAGTGTAGACTAAACTGGTGGCGGCTCTATTCTGGGAAGTACTACCCTCCTTGCCCTCTTGCTGTCTAGGTAGAGTTGATTGTTCCTCACAATTCTACTCGTTCTGTCCTCTATAGATGGGTTTTCCTTTGCGTACCAATCCACTCTTTCAAGTCGTTGTGAGTCCACTGAATCTATGAAGAACGAGGGGAGAATGACTTCCCCTTCGTCATCGGATAGGTCCTCAATGTCTTGTGACATAAAGTCAGCAATTTGTGAGAGAGTGAACCATCTATAGTTCCTTCTTCATACTCCATACTCATTGTCACAATTGACCCAGTAATCTTCCATAGAAGATTCATATGCTGAGTGTTGCTCAAGATGCGCCGCATAGAGGCCTCTGGGATCATATGACCTTCTCTCAATGAGGTACTTGAGATTGAGTCTCATCGTTTCTTGGCTCATCAACTTGGCATCTACCGCTATTCTACATCTGTAGAGTCCCATCTCAATGGGAAAGTTTGCAGCTGGCTTCTTCTTCAAGCGTAAGTGAGCGTGAACTTCGGCCAACTGCCTTAGGAATTCCATCAAAACTACCCTATCTGAAGGGTAGCATGTCATAATGGCTGGGTGACCATTGTAGCCATACATGTGGATGTAGGTGAAGGTGGGGAATTGGATAAACCAATCCGCCCAGTCCACCATTGCCTCCTTGGCTGCTTGTGAAATACGCACGTGCATCTCATGGTCTAGGTCTCTTACAGTGTGCATGATGAAGAGGTCACTTGTCCGTTTGAATTGTCGTTCTGCTTGAGTAAACTGAAGACGTGAAAAGTGTTCATGGACCTTTTGCACACCTAAGGTCCCCACATTGTTCAATGTCCTGAACTTGCTTTGGAAGGCAATCAGGTATACCTGGTAGGAACACATGTGGAACCTATGAGCCTCTAGAAACCCGATAATTTGTTGGTGGAGTGTGTCACTGATTAGGGTGGCCCAATCGTAATGTTTTCTTTTGCTGATAATCTTGGCAATGACGGAGTACATCCACGACTAAAACTAATTGCCCTCTTCCTGTCCAATGATTCTGCTGAGTAGAGTGATCAACACTGCATACTCATCTTTGAATTCTCCTCATCCAACCAACTTAGGCAAGCTAGCCTTTTTCACTTTCAGCCATTTTTCTGCCATTATTCCTTGGCATTTATTCTTGGCTACCTCGAATGCTTTGTTGCATTCTATCACTGGTATGACCACGTTGGTAGGGCATGATGGAATATCAAAACATTTTTCAATGTCCTTTGGTTTCAAACTGCAGATTACTATCCCATCCACTGATCTGATTTCTCTCCTAGTAGGATTGTAATGCTTAATGCAAGCGATTACAAGCTCCACATTCTGTAATGTGATGGGGATGGACGCAGCCTAAAGCAACCCGAATTCTCTATGTTTTGTAATGTGATTTATTTCATGCCCTCCAAGTCTTCTGGATCAACTACTGGATTCACTTGATGTAAGTCTGTGTTAGTCGTTTTTTAGGAAATCATGGTGCAAGGCCGTCTTGGTCTTGTATTACACATGAGAGTACTACATCTTGAAAAACATAAAGATTGACTGTGCACACGACCCTATTTTGACAATTTTCGAAAACCCCTAAAATTAGTGCCTGCCAAGAAGTATTTTTCCGGAAAAAGTCTGGCAAATGGGTTTTGTTCGTGCTTCAATGCTAAACAAACCGAATTCCTCATAATTTTGATTCCGAAACTTTTTTGGAAAAATACCCCCAAAAATAGGGGCAGCAAGTTTGTTGTTTATAGAAAATTTGACAAGATGGGTTTTACTAGAAAATTATCCTGATCATGCCGAGTTTGTCAGATCTATGGTAGCTTGCTGATTTGTGTGACATGCAAGAAAGCCTAAGACAAGAAAAGAGGAAGTAGACAAGAGTTGGATTGGAAGTTTATAGCTATATTCCTGAGAAAATCTATCTCTGAATCCAACCTCTGAGAATAAATCTTCTTTTGCCGCTAATCTTTAAAATATATTGAAGAACAGTCAAAAACCCTTACCAGATCTTAAAAGGATATCCTTGAGAGCTATTTGTTGTTTTGACTTCAACCTGCAAAAGAAATAATGAAAAAGGGGACACCTAGATTTGCTCTTTAGTGATTCAAGCCTGAATCCTTGAAGTTTGGGCGCCAACACATGATTTAAACCTGATTTGGCCTGATCTGGAGTTCAAAAAGTTGATTTTCACTAATCGTGGGATGATTTGGCCATGTTTGCCTCCAAAATATCTTAAATGAAGTCAACAAACCTTGTCTTGACCATTTTAGGCGCCCTTTTTGAGTTTGAGTACCTTTTTCTCTATTTTGCAAGCTAAGGTGTCTCTGTTTGATCTTCACTCCTAGTTGATCGGTTGATCCTGAGCAACTGCTGATAGATTCATTCTTGAGCTGGAACCATGCTGAAGAGATGTACATGGGAGATGTTAAGTCAACAAACTAAGTTTGAGGCTCCAGAAGACTGGGCGCCTTTCTTTAGCAGGGGCGCTTTTGCACTTGCCTTAGTCAATTTTCAATGCCTGTTCTTCAATTTCTCCATTTCAGACCCTTTATGCTTTCATTTGATATCTCCGTTGACTGACAAGTCGAACAATCTTGCTTGACGATTCATCAGGTGACTAGCTCAGTCTTGAAAAGGATGACTGGTTTCTCAACTCCTGAAAGTCAGTTTTAGGTCTCAAGAAGCAAGGGTACCTTTCTCCAGGAGGGGTGCTTTTGACTTTTTGACCAGTAATTTTGGAGTTATAAACTACCACATTTGGATCTCTATCGTCAGATGATTGCCTTGTCGTCAAGATCAATCAACATAGAGAAGATCATCCTGGAGGTCCTTCGGCAAATTGACTGCATCTGAATGCCCAAAAGAGAGGGCGCCTTTCTTTAGCAAGGGTGCCATTTTCAAGTAGGGGCGCTATTGGCATTTTGAACTATGTTCTCCTTGGTAGAATTTCCAGAGTTAGCCAAATTTTGGCCTTTTTCAGTTACCAGAATCTCCTTTATCAAACAACATCTTTTTTATCCTTTTCCGCCATGGTTGTGTCGTTGAAGCTTTTGAAGCTTAGCTTTCGGCACCTGGTACTAGCCATTATGCCATTAATGGTTGCGGAGCTCCTAACTTTGTTCCTGAAAAACAAAAATAGACCCACCAGAGTAAAACATGTCTTTTGATGATTCTAACTTGACTAGTGTGATCGTGAAGCCGATTAATCCTATCAAAATCATTTTCAATCATTTCCGAGAAGGTCCTATTTTCAGGGGTTTCCCTAAAAATAGGGGTGTGAAACCCTAATTTTCAATTTTTTCAGAATTTTACACATATGTTCCTTGATAGAAACCCACAAAGACTTTATGTTTGGTTTGACCTAAAACAGACTTTTGACGACATTTTTACATGATTTAGCTTAATTTAAGTAGAATGCCAAAAATTTATTTTGCATACAACATTAGGCTCCGTCTGGTGACCATGTCGGATACCTACGGAATAGGAGAACCGAGAATCTCAAGTTTTGCAGACCAGTACTCTTGTTAGTTGGGTAACGGAGTCAGGACTTTATTTCCTAACACACCTAAAAATTAGAGTTCACCTATTTTATTGGGCTCACCAATTTATTCACCTACAACAAGACTACTTAAGAAATCACCTAAAACGCGACGATACTGTACTGAACGGGGAAACACATAACAACATAATGTTAAATCAAAGAAAAATATTTACAATATACTCACCTCATCTCCGAAGGGATGAAATGCTTCAAGTATTGCCCGCTGTAGGGCAATGGAAAGAGCCTTCCATCTGAATGTGAGAGAATGTAGGAATTCTCTCTTGCAATATCATGGATCAAGAACGGCCCCAGCGAAAGGGAGTCAAATTTTCTGTGCATTTCCTTTGGTTCGTGTTTGTTGTCCCATAACAGGACTCTGTCTCCAATCTCAAAGTCTCGTTGTCGAGCCTTCTTGTCGAAGATCTTCACTCGCTCTTGGTGCTGAGTGATTTTATCAACTATCTCCACCCTCTCTTCTTGAAGTTTCATTAGACACAAGATGCACTTTTCAATGGGATCTTGTTGATGTGGTTTTGTGACCATACCAAACAGCGAACAAAATAGTTTGGGCTACTCCGTTCTCTCTTGATCAAAGTATTCCATGCGCTAAGATTGCGAGAAAGTTCGCATGTTCAACTCCAAGGTTCCTTAAGTGCGAATAGACCCAGTTTGGTTGATGTGTATTGCTGTGTTCGTACGAGGGGACTTACACAATTGTCCAGATTTCTTGCAGTTAGCAGCTAATGTATGATTTTGAAGGGGATTCTCATGTGTATGATTTGGCAATGTGGTTCTTTTCCTAAAACTAATCAGAAAGTGCGGAAAGTAAAAGGGAAAGGGCCTAAGAAATTTGTACTCTATTCTAAATGCAGGGTATATGGGGCTTCGTTTCAATAGACTTCAACCAGATTTCGCCTAGCCTCCGTCGGACAACCTCAGCAAAATCGGTGCAATCTTCAAAGGGGATAGCAAAAGATGTTCAAATTATGACTTAACATGCATACACCATCACAACGACGCATATAAGCATATAAATCACAACCGAAGTTAAACTCAATGTAATGTCCAGTTGACCACACAAGGCGAACTTATCATCAACAAGTCGCGAGTGGTATGGAATAAAGCGAAGCTATCTCAATAAAACACCACACACTAGAGTAAGCTACTTGCATGAACTAAGCTACTTGGATACGAAAGGAAGAAGAAACCTTGCTAGCATTTCATGACAAGACGAATTCCATCATCAATGAAAAGATCTATTATCATAAAATGTGTTACACAACAATCTCTTCAAAAGTTTTCAAAGGGAAAACTTTCTCTCTTCTCCAAATTATGCAAAAATGCTCTACAATCTAGCTCTAACTCTATCTCAATTCTAGCTCTGATCTAATCTCTGATCTCTAATTTCTAATTCTAATGCCTTACAAATGAGGGGGACTCCCCCTTTTATAGCTAGCCAAGTCCCAAAAGACGGCTAGGGTTACAATTAATAGAGTGGCCAGAATCGTGCCACCTCAGCCCTAACCCTAAAAACTGCCAGAATAGGGAGTGGTACATTAAATGAATCAAAGATTCCCACTCACTCCCAAAAATAGCAAATGCAATAAATGCTCCATATTAGTCTTCTAGAAGATCCTCGTCGGTAGTGTGTTCCCATTCGCCCTCTCTCACTGCCAACTCCACAATCTGCTAAGTACGGCCTCAACCTCCTGAAGCTGAAATCGGTGGAACACAATCCAACTGAAACTCTAACACCGTGACTGAATGCTCGTGCCTTGTACAAGATTTTCTCCAAGCAGCTAATGAGTCCTGCGTGTTCTGGATCAAAGTGGAGAATGTAGCAGTATTCTCAAAGTCATCCTGTACAAAGGTCTTAACATCTGCAAGAAGGGAACCAGCAAACCCCTCAAATTATCAAGACTTATCTCATCTGGACTCAGCCGCCTAGCAAAGATGGCCTCGAAGGTGTTCTGAACTCCATCTATGATATTGGCCATAGCCCTATGTACCCTGGCTGAATCCGCCTGTGCTGCATCGAAGAAGCCACGCCCTGTGATAGCCGAAGAATACCACCGAGAGAAATCATATCGGTCATTCGCCTGAATGACACCTCCATCAATCAGCAACTGCAATGGCACATGCCTTAACACCTCAAGACGCTGGATCACCTTACTCTGATAGATAGAGGCATCGCCCCAAGCATGATCCACCGCATCCATCCGTGTCAAAATAGTAGAGGCCTGTTGAAAGGCAAAGGCAAGGTCCTCCATAAATTTCTCTGTCTCAGTACGAACTCCTGTGACCCATTTATCTGCCTCTTGTGCCATCTTCCCCAACTCTACTAAGCCGCTGATCGATTCTCTAGGAATATCTGCTGGAGGCTCTATCACTGGTACATCCTGCCCTTGAGAACGAGACAACTGCTGAACATATCCGATTAAGGCCTTGTGTTCTCGTTTCAACTTCTTATACTTCCCTTCTTTCTTGAATAATCTATCCTTGAGGCAAGGAAGGGTTATCACCTCCTCAACAATCGTACTTTTGATAGAGCGTCCCAAATCCAGAGTGGTGACCACGTAATTTTCAGGAACTGCTTCATTCTGGTCACACTCGACTCGTGGGACAGCAACGTGAAGAGTACGAGAGCCATCCTCATCGGTGGAGATCTTCGAAAATTTTCTTGCCTTCTTCTTCGGTGGAGGAGCACCGATCCGATTCAAAAATTCTTCCATCTCAACTGCTGGATCAATCTCCTCACTCGGGCTTCTTCTCATTCTATCCTTTAGCCAATCGGGCACCTCATACAGTATATCGAAGGGCTGCTGCTCCTGTGCCTCGACCTCTCTAACCTGTTCAACTTCTTCTTCATTCTGGCGAGGCTCATCGTCCTCAAGTGGCTGAGTGTCACCTGACACTATATCATCATCGCCATCGTTCATGGCCGCCTCTAACTCCTGCTGAAATTGAGGGTCAGTAATAGTCCCCTCATCATCCTGCTGATCCTGCTGATCAACCCCAATAGGTACATTGGCACTCTGGCCAATTGACTCCCTCCGTGGAGGCTGAATATCATCCTGTACTACCGGTACCTGATTCATTGCAATTCTCTGATCAGCAAACAAAGACACTTCCTGTATGCTTGGAGAACGTGTCTCCAAAGGTGCTGCCACTGTGACTCGTGGAGGCTCTGGCTGAACTAATTCTTTCTTTCGGGACTCTGGTCCTCTTGTGATCTGCTTCTTTCTTCCTGTGGTGGGCGTCCTGTGATCTCCCATCAAGTTGTAAGTCAAAGCAATTGACCTACTTTTCAATCTGTTCACCTTTCTATCAACCCATGCCTTGGTGAATGTCATAATCGGGATGGATAGAGTATCCAAATCAGCAACCTCGGGCTCTGACCAATCCACAGGTGGAAGTGGAGTATCTCGAACTGCTGCATAATCCGGGTGGACTACATCCATATCTTCGCTGACCTGGTCCGGAACTGGAACTACCTCACACTCCCTGATCAGAGTAATCGGCAACCTAGAGAACATTCTCTTCCTCACTTCAATCTCATCAACCGCATCAGCCCAATAATCCTCAATGGTGGCCTTATGTTTGAACTCCTCCAACAGAACCCAATTGATGTTATGGTGCGGGTCATAATGCTGTCGGCTTGTATGATATGAGAAATGATAAAATTGAAGCTCATTCTCAGCTTCTCTAGCCGCCTGTATCGAAGGACACCTCATCGAGTTGCCCATCCTGATTGGAAACTCTATCCCTCCTTTCTTCTTCTTCTTTTGGATTTTGTCCAAAGGCTAGCAAGCTGGCATCTAGATATCTCCAGCATTATTATCTTATCTGTTGGGTACTTAGGCAGCCTATATGGGTACGAGGAAAAACCTTGCAGCCTAATGTATGAAAATCTCGGAAATTGAATAAACCAGCACCCATACCTCTCAATCAGCTCTTGTGCATTTCTAGAGATTCTGTGCTGTAACCGCTCCTGAAGCAGCCTCGTGATGTACATGGTGAATGAATCGTTGACACGCTTGTAGTAAGTTGTGCTCGACAGGTGCAACTGTGTACATGCCTCATGGATTTTGAATTGATGAGAGCCACAACCGATGGGTTCCTTGTAAGAGATCCCCCTGTACCTCGTCATTCGTGCCAACATATAAATAAGGTAGGAGCTCATGTAAAACGTTTTAGTCCTCCGCAAGCTCAGGAGCTGCTCATGTATACTATCGCTGATCATCTCAGCCCAATTGACATAATCCTTTCCCTCTAACACCTGGTTGATATAATAAAACATCCAAGGCTCAAAAATGTAGGACTGTGGGCAACCACCAACCCTGCTCAGCAACATGATAAGATCACAGTACTCCTGTTTCAGGTCCTCTGCTATGATCTGTTTCGGCAACTTCGTTCGAGAAGGCTTCGGAGTGCTCATCCAGTGAGTGTTAATTGTATCCATGCACCGTTCAAAAGCAGAAGCATACATCCGCTCCGCTCGCTCCCTGGACTTGTAGATCATGTTTCTGTGCACCGGGATCCCGAAAGCTTCACCAATGGCGCGAGGAGTAGAGATTGGCAAACACTTGGCCATCGGTGACATGATCGGCGTTTCCTTCTTATAACAGTTGGCACCTCCATCATCAGCTCGAATAGCGAATAGGCGGCGAGAAAACCGCCCATTTTACTATACAATCCAGCGGACGATGTTGTCGCGGTAGCCGATGACTTCCAATTCAAATGCTTTGATGTAGATGTTTCGGGTTGTGAGCCCGGTTACATTATCCGTCAACTTGCCCGACTTTGAAATAAGCCGACTCGGCATGAACGTTTTGCTGAGCTTCTTGATCACAGCTTGTCTGGAGGCACCATTGTCCTTTCCGGTTGTCCTCGCTTCAGCCATCTGCAACATAACAAACATTCATCAGCAATTAAATTTAATAAAATAAGGCATGATATAGGGGCTGCAGTTGAATTCTAGAAGCTGCAATATCTTTCGTGTTTGCAAACCTCAGCTTCTTCTCTTGAATATATTCGAATTCCAACACTTAGAACAGATTTCTAAGTGAACTCTGATGATTTTACTTCACAATCAGCAAATTGAATGACCTTGCATCAGCAATCAGCAATTTTAATTTCTATGTCTTTACACTTCAAACCAGCAATCTCACACTTGCAAGTCCGTACTTTTAAAGTTCTCAACTATTTCAACTCAATACAAGGCGTTCCTTTCAACTCTACTTAACAAATCAGATTTCAGCCTCAAAGCCGTACCTTCTCAAGCAACTATGATCTTCAGCAAACACTCCCTTAATGGCGTACCTCTTCAGCAGCTAGCAACTTCCTTAATCAGCAACTTAAGGCGTACTTCTCTTAGCACAAATTTAATCAACTCCCAAGTGCGCCTCCTCAGCAAACTTGCACTTCTCAGCAAAATTCAAATTCTTTCAAGCCTCAGCAACTCACTGCAATGCTTCACTCTCAGAGCAAGTTCGACTTCCAGCTGTGAAAACAAGTGAAAAACCTCTCCATTTTATAGCTAAAACTCGAATTCTAGAAGAAGTTAATTTTAGCCAGTGCCATTAAACTCCACTACTCCACTTCAAGAATTCGAATTTTCCCTCTCTGGTGTTTCTGACACTTGTCTCCAGTCGTCGGGAATATTTATTCTTCTAGAAACTTGACTTTGATTGGCGTTTTGGATTTTACTTTCGAAAATTAAATTTAATTCATCTTCTTTTAACTCACCAGCCGGAGCTCTGTCACTTGAATTCGAACTTTTTAACTTCATCATCTGCTTGGAAAATTCATCTTCGAAGAATTTAAACAAACTTATCTAGGCAACTCCCTTCAGATTCATCATTCGAAGAAAATTCATCTTGAAAACTTATTTTATCCATTTTTGCCTTAAAAAATTTAAAATTCTCCCTTAGGAAAATTCACAATTCAAGCACTGATTAAATTCTTCACTGAAAAAGTGTCGGCGAAGCTCAGAAGACTTGGAAATCCATTCATCATCACAAATGTTCAGTACCCAGAAGCAAATTTTCTTCAGAACGCCTCGAATCGATGGGTACCCAACGAACGGGTTCATTTAAATTTTCGAATTTTGAACCTTAGAAAAATATCATTTCCATCATTTTAAACTCGTTCTTCGCCTGCGATCACTTTGTGTAGCTCTGACCTCTCGAAAAAATTGAAGAACTTGAAATGTCCCCATCTCTGACTTCATCACTGAGAAAAGTTGCTCGCCTCGGAAAATTTTATCAATTGAGTTCTAGGCATATTTTCAATAATCTTCCTTAGAAAATATTTTAAAATCCTCTTGCACCTTCGAAAACTTGCCTTAGAAAAATTTTATTTCATTTGCCAGTGGAGAGAAATTTCTATCAACTTCATTTGGAAAATTTTATATTCCCGGCACGCCTCACTTCATTTGTATTTCACTCCACACTTGGAAAATATTTATTCAAAAGCCCAACGCCTTAGAGATTTTTTTTTTCAACACTTAGCAAACATTTTATTTTCTCCCTGAGGCGCCTAGCATACTTCAAAACATTTCAACACCTATAAGATTTTTTTTAAAATCACCATATAACTCCCTAGGCGCACACTTCATTTTAACTCTCAACACCTTGAAATATTTTCCACGCCTTATAACTCCCTTGCTCTAGGCGCACACTTCACACTTAACACCTCCAACGCCTAGCAAATATTTTCTAACACCTTATAACTCCCTTGCATTTGGCGCATACTTCACACTTAACACTTCTTGGGCGCATTTTAAGTGTGGAGGAGGATAACGTACAAGCCTTCACCATGCTAGGTAACACTTTTCACCTTATTTACCCCTTGTATTTACCATTTACCATTCAAACATGGGCGCATTTCCTTGTAGGAGGAGGACGAACTTGCAAATGCCTTGACTTTTCAACTTCCGTTTTTTGTCTTCATGTGAGCTCATTTGGGCGCATTTAGGAGGGTGAGGAGGACGAGCATGCAAGTTGGGCGCATTTTCATACTAGTGGAGGATGGGCGCATTTTGACCCCTGAGGCGGATTTCTCATACTTAGAAACTTTTTCAACCTTTTCCTCTTCCATTTTGGGCGCATTTGGACCCCTGAGCAGGATGAAATTCTGTTGACTTTCTTTGACTTCTCTCACCCTAGGCGCATTTTGCCCTGTGTGGTGGATGAACTTGTATCTTGAATTTTTTTATGCCTCTTCATCAATCTGGGCGCATTTTGCCAGGCCTGCTGGACGAGACTCCAGACTTAGACAAGATTTTCATCATCCTCGCCAGCCTACGTGCCCTGCTATTTATAGTAAGTTCTCTGAATTTGTACCTCTGAAGCTCGGAATGGCCTGAAATTTCAAACATAGCTTCTTCATAACCTTTTCAACCTGTCGACACTGCAACTTTTAGTCACCCTGCTATTTATAGCCTGTTTCTGAAGGTGGCTTACTAAAAATAGTAAGCTCTTGATTCTGATAGCTCCCAAGCTCCGATCGACGTGAAATTTGAATGAGGCGATCCTCTGCAATGACTTCAACTGGTACGACAACGGCCCGCTTTATCGTGATTACTATTTTTAGCACGTTTCAATTTGACTTACTATAAATAGTAAGTGCTCCGTTTTGACTTGAAATTTCTGGCGGATGAAGAGCGGTGATCGCGATGGATTTTGTCCGGTTTTTCGAAGATTTTGACTTTTGATGCCTATTTTAGGCTCGAGTTGGAAACCTAACTTGTCTTGCATCGCGTATCAAAGATCTCGTTTGCTCTAGTTTTTCGACGCTGCGATCATTTCGTGATCTGAGCTGGCGGGAAGCGGCTGGCAGACACACACTAAAAATAGCAAGTTCCTTCGCGAGTGAGAATCTCGTTTGCATGTTACATCGTTCGCGAAGGTCTCGAAAAACCCATCGGGGAATCACGACATGCAAAGAAAAAGCTTGACATGCAAACCCTAAAATAGCACCGGTTTGAATCACGAAAGTGGTCATGCGACTTACATGTTATATAATTCTGAAGGTCACCGAAAACGGAAGGAATATGCAGACATGCAAAAGAAAATCTCTATATCTGCACCCTGAAATTCGTGCCGGAAGCCGGACTGCTAAAAATAGTAAGTTATCCGTTTTTGCTCAAATTTGGCATGCAAGCAGTCTGATATACTCTGAATGCCGTGTGATGATCGGAATCTCAAAAATGCTGACAAATTGCCCAGAATTGCAGACTTACTAAAAATAGTAAGTACCTCGGAATTTGATGAAGACTGGCTGGAAGCCCGCTGGATGTCTGCTGACAACATTGTTAAGTTCAATTTTCAATTTACTGACTTTACTTGACCTTGAATTGACCAGAAAAGATGAAACCCTAATTTTAGACTTGGCCAATATTTGGCGTTAAGCTCAATGGCGGACACAACCCCGAAGCGGACACGAGGAAAGAGCGAGGCGAGAGAGGGAGAAAGCCAAGCCAAAGGCAGGAGCGGAGCAAAAATTAGGGGTCCCCATCTTGAATGGGGCGATATTATCGAAAAGGTCTATGGATCTCACCGAATTCCTCGTCTTCTATTGCGGATGCCAGCTGCAAAGCGGACAACTCTAGAGTGATGGGTAACACAGCTTCTATGCCATATAGGATCGTGAAGGGTGAAGTGTCGATAGCTCTCTTGGGCATGATCTTATCAGCCCAAAGAGTGTTGTACAACTTTAGGTGCCAAGCTCGTTGATTGGAATCAACCATCTTGCGCACAATCGTGACTATGTTCTTATTAGACGACTCGGCTTATCCGTTGCCTTGGGGATAGTAATCTGAAGAGTGGGACAATGTGATGCCGTAGTCGAAACAAAATTCCACCAACTCCTCTGACGAGAAGCTTGTAGCATTTTTCGTCATGATCTTTCTTGGTACTCCGTAGCATGTAATGATGTTCTCTTTGAGGAAGTTACACACTACTTCAGAAGTAGCTTGCTTTATAGGAATCGCCTCAACCCATTTAGTGAAATAGTCTGTCGCCGTAAGGACGTAGACATGTCCCTTGTTGGAATGTGGGTTGATGGGACCTACAAAGTCTATGCCCCATTGTTGGAATGGAGCATCTATTACCACCGGCCTTAGTGGAAGGGCTGCCAGCTTGAGTTTACCAACAAATTGTTGGCACAATGTGCATTTGTGCACCCAGTCATATGCGTCGCAAAACAAAGTTGGCCAAAAGAACAATGCCCACAAGATTTTGAATGCAGTAACCCTTGATGAGAAGTGGCCACTGCATGCTTGGTTATAAAATGCTTCCAACAACCGCCGTTGTTGGTCCTTACTGACACATAGTAGGAATGTTCCATCAAGCCCACGCTTGTATAGAACATTTCCTCTAAGCACATAGCTTTGTGCTTGTAGTTTTAAGGTTCTTCTCTCTTGCTTACCCAAGTGTGTTGGGCATTCCCTGTAGGTCAGAAAGTACCACAATTATGTGTACCATTCTTGAGCAGATTCAACTAATAAGACCATTGGGAGGTCTTCTTCCATTTCCGTTCCTGGGATGCCATCAGCAACTTGGAGCTTTAGATCACCATCTTCTGCCATGAGTTGACATAAACCTCTCCCGCACACGAGCTTGGTAGGCTTGATATCCAAGTCATATTCGTGGACTCTTTCAATCCAATTGCCTCTTTTGGTGCCCATCTCCTGTTGAGTAAGGACACTCTTGACCATGGGGTTTGTAACATACACAGTGGTGTGAGAGTTTAGGATGTAGAATCTGAAATTCTTGACAGCCCTCACAATTGCATATGCATTTTTCTCTATCTGGGAGTACCGAGACTCACTATCCTTGAAGCTGCTGCTCATGAAAGCGATTGGTGACTCAGTCTCATTCAACTTCTGGGTCAGTATGGCAGAGAGAGTATGTTCTGACGCGTAACAATAAAGAATGAACTCTTTATCGAAATCGGGTCAAACCAACATTGGCGCTTTACTGATGGTTTCCTTTATTTTCTCGAACGCTTCCTTCTTTGGTCCATTTGAAGGCAGTCGTCTTCTTCATCATTGTTGAGATGTCTTTGGTCAGCTCCGAGAAATCGGGTACAAATCTCCGTATGAAGTTAACTTTTCCAAAGGAGTGTACCCCAGTTTTATTTGTAGGGAGAGTCAGGTCCTTGATTGCATCGACCCGGTTAGTGTCTATCCGAGTCCCTTACTTGGAGACGATGTGGCCTAGCAACTTGCCTTCTATCACCGCGAAGATGGACTTTTTAGGATTCAATGATATGTGATGGTACCTGCACCTCTCGAACACTTTCACTAAGTGCTGAAAATGATCTCTCCGCTTCTTTGAGAATGCGATGAGGTCATCAAGATAGACGACTATCAGTTTGTCCTTTAAGTCGCACAACGCCAAGTCCATGGCTTGCTGAAAAGTAGCATCGGCGTTGATGAGGCCGAAAGGCATCCTCTCATAGGCGAACATTCCCCAAGGGGTAGTGATTGCCGTTTTGAGTTGATCTTCTTCAGCCACTGCAATCTAGTTGTATCCCGAAAAACAGTCAAGTAATGACAGTATCTCCGAACCGTTTATTGTTTACAATGTATGCTCCATGATAGGCATAGGATAATTATCCTTTAGCGACGACTGGTTCAAGTTCCTGAAATCTACACAGATCCGAATTTCTCCATTCTTCTTGTGCACAGGAACTATGTTCGAGACCCAAGTAGAATAATGGATCGGGAATATGATCTTGGCATCCACCATCTTTTTTACCTCCGCGTAGATATTGTCTTGGACACGTGGGTTGTAGTGTCTCTACTTCTACTTGAAAGGTTTGACATCAAACTTGAGTGGAATTGTATCAGACAATTCCTTTGGCTTGAATGCTTTCAGATCTTCATAGGACCATGCGAAGACATCTTGATATTGCTTGAATAGGGAGATGAAGCTGTTGCTTTCCTCTGCAGTGCAACATTTGCCTAAGTTGACAAGCCGAGGCTTATCTTCTATACCAATGTTGACTTGTTGGTAATTAGCTGACGTCTTGTTGCTAGAATTCCTTTGATCTTGAACACGTCTGTCATGTCTATCAAACATATCCTCCAATGATACTAGACCCTTGGGGATATTGTTGCCTCTTAGTTGGATGATGCCGGATTCCATGGCTTCGGAATCTTCTGTTATGGATTCTTTGAAAGGAGAAGCACTACCTTCAAAGAAAAGTTCTTGGTAATTGTCCCCCATGTAGAGGAACTCCTTGATGTCATCATCATCATCAAAGATTTGCCAATTGTTGCAGTTGTCGAGGACAATCAGCCTGTAGATGAGCTCAATAGCGAAGGCATTCTAACGGAAGTCAGAATGGGGCATGAAAAGAGCCGCCGATACTGCAAGGGCATTTGCTTTGCTATTTTGTTTGTGTGGTATGTACCTAATGTTTAATGCTTCTTGATAAGACAAAAGGCGACTTTTCCTTACTTGATATTGTTCTCTGACCTGTTGGACGATCAGCTCCGCATTGCCTTCAACTTGAAGGAATCTTATACCCATATCCCTTGCGTTTTTGAGGCCTAGTATGAGCGCCTTGTATTCGGCAGTATTGTTCGTGTTATTGAACTGCAAGCAATAAGCAAATGGGTACAAGGTACCTTCGAGAGAGGTGATGACAACTCTCTCCCGAGCCTACTGTTGAGCAACTACCGTCGAATTGCATCGTCCACATTCTTGAATCTTCATTCAATGCCTGTGTGGAGAGTGCAATACTTTTTTCTTCTTTGGTTACTTCTGACAGCATGGCATATGTGCCAGGACCTGTACTCTGATGTAGCACTTGTGCTTGGGGGTCCTGAGATTTCACCATCGTGAATCTCGACTTAGCCTCTGGTTCCAACTTGAAGCTACCTTTCTTCAATGAGATTGTCATGTACAACCAATCCAGTTGAATCTCGCCTTCGAGATCCTTGCAGAAGCTTCTGCTCAAGAGCATTCCATAACTGATTGGAATGTCAGCTATGAGAATGGTCATCATGATCTTCTCTGGGCAGGACGCCAATATTACTTGAGCATCCTTTAGTTGGCCTACCAATGGCACCGGTTTTGATTCAAGTGAATAACACTTGTCATGAGTTTCCTTGCATGATAGCCCCAAAGAGTTCATGATTTATGTGACATGCAAGAAAACCTAAGACAAGAAAAGAGGAAGTAGACAACAGGTGGATTAGAAGTTATTAGCTGTATCCCTGAGAAAATCTGTCTCTGAATCCAACCTCTGAGAAGAAATATTTTTGTTCCTCTGATCTTCAAAAAATATTGAAGAACGGTCAAAAACGCTTGCCAAATTTAAACCACACCCTTGAGAGCTATTTGCTGTTTTGATCTTCAACCTACAAAAGAAATAATGAAAAACGGGACACCTAGATTTGCTCTTTAGTGATTCAAGCCTGAATCCTTGAAGTTTGGGTGTCAACTCATGATTTAAACTTGATTTGGCCTGATCTGAGTTCAAAAAGTTGATTTCCACTTATCGTGGGATGATTTGGCCAAGTTTGCCTCCAAAATATCTCAACTGAAGTCAACAAACCTTGCCTTGACCATTTTAGGCGTCCTTTCTGAGTTTGAGTACTTTTTTCACTATTTTGCAAGCTGAGGTGCCTTTGTTTGATCTTCGCTCCTGGTTGATCAGTTGATCCTGAGCAGCTGCTGATAGATTCGTTGTCGAGTTGGAACCATGCTAAAGAGATGTACCTGGGAGATGTTAAGTCAACAAACTGAGTTTGAGGCTCTAGAAGACTGGGCACCTTTCTTCAGCAAGGGCTCTTTTGCACTTGCCTTAGTCAATTTTCAATGCATGTTCTTCAATTTCTCCATTTAGACCCTCCGTGCTTTGATTTGATATCTCCGTTGACTGACAAGTCGAACAATCTTGCTTAACGATTCATCAGGTGACCAACTCAGTCCTGAAAAGGATGACTGGTTTCTCAGCTCTTGAAAGTCAATTTTAGGTCTCAAGAAGCAAGGCCGCCTTTCTCCAGTAGGGGCGCTTTTGACTTTTTGACCAGTGATTTTGATAGTGAATGACGAAGTGCCAATAGCTCTCTTGGGCGTGATCCTATCAGCCCAAAGAGCGTCGTACAACTTTTGGTGCCAAGCTCGTTGATTGTAATCAACCATCTTGGGCACAATCATGACTATGTTCTTATGAGACGATTCGGCTTGTCCGTTGCCTTGTGGATAGTGTTGTACCCAAAATAATTTTTTCGCATTCTGCTTAAATTGAGTTAAATCATGTTAAACTGCCATCAAAAGTCTGTTTTAGGTCAAACCAAATATAAGGTCTTTGTGGGTTTCTGTCAAGGAACATATGTGTAAAATTTTGAAAAAATGAAAATTAGGGTTTCAAACCCCTATTTTCGGGGAAACGCTTTAAAATAGGACCTTCTCGGAAATGATTGAAAATGAGTTTGATAGATTAATCGACTTCACAATCACACTAGTCAAGTCAGAATCATCAAAAGACATGTTTTACTCTGGTGGGTGTATTTCTATTTTTCAGGAACAAAGTTGGGAGCTCTATAGCCATTAATGGCAGATGGGCCAGTACTAGGTGCTGAAAGCTAAGCTTCAAAAGCTTCAACGATGCAACCATGGCGGAAAAGGACAAAAAAAGAAGCAGATGTCAGTTCTCAAAGAAACTTGTCTTTGTGAGATCTCTTCAGCTCCAACCTAGCTTTGCAATGACCCTGTCAGCTAGCCTACAAGACAAGTCAAACAATGTCAACGGTTGATCGTCAGAGCATACAAGATAGAAGGGTAAATCAGTGAGCTTCAAGGTAAAAGCACCCCTACTGGCCAGGGGCACCCTTCTTGTTGAGACACCTGATGAAAGAATCAACAACTGCTTTGTATAAGGCATTTGTTCAACTCCCTTTCAGCCTCTCGATCAATCCGACGACACGTTCACAAGACCTATCAAACAGTCAAAGGCTGAGATCAAGCATACAACGCCAGAGATAGAGACTGAATGAAGAACAATTAAAATGGCTAAGTACCAAGGGAAAAGCGCCCCTACTGAAGAAAGGCGCCCAGTCTTTTGGTCATCCAGTTGCAGTCTATTTGCTCGGAGACCTCCAGGATGACCTCCACTTCGATCGATCTCGACAATGAAACCACCGATGAAGGCAACAGACAACTCAATCAACTGATGCCGAAGATCAAACTAAGCCAATTCACAGCATGAATATGATCAGTCAACAAGCCAAAAGCACCCCTATTGATCAGGGGCGCCCTTGGATTTGGAGGACTTAAACTAACCTTCAAGAGCTGAGATACCAGTTATCCTCTCAAGATTGAATGGATCATCCAGTGAATCGTCAAGCAAATTCATTAGACTCACCAATTGACAGTGATGTTAGATCAAAACAATAAATTGCTCTTAAGAACGTATTTTCACGATCTGACAAGGGTTTTTGACTTTTCAATATTTTTTGAAGATCAGTGGCATAAGGAGATTTCTTTTCAGAGGTTGAATCCAAAGATAGATTTTCTCAAGGAGACCGCTAATAACTTCCAATCCACCTCTTGTCTACTTCGTCTTTTCTTGTCTTAGGTCTTCTTGCATGTCACAGAAATCAGCAGGCTACCACAGATCTGACCAACTGGGTATGATCAGGATAATTTTCCAGTAAAACCCATCTCGACAAAATTTCCAAAAACAACAAACTCGCTGCCCCTATTTTTGGGCGTTTTTCGGAAAAAGTCTCAGAATCAAAAATCTGAGGAACTAGGTTTGTTCAGCATTGAAGCACGAATAAAACCCATGTGCCAGATTTTTTTCGGAAAAATACTTCTTATTTTTAGGGTTTTTTGAAAATTGTCAAAACAGGGTCATGTGCACAGTCGATCTTTAAGTCTTTCAGGATGCAGTACTCCCAGGTGCAATACAAGACCAAGACGGCTTTGTACCATGATTTCCTGAAAATGACTGACACTACATCAAAAGAACCCAGTGGTCGATTGAGAGGATTTGGAGGGCATGAATCAAATCACATTACAAAACATTGAAGAATCCAGGTTGCTTTAGGCTGCGTCCATCCCCATCACATTACAGAGTGTGGAGCTTGTAATCGCTTGCATTAAGCATTACAATCCTACCACGAGAGAAATCTGATCAGTGGATGGGAGGGTAATCTGCAATTTGAAACCAAAGGACATTGAAAAATGTTTTGATATTCCACCATGCTTTACCAACGTGGTCATTTCAGTGAAAGAATGCGAAAAGGCATTCGAAGCATCAAATGACAAATGTTTGCAGAAAATGGAAAAATGGTGGTTAAAGGTGAAAAAGGCTAGCTTGCCCAAATTAGTTGGACAAGGAGAATTCAAAGACGAGTATGCAATGTTTATCACTCTACTCGGCAAGATCAGTGGACAGGAAGAGGGCAATCAGTTTCAGTCATGGATGTATTACATCATTGCCAAGATTATCAGCAAAAGGGAACATTACGATTGGGCCACCTTGATCAGTGACACACTCCACAAACAGATTACCAGGTTTCTAGAGGCTCATAGGTTCCACATGTGTTCCTACCTGGTATACCTGATTGCCTTCCAAGGCGAGTTCAGGACATTGAACAATGTGGGGACCTTAGATGTGCAGAAGGTCCATGAACACTTTTCACGTCTCGAGTTTACTCAAGCAGAATGACACTTCAACCAGACAAGTGACCTCTTCACTATGCACACGGTACAAGACCTCGACCACGAGATGCACGTGTGTATATCACCAACAGCCAAGGAGGCAATGGTGGACTGGGCGGATTGGTTTATCCAATTCCTCACCTTCACCTACATACGCGTGTATGGCTACACTGGTCACCCCGCCATGATGCCACGTTACCCTCCAGATATGTAGTTTTCATGGAATTCCTAAGGCAGTTGGCCGAAGTTCACACTCACCTACGCCTGAAGAAGAAGCCAGCTACAAACTTTCCCATTGAGATGGGACTCTATAGATGTAGAACAACGGCAGATGCTAAGTTGATGAGCCAAGAAACGGTGAGACTCAATCTCAAATACCTCATTGAGAGAAGGTCATATGATCCCAGAGGCCTCTATGCAGCACATCTTGAGCAACTCTCATCACATGAATCTTCTATGGAAGATTGTTGGGTCAATTGTGACGATGAGTATAAGGTACAAAGAAGGAACTATAGCCAGTTTAGGCTCTCACAAATTGTTGGCTTTATGTCAAAAGACATTGAGGGCCTATCTGATGGTCAAGGGGAAGTCATTCTCCCCTCATTCTTCATGGATTCAGTAGACTCACAACCACTCGGAAGAGTGGATTGGTATGCAAAAGAAAACCCATCTATAGAGGAGAGAACGTGTAGAGTTGTCAGAAACAAGCAACTCTACCTAGATAGGAAGAGGACAAGGAAGGTAGTACTTCCCAAAACAGAGCCGCCACAGGTTCAATCTACACTACCTTCCACGTCAAGAAAGAAACCCAGACAAAAGCAGTGGAGCAATCCTCCCAAAAGGATGCGGATGTCAGGGTACACAAAGGGAAGAAAACAGGGGTTACATGTGGAGACAGCCACACACACACCCAAGATAGTCATGGGAATTGCTGCCCCTAAGCCAGTGATTGAGATAGTCACTGTAGAGACAGAGCCTATAGCAGAAGTAGCAGCAGCAAAAAAAGTGCCTGTGATAGAAACATTGCCACCTACATCACCACCATCACAGCAATCACAAGTCCCCATTGACTTGGAGTCTCCACTAAGAGACTTCACTCCAGCACAGTCTCATTCATCGGGCATTTAGGGGCCCCATATTCCTCCTTCGAGCGAGGCCAGTTGGGATTCTATTTGGCTTGAGGGTTTCCTAGGAAGGAAGAGGGAAAGGCCTTCCTATACGCTTGACTTTATAGAGTTCGATCATGTCCCACAAGACATACCGGCAAAGAAATTGAAGAAGCAAGTACATGTGGAAAGGAATGCAAAGAATGAGTTCATCATAGAGATTGCTGCCCCACCTAAGGTCAGAAACATACATGAGGTACAAGTTGAGGACTTCACATTGTCCAAACTTAACCTCGGAAAGACCACACGTCAGGTGGAGGCAGACCTTCTCAGAATTGCCTTAGTGAACGTCCAAGAGAGGATGGCTAAGGATGGAAAGGATAGAGCAGCCTTAAAGGCTGAAAATCAACAGTTGAGAATGTACATTTCTAGCTTAATGCACGGCACCCCGAACATCTCAGCCTTGCCACAGGAATTGCTAGATCTTCCCGCAGAGCGAAACCATCATCAGTTGATGACATATGGAAAACACTTGAGAGATCAAGTGGAGGAATTTGTTCTCAGAGGACGATGTATACTGGCGAATTTATACCAGTTAAGGGATAAAGCACATGGACTCTGCTCAAAGATTCATCAATTGGAGCAAAAGATAGCAAAAAAGAGGCCAGGCGATGAAGTCACAATTGCAGACTTACAATTGGCATATCAATCAGTCTTCTCCGAGGAAAACAAGCAACATCTTTTTGCTTCGAAAGAACAGCTGGCAAACAAGGTGAAAGCCTATGATGCCAATTCAGTAGAACTGATTGACTACCGACGGGTTGTCGCAAATATTATCAACTTCGCAAGAACGTTGGTAATATCCTTCCCTCGCATAGAATATCAACGTGAGGGAGGAGAGTACATTGAGCTAGTTACAGTGCAAAATCAATTCTGAGATGTCATCTGCAGCACCTTCCTCGATGATCCAGATGGTTGCAAGTTGGCCAAAGTGGCAGCTTTGTCTGCCAAGTTTGATGATGTAGCTGCCAAGTGTATTGACTTTCAACAGCAGCTTGTGACAGGCGAAGTAATACTAGAGTGCCACGTAATCATCTTTCAAAGCATTAATTACCCAGAGGCTAAGGAATTCAACAAATGGATAGAGACACTGTTGACCAGTGGTGAGTTGTAAAGGTACCTCAAGAAGGACGTCCTACCCTCCAAAAAGGCATTAAATGTGACTAGAGTTAACTTGATGCCCCTTTCCAAGTTAACTCGACATCCCACAGATCATGCATTGTCAGATCCCACTAATTATGGATGTCTAATCTGACTTCCATAATTTGTGGATGTCAGATCTCCACTAAACGTGGATGTCTATTTTGGAGGCACACTTTGTAATAAAGTTCACTTTTAGTTTAGTTATAGTTAACTAAATTAGTTTCCAGTTGACTCTTTGTTTAGTTTCAGTTAACTGAAGTAGATTTCCAATTAATTGTTTGCTCACCTACCTTTAGACATAGGAATAAATCTTGTTGATTGGCAAGAACTGTTTGTTAACTCAAGGATATTTTAGGGTTGCCTACTCCTTTGAGTTCTATAAATAAGAGCCTTGGGCTCATTATTTGTAACCTTTACTTAGTATGCAGAATTGTTGCACCATTGTTGCCAACAAGTTTGAAAGTGATTATTTGTTCACTCTTGGATGAGAGTTAATTGGTTTGATGAGCAATTGTGTATGATTTTGTGCCTTTGCATGTCCCAATTCTTTGTAACTCGTTGATGAAATTTGAAGAAGAAAATCAAAAGGCGCTTGCATTTTTTGATCCAAATATTTGAGTTCTTTTCAACGTTTTGTGTTAATAGCTTGCTGTTCAATCTCCTCCTTGGACAGGGGTTCCTCGGATATTTTGTCATTAACAGTTATCGTGTGATGTTGTTTAATGAATTGTCGTTCAACCTACACTTCATACAGGGGTTCCTTCTCCTTAGCAAGTTTGTTAGCCAAATTATCGTGATTTGTTGTTTCTAGTAAGTTGTTTCTTAGCCTATACCTCGAATAGGGGTTCCTCCTCCTTGGCAAGTGTTAGATCCAACTTACAAAACCCCTTTACCACTTCTCCAAGATGGATGTATTATTGGCACACGAGATAGAGAGGCGGAGTTTGATCAGATGGGATTCAGTGATGAGAGGGATCAGCCCTCCACAATTGCATTGATTAGTGCAATTGGCTTTATGAGGTGGTGTTAGTAGCACTCTTCTTCCAACCTTGGCAATTGGAGTATTGTCGGGATACCAACATTTGCAAATGAGTTAGGAGATACTCATCTTTTATGGCAGTTGTTTGGGTCCATAACCCACAAGCCCAATGATCAAATGCATCGATGGTGGCAGTTGCGACATATAGTGACAAGGTTTGTCAAGGATGGAGGATACCGTTATTTTCGATTAGTGTAGAGAATTGATCTTAGTGCATTCCACTAGAACATTTTGGATCCTGGTAGCTCGTCAGATTGTGACTTGGTTATTGTCTCTTATGGAGGCAGTACTATTACTCCATCATGAGGTAGTGATTCAGGTAGATGGAGTTGTAGCCTATATGGGTTCATTTGGGTCCCTGACATCGATTTGAATGCACTACTCCATCAGAACCACAGTGCATTGCTTCACTTTTTCCGACATGATATTGATTGTATTAGTATGGGGCAATTAGAGATTTGGTGCAGGTGGCCTATCATGCATCATAGAGTGATGGAGAGTGGTGTAACTAGTATGCCTGGTTACAATTCTTGTATTGATAACGCATTGTTTGAGATGGGTGACGATAGGACTTATGACAATCCACTTTTTGGGCTAGGTAGTGCTTTTCTAGTTTGATGTTGGTGAGACTACACTCATTGGACACTCGGAGACTCCTTGGTGTATGAGTGTTGTTGGACATGGAGGCTACAGGCCATAGAGATTTGGAAGTCAGTTGACATCTTCTTTTGAGGGGGATACTCCCATTTCCAGGAATGATGCTATTCCTTTGGCAGAGTGTGCAGGGGACTTTGTTGGTCCATTGGTGAGTAGTATTATGCCTTTTGGGGCAGCAGGTAGCCAGGTGAGAATTGCTTTTCAGCGTGATCCGCTATGGGTGCATGGTGTTTGCATGGATTCCATGAGGTTGCTTCACAAGCTATGGTACACGGATGTCACTATCAAAGTGGAGCAGCAATGTGTTCAGTGTTGGCTTGAGGGTTACCTGCGTAACTACGTTTCAGGACAACAAAAGGCTTGGGTGCAATAGGTGATAGCAGAGTTATTAGGGAGTATTTGGTACGATGGAAGGACTTGCCGTTGGAGGATGCCACATGGGAAGGAGAGATGATACTTCAACATCCATCTTTGCAATTGCTTGGGGTCAAGCAATCCCGAGAAGGGAGGACTGTAATGTCCCTTCCTTAGGCAACTCAGACTAGCCGAGGTTGGCCTACTATTAGGGTTCCCGTAGGTCAGCAATATGGTTAGGGGACCCAATCGAGGGATGCAGAGCCTAGCCGGGAGTTTTACGAGCCTTTCAATTTGGAGTTCAGTTGTTGAATCCAGGGATAAATTGAAAATATTAAAGTTTGCTTTAATGGAATAGTAAAAGTGAATAGTAACAAAGAATTATAAAGTGAATAGCGAAAAGTGCCCCCATCCTAGTGGAACAAAGTTGTTTTTAAAAAGTGGCCCTTTCTTTTGATGAGAAAAAGACCCTTGAGGAGGAATATTTTATTATCTTTTATAAAAAAACTCATGGGATGTTATAAAGTGAATTTTGGGCTTCTATTTTGGCATTCATTTGTCATTTTTCATACCAGGACTTGCAGGTTTGAGCTCTGAAGAAGGGTTTCAGCTTGGTTTAAGTATTCTGGGAATGAAAACTCCCAAGGGCTATCGTGAATTGGACGAGAACCTAGTTCACCTTTGAGGAGGACCTACCTTGGGTCTTCGTTTGGGCTTTTCATTGGAGGAGTTTTAGGTGTTTAATTTTCAGGCTTGAGTTTGCAGCAATGTTATATCAGCATATTTCTTCAGATCAGGTGTAGCCATTCATAAATCAAGTCTCAACCAGGCCAATACTATCACATGTTTGCATTCTACTTTTGGCTTTACAATTTTTGGCCAAGTGCACCTAGGGTTTGTGGCACAATCATCATTGCAAATTTATTCCAGCCGTTTGACAAGTTTACATTGAGGATTTGACATCTTCCATACTAGCCGTACCATTTCTAGTTGGTGCACCATCATTTGGAAGGGGTTTCGTGGGCATTTGAAGTTGATTTTGGCAACCAATTTCATATCAGCACTTCCATAACAACGATCAGACCTGTAGCTGCATATTTCACATTCTATTTCAGTATTCTACCATTGTTATCATGCTCATATCAGCCTTTATACATTGTTTTCATGCTGGCATAGAACTGGTATGTTATTGGCATATTGGGTATTCAAATCTTTCATTTGTTTTGGGATTAATAGAGCTGTTACAGTCTGATAATTTTCATATCAGACATAACTGTCATTTTAATCAGACCTTATACCTTTAATTTAATGGCATAAATGGAAGTGGGTTTATCAATTTATGTTGTGTGATCATTTATATATCAGTTCTATGCATTTCCTTTATGTTATTGGCTTTGAAAACACTCAACCAAACATCAAAAGCCATCAAACAAAACTTATAAAATCAAAACAGCAGTCAGAAAATCAGAATTCATGAGTTTGCACAACAATTGTTTGACGAAATGTCAACACTCTGAAAAATGAATTTTTGGGGTTAGATTTAGGAGGGATGTCTCAATGGTTGAACAAAGTTCTTTCACCATTAATCAAGAATGAGACCAACAATGAACATTTCTTAGGAATCCAGTCAAAGTAGCATAGCGCCAAGGTGATGGTTCACTTCTAAGGCTGACTTGGAATCCTAGAATCATTTGGGATTCAATAGTTGTTGAAAGTAAGATCATCTATGATGAATATAGTACATTTAATCTATAATAGGACATTCCTCTAAAAAGTTTGTACACCATTGGATTATTCTTCTCCTTGGTAGTCTTTTGAAGATCATCTTTACTAGTGATCAACAAGATTATGTTTTGATTGGATGGTGCTACCAACCTTGGGGCCTAGAAATTTTTAAAATAGATATATTGAATAACATGGAATTACTTCATGGTGTGATAGAGTCTAACAAACTTGGTGAGTTCAATGGCATCAACATGAAGCAATGGATCTATGTTGAGACGCTCTACAGGCTTATTTGGGACCCTGGCA
This sequence comes from Sequoia sempervirens, assembly GCA_007258455.2. Classification (NCBI taxonomy): domain Eukaryota; kingdom Viridiplantae; phylum Streptophyta; class Pinopsida; order Cupressales; family Cupressaceae; genus Sequoia; species Sequoia sempervirens. The sequence goes on along the minus strand of VDFB02000016.1, from coordinate 6,636,572 downwards.
TCGACATGAAGGTCCGAACTTGCTTGTGGGCAAGCAATTTCTAGGAAGGGGAGATTGTAATAACCCCCTCGAGTGTCCAAAGAAATCAAATTTAATTATGCCATTTGCAGCAATATTGGGATGGTGTTTAGGCGATTTATCAATCTAACGACTTATGTATTCATCTGCCATCTATAATCCAAGCTATAAAATTGAGTTGGCATATTAAAAGATTATCAGGCTTTATATCTAAATATCATCAGCGCCATCGTGTCTTTCTTTTCACCTCTCCTTTCATTGCCTATTGACATTTTGATGTGGATGGGTAGAGGCCAGCAATTTTCCAGACTTGCTTTGACTCATGCATTGAGGACATTATTTCGTGAGAACTAATGCATTGAAGGGACTCGCATAATATATCGGGATTCTATTTATTTGAAAGGGCCGATAATAGTTGAGCCGCCTTATATAAGCCACATCATAAGGGGGATGGATTATTACTACTTGTGCAAGCATCAAGGGTCTCATCTTGGACAAGGCGGAAGTCAATTTTCTCTCTATTGATCAATTATTTGGCATATGGTCTGAATTATAAGAGCCAACAAATTTATTTAAGGAAGAGCAGCGACTAATTTAAGATGATAGCAATAACTATTAGAGCAGCGATTAGAGAAGTAAGAAGGCAGCCGTTATCCTAAAGGGGTGAGTGATTATATTTCAACAAGCCATAATTAATCTTAACTAAAGGACATGACTATTTATATGGTCATATCAATTCAAAGAGGTACGCCCCTTTTTGTTAAGGCATAGAGATATATAAAGAAAGCAAGAAATGTGAAGAGGATGGGCATGGAAGATTGCAGAATTATATAGTTAATACAACAGATCAAGTGCTCTTTAAGTGCCATGACCATCTTAGTGGAGGGAAGGATAAACCCATAGTAATGACACAACGCCCATTCATATCGCATGCATATATAGAAAAAAATCAGACACAACACTTAGATCAAGATGCATGAATAGAAGGCTTTCAATCTGAAATACAGTCAAAAGGCATCATCAATCACTTGAAGTTGAAGGATTACATCTGAGATAGTGATTCTATATATTTCTCAGTTTGGAATTACTTATTTATTCACACTTCATTTCAAGAGTCATATTAACGAACATAGCATCATTATTGCGATCTTATTATTTATCCGTATCAATATATGTTTATCCAATAATCAAGCTAGTGTGAAGCATTTAATGTTGCTCTTTAACAAATAAAAGTTGACAACATGTTTACATTGTCAAACTTTATTGGATTAAATCATAAAAACTATCAATCTTGTGACCTCCTAGGACCAACTCCAACTGTTGAATCCGGTGGGTGCATGGAGTAGTATATCCATCTGCATTTGTTACATTAAACCCCTCAAAGTCTTCAACCCTTAGACCTATCTTAGCCACTAACCCTTCATCAATGAAATTATGGGTGGCTTCGTTATCTATTAATACTGTCACCTTTTTCCCTTGTAGGACGCCTCTAATATGGAAAGAGTGATATCTTGATACTCTTGAAAGTGCTGCTAGAGTCCCTCCTGAGTGTTCTCCCTATATTGTCTCCTCATGCTCATCCTCATTAGTGATGCCCTCAGGTTTACCTTCTCCATCCTCCACATCATCATCAGAAACTACCTCAATATAGTGGATTTATCCTTTCCTCAAACACTTGTGACCCGGTACCCAAGGATCCCTACAAGTAAAGCATAACTTTTTCCTTTGGAGCTCATTCTTAGACTCATCCATCCTACTAGGCCTTGGTGGTAAGATCTTCGATTGAGGGACGACCTTGTGAAATGGCTTCCTTTGCTGCCCTGTTGGTGCATTTTTGGAAATAGGTTTATTCTTCACGGCAAAGTCCTCAAGGCTTAAGGTCCTTCGAATAGCCTCATCCAAGGACATTGGCTCAAAATCCCTCATCAACCCACGGAATGACTCTAATAACCTCTTGATGAACAAGAACATAAGTCTCCTATCCGTCACATCTGGAACCATAAGAACATGTCTTCAAAATTTTGTGACATAATCTTCCACTATCTCATGTTGCCTTAGCCATGTCAACTCCTTGAAATACAACTCCAGATGTCTTCTATCGAATCTTTCTATGAGCTTTTGTGTGAAATCGACATATGTAGCAACAAGGCTAAACCCTTGTGTCACAATGCCATGATGCCACCATCGTGCGCCACACCCTTTAAATGTAGAATGGAAAACTTGATTGCTTCATCTTCGGTCATAGGGCTGAGTGAAAAGTATGTATGTAACTTTTGAACCCAAGCTCATGTAGTGACATTTCCAGAACCATCAAATGTAGGAAGTGACAATTTACTTTGTGCTAGAGGTCTCTATTAAATCACTGTACTGGTTTCCTTCCATCATTCCTCGATCCATTCCTTGGTCTGGCATTATTGTACTGTTCATGGGAAATCTCCCTTCTAGTGATGGGGTCTAGCCTCATATACTCCTCTATCACATTAGCAAAATCATTTGCTGCCTGATGCTTCCCTTCTTCTTCTTGTGGTATGTAGAATCCCCTGTTCTCACTGTTTCTGAAACTGCTTGATTTTTTTCTTGTTTTTGAGCGTTTTTTATTTTTTTGTGTTTTTTTGCATAAACAGAAGAAATGCGACTTTGAAAGAAATTGCTTGTAAAAATTAAATAAAATATTACGAAGCGAGAAATGATGGAATCCACTTGATATTTTGATGCCAGATTGTTTATTGATCTTCTAGGCTTATTACATCTGAGATCGGATAACATGCAAATTAAAAAGCAACAACATTTATGTGAAAAACCTGATTATTGCAGCAATCTGAGATGCCCATGAAATGGTACGGCCATCATAGAAATCAACTTCTCCCTCCGTCTGATGTTTGCAAATGAATCCAGAAGAATATGCGCCCCTGTTGGTGAAGTCAGAATGCCCAAAAGAGAGGCGCTTTGCCCAATGTAAAAAGTACGGCCTTGTACTTGAAAGTACGGCCCTGCAGTAGCAAGTACGGCTCAGCAACAGCAATTAATGGATCTGTACGACCCTTGAATGGTGTGTCCAGATCTTGGAAAATGGACGCTTAGAATGAAGAACCCTTCCCGGAAGAGTTTCAAACCAAAACCCTAAAGATAACTCGAATGGTGAAACTCTGTGATAACCTTTGGATGAAGCTATCTCTCTGACAAGCAATAGATCAGCTGATATTTCACAGCCTCTGAACTGCAGACACTGAAGATGGTTCGTTCTCCAATGCAGAATGAAAACTGGAACCCTTGGCTCTGTTCTCAGAAGAAGCACTTGGCAAAAATTCGATTTCATTACATAATGATGTTCTTTCACAATGAAAAGCCTTATATTCTCAAGAGGGTCGACTTTTTCCCCAAAAGGCATCATTTAAATAAAGTTGAATTTTAACTTTTAATATTTCCATAGTTTTAACGCACTTTTAATTATAAAATATAATTGAAAAGTGGCCCCTTCTTCATGTTGGTCGACCCCTTCCTTTAAGTCACTTAAGTTATAATATTTAATTATATTATAACTTTATAATATAAGCCTTTAATTAATTAATATTTATTTTCGCAAACAAATATTAATATCTCTCTCAAAACAGGTCTGAATGACGAACCGTCTGAAGCCAGATGATAAGTGACTGAATCCGCATACGACCAAACCATACTGCTAAAAATAGCAGGGGTGCTCTGCTGAGAGTCTCTACTTACTAAAAATAGTAAGTCAAGCAAATGATGTCTGAATGACCCCGAAGGAAAGCCAAACTGAAATGATTCTGCAACTGAAGCCAAGCCAAGCCTCAACCAGACCCTCTATCCACCCTATCAGCCTACGAGGGTCACTACGAGGGTCACATAATAGGCTAATCTCAAGAACTGAGAGATGTCAACTGGAAGGGGACATTACAGTCCACCCCTCCTGAAATTGCTTGTCCTCAAGCAATCTCAACTCCGGATGCTGCAAAATCTCCTCGCTCTCCCACGTAGCATCCTCTATTGGTAAATCTCTCCATTTCACCAAATATTCCCTGATAGTCCTCCTGCGCAACTGTCTCTCTCTGTATTCAAGGATCGACTCAGGAACTAAGATCAACTTTCCCTCATCATCTAAGGGAGGTAATACTACTGAAGGTGCCACACGGTGTCCCAACGCCTTCTTGAGACGTGACACATGAAAAACATTGTGGACCTTACTATCCGCCGAAAGCTCTAGCTCATAAGCCACCTCTCCAACACGCCTCAGAATCCTGAAAGGACCATAATACCGCGGCTTAAGCTTCTCTGATCCACTCTTCCTAAGAGTAGATTGACGGTAGGGCTGCAACATGAGATATACCATGTCTCCCACCTCAAAAGATCTCTCTGTCCTCTTTTGATCTGCATACTACTTCTGCTGATTTTGTGCCTTAGCAATATTTTCCTTAAGAGCCCTCATAGTGTCTTGACTCTCCTGCAATAAATCTCCAGCACTAGGCACTCTACTGTCACTCAGTAGCAAATCCAGAAAATTAGGCGCCTCATAACCATACAACGCCATGAAGGGGGACATCTGAATGGTTATGTAAAAAGTAGTATTGTAACAATATTCGCATAAATATATCCACTTGACCCACACCTTTTGCTGCCCTGCAATGTAATTCCTGAGGTAACCTTCCACCCATTTGTTTACTATTTCCGTCTGACCATCAGTCTGCAGGTGGTAACTGGTGCTCAGTGTAAGCTCGGTCCCACAAAGTCTGAACACCTCCTACCAGAAGTGACTCAGGAACCGACTATCCCTGTCGCTAACTATGCTTCGAGGCAACCCATGTAACCTGAAAACCTCACGGAAGAAAACCTCTGCTACCTATGTAGCTGTGTAAGTGGTGGTGATTGGAAAGAAGTGGGCATACTTCGTCAGCCGATCCACAACTACATATATGCAATCATGCCCCTGGGCTTTAGGCAAGCCCGTAATAAAATCCATCGACAGGCATTCCCACTTCCTATCAGGAATCGGAAGTGGCTGCAACAATCCTGTCGGATACGTGTTCTCCTGCTTGTTATGCTGACAAACAGGGCACTCACGCACATACTGAAGAACATCTGCCTTAAGACCCTTCCATGTAAATCTTTCCTAAACCTATCTGTATGTTTTGAAGTACCCGGGATGCCCTGCTGTAGGTACATCATGAAAGGCTCGCATAATAGTGTTCTTCATCTCTGATCCTGGGATCAAGAAAATCCTGTTCTTGTAAATGATCAAGTCATTCACAAGTGTATAGCTGGTGTCCACCATAGATCCCTCAACAATACCGGATGCCCAAGTGTCCTTGGCATATTCTGCCACAATCAAATGCTTCCAGTCCTCTGCAATATGTACCATAGAACTCAGATAAGGCCGGCGTGAGAGAGCGTCAGCAACAACATTCTGGGTACCTTTGATATAGGTGATATCAAAGTCATAGGCCTATAACTTACTCACCCACTTCTGCTGACGATCATTTAAATCTCGTTGCCCCAGGAAATGCCTCAAACTATTGTGATCGGTTTTAATACAAAACTTACTGCCCACGAGATATTGCCTGAATTTTGCCAAGGCATGCATTATGGCCAGCATCTCCTTATCATAAATACTGTAAAGCCTCTCTGGTCCTCTGAGCTTCCTGCTCTCATAAACTATCGGGTGCTTGTCCTGCATAAGCACCGCTCCAATGCCCTCACCAGAAGCATCACACTGAGGCTCAAAAGGCTTCGTAAAATCTGGCAGTGCTAACACTGGACACGTAGTCATCAGCTCCTTGAACCTCACAAAACACTCCTGTGCCTCAAGAGTCCAAAAGAATGCACCTTTTTTCAACAAATCTGTCATAGGTGTTGCATGGCGTGAATAACCACTAACAAATCTGCGATAAAACCCACATAGGCCAAGAAATCCTCGCAGCTGTGTAAGGTTCGCAGGAGTAGGCCAATCTACGATAGCACGGATCTTTTCAGGATCCATCCGCACTCCCTCTGCACTGATGATATGGCCTAAATATAATAACTCAGTCATCCCTAAATCACACTTGGATTCCTTGGCGTACAAGGACTCCCTCTCCAAAATACTGAGTACTGCATCCAGATGAGCCAAATGCTCCTGCCAAGTCCTGCTGTAGATCAAAATATCATCGAAGAAGACAAGTACATATCTCTTCAGATGTGGGTGGAAAACCCTATTCATGGTGGACTGGAATGTCGCTGGAGCGTTGGTTAGCCCAAATGGCATCACCACAAACTCGAAGTGTCCACAATGACAACGGAAAGCAGTCTTCTCAATATCCTGCTCACGGACTCTAATATGGTGATATCCCGATCTCAAGTCTATCTTCGAAAAATAACAGGCACCATGGAGCTCATCAATAAGCTCATCTATACGAGGTATGGGATACCTGTTTTTGATGGTCCTCTTGTTCAGGACTCTGTAATCAATGCACATACAGAGTGTACCATCTTTCTTCTTCACTAGAACCACTGAAGAAGCAAATGGTGATTTACTTGGTCGAATGTGACCCATAGCGAGCAGCTCTTTGATAGTCTTCTCTATCTCATCCTTAAGCCGCTTCGGATGCCTGTAAGGAGTAATCATGACGGGCTTAGCGCCCTCCTCAAGCTCTATGATGTGCTCAATACCCCTATCTGGAGGTCTTCCTGGTGGGATGTCACTGAAAACCTTCCCATGCTTAACTCTCAACTGCTGAATGTCAGGATGATACTCGGTCTTATGCTGTCCATCCTCTATAGGTGTCAACGTGCACTCGGCAGCCCACTCAACCATGTCGTGATGCATAAGTCTCTTCATCCGACGGAAAGAAATGGTCCTGACGTTACTGTCTCGGATTGCCTTCAGAATATGAGTCTTTCCATCCACATCAAACCGAATCTCCATGTCTTTGAGACAAAGTGTGACTTCCTCAAGGGAATGAAGCCACTTCATGCCCAAGACTAAATCAATATCTCCCATATTCACTACGTAATAATCAGCCTTGAATTCATAGTTATTCAAGCGCAATGGGACATCCTTAATCATACGGTCACATCTGAGAGTGTAACCATCAGCCACCTTAACCCGAATGCCCTCAAACCCCTCGGTTATGAGTCCACACTTCTCCACAAATCTAGCATCAATAAAATTGTGAGTAGCTCCTGTATCTAGAAGGGTGATAACCTTTTGACCTGCCAAAACTCCCCGAAGTCTAAAAGATCCCTCCTGCTGAATACTAGACAACCGTGCCTCCTGTATTTGGAGCTCTGACTCTACCTCTGTCTTAGGCTCTGAAGCCTCTGATTCTGACTCCTTGGAACTCTCCTGCTGTTCGGAATTTTCAGATTCTGAATCCTCATAATAGGCCCACATAACTCTATTGGCCTTGCCCTTAGGCCGCAAAGGACAATCATGGTTAGCGTCTAGGGACCCTTGCAGTAGAAGCAAAGCTTCTTCCTGCGCAAATCATTAAGAGTCCCACGATCCAAGGGTGCTGCTGATTTTCCCTTTGAGTCACTCTTAAAATCAGATTTCTCCTTGTTTTTATTGAATCCCTTATTGTCCCTAAATGAAGAAGTATTTCTAGAGTTGAATTTGCTGGATGGTGCTGCAAATTCCATGCTACGCGCCTTCTTCATAGCTTCCTGTAACGAAGAAGGATCAAATGCTTTGATCCAACCTCTCAATGGTTCCAACAATCCCTCCATGAAAAGCACAACTAGACGCCTCTCTGAAATATTGGGAACCATCACTGACAATCGCTAGAAGTCTCCTATGTAGGATTCCAAACTCCCAACCTGTCGCAACTGGGCCAAGTCTCTGAAATAAGATTCAGGATCCTTCTTGTCGAATCATTCCACCAACCTGTCTACGAACTCCTAGTATGTGGTGATACGATCATGCTGGAGTGTCACCATCCCGTGATGCCACCAGTCATAAGCTGCTCCCTCAAGATGCAATGTAGCATACCTAATAGCATCCTCCTCAGCCATAGGACGCAATGTGAGGAAGGTATCAAGCTTACTGATCCAGGCCTGTGCTGTGACCTTGCCACTACCATCAAACATAGCTAGAGTGAGTCTGTTTGTGGCATGCTTCAGATCATTATTATTATTTCTAGGCCTCCAATCCTGTCGATTCCTGTGATGTTCTCTCCTTTGTGTAAGAAATTTGTCAAAGGTAATCCTCTCTCTAACCTTCGGTGTCAGTAATTCCCACTCATCATTCACTGCCATAAGACTATCAGCGAACATTCCCTCAGGCTCCTCACCTGCAATGGCCTCATCAAGCTCCTGTCTCACAAAAGTAGGCCGGGTTGGCCTGTCTGCTGTCCGTGAAACAGTTCTAGGTGCTCTCCGTGAACCTGCATCACTCTTGTTCTCGTCACGACGAGGTGACGGTCTCCTCGGCGTACCTATCCTCTATATCGCCACTGTCAACTGCTGTAGTACATCAACTACCTGCTATTGACCTGTCCGTAAATCTCTGAGAGTGTGTAGGACCTCTGCATCATCATTATCCCTAGGGTTATGAGGAATCTCTGTTCTGTCAGCCATGGTACCCAGCTGCCTGTTCACTCCCTGTTCCCTGTCAATCAAGGCTCTCCTGCGAGTGTAATATCTGTGAGGCCCAACCTCTTGTGGCTGCATAAGAATGCTAAACCCTTAGGATGGCAGGATTTAGCTCTAATACCACTGTAGAAACCCCTGTTCTCACTGTTTCTGAAACTGCTTGATTTTTTTCTTGTTTTTGAGCGTTTTTTATTTTTTTGTGTTTTTTTGCATAAACAGAAGAAATGCGACTTTGAAAGAAATTGCTTGTAAAAATTAAATAAAATATTACGAAGCGAGAAATGATGGAATCCACTTGATATTTTGATGCCAGATTGTTTATTGATCTTCTAGGCTTATTACATCTGAGATCGGATAACATGCAAATTAAAAAGCAACAACATTTATGTGAAAAACCTGATTATTGCAGCAATCTGAGATGCCCATGAAATGGTACGGCCATTATAGAAATCAACTTCTCCCTCCGTCTGATGTTTGCAAATGAATCCAGAAGAATATGCGCCCCTGTTGGTGAAGTCAGAATTCCCAAAAGAGAGGCGCTTTGCCCAATGTAAAAAGTACGGCCTTGTACTTGAAAGTACGGCCCTGTAGCAACAAGTACGGCTCAGCAACAGCAATTAATAGATCTGTACGGCCCTTGAATGGTGTGTCCAAATCTTGGAAAATGGACGCCTAGAATGAAGAACCCTTCCCGGAAGAGTTTCAAACCAAAACCCTGAAGATAACTCGAATGGTGAAGCTCTGTGATAACCTCTGGATAAAGCTATCTCTCTGACAAGCAATAGATCAGCTGATATTTCACAGCCTTTGAACTGCAGACACTGAAGATGGTTCGTTCTCCAATGCAGAATGAAAACTGGAACCCTTGGCTCTGTTCTCAGAAGAAGCACTTGGCAAAAATTTGATTTCATAACATAATGATGTTCTTTCACAATGAAAAACCTTATATTCTCAAGAGGGTCGACTTTTTCCCCAAAAGGCATCATTTAAATAAAGTTGAATTTTAACTTTTAATATTTCCATAGTTTTAACGCACTTTTAATTATAAAATATAATTGAAAAGTGGCCCCTTCTTCATGTTGGTCGACCCTTTCCTTTAAGTCACTTAAGTTATAATATTTACTTATATTATAACTTTATAATATAAGCCTTTAATTAATTAATATTTATTTTCGCAAACAAATATTAATATCTCTCTCAAAACAGGTCTGAATGACGAACCGTCTGAAGTCAGATGATAAGTGACTGAATCCGCATACGACCAAACCATACTGCTAAAAATAGCAGGGGTGCTCTGCTGAGAGTCTCTACTTACTAAAAATAGTAAGTCAAGCAAATGATGTCTGAACGACCCCGAACGAAAGCCAAACTGAAATGATTCTGCAACTGAAGCCAAGCCAAGCCTCAACCAGACCCTCTATCCACCCTATCAGCCTACGAGGGTCACATAATAGGCTAATCTCAAGAACTGAGAGATGTCAACTGGAAGGGGACATTACATTGTATCTCCACCCTAGGCAAGAAAGTGGGCTGAAAGGGTCTGAGAGTTGATCCAATTGGTGTTGTGTTCTGATTTCCAGCTCCATTGGCATTGTTTGGCATAGATCTGCTGTTAGTGACTGTGTTGGTTAAGTTTTGCATCATCTGCATTAGCATCTGATTCATCTGTTCTTGCCTTTGCAGCAGTGCCTTTATTTCATCAGACTGATCAGCCATTTTCTTCTTACCTTTGCCTCCTATTCCACTGTCACTTCTTTGAGTGGCTACTTCAATTTTCTTCCTTTCTCTTTCCAACGCTCTTAGATCTCTTTGATGTATTGCATGCAACAAGTTTACCCAACAGGTTGGTAGGACTGCTGGTCTGATACCAATGTAATATACCTAGCTCAGTTTGCATGCAATAGCAGAAAATGACAACAGAGATTGATTGCTTGCACTCTGATCTAGTTAGATACCAAACACAATGGTTTTAGGGCAGATCACCGAATGATGACTATGAAATATTACATTCCAGATTTATCCCCAACGACAGTAATTGTAGATACAAAAACAATGAATGTTCAATCACAGAAAACACTTTCAGATTTGAAATTGCTGAATGCGGATTAACTCACGATAACAAATAAATGAAACTTGGAATGCTATACTATCAGACTCGACATCACTAAATAATGCCAATTTGCAGACTGATTGGAAACAATGGTAATAATCAATACTGAAATACAAGTCAGTTGTAAAGGGGTACGACAATGATAAAGGAACACTAGTTACGCGATAGGCAGCCGAATCGAGTTATCATTGATTTCCAATTTCAGAGTTGATTACATAGCCCAAAACCATATCGACTTAGTGCTGATTTTCAAATATTTATCCTTGCCTGATTTGCAGTATAATGGCGCTTGGGTACATGAAATCTAGAGAGCATAAGATGGTTGACTAGTGATATACTGTTGTGGATGTGAGAGCGGCTCGGGCGATTTAGGTGGCACCTTAAAGTGGTGTCTTCTCCATTAGAACCTTCCATCAACCTTCCTTGTGAAATCGCAACAGCCTACAACCTGGAATATTCACGAATGGGATTGGAGGTATGGCACAAGCCAAAGGCTCTACCAAATATGTCGCCCAATTTGCAACTCCCTTCCGCATATGCTTAGCGATGAATAGACCTGATACGGATAAACTGAGAGTTAGATTATAATGCACTGCTGATAGTGTTGTACCCAAAACCAAAATTTTTGTTTCACTAAGGCATTTTGCTTAAATTGAGTCTTAATCTTGTTAAAGTGATGTCAGAAGGTCATTTTTGGGCTTTTTAAATATGGAGTTGGTGTCAGTGTCTTGTCAGTCGGTTACTAAAGAAATCCAAGAAAAGTGAAAATTTGAACGAAAATCATCAAAATTTTCTATCTCTGGAGAGGGGAGCACATTTTCAAAAAGGCGCCCTATCTTTTAGGGGCTCAAATCCTGTTTTTAGGGTTTGTCACCTCCAGCAGACATTTGTCCGGCATCACGTCAGCTTCGCAATGAGCTATCAAGCCTGTCAAATGGACCTGTTTCGTGCAAGTTACAGAAGATATAGCGCAAAACGAGAGGAAAGCGAGAATTGGCTAACACTGGAGAAAAGAGAAGCTTTTGAAGAAGGCGCCCATCTTTTTGAGGTGTCAAATGAAGGTTTTTGGCTAAATACCACCTAGGATGTTTATCTCACGTTTGTTCAAGCTTCGCGACGCATCCGTCAGTGGGTGAATCTGAGTTGCAGAAGTGCCTAAACCAGAGGTCAAACATAGGGTCAAATCTTGGTCAAAATATCAAGGAAATGAGCAAAAGAGCACTTTTTCAGAAAGGCGCCTGAATTTTTCAAGCCTTTAATGCCTTCTTTTTGATGATCTTAGATATTCAATTTGTCTGTGTTACGTTCAGCTTTCCGTTGCCTATCTCCGTCAGATTAGAAGATGTCTCAGCAGCTTGCAGTCAGAGTTTTTATGATATTTTCGTCAGTTCCAGAAATGGCTGTCTGGGGAGAAAAAGAGCAACTTTTGAAAAAGGCGTCTTTGTTTTTCACCCCTCAGATGATGTTTTTTGGAGAAATGTGCCTTTGCAGCTGTCATGCAGAATGAGGTCAGCTCCGCAATGAACCTGTGATCCAGTCCTGAAAATTGATTAATCAAAAGTTATGAAGGTTTTATTTTTCCCTTTGTACGAGATGAAGATGAGAAAAATTGACTAAGTTTGAGAAAAAGAGCAGTTCTTGAAAAAGGCGCTTGGATTTTTGAGCCTTCAGATCTTAGTTTTATGATGTTCAGTCTCAAGGTACCTTTTGATCAGTTTTTGTCCAGCTCTGTGATGCATCTGTCAGCCAACCAATCGGTGGAGTCAGTCAGCCAATGTCAGAGGATGAACAGAGGTCCCGGCAGAGGTTTAAATCCAAATTTTTATCAAAATTGGCTAAGTTTGGAATTCGCCTAAGAGGTCAAAGTTGAATTTTTGAAGTTGACTAGTGCGCCCTAACTTGAGTTTTGACTTCAGTTAGACTGAACGATTTCTGGGTTGTCATCTCCAGTTCATATATTGGCATGTTGAGTGATCTTTCAGTTCGCATGTCGAGTTAACTAGTTTGCATGTTGAGTTAACTGAAGTTTGTACTTGAAAATCAACTTAAGTTCACATGCATGGCGCAATTAATTAAAATTGTGAAGAATAGTGAAGTTGGCGCTTTACTTCTTTTTGTCAACTGGAGTCTTCAAAAGGGACGCCATATTTAGATTTAAAGCATGGTATTGTGAAGTTGGCGTTTCATTCATTGTTAACTGAAGTCTTCAAAAGGGATGCCTTATTTAGAATTTTTAAGATTTAAAGCATAAGCATGAAGTATGGCGAACTCATTTCAATAAAGATTGTCAACTGAAGTTCTCAAAAGGGACGCTTTAATTCTTAAGTGTGAATTTTAAAGCGAGTATGGCAAATTCAACAAGGATTGTCAACTAAAGTCAAAATCGCATGGTGCTTTAAAGAAATTTGCAACTGAAGTCTTGGTGAGCCGCCCTAAAGCATGATGCTCAGATAACTTTACTGTGGTTATTGAGGCTTGTGAGAAGATTTGGGATGGAGATCAACAACGTTCGCAGAGAAAGGCGGCTCAGAAATGGCTGAAAGTTCAGAAGACTAACATGCCTAAAAAGGTTGGTCGTGGTGAATTCAAGGATGAGGTTGCTGTTTTGATAACTTTGCTCAATCAAGTTACAGACCAACAGGATGCTAGCACTTTCCGTTCATGGATATTTTACCTGATTTCCAGAATTCTTGATGGCACAGAGCATTTTGACTGGGCTATGTTGATTAGTGATTGCTTACATCAGCAGATTACTAATTTTCTCAAGTATCATGAGTTTCATATGATATCATACTTGGTCTACTTAGTTGCATTCCAAGGCAGCTACAAGCATCTAAAAACTAATGGCACTCTTGGTGTTCAACGTGTTCATGAGTATTATCCTCAGTTGGAGTTCTCTAAATCTGAGCAAGACTTCCGAGCAGTGAACGATCACTTTTCTATGAGGACAGTTAGAGATCTTGACAACGAGATGCACATTCGTATTTCTGCCGAGGCAAAATCAGCGATGGAGACTTGGGCGGATTGGTTTATCCAATTCCCTCCATTCACATACATCCGAGTTTATGGATATGTTGGAGAGCCCCTGATGTTACCAAGGTATCCTTCAGACAAGATCATCTTCATGGAGTTTCTCAGGCAGATGCAACATGTTCATTTCTTTCTTCGCAGTCGTCATAAGACTACGGCTAATTTTCCATTTACACTGGGAATTTTCACATGCAATGCGGCAACAGATGCCAGGCTTATGTCAACCGAAATAGAAAGGTTCAAGCTTAAGACTCATACTGAGAGGTGTTCCTATGATCCTCTCGGTCATTATGCAGACAGGTTAGAGCGAGGGATTGCACATAAGGCAACACTTGAGGATTTCTAGGCTAATTGTGAAGATGAGTTTGAGGTTCGTCGTCGTCACCATTGTAGACTCACTATTGGTCAGCTCTCTAATTACCTATCAGAAGATGTTGATGGTCTATCAGATGATGATGGAGAAGTTCTTCTCAATTCATATGTCAGAGATCAAATTGCTCGGCAACCACTTCGTTCACCAGATTGGTATGCTAAGGAGAATACTTCCATTGAGGAGGTTTCTAGATCGGTTATCAAGACCAGCAAGCTGTTCTTGGAGAGTAAACGAAAGCAAAAGTCGGTTCCTGTGACAGAGCCGCCAAAGGATTTTTCTTCATTGCCTTCTACTTCTAGGTCAAGACCTCGGGTCAAGGCTATTGTGATACCTCCTGAAGGAGTTAAACTCAGTGGAAATACGGGGAAGAGAGTTACTGGTAAGAGGAAGCAGAAGCAAGTTGAGAATGTACCTGAGACTCCAGTAGAGACAGTCATTCAGGCTGAACCTCCTAGTTCGCCTCACATACAACCTATTGACATAGATTCAGAGCCTGAGATACCAATTCAAGTAGGATCGGAGACAACTGAACCACCACAAGTTGATACATCAGGGACAGTCTCTCCTCGAATTGATGATATTGTTCAGTCTTGTTGGCTCGAAAGGTCTTTGGGGAGACAGAGGCGTGAACCTTCATATAACCTTGATTTATCTGAGTTCGGTGAACCTTATCAGAGAAGGTCGAACAAGAAGATTAAGAAACAGGTGCATATTGAAAAGACTCCAGAATCAGAGATTGTTATAGAGGTTGTTGTTCCTCCAGAGGGTAAGAGCCTAGATGAAGTCGAAGTTGGTGACTTTATTTTCACTAAGGCAAATCTTGGTAGGACTACTCGAGAGACAGACGTGAGCCTTCTTAAGATTGTCACCAATAATCTTGAAGAACGCATCACGAAGGATGGAGAAGATAAGGCATTGCTTAAGGCTGAAAATAGTCAACTTCGTCAGTATATTTCTGATCTTGTTCACGGAAATTCAAGTAGAGCGTCGGTTCTTCCTCAGAATACACCTGCAGAACAACGAAAGCTGGATCAGTTAGTCAGTCATGGCAGACTTTTGGATAACTAGATTGAAGGCTTAGTTGCTACAGGTCAACGTCTTCTTGCAGATTTGTATCAGTTAAGGAGTGATGCACATAGGCTTCGTCAAGGTATTCAGTTGCTCGAGGTTTCAGTTGCAGAAGGTTTAGCCAAGGATCATGTTCTTGTGTCTCAGTTGTCAGTTGCATACGATGCCTTGGAGATTGATGAAGATCAAGAGAAAGTTTTTACTTGGAGAGAGCAGCATCTTCTCAAAATGGAAATATGTGAAAAGATCTGTACCAAGTTGTTTTCACTGAAAGATGATGTAGTTGGAGCGCTTGCACTTGTCAGCGGTTTTGTTGTTCAGATTCCGTGTCATTATCTTCTTGAAGACGGCACGTATATTGAATTGGACAAAGTACAAGCTGAGTTCGAAAAGTTGATTCGTGATAGCCTTGAGGGAGAGCCTATGGCGGCTAAGCTGGAGAATGTTTCAGTCATTTCAGCTAGTTTCAGAAAGGCGACTGAAGATGTTAAAGAATGCATGCATACAGTCAAGGAAGGCGACAGAGAACTGAAGAGACAGACTATTGCTTTAGACAGTATCAAAGTGCCAGATGACAGAGAGATTGATGAGTTCTTGGTCGAAGTGTTAGACCGAGATGACATGGAGTGATCTGCCAGTTGGAACTTGCAGTTAATTTCGAGGGTTGAGTCATGAGCAGCAGTTAACTCGACTTTCAGTCTTGAGTTCACTCGCTGATTTCACACATGCTTATCTCTTCCTTGGGATTATCTTCACAGGAGTTAGGGTTAGGGTTTCCAGTTAACTGAAGGTAGTGTCCAGTTAACTTTGCTTTAAATAAGGACGTGCATGCTTGCACATTGTCCATTTAGGTTAAATGTATCGGTTAACTGATGGTAGTTTTCCAGTTAACTGTATAGTTTACTTTATTAGGGTCTAGTAATAAATCTTGCATGCATTGCAAGACTGTAGTTGACTCAAGGTGATTTTAGGGTTCCATACACCTTTGATGTATATAAATAAGAGCTTTTGCTCATTTGTACATAACTTTTGCACGAGAGAGAAATATATGCTGCACCTACCTTGCCCTCAATATTGCTCTTTTGGTATTTGTTCATGCGTCTTTGCTATTATAATGAATTGTTATGCCACATAGGGTTTCATGCAATTGTAATGGCGAATTCTTTCCATAGTTAGATCAAATCTGTTTTGTGTTTAATAAACTTGTTCAGATTGAGATGATAGTTGTGCCTACCTTGCCTTCAAGTAGAGAATCTGCACTTGTTTATCGTGTATTGTTGTGAATAATAAACTTATTCGGATTGAGCTAATAGTCGTGCCACCTTGCCTTCAAGTAGAGAATCCGTATTCAGTTTATCGTGTGATGTTGTTATCAATAAACTTGTTTAGATTGAGCTGATAGATGTGCCACCTTGCCTTCAAGTTGAGAATCTATACTCGTTTATTGTTTGATAGTCAAACCTTGCTTCGTTTCCTCATGCTCTGTTTTCTTGAGGGGACTGGATAGAATTTAAGTAATTAAGTTTAGTTGTAGTTAGTAATACTGCGAAACCAGAAAATACTCAGCTGCAACGTATATAGTTTTTGAGAAAGCCTTGTACCTCTACAGCTGAAACAAAAAGACAGGATATAGTTTAGTTTATTTCCTTTGCAAGTACTTTTGTCAAGCAAAACGAGGGAGCTTCCCCTCCTAATTTGAAGAGCACTCATTGCGTAGTGTGCATAGTTGTCCGTACCAACTCTTACTCCAGAGGTGCTAGTTGTTACGCCAACAGATAGGAAACTCACAATCGCCAGGATGAGGTTTGCGTCTCACCTGGTTGCTGACCTTGCAGAGGATTTCATCTTTGCTCAATCATCAAGACATGCTTCCAATCGTGATACCCAAATCAAATCCAACATTCCAAAATAAATACCAGCATACACGCCTCCCCAATTCGGTCAGCTAGAGCAAAATTTAAAATATTTATTATTACGAAAAATTATATTATTTAATTCAAATTTAGTGTTTAAAAACACTATTTTCCCTCTCCAATTTGAAACTAGAGCTTAGTTAGGATCGGGGACATGACATGGGATTAGAGTAGAATGGCTAAATTGGGTTAGTAATAGAAAGATTAAAGTGTGAAGTTCAATATCTATCTTGTAAAACATTAATAAATTTGGTCAGACAAGTTATGATTCATCCAAGGCACTCTATATCAACGTAGAAATCTTTAGATGGCAGTGAATGGTGAAAAGTTACAAAGTTAGGAACTTTAGTAGTAAAAAAATCTTGCAGATTAGTTTTAATCTATTTAAAGAACGTGCTAAATGATCTATGCTGTTTCACATGCAAAATTGAAAATGACGGATTGTATATCTTGCCCCTGTGACACCTGTATACTGCTTAACGTTGCAATGACTTTTGCATTCAAAAAGGCATGACTCAACTTTTTACATTCCATTCCTTATAAATTCCTCAAGCTCTTTGGGAGGACCAACTTTCTGATTAAGTAAAACTTTATAAAACAGGATTTGTAATATCTGAACATATATGTTTATGAGGAATTCAGAGTTGTGATGAATGAGTCTGGCACAGAATTAAGGAAAAGAAGTAGCATTAACATTTATAAAGAATCAGTAACAGTACTTTTTATTTTTGATGTGGTTTTCTTTAGGTGATTTGTTTTCTATTCAAATTTCCAGCTTTTATTATGTTTGACGAGTTATTCCTTTCTGTTTTTTACTAGGTTATAAGAAGAATGCTTGATTTTAAGCGAATTATGGCTATTTTGTCAGCCTGTCTTTTGATGCAATTTTAATGGTAGCTATAGTCAAGACTCTAAGCCTGTCTATTTTGTGTTAATTTTTTGTTGCATTTTCATAATGTATTTTTGCAGGTGTTTCAGTACGGGTGACAGACAGGCCAGGTCCTCAATTATTGGGAGCCAATGGGCGTGATGATGGTCCAGGGGTGAGAGTCTACCTACATGACTTGGGTGCTTGTAATAGGTGTTGACTCCTAGTCAGTATCTCACTGGAAGGTTCCAAACCAAGCATGATGAATTGCTTTTAAAATTTGACATATTTTATATGCTATAATTAGAGGGAATTTGTTCTTGATGGTGTCTATCTGGGTTATCCAGTCACATTAACATCTATATCTAGTTGAACAGACTGAATCCCTAAAAATATGTTCTCGTAGGTTTCATATTTTAATTCTTAATACTGTGCTCTCATCTGAGATATTGGCTACACAAAAGTACAATATTGACTTATCTCAGTTTCTAAGAAGAATAGTAGTGTTCTTCAGTGACACATTGCCGCCTCATGTTGGATATGACCACAATTGTAGCAACAAAAGAGAACACAAGAGATTTTTGCAGATTTATATTCTGCATACTGTTTTATTAGATATTCACTAGGTACAAGATATACAAAGAACCTTCCAGACAAAAAGAAGCTTCTAAGGAGGAGGATGAGAAATTGAAGCTTAAAGAGGAAGATAGATACATATGGATATGAGAAAATAATAAGAAGATACAATAAAATTCAATATGTATCATTATTTCCTCTCAATTTTGAGGATAGCATGCTAAAGGTATCATCACTGGGTGGCAGACATCCTTAAAAAGTCAGTTGTTGTCTCCCATGAATCAGGTATTCAAAATTTTCAAGAACAAACATGACCTCTGTAAAAATTAGAGCTCTGGTGGACTCAGAGCTCACCAACACTGAGTCTTGTAAGTTGGTAACTATGATTAGTTTCTAACATTATTCAACTTTAAACTGCTGTTCTGGACAAAGTCATACCTCTAATGCTTGCTCCCTTTAAATGCCTTCTACATGACTTACACTTCCAACTAAGTTGGTAATTATGATTAGTATCTAAAATTATTCAACTATAAATTGCTGTTCTGGACAAAGTCATCTGACGCTTTCTCCCTTTAAATGCCTACTACATGACTTACACTTCGAACTCAGCCCCTTGCCCCCATACAGGTCACGTACTTATTCTAAATTCTATCTACTTTCCACATTGCTTTTGTTTTTCTGCTTGGTGTCCTTTGGCATATCTGTTCTCCTTTTTTTTTTCTCTTATTATTGTTTATCCTTGTAGACTATTGTGATGAGCATTAGTCTGAAACTTATCTTCTCTTTACAATCAACATTCCAGAAGTTACTTTCACTTGGTCATCCTTCTTCCTTGTAACTAATTCTTATCCAAACCCTTCATGGATTTACCTGATCTATCTTGATAGCAGATTCTTTCATTGATTTGTAGCAACCCATGTAGCATACATAATCAGCAAAGACTATTTTTATCCTGTATATCATCAAATATTGTTCCTATAAGTCAGTCATTCAAAATTTTTAGCCCAATAAGTTAACGTCATATTAACTGGTTTTTTAGCACATTGTAGTTGTATGAGTTATAATTGGAAAGTAATCTCTTGTGACAACCCAAAAGTAGTAAAGGTTGGGATATTCATAGCAGTTTTCCTTAATATGAGGATACCTTTAGTTATGATGAACTGTGGTTGCCTCCTAACCATGGTTCTACAGGAGGGTCCGATCCTTAAATTAGCAATTCCGTGCATATTGTGCTGATTCAAATCCTTCCACCTTCATACATGGACACATACGTTAATTTTGA
The DNA here is from genome assembly GCA_007258455.2 of Sequoia sempervirens. Lineage (NCBI taxonomy): Eukaryota > Viridiplantae > Streptophyta > Pinopsida > Cupressales > Cupressaceae > Sequoia > Sequoia sempervirens. The sequence goes on along the minus strand of VDFB02000016.1, from coordinate 6,616,751 downwards.
TGTAAGATATCATAAGGTTTTCAAGTATTTTTCACTTAAATTGGCACCAGTCTAACTGGCCACACAAGTGTGCCATCTATATGGCAAGCTTGATTGATTTTCAGCTCTTATTTCTCATCATGTTAAAGAACAAATCTAACATGACACTATCACACTATTCCTAAAAAGTGCAATCTGAGAGGATAGACATGAAGGAATATATTAAAGAACAAGGAGTCCTAATTCTCATGACATTATTGATAAAACTATTGACCGTTTTTTAATTCATAGATACCCTAGAAAGTGCGATCGTAGAAGTTAATGGATTTTGACTTGGGGGTTAATTTTTATTCATAGGGTATTTAAAGGAGCTTGAACAAACCAATATCATGGCCACCTCCATTTAGGTTACTGATGGAGTATCAATTAGGTAAATCTATAATTTCTGATAGCACAAATAAAAATTGTAGTATGTTGGTTCATTATTGATTTTCATGCTATAATCCTATTGTAGCTAGTTTAACTTACCTTGTCAGGACGACTTGGAGATTGATAACACTATGTTCATACCTGCAATTAAAAAAATGTTAGTGTCGACAGGGAAAAAAATATATATATAATTTTTAAAAGCAACCCAGGAACTCAAATCATAAGTTAGGAGGTGGTGCTATCCAATTAAGAGGAAGACTAGTCCAATGACAGAACCCTAAACCTAAAGAGTGATGAAGTTCTACACTTGGATCAATGCTTTGAGGGCAAAGAATGCTTACAGATTAGTTATTGCATTAGTAAATGGGAGATATGAAATATTCTCTGAATCTTGTTGCATAGAGGTAGACCTTCTAGAGGAGGATGAGCTATACAAGTCATGTCCAGGAAAAAGCACAATGTAAAGACATAACATGCCATAAAGCTCTAGACAGTGTTTCTACTCCTAGCTTACTATCACACAATCTTAGAAAATCACCATAGGTAGCTAAGTCTTACCAGATTAACAGAATTTGAAAGATTGGGTTGCAAAATTGCTAAGATGACTGAGAAATGCATAATTCTTTGACAATTTTAACCTTACATGCTGGATCTAACCATTTTATAACAGTGTGAATTGTCTAAAAATTCCATCAGTCTAGTTGCAATTTCATTTTAGACAATATCAAAATATCAAAGAATCAATAGAGATGAGATATATTGTAATCCAAAGATGTTCCAAAGCTCTCCTTATACTAAATCTGGAAACAGTTTTACATTCCATACCCAGGCATTTCTTTGCCAAGGGGTCCACACCAGAAACAAAATAACTAAGACTTAACATGAAAACTGCAAATGGGATCCCAGAGATGCAGCTATGCATCCCCAGAAGTTCAATGCTAACTTTGGACAGGTAACCCCTATGAGTGGCCTCAAGCTTTATGTATTCATTGACAGAAACTCACAGGCTTTCAGAAAACTTGATCCATCTCAAACAGAGAGACAACACTTGGCGCTGAGAAAATACAAGAGTGAACAAAATATCTGGACTCAGGGGGGAAGAACTTGTATTTGTAGCAAAATAGACAGTGCTCATCCCATAGATGATTGATATGTGTCCTTTGCTTTACAATTTGTTTAAAAATCTCTCTTGCAAAAATCCTTTTCTGCCACACTATGGAAAGTGCATATATGCATCATCTATTCAGATCAGATGGTGGGAAGATGACTCCAGGCTTCCCACATAGATTCTCCAAATATCGCTCTTCAGTAATCATTCTAGTGCAAGGAAGAAAAATCATACTAAAACCTGAACAAAAGTCTCATTCATGGTCTCATTCTATTTGAAGAGACGAGTCTTGGCATTTACATGATGATGGTGGATGAAGAAATCAAAGAAAAACTGTTGACTTGTTTCAAAAGCAATCAAGAGGAAGAACGAGGTTTATGGACTGAGGAATTGGTCAAAGTTGTTGTATAGTAGGTTTAGGAGTTGGTGGTCTATCTTTCCTAAAGGTAGTTTTTCATCTTTTGCTTACTATTTGCAATTCTATTTTATTCATGATATTAAAAACAAGTTGTTAAGGGTAGAGGGAGATGCAAAATTGATTTCAAAACAAATTAAGGAACAATATAAAGTTAAGAAGGATCATCTCACACTGTACAAGTGTCAAGTATTGGATGCTATAGAGATGTTCAAGGCTTTTACGGTTGAATATATCCCATTTGCATAAAATAGTAGAGCTGATGCACTTGTTGTTTCAATGTCCCTTTTTATTTCACATTTAGAGTTATTGAGATGATTTGTCATCCAACAATGCCAAACAATTCAGAAAATTAATAAATATTTAATGATGATCAACACATCATTAATTTCTTAGAAAAGTTGGATGATTTCAGTGGTTTATTCTTTGATAGGTAGTTCTTCCACGTATTGAGAACAAATTTCAGAAAGAATTAATGCTGAGTCTAGAGTCATACAATTAAAAGGTAGCAATCTCTTGAGAATATCTTTAACAGACATGAGAAATATGTTCTAGATAAGATCAATTCTCAATCAAGGACATTTGCGGAGTATGAAAAAATAGACCTTGATATTGTTGATGAATCTAGAATTGTTAACTTGGGAATGTGTTGTTCACTTGAAGAAAAGGATAAGTTTGAAGCACTTATTCGATAGTTCAATGAGGTGTTTGAATGGGCTGATGAAGATTTGAAAATCTTCATACCGAAGGAGTTGTCTGGCACAATTATTTTCAAAACAAAATTCATGGCTTTCAGGCTGAAACAATGCAATTGCAATCCACTCTTGGAAGGAATGATTTACTCAGAAATTCAAAGATGCCAGTTGCAAGGATAATATTTCCAATACCTTATTCTACATGGGTGTCTAATGTTGTTCATATTCATAGATAAATTTGAATATGGGTCGATATATTGAATTTGAATTAGGCTTCATTGAAAAATAAAAGATAATTATCTACTTCCATTCATGGATCGTACTTTGTAGACAGTAATAGGATTAGAGATGATGTCCATGTTCGATGGATACCCTAGGTATAATCAAATTGCAGTTGTGGCAGAAGTTAATAAAAGACATCATTTACAAATTGGAAGGAAAGGAGACTCATTAAGTGATTGAATTGGATGACATCAATCCATATTTGAATTGAATTGCTGAGGATGTGTACCTATGTCTTCCATGGAGGAGATAACTAATTTTGAGAGAGGAGTAGAAAAACTAGCTATGGATGTAGAAGCATAGATGCAAGAAAAGGTAAATACATCAGGAAGAGCTTCATTGGATGATATTGATATGGTTTAGGATAATATTGTTCTCTAGTGGGAAGCTTTAGTCGAAGGGAATATTTGGTAATTATTTTTATAGATTTGGAATTTTCTATGATGATGTGATGAGCCCAACTGGCTCAACCTCAACTTCTGAACTAAAACTGTATGTTTAAGTGTTTTGCTTGTTTTTTCATGAGTTTTAAGACCATTTTTGGGAAGTGCGCCAAGCATAAAATGTTGATAAAACTAAAATTTAATCAAAATTTGAGAAACTACAATTGTATTAAGTGTTAAACAACTGCAACAAAGGAATTACATACAACAAACATACCCGAAAACCTCTAGATTATTTAAATAAGAAATTCTGGAGCTTGCCAGTCAAGAATCCTGAAAACTGAATAAATCCAACACCTGCCTCCTGGTGTTGGTTTCTCCCTGTCAGAAACTGTAGCAAATGACTGAAGAATACCAGGCAACCAATATGGAAAGGATAGAAGACTCCAGAAGAAGGCGTTTCAGCCTTCTGGTTCAAACGCCTCAACCCCAGATGCACACGCCATAGGCCTGAAATGGTACGGCCAGCCAAGGAAAATATACAACTTGCTCCTCAGATGCCAGATCTGCTGAATGAAGTTGCCTCAATCACTGTAGACCCTTCCTTATTGAAAACTGGAAAGAAACTGAACATAAAAACTCTGGTGAAGCTCAAATTGACTTCTAAAATGAAGCCATCCCTGTAGCAAAGATTCAGCTGGTCTTCCATAGCCTCAAGTTTGCAAAAACACTGAAGATCTTTCGTTTCTCCAATGGAAGAAATTCACTGTAACCCTTGTCTTAGACAAAATCACAGAGAAGATAAGAGTAGCAATTTCAAATAATCATCAATCATGAGGTTGAATTGCCCCTTTTGCCTTATATTCCCAAAAAGGCACGATTTCCCAAAAGTGATGCCACTTTTACAATTAAATACATTTAAAATGTATTTAAATAATTTCAATAGTTTATAATTTTCACTTTATGAAGTGAACGCACCTTTTAAGAGACTTAAGTGATTTAATTTTTCACTTTATCACCTTAAGTCATCAATTTAATATATTTAAGTGGCTTTTTAACTTTTATAAAGTCAATTTCACTTTATAATATACCAATTAGTTAAATAATTAACTTTTTAACCACAAAAATATTCATAACTCCTTCAATTCTCTGTGTTTTTCTGTGTCGTCAGAAGCTGGCAAACACTGTGCTACAGATGCCTGCACTGAATCCACTACTGAAGTGAAGGAGAGGGAAATGACAACACCCACCAAAACAGCCACTGACCCCCTAACCGGATCCTATTAGCCTACAAGGGTCCAAGAAATAGGCTAACTCAACTGCTCCTGAAACTGACTAGAATGGGGACATTACAGTCCGCCCTCCCCAAAATTGCTTGTCCGCAAGCAATCTCAACAGCAAGGAATCAACCACTCCACCAGGATCCCAAGGATAGTGTCGTATAATGTCCTTGCTATCACCAACTGTCTTCCGCTGCTCAACACTGATCTCAACTTCACCATGCCAAAAGTGGTGAAGCCAACGCATGGGACTCATCCAAATGGTAGTGTTGAACCTGTCAGTAGTCAGGTCCCAATGCAAACCAAACTCACATCCATCTGCTCTGAGGAGATAGGAATAACTGAAAGTGCCTGCAACACCATAACAATCTCCACCCTCTGCTGACTTCCTATAGGTGTGCGGTCTATCCCTCATAGTTGCTAAATGATGTGTGATCGCTCCTTTTAGCTTGCTGATATGAAACGGAACAGCACCTTCCAAATTGTAAGGCCAACCTATGGAGATGCAAAAGATACCAATAGGTTCATAGGATGATAGAGTATCATCCCTATACCGCTTTCTCGTGACGAGGAAATATTGGAACTCTCCTCGAGACTCCTGTGTAGCAATGACCCTAGTGGCTGGTCCACTAAGTGTGTGAGCTTTTATTGGGCTCTCAACTAGAGGTAACTCAAAAAACGCAAGATGTATGTTGTGTATACTAAAAGAATTTCTTGAATCCCACACAGCTGCATATTCTTCATTTTGGCTTATCTCAAAACGTTCCTCCTTTGCATGCTCTACATCTACACATTCCTTCCTTGGAAGAATTAGAGATCGAAGATGTGACTCTCTTTGTTTCTTTGCTCGATCGAGTTGGCTGCAACGTTCCTTAACTTCCTGCAATGCTATTTTGCATTGGCAGCCAACATCTTTGCCTTTTTAGCTCTTTGTAGCCACCCATTACACAAAACTTGTGTTTGGCTCACATCTTCTAAGGTCTGATATACAAAATCAGACTTGTTGTGACTTGAATCAACAATGCATTCCTCATTAATGACACCCTCATCTAGCGTGCCAATAGTAGGAGAACCTTCCACACTATTTTCTGAACTTGCCATGACTTTCAAATCATCATTTTGCTCAAGTGAAAGGCTGTTGTCTTGAACATCAGACTTGTTATCACATCTGATAACAACTTCTTGAGCGTTGAAAGTGTCAACGTTTTGGGTTTCCGCTTCATGAACAATCCCCTTATCATTCACCACTTCAATTTCAATCCCATGTCCACCTGTAGGTTCAAGATCATGATCTACTGATTGATCCCTTTTTAACCCCAACACATCAAAGAAACTCAATTTCTTTTTGTTTTGTGATGAGCTTTGTCTTGAAATGGAGTCTTCAAACTGCTGCAAGTTACGAGCTAATCTTTGTTGTGAAGGCATAGGTTTTTGCTGAATATTATTTGAAATGCTCTCTACATTTTGCTGCTCGCATTTCCTTGATTTGCTTCGTTGCTTATTATAAACCATCCGATGCTCCATATATTGTTCGAAGTCTAGGCGATCTTTTATCTTATCTGGAAATGCTATATATTCCTCATAAGCAGCCATTACTTCATCAACAAATTTAGAAGCCATGATAACCACTTTGCTATTCAACCCCTATGTGAGTAGTACCTGTCAAACCTGTTCTGATGTGACCACATAGAAGCTGCTAACCCTCCAGGCTGGCAGGATCAGAGCTCTGATACCACTGTGATGAGCCCAACTGGCTCAACCTCAACTTCTGAACTAAAACTGTATGTTTAAGTGTTTTGCTTGTTTTTTCATGAGTTTTAAGACCATTTTTGGGAAGTGCGCCAAGCATAAAATGTTGATAAAACTAAAATTTAATCAAAATTTGAGAAACTGCAATTGTATTAAGTGTTAAACAACTGCAACAAAGGAATTACATACAACAAACATACCTGAAAACCTCCAGATTATTTAAATAAGAAATTCTGGAGCTTGCCAGTCAAGAATCCTGAAAACTGAATAAATCCAACACCTGCCTCCTGGTGTTGGTTTCTCCCTGTCAGAAACTGTAGCAAATGACTGAAGAATACCAGGCAACCAATATGGAAAGGATAGAAGACTCCAGAAGAAGGCGTTTCAACCTTCTGGTTCAAACGCCTCAACCCCAGATGCACACGCCATAGGCCTGAAATGGTACTGCCAGCCAAGGAAAATATACAACTTGCGCCTCAGATGCCAGATCTGCTGAATGAAGTTGCCTCAATCACTGTAGACCCTTCCTTATTGAAAATTGGAAAGAAACTGAACATAAAAACTCTGGTGAAGCTCAAATTGACTTCTAAAATGAAGCCATCCCTGTAGCAAAGATTCAGCTGGTCTTCCACAGCCTCAAGTTTGCAAAAACACTGAAAATTTTTCGTTTCTCCAATGGAAGAAATTCACTGTAACCCTTGTCTCAGACAAAATCACAGAGAAGATAAAAGTAGCAATTTCAAATAATCATCAATCATGAGGTTGAATTGCCCCTTTTTCCTTATATTCCCAAAAAGGCACGATTTCCCAAAAGTGATGCCACTTTTACAATTAAATACATTTAAAATGTATTTAAATAATTTCAATAGCTTATAATTTTCACTTTATGAAGTGAACGCACCTTTTAAGAGACTTAAGTGATTTAATTTTTTACTTTATCACCTTAAGTCATCAATTTAATATATTTAAGTGGCTTTTTAACTTTTATAAAGTCAATTTCACTTTATAATATACCAATTAGTTAAATAATTAACTTTTTAACCACAAAAATATTCATAACTCCCTCAATTCTCTGTGTTTTTCCGTGTCGTCAGAAGCTGGCAAACACTGTGCTACAGATGCCTGCACTGAATCCACTACTAAAGTGAAGGAGAGGGAAATGACAACACCCACCAAAACGGCCACTGACCCCCTAACCGGATCCTATCAGCCTACAGGGGTCCAAGAAATAGGCTAACTCAACTGCTCCTGAAACTGACTAGAATGGGGACATTACAAATGACTTTGAAGAGCACACAAAAAATACTAAGAGAGGGGGTGGGCGGGTGAATCAGTATTTTAAACTTTTAAAAACTTAAAACCATCAGAATCAGCAATGAAAACAGTGAGAGCAAGCATAAGACAAAATGAACACGGATTTCACATGGAACCCTTTCAAGTAAAAAACCACGACAAAACTATGTTTATATTAACTCCAAATGGGCACCAACCCAGGAGACTACAATCTCCAGATTACAAGAGTGAGCACCAACTCATTGGAAGCACCAACTTCGAACAACAGAAGCACCAACTCCAGCGTGAGCACCAACTCATTGAAAACTTTACAACATTGCTATTCTGAATTCATGACACGAAATCCATCTTTCCTCATGCATATTCTCTTTAGACTGGGCACAAACATAATCTGAACATTACTTAAATCTGTGCACTATCACAATTTGTCAACACTTCAATCCCTGAAAGTAAACCATATGGCTCCAACACAGTTATTAGAACAACACATCTCCCCAAAAACACTCTTCAAATCACGAGCATCCAGCACTAATAGACTTCCAGCGACCTCTGGATGGTCGACATAAGCTCCAAATTTACATGTCCAGCATCTATACTCCAATTCAACCCTCTTTGTAGCAATATCTGAGCACCAAACCACATTAACAGGCTGATAACTAAAACAACAGCATAAGCATTTATAGAATGAAACCTTTATATTTTTTACTTAGTTCACTCCATCCTCTAATATCGTCCAACACTCAACATCAGAATTTACATGCTTGTATCTGATGGAGTAAAAGTTAGTCTGAAACCACATCCTTTATATCTGCTCACATCTTGTTCTTCTGGCTCATTTAATACAAAAGAATGCAGACTTCTCCATAATCAGGGCACGAGTTAGCTCAAAGTCATCTTCACGTCTCTACACATATAGCGAATTCACATAGAATCGACCCCATATTGAAGGCCCAAGGTAAAAGATAACAAAGGATGAAAGCTCACAACTTCATTTTGAAAAATACCTTGCATCTCCTACAATATCGATTTTAGCAGGTAAAAATATATTCATACAAAGACTTTTTCTCTTTGTAACAAGTATCTAATATATCAAGATGGTAGCGACAGACTTTTAATGTTCACGTCGGTCTCAATAAGGCTCGAAATATTCAGTAACATTAACAATGCTATTCACTAACACTATGCAGCCCATGCCACACTAGATGATTGCTGTAGCATCTGAAAGATTACAACAACATTCACACACCCACGCAAAACAGCCTTTGAATGCTCACGTCTTTGACAGAGAAAATCAATGCAGATGTTACAAGAAGAAGGCAACACAAACACAGCACCGATAATCTTAATTCAGAATCAATATTGCATGAAAATTCACCGTACACCCCTGTAAAAATTTACACGGTAAAAACTTTAATGCAGATGCCCCAGGAATAAATGATATCAATAAAATTTCAAAAGACCACAACCATAATTTTAAGCTGCCCACTACAAGCCATCGCCCAAATAAAGATGCACCAGGAATATGAGAATTTATCCATGTCAGGGATGTATAACAGAAACGGTCGAAGTTCATATTCAAGGCATTAACAAATAGAACGTTCTGATGTAATGAGCCACCATCACTCAATAAGTCAAGACATTAAAAAAATAAACGTGCCATTACAAAGAACTCGACCCCTTTGACATTTAGAGTATAACTTGGCAATTTGAAACAAATTTGCTGACTCCTTTGACATTCCACTTGGCACTGAAACAAATTTGCTGACTCCTTTGACATTTCAAAACTGAGACCCTTCCACTAGACACACCTTTGACATCAATGACAAAAATATTTCAGCAGACTTAACTGATCCATCACTCTGTGGGTTTGATAGGCACCTAGGTGGGGAATGAGAATATAAGTTTTTTCTATCTTTTGCCTTCATGAAATTTGAGTCAGGTCATTCTTGATGGATAAATTCTTGTGAACTTGAGACAGTATATATGGCATTAAATGAGACTCTTTTCATGCATTTTTTATTATTTTGTAATGAAATCATGAGGAGGATCCCTTTTGTCAAATTCATGCTGGACTTGCAACCTGCTTGTCATCTATGGTATGCTGCACCCAACATATTGGGTTCAATATATTTTCCAATTTGAGCTATTCATCATGTCTCCCGGGGTTTAAATTTAGGGCTTTATTAGAAAGGCCATTTAGTTTTTCTATTTGAGCTGATCCTATTCAACGAAAGATTCTTGTTGTGCTTTGATACAATTTAATAATTGATTTTTACTTGTTGCTTTCACTTTCCATACTTGCAGGTTTTCAATTTTGTCTAGTAGGTGTTTGAGTGAAGATAACTACTATATTCTTTTCAGTTTAGATTAAGTTCTTGAGTAGTGAATGATGATGGGTACATCTCTGTTTATTGAGTATGGTTTGAGAAGAATTTCTTAATTTTAGAGAGGTGAACCAATTGTTAATATATGCACTGTCTGGGATTGGGATATATATTACTGACTAAAATTTCTGAGATTTCTCTATTCATTGCTTATAAGGTAAGGATTTTTCTACAATTTTAAAAATTAAAATTGGCTATTGTTGGATATGGACTGATTTGAGCATCTTTAGCACTTATAGGTGCACACGCAAAGAAAAAACTAAAAGTATGGTCAAATCCCAAATTATTGCATTTCCATGAAATTATTGCTACTTGGTGATGTATGGCTCTACTTTCCATGAATTCTTGGAGCATAAATATATAAAGTTTGACTGTTGGGAGTGTCATCATGGTTCTTAAGTTGTTATTTTAAAAATACTATATTTGGGTACTAATTATTTTTTCGTGCTTCAAGATCAATTTTAATTTTATTGTTATCGCTCTTTAATGTTTCAGATCACAGCTTGCATTCAAGAAGGAACCAACAAGATATCACTATCTGCATATGATGCACGGCAATTTTGCCTTGGTGTTCGAATTGTTAGACGTCAGACAGTCCAACAGGTACTTGAATTGGTTGCTATAAAGTTGGATGGACTCACATATATAATTTATTTAATCTAAAATTCTTCTGAGATTTTACAGTAACCTCAAACACTATGCTCATATTTTAGTAACTGAAATAGGCTTTATGGTGTATCTTAACCTTTTCTTAAGGGAAGGTCCTAGAAGTACAATAATTAATTTTAAGGCTTGGGATTCTACATTCTCTTCTCTATATGGCATCTTTTCTGCACATGCCTGCATGAGATACACAAATAAAGTAAAATGAAGAAAGCATTACATCTTAATGAGTAGACTGATCTGGGATCGGTGTGGTACTCCTCAGTACCTGTGGGTAGTTTAATAGCTGACATATTATGTTTTGTTGCAAATGCACTTTTAATTGTGTGTGTGAAGAACAATCAGAAAAAGATGGGTGAGGTCATACGTCAAACTTCCCATGGCTGTATCCTATCGAATGGAAACAGTTTTACTGAGACTCTCGAGTGTCAGCATTCGGTGATAATCAAAACATCAAGGATGACTTGCTTTACGGCTGTATGTCGCTTTCCTGGAATTTCTGACTGTTGTCTGTCTTCTTGTTACTGCAAAAATTCAATTAATATGCTAATAAATATCAAAATTCATACAACACAACATGCAACCAGCTATGCAATTCAAAAATTAAAAGAACTTCAGATCCCAAAGGAAATATACAAGCATATGGATAGGGCCATAAAAAAATGTCAGAGAAATTTTTGTTATATGATCATTCCTGAGGTGTCATACACCTTTACAAAATCATAAAGCACATCTTAAAATTGCAATGAGCATAATAAGCATCTAAACTAGATTCTAAAATATTACTGTTGTAGTATTAGATGTATACATTGGTTAAGAGGCTTGCTTCACCAGCATAGGTTGTTCTTAATCCATTATCTTATTGATGCATAGCTTTATGCTTATAAGCACCATATTCCTACTAGTCATAGGGATAATGCACCATGCCTACAATGTTCTTATTGCATTTACCAATGACTATCACACATCACCTAAAGACATCATAATTTTATGAAGAGGAGTATGAGTAGTCATTATATCATAAATTAAAATATTTTGATCCTCTATTGACATGCATTAGAGCCAGTTGTATGCCTATGATATTATCCTTTGCAAAATATCCTTTCAATGGTGTGATAGGCCCGTTAGGAGGGTTATGTCAGCTGCCCTATGTTTAGAGCATTCGTATGGGATCATATCCTTAGCTCATGAGATGTACAATCCACTCCCAAATGGATAGAATTGTGCAATGTTCCATCACACTTGTGCTGGGAACTTGGGTGAGGTGGTAAAGATTGAAGACACTAGGTCTCCCTTCCTCATATGAACACTAGGATATTGATGTCCTGTAAGCCCTCATCCTTTCTTTCATCTGTGCTCTCTTTCAAAATTAATGCTTTGAGATTGTGTGTCAACTAAAAGGTCTTGGTGGCCTAAGCTCCTATTTTAGATCATAGAGAAACTTTGTCAACCTTCAAACCATGTACTCTTTACCTTTAAGCATGAAGTGTTCTAGTTGTGACATGTAGATCTCCTCCAAATTCTCATGTAAGGAAGTTGTCTTATCATCTATTTGTTCAATGTCGAAGTCATACACAATAGCAATACGTAACAAAAATCTAATGGATATAAGCTTTGCAATAGGAGAGAAGATCTCACCAAAATTGATTTCCTCTACCTAGGAATAACCCTTTGTTATTAACCTTATATATTCCTTTTTGATCTTACCATCAATACTGAACTTCTTGTTGAAAATCTATTTGTAGCCAACATGTTTTCTACCTTGGGGAAATTGTACCAAGTCTCATCCATTGTTTTTCTCTAGTACAACCATACCCTTGTCCATGACTTCCTTCAAAGACTTATTATCTTTAGATCTTATCACCTTCATAGTTTTAGGCTTATCCCCATCAATAGGCAAACTAAAAGTGCAATGGAAATAAGGTCAACTATACTTTTCTGCTCATTTCCTTTTGCCAAGTGGGCCTTCTTTGAGTTGATATGAGGTTATTTTTCCGTTGAATTATTATCTTTATCAACCTCCTCATCATGTCTAGAACATCTAGTTCAACCTTAGGTGCAGTCTCCTTATTATTTGGCTTCTATTGCACAAGTGTTTTCTCCTGATATGTACATTGCATAGGCTTAGGGGAAGATTTGATCTCTTTGAAGATTATGTTTTGATTATATTGTATCTTTCCTATCTCAAGATTCCAAAGCTTGTATTGGAGGTACGCTTCTTTGCTTTGCAATCGAACTTGGATCTCTTCTCCTCTAGCACGTGTATATGCTTTGCAATGGAAAATCTTTATATGCTTCAATGAAGGCTTCTTACTAGTCCAAGCCTCAAATGTTTTTTATCATAAGAGCTGACCATTGTGATCATGAAGTGAAATTATCCTATCAAAACCATTTTGAGTTATTTCTGGAGAGGTCCTATTTTTAGGGTTTTCCTAAAAACAGAGGTCTAAAACCCTAATTTTCAAATTTTCCAAAATGTGCAAGTATCCTCTTGACAATAAACCCACAAAAAGCCCATGCTTGGTTTGACCTAAAATTGACTTTTTGACAATAATTTTACAAGATTTAGACCATTTTTATCAGAATGTCTTATTGAAGCAAAAAATTTATTTTGGGTACAACACACAACAAACTAGAATTAGGTTACCTAGATGATCCCCAAAAATTCTCCTAGCTCCATCTTTTCTTGAGTTTCCTCGTGAGGTTCCATCAAAGTTTAGCTATAAAGAGATAATTGTAGTAGTCTTCCATTTGATGATGCTTCCCTTTTATCAATCTGATCCCACCTATTTATCAGGAAAGTTAATTCAAAATTTAATATATCTTTTAACACATATATCAGTTTTCATTCCATAGATTTACTAACTCTTAATAATAAATCACTATTTTATCCCTAATAATAAAATATTACTAACCCAATAAGGTCTATGATTTCTCACCAAAATATGTTTCTATCCAGGTTGATGAGCACACGATTATATTAAGAGGGTTGGAGGGAGCGGGAGGTGGGGGGAGGGGGGAATCGGTATAATACAATCTTTTACTTTTTCAACTTAACAACCACAATAACATCAATTGCACAATATCAATAACAAGAACATATGATTTACATGGAAACCCTTACGAGAAAAAACCACAGAAAAATATTGCTTATATAAAATTCTCTTTACAAGCTTTGTAGGCACCAACCCACAGGAGACACCAATCCCTCTTATATGATTAGTGGCACCAACCAGTTGGAGACCCCAATCCCCACGATTTGTAGGCACCAATCCCACTGCTAAGCACCAACTTAGTGAGAGATACCAATCTCTCCTTTAGGAAGCACCAACTTCCAAACAAAATTCCACCTTATGAATGTTGCTTCTGCAATAGATGATGGACAATTCAATCTCCTCCTTGAATATTCTCCTCTACACAAATCTGCCTTCTATCAAATGACAATTATTCTTCTATAATTTCTTCATACAAATCTGCTTTGAATGTATATATACTTTTCTTACAAATCTGCCCTTGATCATATATATATCTTTTATCTACACACTCACATTTGTAAATCTTCTTGTATTTTAATGATAAGACATTCTACACACCACTCATTTCCACCCCACTTCACATTCCATTTTATGTGACTTAAATACCTTCATCATGCCCCTTCATGAAAAGAGGTGATCCTCTCGAGAGAGGCACCTATTCCAAAGGAAGCAACTCTTCTAGGGTCAGCCTCACAAAACAACTTAATTTAATCTAATTTTAATTCCTTTCAAAAGTAGTGCTTCATTAAAAGGAGGCGGCTACTTCATAGAGTCAACCTTATTTAATTTATTAAATTCCTTTCAAGAGGTGGTGTCAAGGAGTAGTTGGCTATAATGAAGGAAGGCAACTTCTCATAGGGTCGGCCTTTGTAATGTCCCCATTTTCAATGTCCTTCTTTGGGCTAGTTTGGTTCTGATACACTTACCATTTTTAGTAACTGGTCTAGCAGCAGTGCAGTGTAGGGTTTCTTGTTTGGGTAGTGTGTGGAAATTCTTTAATGTTTTGTGCCAACTTGATAATTGGTGAGTATTTACTATTTTTAGTAGTTGCTATTTATAGTAAATCTATTTCGGGAAACTAGTCTTAGGCCCATAGTGTTCTCAGCAATGTTATTTCTATGGTGGCGTTGGAGAGCCTAAGGTTGGATTATTTAATATTTGTTTTTTATTATTCACTTAAGTTATTTTTATAAAATAACTTTATAACTTAAGTGAGGGGGTAGGTGGTCATCAAAAAGTACCTTGGTGCCTAATGAGATAACTTAACGTTGTTTTAGAAGGTTGAATAAGGCAAAATAGTTTCATTTTGAGCAGGATGCCTCCCTTGAGGAATATTTGATAATGTTTTAAAGTATAAAGCAAAATATTAAAAGGATAGAAAGGGCGTTGGTTTTTTGGAGGGAAAATGATTCAAATTGGAAGTTTCCCTAATTTCTCCCTCCACTTGTATTTAATCTGCTTTTTGGCTCTCGTTTGGATATGATGGATTTGACAACTTAAGGAGACTCTATTGGATTGTTTCCAGTTTATCGTTTGCAGCTGGTTGAGGACGAAAACCCTCATCTTTAGCACTGATTTCGGTGGTGAGAGATCCACCCTAGCTAGTTTGTGGAGGAGATCATATAGGTCTTCTACTTGGATGAATTTGTACTTTTGTAGGTCTCCTACGGAGACAAAATTGGAGTGAGCAATTTTAATCTGGTTTGTGAATCTTATTGCAAGGGTTTATTTGTGGACTGTGGTTATATTGAATATCTTTCTAACTGAAACTGGGTGATATCCCTCTTATGCTTAAATCTATTATTCATAATACTGGAGTATTGAGTGGGCGTTCAGGTATAAGGTATTTCAGCATCTTGTGGGTCGCCATATATTAATATTTCCAGAAATGATCATAGGGTCCTCTCTTGCTGGCATATCACTGAGAACTTGCATTTGTCTCATACACTTATCGCTGGAAGGAACTCAATCACAGGCATAGCCATGGGTTCACATTTGGGGATGTGGACTTGTGAAGAAGGGCGAAATCTGTATTAAACCCCATGATATATTGCTAGCAACCATGTGAGTCTGAAGGGAGGGTGTTTTGGGGCTCATAAGGAAGGACGTGAGCTTACCTGTAGCTGGTGTTATCATCTCAGACCCAGGCGCAGCAATATTTCTATTTACCTGGACTTGCACAATCCTCACGTGAGGCTTGGGGAATGTTTCTAGCTGTTTGAAGGGTCGTATTGAGCTGGAGCAAGTCGTGGGCACATTTCAGGTCTGCAAACATTCAAGAGTTGCTGCTGTTCAAACCTTGTTCCAACATGCATTTCCAGATTGTGTTTCAGACTCTGTCGCAGCCATAAGACCTCATACATGGCCTAGGGAACATCACATGTGTTGATCTGAAGTTGTCTGTAGCTGGCTTAGGCTGATCTTGGGCATTTTCAGTGGTCTTCTTCAATCTATTTGTTGCTGTTATACATCTCCAGGCCTTACGTGCATACTCAGGTTGGCTTTTCAGTTAGTAATGTCTGTACATGCGATTTGTAGAACTGAGATTAATTTCTGATGCAAGTATGTACTGCTGTAAGCACTGTATGGGTGCAAGATATATGCAATCTGCTCTCTATTACTGTGCTGTTTATGTCAGTAGCTTAGCACTGTTCATAATTATGTATGTTAATCATTTAAGAAGAGAATGAAGCTGTCAGTTTGTACAACAAATATGTTTGGAGTATTTCATTTGGAGATTGTCTAAATGCATGCAATACAATGGGCTAAGTTTGTTACTATCATATATGCAATGTAATGATCTGTGTTTGATACAATGGCACAACTATCAAACTGAAAAAACATTGAGCAGAAAAAATCTAAAGTCAAAACTCAGAATGGAGTTGGCCATTACAGCCTTAAAGAAAAACATTTAAAACTTAATCTTTTATTTTATTTATACCAAACAACTCAATTTGCATTGCTGTCATATCAAGGATGAAGTCGGCCATCATGAAGATATAGGATAACGATATAGTGGCCTTTGGCCTTAGACGATTTACTTCTTTGACCAGCGATTTCCCCTCTTGACATCAGTTCACCTTTGACATCAATGACAATAATTTCCACAACAGCTTATGCAGAAAACTATGGTTGCTATGATTGCAATCAAGTTCCCCTTTTGAGCCAATAAAAGAATTTGCTAGGAGTCTACAATAGAATCACTTTTAATGTTATTTCTGCACTTCAGTACAGTATATTCCAAAGTTTGAGAAGCCTACACAACTAGTAAGAATTGATATGTACACTCCTAATCAGACCATGTTAGTTCAGGTTGGAGTTGTAATTTTGGAATTGAAAACACTTAATAAGGCAGGTAAAATACTTCCTTAGCAGTTGTAACTCCTACACATGACAGATATTGTAAACGCATCTTTTTTCCAAAAAATCCTCCAAATAAGCCCAATGAAGCCTATTTGTACGTATTTTGATGCCCATGCAGTGTGGGTTTTAGCCCATCCATATCTTGTGCAAGTTAAGTTTTATTTTCCATGCATCAGAATATTAAGAAACTTTATCATCTTTCACTGTCATTATTTGCATTCCCTTTGTGTGGAATTCAAATTTAAATGATTCTGCAAATGGACCCTTAGTAGAACACAAACATGGACTCAAATAACTGATTTTGATTTCATTGTATTTGAATTTTAAGCCCATTATATTCTCAATTCAACTCAACAAGTTCAAGAGTAAATCCAACGATGTGGAAAAGTGGTATTTTTATCTATACATAGACATTTAAGATAAGTGAGTTATCTTATGATTTTTCATTGTGGCTCTCTGTCATGCTTTTAATGAAATTAAAGCTGTACCTCTTGCAGGTTTTGAGCTTAGTACCTGGTGAGACAGAAGGCGAAACTTTTGAAGAGGGTCTTGCTCGTGTTCAGCATTGTATTGGTGGTGGTAGCTCCCTAGGAAATGCTGATGATAGTGATAGTGATCTGGAAGTGGTAGCAGATTCCATTACAGTGAATCTCAAATGTCCGGTAAAAGAAGTAAAATATCGCAATGAATGCTTTTTGGCTTGATAGATGCTTTCTATACAATTTTTATTTTTTATTTTATGTAATATGTTTTTGTTGGCTATCATAAGATTACATTGGAGGAATCCTTAGAAAATATTTACAGAATGTGCAGGCACATAGCTATGTGAATTTAGTACCATCATTTGGTAATTGGTTTCTATTTATTGTTTTTAATCTTTCAGCACATTTCATTCAATATAACCTATTTTCCATTTCCTTTTGGGATAACAATTATGAGGATTATCAAGAATGAATATTAACAAGGGGTCTGGCATTGGAAATGAATTCAAAATGGTATCTGTGTTGAATTCCTGTTCTCATCATTACGATGGAAATGCTTTGAGTAGGGTAGGATGGATACTAGGAATTAATGAGGTATTACTAACAAGACAACTGCATATGATGGTTAATACTAGAGTGCAAGGGAGCTTGAGAAAGATAAGTTATTCTCTTACTTGATAATGTTGTTTCTAAGCTTTATTTTTTAGAATATATTTTTTTGCAATAACCGCCCTCAACTTATTTTTTGCATTTTGTTAGCTTCAATTGTAAATGAAATGCATAACAACTTCGTTTCCACTTTTTGATCACTCAAATCCTAGTAAGGGCAAGGTGATAGCATACCGTATGCTCTCACTTTGCCCACTCCGAGAACTGGGTGATTAGAAAGTGAAGGGTTCCATTCCAATTTGTTATCTTTCTTGGGCTAACGTTAACGGGTGAAGTGTTGTGTGCTAAAAAATTGGGAAAAAACTAAGGGGGATATTACAGTGATATCAGAGCTAAAGTTCCTGCCAGCCTATTGGGAGAACAATAGAATTCAAAATTATCACAATGGATTTTAGTAGAGTTGCAGAACAAACCAAGAGGCAGTATGAGCAAGAGGCTTCACAAACATTTGAAGAGTATCAAGGCATGACAGATGGATTTAAAAACACGGTTTCTTTTGACTCTTTCTTGAATTGTGTTGTGATAATGAAACCTGGAAAATTGGGTGTGGTTAAGTACATCAGAACAACGATGAAAGAAGAATCAGAGAAAGAAGTGTTTGTTTGTGGTTTGCAGCCCACAAGTAAGCACGTGGGAGAGAAAAATCAATCAACAAGCTTTGAAGATGGCACAAGCAAGGTGCACATGTCACATCAAAATGACTGTGAGTTTGAAGATGATACCTGGACATATGAGTGTGTGGTAGAGACCCAAAACAATCCCTTAGACTTGCATGTGATTGGTAATGATGAGGATCGGTTTGGAAAAAAGAACAAAACAATAGTCTTGATTTCTAATTTGGATTCACCTAGTGATGGTTTCGAGACTCATGACTTCACAGAAGATTTTAGTAGAGCTATTGTGTGTGGTGAGTTCACTAGTGAAGAGCATGTTGAGGGTAGTTTTGGTGGTGTCATTGAATCAGCTTATGACCACTATCATAGTGATGATGTTTATGATGATTCAGATGCGATTGTACCTGATTATGTTAAAGATTTGGTGATGGATAATTCTCCTCTTGTTGCTGACCCAACTTCTCGAGAGTTATCACATGAAAAGTTTATGACAAGTAACCAAGAAGACCTCTTGGGTACGCATGTGACTACTAATAATGAGATCAATATTATACCTACAGATGAAAGGCTCATTGAAGGCAAAAGGGATAGAGTTTTCAAAACAGCCAACATTGATGAATCTTTACCTCATTAAAATGATGATGACATGGATGGTTTTGAGTTTGATTACCAAACTATGCCTTTGGAGAGAGATACTTATGTTGATATCAGTATTAGTGAGTTGGGAAGTGACTTATTCAAAGAGTCAACACTCCAAGAGGAGTATAGTGAGCACATTTCTTTTGATCAGAACAATCAGCCCTTTAGCACTTGGGATCTAGGTGTGATAGCACCTAAGTTTGGCAAGGAACCTGTTTGGGATGAATTTCCCTTTAACCCGGATGATGTTCAAAATTCAAAAAACAATGTAAGTTGTGGAGTTTCCATTGGAGAAGATGATGTCTTTGACGAAGAAGCTTGTAAGGAAAAGATTCATAATGACCTCTCTGAGACGGTTGCAGCCTCTAAAGAAGAGTTTGGTGCTATTGAAATTCTCATAACGACAATCAGTAGTGACTCTTTGATTGAGTTGGGGGCTGCCTTAACCTTTGCTCAAAGTGACAGTAAGGAGGAAGTAGAGTTAGAAGACCATAGGGCTCCTAATAATGAAGAGTTTAAAAGTGTTCTTGAACATAAATCTGATTTAATAATGCATGGAGCTGATTATAAGTAAAGGTTTAGAGAATTTGTTGAGTTTGATTCTCACCCTGATATTGAGCAATGCTATCAAGTGTGTGATGACAGAAAAGAGTCTAGGGACAGCTAAGGGGTCACTGATGACACAAATGAAAGTTGTGTTTTTTACTTGGAGCCTAACAGCAATTCACCATCCTTGCATACTTATGGGTAGAAAGGTCAATTCTTGTTGTCCTTTGAAAATGAAATGCAAGATCTAACCCAATTTGATCACAAACACTGTTTGATTGAAGAACTCTACTGGCAAGCTCAGGTGGATGAGAGACGGAAAGGAGTTAGGGATGGAGTCACTCTCCCTAATTTGCAACTTATCAAAGACTCTTTAGAGACAATGAAATCAGAATATTTACACTTGATTAGAGATAGAGATTATGCCTTCGAAATTGCAAAGAAGACCATTGGTTGTGATGTCCCCATCATAAGGGAAGTATTTAAATAAGCTCAATATTCACATTTTGAATAGATATAACATATACACACATACATACATATATATATATATATATAATTTAATTAGATATATTAATATACAAATAAATATGTCATGCACTAATCCAACGTAATGACAGATCAAGCAAATTAAAGAAGAGAAAAACTAAACTAATCACATGGGATAGGCGCATGAGGAATCAATGAAGAAACACGTCTCTTGGAGCACCACTCCTATATCATATCAAACAACAAGAGGAAGGAAGATCATCAAGCAAGAAAGGAAAACGAGTTTAGGAGAAGCATCAAGAAATTAGTGAGGAGCAGAACCGATCAGTCGAAGGAAGATTATAATATAGTAATTTATGAAGGACGTCATTTGAAGTTGGAGACAATCTACAAATTCATAAAGTTTCAAACTGATTAAGAGTGACGAGTGAAGGTTTAGAAGGTGGCGAGCAAAGAGAAGGACGTCGCCTGAGAACTACAATCTCACCACGATTTTTAAGTTGATCACAAAGGGAACCCGACCTAGTTCAGGTCGATAATCCATCAAGGATACATCAGTAACAAGGCTGGCTCTATCTTCAGTGCTGAGGAAGGCCATTCTTACCAATAACAAAAGATAATGCAATCACTAAGCAAGCTTCTGTAGGTGGTGTCCCAGATACGACTTCAAGGCTAGGCATCGAATCTCAGTCCAGTATTATCAAAGTTTACAAGCAACAATCTTACAGAAACTTTATTCATTAGAATTAGGCTCTCCAATATAAAAATGCGTATCTAAATCTTCTAAGCAGATTACTATTTTGAAAGTTTACTATTGAGATCTATTAACTATTCATAAATCAAAGGATTGGAAGCGGATTTATTCAGAAAAAATTAAGGGAACATCACAGTGGTATCAGAGCATCGATCTTGCCAACCTGTAGGGAAGAAGTGAATGCGAACCTACCAAACAAAAGGAGCTATAGCTGATAAATTGGCTCAAGAACTCAAAACATTCATGGAGCAAACAAACAAAAAGTTTGAGAAAACCAATCAACTGATCCTCCAGGCCCTCCAAAGCATGAATAACAACATCACCAATGAAAGAACGATTCCAAGGAAGGAATTGCACTCGAACCATTCCAAAAATGAGCATTCAACTCAAAGTTCCACACTGAGACCAACCATTCAAAAGATCATTGAAGAAGAAGAAGAACCAAACACCAATAGTGCAGAGGATATTTCTCATATGTATGCCGAATTAGACCCTGCAATACAAAGGCTTATACCATTTAAAGAATATTATGAAGTCAAGACCCAAGTCAATCCAAATCGAAGGAAGAACCATCCCGACAAAGAACTAAGATCAAGAATTAATAAGATGACCTTACCTTACTTTGATGGCTCCGGGAAGTTCACCGCTCAATCGTGGGTTCAAAAGCTTGACACCTACCTGTCTCTCAGCCCCATGACTGAAGAAAACACCATTAAATTCATTGTCCTCCACTTATTAGGTCTAGCACATGATTGGTGGCATCATGGACTCATCACCCAAGGACATCGAAATATAGTCTCCTATAGTGAGTTCACCCAAAGACTCATTAATAGATTCGATCAAAAGCATCCAGAGTGGTATTTCAAGGAACTCACCCACCTTAGGCAACATGGAACGGTGGAAGAATATGCAAATGAATTCCAAAAGTTAGCTGTCATGGTCCCCGACCTATCCCAAAGAAGGCTCACCTACCTTTTCATTGAAGGACTCAAGGGACCAATCAAGAACATAGTGAACCCCTTAGAACCTCAAGCCTTGGGGTAGGCAATTCAAAGAGCCATGAAGGTGGAATCCGGCTCTTCAAGGGAAAGATCTAAGAACCCCATACCCAAGTCACAATCCAAACAAGGCCCACGAAGAAGGGAGAACAAAGAAAGAGCATGTTATTTCTGCAATGAACCATGGATTACAGGACACCAATGCCATGACAAGGAAGCAATCAAACGAAAGGAAGGTTTGTTGAAGAAGGGCTTATGTTTCAGGTGCAATGAGCCTTGGGGACAAGACCACCAATGCAAGAAGGGGAAAATACATAAAATGGAAGAAGTATGGGATGAAGAGACAAAAGAAACCCCCACGAAAAGGGTAAGATGGGACCCGGATGAACAAGGAACACTAGCAGTCATCTCACAAGCAAGTGAACATAGACCCTTATGAATCAAAAGAACACTAAAGGGACAGAAAATTATTGCCTTGGATAAATTCTCTAGGGTGCTTTACCATGGATAACCCAAACTTGGAAATCTGCTTCAAACACATAGGACAAGAAGTTACGCTTAAAGGGTTGCCAAATGGATCTCGAAAGGTGGTATCATGCAAAAGGATGGAAAGGATTGTAAGGCACGGCCAAGGAGAATGGATAGCACAATGCATGGTGCTAGATAAATTGCCTTCTCATGAGCAAGCAATTCACATCGATATCCAACCTATTCTAAAGAGACACAAGAAGATTTTTGGAGATATTCCCCCCGGTCTACCTCCAAAAAGGGGATTAGAGCACTCCATAGAATTGGAAGGAGCAAGACCAGTGATAACCACCCCCTATAGACATCCTCGAAAGTTCAAAGAAGAGATTGAGAAGACCATTAAAGAATTGCTAGAAATGGGACATATTCAACCAAGTAATAGTCCCTTTGCATCATCTATCGTGTTAGTCAAAAAGAAAGATGGCACTATGCGAATGTGTATAGATTACAAGGCCTTAAACCAGAAAACTATTAAGAATCGGTATCCAATCCCAAGGATAAATGAATTATTGGATGAGCTCCATGGAGCAAGATATTTTTCCAAAATTGATCTACGATCCGGATATCATCAAATCCGAATGAAGAAAGATGTACCAAAGACAGCATTTCAATGTCATTATGGGCATTTTGAATTTCTAGTCTTACCCTTCGGCCTCACCTACACCTCATTATGGGCATTTTGAATTTCTAGTCTTACCCTTCGACCTCACCAACGCTCCAGCCACATTCCAATCATGCATGAACCACATTTTCCGCCAACAACTAAGGAAGTTCTTACTTATCTTTTTTGATGATATCTTGATCTATAGCAAAACGTGGGAAGAGCATCTCCAACATATTGAAGAAGTCTTAAGTATTCTGGAATCAGAATCCCTTTATGCAAAAATGTCAAAATGTGAATTTGGGCTAGAAGAAATTCTCTACTTGGGACACAAAATCAATGTGGAAGGAGTAATCGTGGATGAGGAGAAGATTAAAGCCATCAAAGAATGGCCCAAGCCAAGGACCTTGACTCAACTTAGAGGCTTTGTGGGATTATGTAGCTATTATAGGCGTTTTGTAAAGGGCTTCTCCAAGTTAGCCGCTCCCCTCACAGACTTGACAAAAAGGGGGGCCTTTATGTGGAATGACCAAGCACAACAAGCCTTTGAACAACTCAAGGAAGCCATGAGTACCTACCCTGTCCTTGCCATTCCCAACTTGACACTACCATTTGAGCTACAATGTGATGCCTCCGAAGAAGGAATCAGCGTAGTTCTTATGCAAAAGAAACATCCAATAGCCTTTAAAAGTTGCAAGCTAACGAAGACAGAGAATCACTACTCTATCTATGACAAAGAAATGTTGGCTATCATGCACGCCCTAGCAAAGTTCCAACAATACCTAGTTTGTGGAATATTCATCATCAAAACAGATCACAATATTCTACAATATTTCATGCATCAAAAAGATCTTAACGATCGTCAACAATAGTGGGTGAGCCAAGTTCAAGCATATGACTTCGACATAGAATATGTTAAAGGAACCAATAATGGGGTGGCGGATGCTTTATCTAGGCGGCCCTATCTTAACACCATCACAAGCATTTCAAAGGATTGGAAAAATGACATTATCACCGAGTATGCCAAAGATGCACAGGCCTCCGAGATTTTAGAAGGAAGAATGCCAAATGAAGAGTATAAGGTGTGGGATGACCTTATCCTATATAAGGGAAGGGTATTTCTTGTTCCCCACTCAAGGATAAAGAACAAAATAATAAAGGAATATCATGATGGTCCTCTAGCCGGTCACCAGGGGTACTACAGGACTTATAAACAGACTAGAGAGAAGTATTCATGGAAAGGATTAAAGAGATATTGGCGTTTAAATTAGCACCTCTGGAGTGTTGATTGTAAACGTTCAGCTATTACAAATGTTTTGCAACACTTCTTCGTTATTTAAAGAGAAGTCCCTCTCTGCTGATGTAATGCGTAAGGAAGGGTAGGGTAAACTAAGGTTCCTATCTTTTTGTACTCAGTGGTAGGACACAAAGGTGCACAAGGGTGCATAAACACAATGGGCCGTAGCGAAGCTTTTTCTCTAGTTTTGGCATATCTTAACTACGACTATTCTAGCTTTTAATCTATCCTAAATCCTCAAGGTAAACAGAGCATGAGGGCATAGGAGCGGGAATGGATGGGTTGGATCACTTGAATTTGCCATCTCCTTAAAATATGGCCGAGGCTCTAAACTCTCGAATATACGCAGGAATAAGGTTTTATAGAAGCAAACACTCTTCACGGTAAGTTGGATCTGAGACCTACCAAGGAGGAGGAACCCCTATCCAAGGTATGGGCTAGGAAACGACTTACAAGAAACAACAAATTACGATGTCTTGGCCAACAAACTTGCTAAGGAGGAGGAACCCCTATCCGAAGTATAGGTTGAAGGAAAATCCATTAAACAACAACAAACGACAACTGTTAATAACAGATATCCAAGGAGGAGGAACCCCTATTCGAGGGAAATGAAACAACAAGCTATTAGATACAAAACGTAGAAAGAACTCAAATATGTAGATCAAAATGCAAGCACCTTCTGATTTTCTTCTTCAAGCTTCATCAACGAGTTACAAAGATTGGGACCGCAAAGGCACGAGATCATGCACAATTACGATCAACCAATGAACTCTCATCCAAGAGTGAACAAATATTCGCTTTCAAAGTTGTTGGCAACAATGGCGCAGCAAATTTGCATAGCAAGTAAAGGCTGAACAAATAATGAGCTCAAGGCTCTTATTTATAGAGCTCAAAGGAGTGGGCAACCCCAAAATCTCCTTGAGTTAACAATGAGTTCTTGCCAATCAATTAGCAAGATTTATTCCTAAAAAGGGGGAGCAAACAGTTAACTGGAAATCTACTTCAATTAACTAAAACTAAACAAAGAGTCAACTAGAAACTACTTCAGTTGACTGAAACAAGACTAAGGTGAACTTAAATACAAAGTAGGTGTCTCTAAGATAGACATCCATGATTAGTGGAGTCCAAACAAACATCCACAATCAATGGAAGTCAAAACAAACCACCCCATAAATAGAGATAGACATGCATGATTCAAGGGACAGTTAGTTAACTTGGAATGAGTCATCAAGTTAACTAACTATTAATCATAAATGCCTTCCTAGAGACTAGGATGTCCCAGCCTAGGTGTCCTTTCACACCTCACCACCTCCGATCAATAGCTCCTCGATCCATGTGTTGACTTCTTCTGCTTTTGGATAGTCAATGCTTTGATGACATGGCATCTCTTCTCCTTGCGCAAGCTGCTGATCTTGGTAACTTTGGCGGCTCCGTGCTTGGAATGACCTCTTCGCTGCTAGTAAGCCACAATGCTTACTGCCACGCAGGAGGTGGTAACACTGGTCTCTCAACTGCAAGATCAACCTTTCTTTCTTCTTCGTCCAGAGTAATTGTTGTGGCTCTCCACTGAGCGGGTGATGTATTCTTTTCAAAGATAAAAATCTGAAGACTGTTGATGATGTTCGTTTGCTCTCCAGCAATATGTGTGAGATTTGGTTGGAGAGTTGCTGGCGCAAGGTCTGGTTGTTCAATTGGAGCCCAAGGATGCCAAATCGTCATTTCATGAAGAAAAACTCACCTATTGACTGTAAACATGGATATGTTCAGACAACTTCTAAAAAACCCCTAAAAATAGCCACCCGCCAAGAAGTATTTTTCTAGAAAAATCTGGCACATGGGTTTTGTTCGTGCTTCAATGTTGAACAAACCCAGTTCCTCAGAATTTTGATTATGAAACTTTTTCGGAAAAACCCCAAAAAATAGGGGCAGCAAGTTGGTTGAGTTTGGAAAATCTGACGAGATGGGTTTTACTGGAAAATTATTCTGACTTTGCCCAGTTGATCAAATCTGTGGTAGCCTATTGATTTGTGTGACATGCAAGAATACCTAAGACAAGAAGAGAAGAAGTAGACAGAAAATGGATTGGAACTTTTTAATCTAACTCCCTGAGAAAATTTGTCTCTGGATCCAGCCTCTGATTAGAAATCTTCTTTTGCTTCTGATCTTCAAGAAATATCGAAGAACGGTCAAAAACCTTGGCCAGATCTAAAAATGGCGTCATTGAGAGCTTATTGCTATTCTTGATCATCAACCTGCAAAGAAATGAGCATAATGGACGCCTAGGCTTGATCATATAGAGATTTGTGCTTGAATGCATGAAGTTTGGGAGCCTAACTCGTGATCTAAAGTTGATTTGGCTTGATCTAGAGTTCAAAAGGTAGGTTTCCACTGATTGTGGGGTGAATTGGCCAAGTTTGCCTCCAAAATATCTTATTTGGTCAACAAAACATGCCTTTGACCTTTTTGGGCGTCCCTTTTGAGTTTGAGTCCTTTTTTCATCATTTTGCATTTTGAATGATCTTCGTTTGATCCTTGCTCTAGATTGATCTGCTGATCCTGAGCAGCTGCTGTTGGATTCATTGTTGAGCTGGACCTAAGTTGAAGAGATGTGCCTGGGAGGTATTAAGCCAGAAAGTTGAGTTTGTGGTCCTAAAAAGAAGGGTGCCTTTCTCAAGAAAGGGTGCTTTCTTCTTTGCCTTAGTCATTTTTAATGTCTGTTCTTTCAATCTCTTCATTTTGACCTCCTGTGCTTTGATTCGGAATCCCCGTTGATCAGAGAATCGGATGATCTTGTTTGATATCTCATTAGGTAACCAGCTTTGCTCCTCAGAAGATGATTGAAGTTTGAATTCACAAAAGTCAGTTAAAGGTCCCTTAATTCAAGGGCGCCCTTCACTGAAAAGGGCGCTTTTGCTTTCTTGCATAGTGATTTTCATCCTAAAAGATGCTCCAATTTGATCTTGATTATCTGGTGATTGACTTGTCAGATGCTCGTGCTTGCAGTTACATTGTCAAGATTGACCCAGACTGAGAAAACTATCTTGGGAGGCCTTCTGACATCTAACAGCATCTGGAGGTTCAAAAAGAAGGGCACCTTTTCCACCTTGATCATCATTTCGACAGCCATTGTTGATGTCTTCGTCAACTGCCTCTTTTCACTCTGTTGACAATTGTCGGTGATCACTTCGTCAAATGATCTTGCTAATTGTTTCGTTGTTGAGCCAGCAGGAGAACGCCGAGGATGACTGCCTTGGATGATTCAACAAGCTGTATTTGACCCTTGAGAATCAAGGGTGCCCCTCTCTGAAAAAGGCTCTTTTTTTTTATCATGAACTGATTTCTCCTTCGTAACGTTTCCAGAGTTAGTCAAATTTTGACCTTTTTCAGTTTTAGAAATATCCTCCAGTCAAATTTTGACCTTTTTCAATTTTAGAAATCTCCTCCATCGAAGATCACCATTTTGGACCTTTTTCGCCATGGTTGCATCATTGAAGCTTTTGAAGCTTAGCTTTCAGCACCTGGTACTACCCAATCTACCATTAATGGTTGCGGAGCTCCTAACTTTGTTCCTAAAAAACAGAAATAGACCCACCAGAGTAAAACGTGTCTTTTGATGATTCTGACTTGACCAATGTGATCGTGAAGTCGTTTAATCCTATCAAAATCATTTTCAATCATTTTTGGGAAGGTCCTATTTTCAAAACCCTAATTTTCAAATTTTCAGAATTTTGTACATGTTCCTTGATAGAAACCCACAAAGACCCTATGTTTGATTTGACCTAAAACAGACTTCTAACGGCATTTTAACATGATTTAGCTCAATTTATACAGAATGCCAAAAATTTATTTTGGGTACAACAAGAGAGATGTGCTTAAACATGTGCAAGAGTGCATGATTTGTCAGCAAAATAAAGTGGAACAAAATCCTCCCGCAGGCTTGTTATAACCACTACCCATTCCCAACCAAAAATGGGAAAGCATATCGATGGATTTCATAACGGGATTGCCCAAAGTGCATGGGAAAGATAGCATTTATGTGATAGTGGATAGACTTACTAAGTACGCCCACTTTTTTGCAATCTCAATGGAATATAAAGCGCACCAAATAGAAAAATTGTTCTTTAAGGAAGTCTTCCATCTCCATGGGATACCCAAGACAATCATCAGTGATCGAGATAGCAAATTCCTTAGCCAGTTTTGGCAAGAGCTCTTTCGGCTAGCAGGGACAAGTATAACTCCAAGTACAAGCTACCACCTGCAGATGGATGGGCAAACAGAGATAGTTAACAAATGGATAGAAGGTTTACTTAAGGAACTATGTCATGGGACAGAAAACTGCATGGATAAAATGGCTACACATGGGTGAGTATTGCTATAATACTACCCACCACATGTCAATTGAGATGAGCCCCTTTCACGCCCTATATAGATACGAAGCTCCTTCCTTTGGGAACTTGGTCATCCAAGAAAGCAAAGTACAAAGTGCACAAGACTTCATCCAACAAAGTCTTGACCTCATGAAAGCACTCAAGGACAATCTGCAACAGGCCCAGAACCAGCAAAAGGTCTATGCTAATCGTCACCGCATAGAAAGGACATTTGAAATTGGAGATTTAGTGTTTCTAAGGCTACAACCATACAAGCAAACATCAATCAAGAACAGTGGGACTAAAAAGCTCAAGCCACGTTTCTACGGTCCCTATAAAGTTACAAGGAAGGTGGACGAGGTAGCTTATGAGATAGAGCTGCCAGAGCATAGCAAGATCCATAATGTCTTCCATGTATCTAGGCTTAAGAAGGTCCTTGGGCAGCAAGTCATCCCTTGCACTAAGTTACCTCCTCTAGATGAAGAAGGACAACTTACCTTGGAACAAGAAGTTATCTTAGATACCAAAGAAAGAAAATTGAGGAATAGGATCATTATCGAGTCTTTCATCAAATGGAAAGGACTCCCTAAAGAAGATGCTACATGGGAAAGGGAAGAAACTATCAAGGCATTCAAAGATAAACAAATTCAAGAAGGGCAAGACATAATGGCCCTTGACTAGAACAAAAATAGTCTATTGTATGTAATATCTTTAAATTAAGTTAATAAGACATTGTTCTTGCTCATAAGCATCCCATGAAGATGATCTGCATAAGGATGGATATACTCAAATAGGGTATCCATAAGGCATAGACAGAGCCAAAATTCTTTCGAAGATCTTAAGGATGGATACACCAAAATAAGGTGTCCATAAGGCCCGAGAAGTAAAAGGCTCGCTTCCGGGATTTAGGCTGGGTACTCTTAAGAATAAAGGGTACCCAGAAGGCCTGGGAAGAGATTAAGAGTAACAAGGTTACAATCTTTTCCCAAGATTATAAGGCTGGATAGACTTAGCAAAAGGTATCCAGAAGGCCTGGAAGGAGATTAAGGGTAGGAAGGTTACGATCTTCCAGGATTAGGCTGGATATGCTCAAATTTGGGGTTCCAGAAGGCTTGGAAGGAGGTTAAGTGTAACAAAGAGTTACGGCCTTCTTCCAAGATAGGATAGGTACACCAAGAAGGAATTGCTTGAGGACAAGCAAAATCAAGGGGGGGAGACTTGTGATGTCCCCATCATAAGGGAAGTATTTAAATAAGCTTAGTATTCACATTTTGAATATACATATATATACAAATAAATATGTCATGCACTAATCCAATGTAATGACAAATCAAGCAAATTAAAGAAGAGAAAAACTAAACTAATCACAAGGGATAGGCACATGAGGAATCAATGAAGAACACATCCCTTGGAGCACCACTCCTATATCATATCAAACAACAAGAGGAAGGAAGATCATCAAGCAAGAAAGGAAAATGAGTTTAGGAGCAGCATCAGGAAATTAGTGAGGAGCAGAACCGATCAGTCAAGAAGGAAGATTATAATATAGCGATTTATGAAGGACGTCATCTGAAGTTGGAGACAATCTACAGATTCATAGAGTTTTAGACCGATTAAGAGTGATGAGCGAAGGTTTAGAAGGTGACAAGCAAAGAGGACGTCACCTAAGAACTACAATCTCACCACGATTTCTAATCGATCACAAAGGGAACCCGACCTAGTTCAGGTCGATAATCCATCAAGGATACATCAGTAACAATGTTGGCTCTATCTTCAGTGTTGAGGAAGGCCATTCTTACCATTAATAGAAGATAATACAATCACTAAGCAAGCTTCTGTAGGTGGTGTCCCAAAGACGACTTCAAGGCTAGGCTTCGGATCTCAGTCCAGTATTATCAGAGTTTACAAACAGCAATCTTATAGAAACTTTATTCATTGGAATTAGGCTCTCCAATATAAAGATGCATATCTAAATCTTCTGAGCAGATTACTATTTCGAAAGTTTACTATTGAGATCTATTAACTATTCATAAACCAAAGGATTGGAAGCAGATTTCTTCAGAAAAAATTAAGGGAACATCACATTGGTGCATTCCAAGGAGAAGAGAGAAAGGTTAATGAGCTTACTCGTCAGCTCAAATCAACAAAGGATATGTTAGAAGATACCCAGATGGCACTAAAGGAGGCAAAAGATCAGCTTGCTAATTTCAAAATTTTCAGGGAGTGAGAGAATGAACAAAGAGTGGAAGAAACCAAGCAAGTAATTGGTGAGCTTGATAGTCTTCAAGAGGAGTTTGATCTAGGATGCTTCACAAGAAAATCAGAAATTGCAAG
Source organism: Sequoia sempervirens (assembly GCA_007258455.2). NCBI lineage: Eukaryota > Viridiplantae > Streptophyta > Pinopsida > Cupressales > Cupressaceae > Sequoia > Sequoia sempervirens. The sequence continues at coordinate 6,585,375 of VDFB02000016.1, read as the reverse complement.
TACAGATTTGGATCAGTGACATGGAGTTGAGCAAGAGGAAAGGGATGACTTCCAAATTCTTGACAATCCATTCTTTGTGATGGAGGATGAAGCATCTGATGAAGTTTCCAAGCATGAGATAGATTGTGGTTTTCCGCTTTTTGATGATTTGAAATAAAACTATGAGGACGTGTCACACTTGGTGATTGGTAAACTTCCAAGGCTGCTTGATAATGAATGCATTAGTGAGGTTGAAGATGAAGTGTCCACACGGGATGTGTTGAAACATGGAGGCTACAACATGCCTAAACTTGAGTTTCCAAGAAGTGATTTTAAGCTTACTAGAATTTTTAGAACAGCAGTAGATAATGCAAGTTTAGAGCTTGTTTGGCCTAAGAGAGTGGAAAGACAAGGGCCTAAACATGATTTTCACTAACTTGATGATCTAATTCTCAGATTAGTAGTTGTTTTGACATATGCCTATCCTTCTTTGGGACGAAGTATGGAGACACCAATTGCTCTTAGCTCCTTAGATGGTGATGCTCTCATGATTAACTTGCAAACAAAGGCTAAATAGTCATATTCTTCCATAGAAAGTAGGAGGATGAGTTTATGATGGGAGTAATAAGGTATGCCATGGGGGAGCAAATTGTTTATGGCTCCTTGGTGTTTCACATGAGAGACTTTTTTTGGGAGAAGATGCTTTTTGATGTGGCACACATGAACAAAGTGGCACAACACAAGCATGTTGGTCTCACTTTGGGAGAGGTTTCTTGTGCCTAGGATGGTATGCATGGGAAAATTGTTGTTGTCCTCTCTCATTGCAGCCACCTTATGAGTCCGTTAACATTCCCACCAGTGGATTGGAGAGATATTTTGAGCAAAGGATGGCTCTATGTGGTGTTGGAGTCTCTAGAGAGAATTTTTCCAGCCTTGGACATGAGCAGATGTGTTAATTTGGATGATGATTTTCAGTGTTGTGGCAGCTGTTCATCTTCTTGAGTGTTGATTTTCCTAAAATCAAATCTCAAGTCAACCATTTTATACTTGGTGGGCAGTTGATGTACTTGTTTTTCAAACTTTACAGTCTCCTAGCAGGACTAATTTATGGTCTCAGATGAGAAGAATGTCGAATTGGGGCAATCAGAATCCGTGTTTGGATAGTGTTCAAGCTCTAACCAGTGGCTATTCTTATACATTCTATTGTACTTATGATTGGGACAGCGAACCTCCGCTTGTTTTGGTTCATCATTCTGAGACTCTTGGAATTGGAAAAGGAAAAGTTTTTAGAAGTCTTCATGGTTGTGTGAGGTATTATGATGATATATTTGTTCATCTCTTGCGAGGGATGGCTTTCCTTTTAGCGAGAAGATTTGAGGGAGTCACATATGCAGTCCTAGCTCTGCTAGACACCATGAGGAGATATGTTGAGGAGTACGGTTTTGAGTTGAGCAGACTTTCCTTCCTATTTCCCAGAATTGTGATAGGAAGCAACATTGCAGATATGGACTTCTCAAAGTTATTTGGGCAAGTGATGCTGCAAGGTATTGATTTCCTCCCAGGTTTTTCAGCTTTAGTCTTGTGGATGAAAACATTTTAGGGTTACAGGGGAGGATAGTGCAAATTCGGCACGATGGTTTCACTGATGTGATCAAAGTGGTGTAGCATCGACATGGCGGGTCCTTCCTAAGATGGACATGGGACCCTGGGATCCTACTTGGTTTTTCATGGATCAGTCAAATATTTCTGGAGTTGTGGCATTGCTTGACAACAAGCAATCTTTGGGAAGGGCGGATTGTAATGTCCCCATTTTTAGCCCTATGCTTTCCAGTGACTGTTAGCCTATTTCCAAAGGCTTGTAGGCTAGTCAGAGATAGAATTAGGGTTTCCTATTTTCTAGGAGGTTTTCTTTTGAGTTTTCAGGGGTAACATGCAAGAGTTTGGCAATTTGTTTTTTGGGTTGTTTTGTGTTTTCAGAGAGCTTCAGAGTGGTCTGACATGCGTTTCCATCAAAGGATATTTTTGGACTTACTATTTTTAGTAAGTTACGACAGTTGCCCGATTTGTGCTCAAATGGAGTTTGGAGTCATTTACTATTTTTAGCAGTATGCTATTTCTAGTGAGTCATTTTTGGCAGTGCAGTTTGGCAATGGTTCAGCACTCAGTGTCTATTTTTGGCAGGCGGTATTTGCAGAGGCTTCTCCAACTTTCTTGGAGTCAAAATTGGAAAGTTGTCAACTTAAGTTATATTATTTTGATATTTCTAAAGTGTTTTTTGGCCCCCATGCCTAGGCTCATTGGCTTAAGTTGTTCCTAAAAGGTGGTCTTTCATGTGGTCAATCAAAATGGAGTAGGTTGAAGTAAAGTGATTTGCATTTTTATAAAGTTTATTGTTGCAAGTGAAGTTGGACGCCTAGGTTGAAGAAGTAAAGTGATTTTTATTAAATATAATAGTGCTCCAAATGTGGTTTGGAGGGAAAAGAAAATTCAAACTTCTGGGTTTGGAAATCTATATATATAGTGCCTTTCCTCTTCATTTGGTATCTATTATCCTTTCATAGCAAAGTGCTGCTAAATTTTATTCAGACTCTTGCTTCAAGGTTGAGATGCCTCCTAATTTCTTCGTCAGGTTCGAGTTTGAGAGACAACTCCTAGCTGATCAATGACTGCTTCTTCCCTCAAAGGTTGCAGATTGAGCTTCAATGGTGATGGCTACATTGGTGTTTTCTTTTTGGCGTGGCTTTTATGTCTTCTAGGGACATTTTTGGCATGCCCTTCACTATTTTGAGGATTTTTTTGGAGTGCTTCTTCATACCTAGTTGACCCACGTCTATGGGTATTGGCTCATCTTGTTCCTGGTATCTAGGTGCCCCTTTTCTTGGAATCTTGCAATTTTTGAAGGAGAATCTGATTTATGGTTGTTGGTTGCCCTCCTTGAAAGTTGTGTTGTTGGGCCATTGCTACACTGGGATGCGTGCAGAAATAATCTGAGTAATTGATGGACTTTAGCTGCTTGGACTTGGACGCCTAGGCCTTAGGTGCCATTTGCATTCAATTTGATGTCAATTGGAGGAGAATTGAGGAAGTTATGAGCATTTTGGTGATTCCCAAGGTTGTTGATCAGAAAATTTGAATGCTGCCATTTTACATCAGACCTGGTAGTTTTAGTGTTTTGTCTTATTTCCCTGATGCTTATCTTTGTATTAGTCATGGAGATGATTGCCTAGCACTTCAGATTTCAATTTGCTAATTTATCTTACGATTCATTGTAAGAGACTTAATATTGTAACACTGTTTCAGTAGAACTGATCAGTACTTTCTTTCTGGCACTTGTGTTTTGTTGGCGTTTCAATTAGCACCCCTGGAGTGCTTATTGGAAACGGACAGCTATGCACAGTGCGTGATGACTACTCTTCAAATTATGGAGGGGAAGCTCCCTCTTGTTTGCTAATGTTTGTGTAAAAGTAAAACGGACTAAGTGTTCCTATCTTTTTTATTTAGCAAGCAGGACACAAGGGTGCATAAACACAATGCGTTGCAGCTAAGGCTTTCTCTGGTTTCTGCAGATCTTAACTACAACTAAACTAGTTTTTAATCTATCCTATCATCTCAAGGTAAATAAAGCATGAGGGCATAGGAGTGGGAATGGATTGGTTGGATCACTTGGGCCAACCATCTTGCCAGAATGCGTCTAAGGCTCTGAACTCTCAGATCTATGCTGGAATAAGGCTTTATGCAAGCAATCACTCTTTACGGTAAGATGAATTGTTACATCCCAAATTGTGAAGCTACTATTTACCGTTAATAGATAGGGTAAATGTGAATATAGTGTGAATTCTGGAGATGAATTAATGATGCTTGTACCTTGTTTTCAATATGAATGTTATCTCACTTGATGTTGTTTCAGTTGATGTTATTCATGGTAAAATATTGCATAAGGAGGTTAATGAATCATATATACTACTATTGTTGTGAGCATTTGATTGCCGTGTATGACGGTGAATGCAGGTATGAGGACCATTCCTCCAAGCGGAGGAGAAATATCACTCGGAAGAGGAGCTTGGTCGGGTAAGCAGTAACGTGAACCATTTGAGCATACACACACACGTTTCTTAGATTGAGTAAGCTAAGTCAGATAAGTTGGTCTTGATAAGTCATCCATAGGATTTAGGAGTCTGGTTTACTTCTTTGTGCTTTGTGAGTGATGATTATTTATTTGTCAGACTTACTATACTATGATCGTTGTGTGGAAACGTGAAAGGTTATATGTGTATAGGTTGAATGGGTATGTATACTCATGTATACATTATGAACACGTATCCATATATATAAGCATATTGATATAGACGTATGATTGGCAAATGGATATGCTCATACGAATGTGTCAACGTGGTATACATATACATACGTATACATGGAGGTACATACGGTTATACACATACACACGCTATCTATTGTTTGTAGCTATAAATAATATTATGATATTATTGCCTGATGACTTTACATATATATAATTTATATATTTATATATCGGATAAATGTTGACTGGCTCACGATATATTTATATTTATTAATTATATAGATTTATATATATGTAATTATAGATTAAAGATTATATATAATATTATTATAGTTATATTAATATATATATAAATATTAAATACTTGAGTATTTAAATATTTATATATTTAATATATTTAAAAGATCTATAATAATATTTATATAATAAAATATGTAATTGTTTCCTAATGGAATTATATTTTAATATTATAAATCTTCAAAGTGAATTAAAAGATGAAATTTTTACTTAGAGTAAATATATAGTGTAAATATTTATAAACTCCAAAGTATAAATATATATAAATATTTAAAGTGAAAATATTTATAAACTCCAAAGTGGAAATATTTGTAAATATTTAAATGAATAAATATTGGACTGAAAAGTATAAAGTTAAAAGATTTAAATCTTTTAACATGGGCAAGTTTATTAAAGTGGACTATTAAAAGAATATAGTCGTTAGTCTTGAGCAAAACATGGAAACTTCATAAAGTATCGAACCTTTTTATGAATCAAATATTTGATGTAAACATTTGGGAAATAAACAAAAAAAACACAGCTAAGAGTTTTCATGTGAATAAGAAGAAAGCTTCAACGCAGCAAAAATGATGGAAGAAACTTTCAGCATTGGATAATAGGGAATGCCAGCCAATAGTTTTGTGTTGTAACAAGTTGAGACTTGACAAAATCGCAGCAAAATGAGTCGTGTTTTTATGCGCCAAGCAAAGACGTTTTTCCTGTAGGTGGCGATTTCTGAGTTTGAAGTTGAATTTTTTTGCTTATGCTGGCTCCATAAGGGTTGATTCACTCCTTTTTGAGATGACATAGGGTTTAGTTGCTTGCCAAGTGACATTTGACTGGGTATAGGCGCCTTGTTGTCATTTTACATTCCCAAAATGAAGGAAATTGTTGCAATTATAGGCTTATAAATACTTTCCCAGCCATTCATTGAAAAATATCCTTGTGCAATTTGTTTCTTGTGCCATTATCTAAGCTGCTGTGTTGATTTCTATTGCTGCATTTTATCTTTTTGCTGAGAGTGTGAGAATTAGAAGCTTTTATCAGCTGCTATTAATTGAATGTGCTAAATCCCTTGTAGAAGAGTGAATTAACAACTTCTATTAGAGAAGTGTTAATTACATCAACATTGAAAGAGAATTTTGCAAAGCAGCCATCTCCAAATTGGGAATTCTGGAAGTTGCTAACAGAGTAGTGCTGGGAAAAGAGTGAGATAACAGGCATGATATCTATTTAATAATTCTTGTTTGAAAGTTGCTCTCTTTTATTCTTGAGTTTGATAATTGCAATTAGTATGATATATGTAATTAGTTCATAGCAAATCAATAATGTTTGATGAACTTTCATTGCATTTAAGGGCAAATGTGTGAGGAATCTCATTGCATTTAAGGGCAAATGTGTGAGGAATCTCATTGTATTTAAAGGGAAAATGTATAAGGGAAATCATTACAATTAAGGGTGAATGCATAAGGGAATTCAATGCATTTTAATGGTGGATGAAATAAAGGATTGAAGGATAAAGGGGTTGTAAAGAGGGGATCAAATGTTTAAAGAAATTGAGGGATTAGCTTAACTTATCTTGCATTAAAGGGAAATAGTGGAAAAGAAATTAAGGGATTGGTTTATTTGTTTAACATAAAGGGGAAAATTTATGAAAAGAGATAAGGGGAGATTTTAAATGCATATTAGTATGAAGTTGCATATTCTGTGTGATCTCCATAAGAGGAGAACACTGTTGGCATGGATATTATTTACTAAAAGCCTGATTGCTTTCAGAAAAGAGAATTGAAGCATTAGAGCCGCTTTTATAAGGTGTATTTAAGTACTCCAGGATAGGTGAAAGAACTTGACTGAAGAATTCAGCAACATTATATAAAGTATAACATAAGTATTTAATTATACTAGCTATGTTGAGCATGGGATGTTTTATGTTTGCTGTCGTTACATAGGAAATGAAATGTTGCATTTTAGTTGTAATCTGCATTAATTGTATGATCTCCATATAAGGAGAGTATTACTGCAATAGTAACTATATGCTAGAACCGAAATGAGGACAGGAGTCAAGTAAATTCTATTGGCTTAAGTTATTAGGTTAACCAAGGTAAGCCTGGGTTACTCCTAGGATAAAGATTTCTAGTATAGGGGTAATAGATGAATTACTTGTTATGTTGTTTCATTTCTAGCAATTAGAATGTTGTAGGAAGTCTAGGGTGACTGATTACCCAATGAAGGACATAACCTACGCGTAGTGTAAGATAGCCTTAAGTCAAATCGGCCCTGAGTAGTGTATATGATAGATGACTCTCTCAGTTGTTTACTAAACTAAAACTCTTTGATCAAAGTAGTGTGATGTACCTACATCCTCTTAGATCAGGCGATGTTTACACTGTCAGTTCATTGTGATCCTTATACTAGTTCGAGATTGTGAAATAGCAAGGTTCTAGTTGTGTAGGACACAACACTATGCTCAGTTGGTAATAGTTAAAGGATACCCTACCAATCTCTTCGACAAAGGGAGGGCCATCTATTGAATAATGGATGTGCGGGGGACCACATTATAAGTCCGTGGTTGGCGGAAAAGTGCCCGAGTGATGTTTCTCCTCCACAACAGGCGGTCGATGTACCAAGATTAGAAAGGAAAAGAATTTTGGACCTTCTTACTACTATATGTTCTAAAGCTCATTGGAGCTATGTTAGTGAGGTATGTATTCTTGTTTCATGTACTTGTGAAGTTATTATATTGAAATGGAATCTTTATTGTAAATTGATATGGCAACTGGTTCATGTTTTATCAATAAAGAAAAGTAAAAATTTTATTACAATGTCATGTTAACATGTTTACTTACTTGTAGGATGTAAATTAAGGAAATTTTTATTTTACCGAAGGATCGGGTCGTTACATGAATCTCAAGATTGCCGAGGAGGAACCCCTGTCCGAGGTATAGGTTGGGATACAACTCACTAGAAACAACAAATAACGATGAACTGGCTAACAGGTTTCCTAAGGAGGTGACAACACCTGTCCAAAGTGTAGGCTGAAATACAACTCATTAAACAACATCAAACGATAACTATTAACATCAAAATACCCAAGGAGGTGACAGCAACTGTCGAAGGGGGAGATTGAAACAATAAGTTATAAGAACAAGACGTTGATAAAACTTGAATCTTTGGATCAAATTACATGTGCCTTTTGATTTATATCTTCAAACTTTCTCAACGAATTACAAAGGTTTGGGACAGCAAAGGTACGAAATCATACACAATTGCTTATCAAAACCAAACAACTCTCATCCAAGAGTGAACAAATATAGACTTGCAAGCTTGTTGACACAATGGCGCAGCAATTTTGCCTAGTAAATAAAGGTTACAAAATAATGAGCCCATAGAAACACAAAGGAGTAGGCAACCCTAAAATCTCCTTGAGTTAACAATCATTTCTTGAATCAACAAGATTTATTCCTATTTTTAAAAGTAGGTGAGCAAGCAGTTAACTGGAAATCTACTTCAATTAACTGAAACTAAACAAATAGTCAACTGGAAGTCTACTTCAGTTGACTGAAACTAAACTAAAAGTGAATTTAAATTACAAAATGTGCCTCCAAAATGGAGATCCACAATTAGTGGAGATCTGAGATAAACATCCATAATTGGGGGGATCTGACATGCATGATTAGTGGGACATGGAGTTAACTTGGAATGAGGCATCAAGTTAACTCCTGTCGCCATTAATGCTATTTTGAAGGGTAGGATGTCCTAGGTGGGTGCTTTACACCTCACCACCTCTAGTCAACAGCTCCTCAGTCCAATCGTTGACTTCTTCAGCCTCTAGGCAATTAATGCTCTATAGGATGATGACATTGCGTTTCAGCATCTCTTCATCATTTGCAAGCTAATATTGATATTCTATGCACTTTGCAGTTGCGTCATCCAGCTTGATGGACACGGTTGCAACCTTACTCAACTTGCAACCATCAGGATCATCGTAAAATGTGCCACGAAGACATCCTAGAACTATTTATGCACTGCGCCTAGCTCAATGTATGCACCTCCCTTGTGTTGATAAAGGCAAGGGATGGATATTACCAATGTTCTTGCGAAGTTGATAATACCTGCCACAATCTATCGGTACTTGATCAGTTCCACAGAATTGGCATTATAGGCTTTCACCTTGTATGTCAGTTGTTCTTTACAAGCGAAAAGATGTTGCTTGTTCTCTATAGTAGTAACTGAATGGTACACCAGTTGTAAATCTATGACCGTGATTTCATCCCTAGGCCTCTTCTCTGCTATCTTTAGTTCTAACTGTTGAATCTCTGCGCGGAGTCCATGAGCTCTGTTCCTTAATTGGTACAGTTTTGCCAGTATACACCATCCTCTGACGACAAATTCTTCCACTTGATTCCTCAAGTGTTTTCCATATAAGATCAACTGGTGGTGATTTTGCTCCGCGGGGAGATCAAGCATCTCTTGTGGCAAAGCAGAGATGTTTGGCGTACCATGCATCAAGCTAGATATGTACAGTCTCAATTGTTGGTTTTCAACCTTTAAGGCTGATTAGCCATTCTTTCTTGAACACTCACTGATGCTATTCCAAAAAGATCTGCTTCCACCTGACGAGTTCTTTTTTCAAGGTTGACCTTTGACAATGTGAAGTCATTAACCTCTACCTCATGTGCATTCTTGTCCTCAGGTGGTGTAGCTGTTTCTATGACAATTTCATTGTCATCATTCCTTCCTACGTGAACCTGCTTCTTTAGCTTCTTTATTGGCACATCTCGAGGGACGTGGTCAAATTTTGTGAAGTCAAGCTGATAGGATGGCCTTTCTCTCTTCCTTCCAAGGAGGCTCTCAAGCCAAAATGAATCCTGACTAGCTTGGCTAGAAGGAGGAATGTTAGGCCCTTGAATGCCTGATGAATGAGATTGTGCTGCAATATCTCGAGGTGGAGAGTCCAAGTCAATGGGAATTGGTGACTAATGCGATGGTGGTGAAGTAAGAGGCTTTGTTTCCACTACTGGCACTATATCTACTGCAGTTGCTTCCATCATGGGCTCTATCTCGATTGTGATTTTCTCAATTGCTGGCTCAACTGCAATTGTTTCCATGGCTATCTCAAGTATGATTGTGGCTATCTCCACATGTACCTCTTGTGCTCTTCCCCTTGTGTGCCCTGACATTCGCATTCCTTTGGGAGGGTTACTCCATTGCTTTTGTCTGGGCTTCTTCCTTGATGTGGAAGGTAGTGAAGGATGAACCGATGGCGGCTCTATGCGGGGAATTACTACCTTCCTTTTCTTCTTCCAAATAGAGTTGGTTGTTTCTTACAACCCTACTTGTCCTTTCCTCTATAGATGTAGGGTTGTTTCTTACAACCCTACTTGTCCTTTTCCAAGTGGTTGGGAGTGCACTTGATCCACAAAGAATGAAGAATTACTTCCCCATCATCTTTGGATAGGCCTTCCACATCTTCTATCATTAAAACAGCAATCTGCAGAAGTCTAAACCGGTTGTAGTTACGTCTTCGTACATCAAACTCATCTTCACAGTTGACCCAGTAGTCTTCCATGGAAGAATCATGTGAAAAGTGTTGCTCAAGGTGTGTTGCATAAAGGCCTCTCGGATCATACGACCGTCTCTCAATGAGATATTTGAGATTGAATCTCACCGTCTCTTGGCACATGGTTTTGGCATCAACCGTTGTCTTACACCTATAAAGTCCCATTTGGATAGGAAAGCCCGTAGCTATCTTCTTTTTGAGACGCAAATGAGAATGAACTTCAGCCAACTGCCGCAAGAACTCCATGAAGACTACCCTATCTGAAGGGTAGTGGGGTAACATGGTAGGATGACTTGTATCCATATGCACGTATATAGGTGAAGGTGGGGAATTGGATGAACCAGTCTTCCCAGTCCACCATTGCCTCCTCGGTTGCTGGTGATATACGTACATGCATCTCATGGTCGAGGTCCCTTACGGTGTGCATAATGAAAAGATCATTTATCTGCTTGAAATGTCGTTTTGCTTGTGTAAACTCAAGTCGTGGAAAATGTTCGTGGACCTTCTACACACCTAAGGTTCCCACAGTGTTTAATGCTCTGAACTGGCCTTGGAAGGCAATCAGGTATACAAGATATGAGCATATGTGGAACCTATGAGCCTCTAAGAACCCGGTCATTTGCTGGTGGAGTGTATCACTGATGAGGGTGGGCCAATCGTAATGCTCTCTGTTGCTTACAATCTTGGTGATGATGTAGTACATCCAAGACTGAAATTGGTTCCCATCCTCCTATCCAGTGATCCGATTGAGTAGAGTGATCATCACTACATACTCATCTCGGAACTCTCCTTGCCCAACATTCTTGGGCAAGTTGACCTTTTTCACTTTTAGCCATTTTTCTGCCATTCTCTACTGACACTTATCCTTTGATACTTCGAATGCCCTTTCGCATTCTCTCACAAATATGACCAATAGAAAAACACCTTTTGACATCCTTAGGTTTAAGGCTGCAAATCACCCGCCCATCCACTAATCGGATTTCTCGTGTGGTAGGGTTGTAATGCTTAATGCAAGCAATTTCAAACTCCACATTTTGTAATGTGATGGGGATGGACGCAACCTCAAGCAATCTGGATTGCTCAATGTTTTGTAACGTGATCTTATCCATGCCTTCCAAATCTTCTGAATTGACCTTTGGGTTCACGTTATGCAAGTCTGTGTCTATCGTTTTCAGGAAATTATGGTACAAGGCCGTTTTGGTTTTGTATTGTACTTGGGAGAACTACATCCTAAAAAACATAAAGATCAACTGTGCACACGACCCTATTCTGACAACTTCTGAAAACCCTTAAAAATAGCACCTATCGAGAAGTATTTTTCTAGAAAAAAATCCGACATGATTTTTGTTCGCGCTTCAATGCTAAACAAACCCAATTCGTTCGATTTTCAAATCTGTGACTTTTTCGAAAAAATCTCTAAAAATAGGAGCAGCAAGTTTGCTATTTCTGGGTAATTTCAAGAGATGGGTTTTGCTGAAAAACTATGTTGATCATACCCAGTTGGTCAGATCTATGATTGCCTGTTGTTTTCTGTGACATGCAAGAAGTTTAAGACAAGAAGATTAGAAGTTATTTGTTGTCTTTCTATAAAAGTATGCCTCTGGATGCAACCTCTGAGAAATTATCCTTCTATGCAACTGATCTTCAAAAATATGAAGAATGGTCAAAACCCCTCTGTCAGATCTTGAAAAGATGTCTTGGAGAGCAAATTGTTGTTTTAGCCTTCAACCTACAAAGAAAGATAATGAAATATGACGCCTAGGCTTGATATATAATCATTCAAGTTTGAATGCATCAAGTTTGGGCGCCAACTCATGATTGAGGAGTGATTTTGCTTGATCTGGAGTTCCTGGGAGTGATTTCCACTGATTGTGGGACATTTTAGACATGAGAAGCTTTCAAAATATCTAACTCAAGTCAACAGATCTTGCTTTGACCTTTTAGGCGTCCTTTTTGAATTTGAACACTTTTTTTATGCTGAAGTCATGGTGAGGTGCCTCTGTTGGATCTTTGTTTTTGGTTGCTTCGTTGATCTTGAGCTGTTGTTGATGGATCCATTGCTGAGATGGAACAACCCTAATTAAGTGAGCCTGGGAGCTGCAAAGCTAAAAAAATTGAATCTGATGTCCTCAATTCAAGGGTGCCTTTTCTCAGCAAGGGCGCTTTCTCACCAAACTTAGTCAATTTTCTTGAGTGTTCTTTAATTCTACCATTTTGACCCTCCGTGCTTTGATCTGAGATCACTGCTGACTGATGAGTCTAATGATCTTGCTGAAACTTGGGAAGAATAACCAGCTCAACCCTAGAAAGGATGACTAGCTTTGCGAAGCCTGAAGGTTGGTTTAGGTACTTCAAAAGCAAGGGCGCCCCTAGCCTGCAGGGGTGCTTTTGGCTTTTTGACTTGTTATTTTCATGTTGCAAACCTTCACGAATGGTCCCAATTCATTCTCTATCGTCAGATGTCTGATTTGTCTAATGTCTTTGTTGACGGTGTCATTGTTGAGACTGATCAAAACGGAGGTCATCTTAGAGGTTGCAGAGCTTGCAGACTTCATCTGACTACCCAAAAAGATGGGTGCCTTTTCTCAGCAAGGGCGCTTTTCCTTAATACTTAACCAATTTCTCCATATTCAACAATCAGCTTTCACCTTTGGTGTTTTCTGCTTGATCTCTGCCTCTGATTACTTGACAGGTCCTATGAATGTGCAGTTGGATTGATCGTGAAGCTAAGAGAGAGCTGAACAAATGCCTTGTAGAAAGCAATTGTTGAAAACTTCATTAGGAGACTCAAATTCAGGGGCGGGGTGCTTTTGTCTTGATATGCATTGATTTTCCTTCCATTTTACATGCTCTGACTATCAATAGTTGTGTCGTTTGATGTGTCTCGCAGGCTGGCTGATAGGTTCGTTGCAAGGTTGAGTTGATGCTAGAGAGATCAACTGAAGACAAGTTCACCCAAAAGTGACATTAGGATCATCTAGTTCAAGGGCGCCTTTTCTCAACAGGGGCACTTTTTCCCATGTGTAATTGCATTGCCTCCTTGGTAGCAAGGCGTGCCTTTTCCAGAGTTAGTCATTTTTTGGCATTTTTCAATTTTGAAAATCCCCTCTATGAGATAGCATCTTTTTGGAGTATTTCCGCCATGGTTTCTTCGTTGAAGCTTTTGGGGCTAGCTTTCAGCACTAGTACTGGCCATTCTGCCATTAATGGTTGTGGAGGTCCTAGCTTTCTTCTTGAAAAATAAAAACAAAACCACCATAGTAAAACAAACTTTTTGGTGATTTTGACTTGACCAATGTGATCGTGAAGTCCATTCATCCTATCAAAAATCATTTTCAATGAATTCTGGCAAGGTCCTATTTTTAAGGTTTTTCCTAAAAATAGGGGTTTGAAACCCTAATTTTCAAATTTTTAGAATTTTGCAAGTATCTTCCTTGACACAAACCCACAAAAACTTTATGTTCTATTTGACCTAAAACATATTTTTGACAACATTTTACATGATCTAGATCATTTTAACAAAAATGTCTCTTTGAAGCAAAAAATTATTTTGGGTACAACATGTTTTCACTCCCACTGGAAAGTGGAAGAGGTCTAGTTGCTTTCTTATTTGTGGAAGAGGTTGACTTGCCGCCTAAGCTTTTGCATTTTCTATATTGGTTGTCTTGCTACCAATATCATTTGTACTTCCAGCATTTTCAGTTTATTGCTAACAAATCCCCTTACACCGTATGCTCTCACCTTGCCCACTCCGGGAATTGGGTGATCAGAAAGTGAAGGGTTGCATTCCAGTTTATTTTCTTTTTTGGGCTAATGTAAATGGGTGAAGTGTTTTGTGCTAAAAATTTGGGAAAAAGCTAAGGGGAATATTACAATCACATAGGGATGAGGTTGCTACTAGCTACAAGGATATTTGGAAATGAAGATATCCAAAGTGTTATCTTGAGCAAGTTTGGCCACTTCATATCTTTAGAGAATCATGATGTTATCGCTCTTCAAGACAAATATAGAAAATATGCTCATGATCAATAGTATCTACATGGCCAAGGCTCCATTTACTTGCAGCCTCTTGCAATTAAAATTCTCTCCCAAGAATGTATCTTTGTATTTTTTATTTTTCTCACTTTTCATTTGATGCTATTATGCTATATATTATATTTTATGTTTTATATTTATAAAACTAAATGCTAAATGTTTTATGCAAATTGAATAGGTTGTGAGTTCTTCAGCTGAGCAAAATTGGAGTACATACTCTTTCATCCACTTTGTTAAGCGCAACAATTTTGAGTGCAAGATTTGGTCTATGTGCACTCCAACCTTCCTCTCTTGTCACATAACACACTTGAATACAATGAGGGCATGACAAAGAATTGGGATCTTAGTCCTCAGTGTGCTGATTTAGATGCTGCAATTGCACAGCTTGTTGAAGTCTCTATAGATGAGGCAGCTTCCCAATGTGACACAACTAGTGGGAGTGGCACTCCAATTGATTGTGGTTCAAATGAAATTGAACCAAATGTTGACCTTGATGCTTTTGATGAATAAGAATATGAAGACTATTAAATATTGATTATAATTTTGAATTTTCGTTGTGTAATGACATTTTTGAGACGGGTATTTTCATTTTTACAAATTATTTATATGAGGTATTTAAATATTCTTTTTTATTGGCTATTATGAGTATCACTGTTCTTGTAATTTATAATATATAATTTTATATATATTCTTTTACCTGTATCCAAGGAAAGGAAATTTGTCATACCACATACCATACCCACACCTGCACCTATACTAGAACTGGTAACTTAGGAGTATAACATCCCAATCTCAGAATGCTCTCTAGGGAGCTCAACCCAACCAGGGGGATGGTTGTAAATGTTGCTAGTAGGCTATCCATGTTAGAAGTATTGTCATTAATGTCAAATGCCACAAATCGTGCAGATATGTCAAGACTTGATTAGAACATGGTATGAGAAGTTGGACTTGAACTCAGTTTGATTATTTAATGATAATCAAGTAAATCAGTACAAATGTTGAGAACTCGATGATTACTTGATGATCAGAACATGGTATGAGAAGTGGGACTTGAACTCAGTTTGATAATCAAATAAATCGGTATACACAGTTCATAATTTCTCTTGTCCTTATTAATATTCGATCTACATCAAAAACAGAGTATAATATTTGAGTTGTGTTGAGAAGATTAATCTTTCTTCAAAGATCGAAATCTGCATGAAGTCCGAAGTAAAATGTATGAAGATCGAAGTTCTGAGTGCTACAGATCGAAATCTGTATGTATGAAGATTGAAATTCTGAGTTTGACAAATCTGATTAATTATTTGTTAACAAGTGTTATGAAGTATTAACCAGATACGAGAATGCTTGAAAACTTGAGAGGACGCGATTTTTGAATAGACGCATTTTAAATCTTAAAAGGATGTGATAATCTTGAAAAGTCGTGTTTTTTGAATGGACATATTCTCTCTAAAAGAATGTTATTTTTAAAAGAGTCTCTTAAAGAGACGTAAACTCCAAAAGCTACTAAGTGCGTCTCTTACGTGCTTTCTCAACAGATTTCTAAAAGACGTATTTCTTCAAAAAGGGACGTAACTCCAGGTCAGATATCTCTGCAGACAGACGTCTCTTCTATTTTGATTTGACTTTCATTAGGTGTGCTCATGTGTTGAAAAGACACAATCATTTGTGCCTAAAGAGTATGTTGAGCTGTTCATTAAAGGAGTAACAAAGACAAAATAATCAAAACAAAATCAAAGATCATTAAGGCAGAAAATCGGGTTAATGAAGGGGTATGAGTGAATGTTGAAAAGGCAAAGTTATGATTTTTCATCAAGAAGCACAATCTTGGATCAAAGTATATATTTGTTATTCATTTTTTATTTGAAGTCGTGGTTGTGAAGTTTTAGGTGGTTCATATCAGAAACCCATCTTCTTGTGAGGGCTAAGTGTGAGATTTTTCATCACAAAGGCAGATTGGAAGATTGGGAGAGTGCAGATCTGATTGAAGTCATTTACTTCATCCATCAAGTCAAGGTTTGGTGCCTTGCATTAGGGGTTGGTGCTCCTTGTAGGTTGGTGCCTACTAAAATTGTAAAGGAGTTGGTGTTCCTTGTAGGTTGTAACCTACAAAATCATCTCATTTGTAAATCAAGTAGGTTGGTGCCTACTTACATTTGTAAAATCATTTAATCAATTCAATAAAGTGGTGTCAACTTGCTTTCATTGATTCATATCAGAAGTTGATATTGGTAAAAGTTTAAGATTGTTGAAAAGTTGAAAAATAAAAGATTGTTTTGATTTACTGATTCACCCTCGCTTTCTCCCCCCCCCCCGCACTCCCCCGCCCCCTCTCAGTAAATCTTTTGTGCTCTTCAATCCATTGGGTGGATATTGCATAATCATTTGGGCCCCCACCATAGTCTGCTTCCACCCAATCAGCTGCAAGCAAGCTCTTTCCATTCCAGTGTAGTAGTAGTTGGAGTGAGATCAATATTCTTCAAAACAAAAATGGGTAAACATAAAGGTTTCCAAAGATTGAATCAGAAAATTTCCTTGAGGAGTTTCCAATGGTTTGAAGACCAGACTCGCACCAAAATTGCAGAGGCAGATACGTTAGATGCACTCAAACTGGAATTGTGTAGAAAGAATCATGCAAGGGATCAAAATAGGGACTACAGAAATAATGCATCCCAAATTCATGACCCTGAGCAAAGGATCCTTTTCTTGTCTTCCTTTGTTTCAGCATATGATGATGAAAATGCCTTGTGTGCATGGAAGTATATCAACTCTCCCCATAACCAGTGATTTCCATTCTGCTAAGCACCACTCATGCAAACTCTTAAGGGTTGATCAAAAATTGTTAAACCTGCCAATAAGAGTATGGCATTTCAGAGTATCTTCCCAGCCATCCACTTCATCATGAGTAAAAATTGGCTTCTGGTTGGTGATCTTTTTTTCTTACAAAGGAGCCAGCTTTCCAACACTGAGATCTGTGACCTTCCAAGGAGATTCCACTAGAAACCCTAGACTTGTCAACCACAGCACCCATCTCACCAACAGCATCCTTAGTGAGCTTATCGTTCAATTTATGTGCATTGCCCTTGACCAGACCAGCAGAAGCAGTGCTTTTAACATTTAGAGCCTTCATGTAAGAGCCCACACCTGAGAGCTCCGAAAATGATAGGGAAGAAGAAAATTCACCTCTATGAAGGGATAGCCAAGAACCTGGATGCATTCTATTATTATTAATGTATCATAAACAACACATTTCATAGCACCAGGGCTTCCCATGGAGTCGCAAGGGGACTCCAGGTTGGGAGAAGTGTAATCATGCTAGGCAGCAGCAGTTATTGGGAGGTGATCAGTTGGATTTTACAACATTGGTTGTTATGTAAAATAAAGCCACTAATAAGTTCTCTCACAGTTAATCATTCTTGAGATTCAATAAATGCACATGTTACTATTTAAGCCCTTAAAGCATTACAGATTGAATGTTTAGATGTGGATAGAAGAGGCCACATTATAGAAAATGTCTTATTATAAAGAAGAAATGCTGTACAACGTGATGTAAGCAGCTGAGTCAGATCTAGTGTAACAGTGCCATGAGAATATCAGTAAACAGATTGCTTGCAGTAGATAGCTCACAGGATTAACTAGTAGCTGACAACCTATTGACCACCATCCAGTAAAGTTGTGGAAAATAAATATCATATCATTTTATTGTTCTATAATCAATGAGAATTTCTGGTTACTAATTGCATTTTCATCAATCTAATTGTGCTTTATTTAGATGGAATATGTCTAGTGATACATTGTATTTCCATTTATCATGGTCAGAGACATTACCAGAATTTGTCGTTTTTCTGGTTATTGGGAAACTCCAGTCGGGATGAGGATGGAAGCATGCCATGTAAGAACAATTCTATTTTCTTACACTTTTTCTGGAAAGGGGCTACGAGGTACTGATAATGGATGACCTAAGACCATATGGCTACATGGTGACTCTAATATTAGAGTCACATATAACTATCTAATAAGATGAGATAGAAATTAGATTGAATATGCCCAGTGATACATTGTATTTCCATTTGTCATGGTCAGGCAATACAAGAATTTGTCATATTTCTGGTTATTGGGAAACTCCAGTGAGGATCAGGGTGGAAGCATGCCACGTAAGAACAATTCTATTTTCTTACACTTTTTCTGGCAAGGGGCTATAAGCCACTAATAATAGATGACCTAAGATCATATGGCTATATAGTGACTGAATAGTGTCACATAAAGCTAACTAATAAGAGGAGGTAGAATAGTACCTGTGTGAGGATTCGAGAAGGGTCTTCCATAGAAGGTGTGGCTGGCTATATAGCTTTCCCCACAGGTGCATGAACTATATGTAAGCAATGGGAGACTTGATTGTCATACATACATAGCAGTTATGTAGTTGTGCATTCGTGTTAATGCTCCAACACCAAGTCTTTCCGTGTTCCAGGTGCAAGAAGGTAGTTTGTACCATTGTTAGTCATAATATCATCTTCCTGTGATCTTTAGCACGGTTTAACTGTACCCTATCAAATGTAATTGATTTGAACTGATTATGTTTGAATTATTGTGGCCCAGGTTAAATTTACTGGAGATGGGGATTGTAAGAAATATAAATTTGAATGCTTACAGTTAACATTGACAAAAAGAATGATGCATCTTTCATGCAAAATAGTTAAATAAAGAAGGAAAAGGAAACTTGTTATCATTTTTCTTATAAGTTGGATTTTGTGAGTGCTTACTATTACCTATCATTTGCCTATGCAAGTATGGGATTTTTATTGGTTAATAATACATATCAGTTCGACTAATAGTTATATTGAGTTGGGTTTTTCATTCATTTAGTAAATTCGCTAGGTTGTTTGTGTGAAAGCAGATGAGTGGATTGCGTATGAATGTTGCCGGGAGGTTCAAATCTTGTGAGCATATGGGTTGTTTTGACCTTCAAACATTTATAGAACTCAATGAGCGTACAAGAAAGGTCAGAGAGTGTGCCATATAGTCTATATAAATAATTATTTGCAAGTTTTGGTATTTGATACACACTGATTGGTTGAGACTGAATAACAACACAATTGTTCCTTGATACAGTGGCAGTGTCCTATATGTCTCAAGAATTACTCATTGGCAGACATTGTAATAGATCAATATTTCAGCCGCATTGCATCTGCAGTAAGTAATTTTATTTCACTGTTATAATTGAAGTTAATATTTGGTATCCAGTATATAGGTTGCAGGTTTTTCTCTTCTGTGATCTAACATCTGATATTTTATCAAGCAAAGATGAAAGGCTATCCTGAGGATGTTACAGAAGTTGAAGTCAAACCAGATGGATCATGGTGCCCGAAACATGAAGGTGAAGAAAAGTACCATGAAAAGTGGCATCTCCAAGAAGGTTCCTTTCCTATCTCAAATGGAGATGCTAAAAATAAATTTCAAATATCAAATCAGGTGAAACAGGAAGGTCACATTTCAGAGGCTCGTATGCCATTAAAAATTGGCATGAAGAGGAATCATGATGGACATTGGGAACTGCATGGAGCTAAAGATAGCGCAAAACCCAGTAATGCATGTAACAAAAATAAGAAACAAAAACTGATTAAGCTCCCACAATGTAGCAGTCCAAATACAAGCAGTAGAAATCATGAAGATCCAAGTATCAACCAAGAAGCAAGTGAAAACTTGTGTATTTTAGTAGGTAATGATCCCAATTTTCATTCTACATCATTAGGTCCTCTCTGTCCTTTGTCTTCAGTTGTCAAAAGCACTAATTCTCAACTTCAAAAAGACTCTGAAGTGATAGTTCTAAGTGATTCAGAGGAAGAAGTTGAGAACGAACTAAACATTTGCTCGTCAACAGCTTCAGCATTTGCTGGTTCAGATAACCCTGATCAAGATGGATTTGACAGAATAAATTCTTCTGAAGATTTACCAGAAGTACTTATTTCAGACAATTCTATGTCATTTGTTCCTTGTGGTTCATCTTCATTAAATTCAGTTCCATATATTGCAAATGGTCCGCATGAATTGTTTGGGGTTGATACTTTTGAGATCGATCCACCAAATTGGTCAGATAACTCTCAAAATATTCAATTTCATTTGTTTGGAATCGATACAAGTGCACCAGACTCTATGGTCATTTCACAGCAGATCTCTGCTAGATCTACATCAGTAACTAGATATGATGTTGCTCAGCGGGAGCAATCCAACAAGTCATCAGTGCCAAGGATTCCATACAATGCTAGTTCACCATTTTCACCACAAAACTATTTCAGTACTGAAATAAATGACACTTATATTGAGAATTTGAGTGGCCTTGATAATCGTGAGGCATCTTTGCAGTCATTTATTTCGCCTGAGCCAGCTCAGACCTCAGTTCAGGGTGATAAAAATGAGCCAATTGTTGCTCCTGATATCTTACAGACAAATTGGATTTCCCTTAGCTTGGCCGGGGGTGAGATTACTGGAATACGTACCCATGAAACCTACATTACAAACGGACAGCAGGCTGCAGATCAAAGAAATGGGCTCGATTCATTAGCAAATACAGGTACACAGGATTGTAATTTTAAGCCTTTTTGTATTCCAGAGTTTATGTACCTTAATCTATTCTGATGGTTTTTTGGATGCAGCTTTGAATATGAGTACCAATGGAACTCGGTTAGAATCACTAGATACTAGTGGGCCTGAAAGCCCTTTGTGACATCAGCTCTCGTGATCAGTTCATTCTTGATTATTTCTTTGAGATTCAAATTCATATTGGATCAAGATGTGTGGTTCTGGTCTTTGTAATATGTATACACATACATACGACTGCATAAACGCCCAAGTAGCTCCATAACCTCAGATACAGGTGATAATTATACACTTTCTGTTCAATTTTATTCATTGTATATATCAATTACTGAAATTTATTGATTTACAAATACTCTTGAACTGATGTTACGCGAGCGTTTTGTGTTTTATTCATGTAAACAGTGATTTTCGGAGATATTTGGAAGTTCTATCGCTGGATTGTTCAATGGGGAATATGAATGGTGAGTCTTGTAATTAAAACAAACAGAGTTATTGTATAACTGCCATGAAATTTGTTTGAGCATTGTATAAAATCCCTTTGGCATCTATATAAGAGTCAATTAATTAATCGCTCTTTAGCATACAAATATATCAATTTGATAATTCCGGTGATAAATATTAGTAATGTCCCATGATTGAGCTATGCGAGATTTTGAAAGAATATCTTTGTTCTTTCAAAGACACAGAAATGAAAATTATTTGTGCCAACTGCCAGAATCCTGAAGTTTCAGATTGAAAGCTAATGCAGCAAAGTTACATTGCTTAGTTGCCTCCCTGCAATAATGCTGACTTCTCCTTTAGTATGTTAATTATGGGACAGATCAATCTTTAGCAATTAAAAATGTATGATCTACTCGTCTTCAGAATTCACTTGAATGATATCAATCCTTTGTAATCGATCAGTTATTTTCCCGATAGAATGATTTTAATTTTAGATGCATGCCTTAATATTCTAATTGGTTAACAGGTTTCATGTTATAGCATTTCTTCAAATTGAATTGGAAATATCAATTTGAGAAGATGGGACAGTGCCGGAAAATCTTTATGTTTGCTCGTCTGATCCCATTTTTATGTCTAGTGTTTCCTGTCTCGTGTTTTTCCGGATATTCTGAAGACGGGCTTAGATAGGCAATATGGGGCATTAATTCAAGCAGTAGAGGAAAAGCAAGATTCTGTATTGTTCTTGAGCCATCAGTGCAATGTGCCAGTAGTACCATACAGTCTTTTTATAGAAAAACTTAAGGGAAAAAGCTAAAGAGAATTTACAAACAAACAGTGACTTGGGTTTCTTTGTTGTCGAAGTGCTCTTTGGATCGAATTCTTGGCCAGCATGAATTTTGGTGTTTTTGTTTTCCCAATTGGCTCCAGTGTTTTTTTTCCTTGTCATTCTGGGTAGTCCATTTTTTTATTCTTTGCACATGAGTTTATTATCATTTGCTGAACTTTTTGATGCAGAGTCTCGGTCCTGTATACAATTATATTGTGTTGGAATTTGCTGCAGTACCTTGTTAAAAATGAGAGAGAGTGGCTAATACTTAAAGCTATGCGAACCTTTAAAACAGCCTAATAAAATGGTTTGAAATTTTTTATGATGGATAATCTGTCAAGAGGATGCTACAAGACAAATTTTTATTGTTGTATTATTGTATAGAAGTAAGCTGCTATTATTTGGCATTATTCAGCTAATGCATATAATATGTTGGTGCACTTCTCAATGTAAAAATTGATGAATCTGCCAACAATTTGTAAGGTGTCCCGTGTATACGGCAAAGGCAAAAATTCCATGTTTATTGTCGTTTACATTAACTGAAGAGGTAGAGGACGCAATTCCAATATGGCACTAGAAGGGACATCCAACTACCTTTTGGCTCTCTCATAAATTGCTTGTGTTTTGCACTACATAGCCTCTAGAAAAAGTGCAATGCAATCATTTTCTTTCTTCAGAATCTTTGGTTGGCAGGATCAAGCTTTGTCCTGTATTAACTGTTGTAGTTATGCATTCCACAATCTCTTTGTTTTCATGTATAGAATCTCAATATATATTTTAAAAATATTTAATAAACATTATAAGCATATTATAAACTATTTTAATATTAGTTGATCATTAATATACTTGTTTACTTGGCATTCCAATTATACTAAATGATATTATTTGTTTGCATTTTTAAAAACTTTATATATAATCTGAAAGAAAATTAATAATTCAATGAAATAAAAATTTATCTTAATTATACATTTTAAAGTGTTACTTTTCAAGTTAAATAATGAATTACATGAAAGATGAAGTACATGTTACATATCCAAGATGTTATAAGCATATCACAACATTTTGAAAGCTCTTAAATAATCCTAATCAATAAAACAACTCTCAATGCATGTCTACTTCATGGAGAATGACATTCATTTTTTTGTATTTATCTTATTGATTATAAAAGACTTACAAATAGAAAATAAGTTTAACAATTCAAATGTGATGCTTGTTTTTGCTAAAAAAATGTATGAAAAATATTGTACTAAATATATATTTTTAAGAAAACTTAAAATTATCAAAATGTGAATAAACATTACAACCAATTTGAAATATTTAAACAATTTCTTCTCTATTTTGTTCATTTAACAAATGATTTGTGAAAAATAATTAAGATTTAGAAACTCCAATTTATTTCTAATCTTCATGCCCAAATCTGTAATTTTATATCTTTGAAAAGCCATAATAAATAATATCTTATTTTTATTTTTTATAGTAGAAAGAATAAATATATTTTGTCAAAATCTTGCATAGTTGAATTTGTGGAACATTATTAATATTTTATTGAAATTATCAAATTAATACATGTGTATGCTAAACATCAATTAATACTTCTCTAAGTGTTATGAGCCATCTACATCATTTTGAAGTCATATATAATATCCATTATGAGTATAGATAATAAATCACTTTTGAAGTTATATATAATATTCATTGTGAGTATAGATGGATGTACCTATTTTTGAAGGAAAATTTGTGGTAATTAATTTAATCAAAGCAGATTTAATTTTGATGTAAAAAAAATTTGTAGATGAAAAAATAGAATTGCACTCTTGCCATTGTTTGATCTTACTAACAAATAGAAAAAGAATTAAATAACTCAAATATGATGTGCTTGCTTTCAACAATCTATAAGAAGAAAATTGTACTAACTATATTTCTTGTAGATAAACCAAAATTGTAATATTAATAAACATTGCAACCAATTTCAAATATTCAAATAATATTTTTATATTGCATTCATTTTTTTTAATAAATATCCAAGGTTTAGAAACTCTAATTTCTATATATCTACAACACGTAGGGGCATATGTATATCACTTTGTTGTTTAGACTTCTAATTTGAAATTTCAGATTTTGACAATTAGCAAATATAAGAGATCATTTTTTATTTTTTTTGGCAAAAGGAATTAAGCCTATATAAATATTGATATATGAAATTAGATTTACAAAATAAGAGTTTAATGACTCTTGATAGCCAGATATATCAACATAAAAGCTTGCAATTGGCAAAACATTTTCCCTTCCAATCTCATACTAATTAATTACAAACACTTGATACAACTCGTAGCCTTCGAATGAGCTTCAAAGTATCGAAGGGACCTCGAAGTGTCTCCTGCCAATACGTTGAAGTCTCCTTGACTCGCTACATACATCGTGCCCCATCCAATCATCACTGGCTCAATCTCCATCGTCGATCTCCACACCACTCCCTTGATGGGACATCATTACATCAAAGGGACATCAGATTAACTCCTACTGATATGCAGTAGTCTCCTCGATATAACTCACAGTTCATGTTGGCCTTGATAGTCTTACTTCTATGTTGTCGTAGTATCGTCATGTTGTCCAATCAGCATTCAAAATCACTAGGCGGTTACCTGTTCATCTAAGCTTAAAATCCCTATCATTAGGTTTACAACTGTTGACCAATGGCCGCGTTGTTTCACAACTACAATGTGAAAACAACGAACCATGTTGAGCCAAGTGTCGTCTCATTATTCATCTTCGTTTGTCACCTTTGACCTACTCTCAACATTGTTCTACCTTCCAGTCATAGCCATATTGAGGGGACTTCAAATCCCTTCCCTTTGAAATGGACAAGTCTCCTTGAAGTGAAAGTCTCTAGCATGTCAAGGGGACAAGGTTTCCTATCCACTCGAAATCTCAATGACACCACGATATGACATGTCGCCTCGTCAAAGGGACTCTAGAACAACTCCCACCAAAAACACCAAGTCACAATGATGCTTTTAGACCGGTATGTTCACTACCCGTTGGGATGTCAAAGGGACATCAAATGTCCCACTGACATGAAGCACTCGCATCGATGAAACTCCAACGCAACCCCTTTACACTATTGCTTCTGCCATTAGACTGTTGATGGGACATAGAACAGGGTCCCGCCAAAGTTCAGGCCTCACTCCGATGTAACACCGTTGCGACCCCTTTAGTGTCGTGCTATACCATGTCACTATGTTGAAAGGACTCTAAATTTACTCACTCCGACATGTTATGGTCTCCCCGATACAAACACATGGACAACGCCTACTGGAAGACAAGGTATGAAGGGTCTGTCATGAGACGACTATAATGGCATAAGTGATAACTTATGCGACTAGTAACCTCTAGTAGGCAATCAATGACAAGATAGAAAACCTGTTAAAGCACCATGTCTGCAAAATTCTTCAGTGTTTAAAATAGAGAATTTTGCAAAAAACCTAAGGTTTATTTGATAAACCCTAACAACACCCGAAAGCATAGATAATTCCATCTTAAGCTCAATCTTCAGCCTCTGATCCTGCAATAAAGCATAATTTTGTGTCATTTTCTCCTCCTGTGCCATTGTCACTGCTTGAAATGATTGCATTTTTGTCAAAACTATATTTTCCTCCATCGAATATCATTGCATGCATTCTTTTGCTACAATCTCAGCTAAAATTGGAAATGTGTCAACCATACTAACATTTGAAAGTCACTTCTTGCTTTTGACATCCCACATTTGCAAGGTAATTTGCTAACCTATTCCCTTCACGATATGTATGCGAAATTTGGAAAGAATGAAACTTGTCTAACAATGACCAAACATTTTCGAGAATATATTGCAAATGCCAATTGTGACAATCTTTGCTTACATGAATTTATAATTATTAACGAATCACCCTCCACATGAATTGAAGTTATACCTAAATGCCTTGCAAGCTTTAGACCATGTAGGAGTGCCAAAGATTTTGCTACATTATTCGTGCCAAAAGGTAGAGCAATTGATTTGGCTGCCTTTAATTCTCCACAAGAATCCCGAATACACACCCCTGTGCCTGAAACACCTAGGTTCCCTCTTGATGCTCCATCAAAATTTAGTTTAAAGTAGTTGTAGATGGGGGTTTCCATTTAACCAAACTCCCATCAATCCTTGCCTTGTGAGCTTGTTGCAAACTACCTTTGAAGGGTAAAACTATGTCTTTCCAACGCTTTAGAATACTATCATCTCATGATGTGAAGAGTCAACCCTTTTATGATTTTGAACATATGCATTCACTGCTTCTGTGACTGATTTTTCTATTATACCTTGAGCATTTTGCACTCATGAAGATACTTTTTTAAAGATGCGCTTATTTCTCTCCCACCAAATAGACCAAACTATTGTAGCTGGAATTAAATGCCAAATGCATGCAAAAAGAGAAGATTTATATAACACTGGCCAAGCTAAAAAAAGATTCCAGACTGTATTTGGCAAAGGAGCAAC
The DNA here is from genome assembly GCA_007258455.2 of Sequoia sempervirens. Lineage (NCBI taxonomy): Eukaryota > Viridiplantae > Streptophyta > Pinopsida > Cupressales > Cupressaceae > Sequoia > Sequoia sempervirens. Next base: position 6,558,854 of record VDFB02000016.1, on the reverse strand, counting down.
AAAGCTTAATTTCTGTAAAATAAACTACCAACAAAGTTGGGCATATGGACATTGTAGAAAAAGGTGGTCAACATCCTCAAGAACTTCCCCACATAGAACACATATGAAAGGCTCTGCAAAGCCTAATTTAGTTAGCCTATCACATGTCAGCACCCTTTTTCTTAGCACTAACCATGCAAAGCTACCTGCTTTTGGTAATATCATGTTGTTCCAGCAAAAAGAGAAATCTCTTTGAGATTGCATTTGGACTTCTTTGTTAAGAAGAGCCTTATACCCCTACTTAACTAAGTAACATCCATCTTTGGAGGGGGCCCATATGATTTGGTCAGATTTTCCTATTAGAAACACTAACCTCTTTGCTAAAATACTTTGAATCAGGTTCTGTTGAGCCGTTGTAATCTTTGTTTGGAAAAAATCCCTCCAACATACTCTACTAGTTACTTCATCTATTGAGTAAACATAGTCAATTAACCTACTACCCCATAACTGAGATAAAACTAGTATAGTTGATTGCAATTCTTGGATGTCCTTTAGGGTGGGTATCCGTTCCAAGAGTCATTCCAAAATTGAACTTCTCCTTTGTGCACTTCCCAAGAAATGTATGAAGTAACAACTTTCCAACATGAAACCATAAAATTCCACATGGCTAAGCCATTAGGGGGATTGGAAATAGTGAAAATTCTTGTCGAATTTCAGCTATTTAGATACTTGGCCTACATGATTGTACACCATTTAGAAGATGATTTGGTAAACATTTGCCATATCAATTTTCCCCCAAAGGCCATGTTTCTTTTAGATATATTGTGCAAACCTACCCCACCTTTGAATTTCTCAAAGGTCATTCTATCTAAATAAATTAGAGGAAAATTTTTCACCCCATTCATATTCCCCTTCCATAAAAAAATCCCTAATTAGCTTCTCAATCTAATCAACAACTAATTTCGGAGCTTTGAGAACTGCTATAAAGTAATTTGGAATCGTTATTAATACAATTTTTATTAACAATATACGGCCAAATAATGACAACCATCTAGCTTTCTAAGCTGAGATTCTGTATTTAAACCTTTCTATAACTTTAGCCCAGTATGGAATCTTATTCTTCCCCATAAAGAATGGAATCCCTAAATATGTGCATGGCAATTCTGCCAATCGAAAGCTTAAAGACCTGACAATCTTTCTCTTAATAGTTGGTTTAGTATTGAATATATAAATCTTGGACTTGTGAGCATTTATTTTTTGTCCTAATATTGAAGAATACATGTCTAGAACCAATTGTATTGGTTTGGCCTTTGCAAGGGTTGCTTTTCCAAATAATAATGTATCATCAACAAAAAGGGAATGTGTTACTGAAATATCTGATTGTGGGATATGTATACCTTGCCAAAAGCCCTGATTATGCCTACCCCTTATTGTTTTGCTTAGTGACTAAGCCGTAATTATAAAGAGAAAAGGGGATAGAGGATCCCCTTGTCTCACCCCTTGCATAGCATTGAAGAAGCTTGATGGTGAACCATTTATTATAACTGAAAACTTTGCTCCTGATAAACAAGACAAAATCCACTTACACCACTTTTTACAGAAGCCAAACTTGGCCAGGACTTTCATTAAGAAATTAAAATCAACACTATTGTATGCTTTCATCATATCTAGTTTTACAATGAAGGATGATAGATGATTTGAATTAATAGTATGAAGCATTTCATGTGCAACCAAGGTTCCTTCCGCAATTTCTCTGCCTGGTACAAACCCCCCTTGTTCTTGTGAGATGATCTTGGGAATGAGATGTTGTAGTCTAAGATATATTGCCTTCGTGAAAATCTTATAAATAGTGTTGCATAAAGAAATAGGTCCAAAATCTGCAAAAAAAATTGGCTCTTTTGCCTTGGGTAAAATTGTTATGTTTGTAAAATTAAAATCCTTCAGCATTGTACCAGTTTTTCGAGACTCCTCTAGAGCTAATAGCATATCAAATCCCAACACATCCCAGCACTTCTAAAAAAAGAAAGTTATAAAACCATCTAGCCCTGGTGCCTTATTCGACGAGAGTGAAAAAACTACCCTTCTCAATTCTTCTAAAGTATTTAGGGTTTCATCAAGTTCTCATTTTCATCTCGAGATATGAGGTTTGGTATTGCATCCTTTAATACTTGCTCATCCTAATTTGACTGCGTTGAACCATCCCATGTGGTGCTAGAAGATTTTCAAAGAAATTGACCCCTTCCTCCTGTATCTCCTTTTCAATTGTAATCAAATTTCCTATTAATGCATCTTCAATTGAGAAAACTATCTGTGCAACCCTTTTGAATTGAGAAAATGCATGAAAAATCTTTAATCCCCATCCTTTAGCCATAATTCCCTAGACTTCTGATGTCAGTAAATCTCTTCTCTTTTGCATAACTACTCCCAAACCAATTGCAAGTGCTTATGTTTGTCATATGTAACTGAATCCAAGCCATGCAATATTATGTGTTCATGAACCTCTGGTAATTCTTTTGCCACCTCCTCCTTCTACTTAAAATTGTTCTTAAAGACTTGGGTGTTCCATATTTTTATTTGTTGCTTAACATGTATTTTTTTACAGAATTGAAACATTTCAGCACCTCTCTAGAAAGGAGCACTGACCCACCATTGTCTAAGCAAGGGCAGAAAATGAGGATGTTTGAACCACATCTTTTCGAATTTAAAAGAAGGCCTATGCTTTGCCAGAGATTGCAGGCCTAATACAGATAGTGAAACTGCCTAGTGGTTTGAGCCTATAAAAGGAAAAATCTTTGAATTCATATTATATGACCCTAAAAACCAGTGTTGTGAAGCTAAGAATTTGTCTAAATGTTTTGCGATCCGCAAAAAATATTTCCTATGGTTTGTCCACGTAAATTTTTCCTTTTGCAGGTAATATATCCTTCAATGCATTGTCTGAAATGAAAGAGCTGAAATCTTGCACTGTTTTGTATGGTAGACAAATACCTCCTTGTTTCTCCTATAATGACGCAATTGCATTGAAATCCCCAGCTAGTATAAGTTTTTCATCTCCAAGCCCTTCAATAACATTTGTTAGAGCATTCCATAATCTTTTCTTGTCATTGGTAGATGTTGGTCCATATATATTTAGTAGCCAAAATTTGAGATCAGAGCTTACCACTCTCATTAACTGCCAATTGTTATAATTATTGATCTCATCAATGGACACTCTTTTCATAATCCATAAGGTGACTAAACCACCAAAATCCCCTTGAGCAGGTACATGAGTTGAATTCCATCTTCCCCACTTCAAAATTGATGCCTCATATGTTTCCTATAAAGTTTTGGTCTCTTGTAACAATACTAAGTCTACCCCGCGAATGTCCAGCCGAAACTTGATTTGGGAACGCTTGTCAGAGGCATCAATGCATCTGACATTCCAAGAGATCACTCTCATTATGTTCGAGGAGAGCAACATGAGAGTGATCTTAGCCTATCATAGCCATTAATTAAATAAATATCTATTATTATTTAATTATTCCCATCATTTTCCATATTTATCTTAATCCTTTAATTAAATAAATATTAAATATTTATTTAATTATTATCTCTTCACATGACCCTATTAATTAAATAAATACTTTATTTATTTAATTAATTCCCCTTTAACCTCTATCCTTGTCTATCTAATCTCGACCCTCCATCTTGTTCACATGGATCATAATCTAAATTTTTCCCCATGTGACAAGTGTCCCCTTCACATGTCTAATTAACTTCCTACCTAGATTCATTGAACCTAAACACCTAGCCTAAAGTCAAACAAATTTTCATCTTGTCCACTCATCTCATTTAACCTCTTAATCTTAGCCATTGCCATAATGATTTTTTTCCTTAATCCTAAACCTAGATCATATCCTTCACGTGCCACTTGTCACATGATTGCATCTTTGATCCAAACCCTAATCTTCCTTCAATCTTAATAATCCATCATCAATCATTCCTAGCCATTGATTTTGCCTCTTGAAGACTCTATATCTAGAGGCTATCATCCTTCATTTTTAGTGCTTGGAATATAGAATCTACTATCATACCTACATGTCATTTTGATCACTTATCTATCAACCATATCAAGGTTATGCTAGAGTATTGAGCAATGCACAAATCAGCATCAAAGAGAAAATCAAATGGAATAAGGGTGCACTCCATTTCCACTCAATCAAGGAGAGAACCAAAGATTCTAGGTGAAGGTATTGTGCTTTATATTTCTTTTATCTTCTTTTGTTTGTATTCAATCTTTTCACCCTCTTCATTTTGGCACATTTAGTGAGACCCATATCCCTTTTAACCCTTTTTTGGTGAAAATTTTGTGAGTATTTTTTATGAAAAAATTGTTTTTGGTCTTAGACTATAAAGTGGTGCCTTTGTTTCATAGAGAGGTGCCTCTATTGCACAGAGTTGCGCCTTCATTTCACAAAAAAGTGCCTTTGTTCTATGAAGTTGTGCTTTTGTTACCTAGAACTGTGCTTTTGTTCTATGACATGGATTTGATCATTTTGATCTAGATCTAGGATTTGGCTAACCTTTGATACCTTGTTTGTACATCATTCTAACACTCTATTTTTGCAGGTTGATTCATTATTTTCTTGCAAAAACTAGGGTTTCTAGGGTTTTCTCAAAATTAGGGTTTCTTGCAAGATTTTTAAGAGATCTAGGGTTTACTTCAATTTGAGATATTTTGAGCATATAACCTCACATATTTTGGCTAGATATTTGTGTTTTCAAGTATCATAAGCCTTATCTATAGGTTTTTCATTTGGTTTGGTGAAAAACATAGTTTTTTGGGTCTCAGAGGTCATTGTGAGGCTTTGTCTATGAAATTGTGTCTTTGTTTCACAAAGTGACACCTCTATTTCATAGATCTAGCCTCTATATCACCAAGTTGTACCTTTTTTGCATAGAGTGGCACCTCTGTTAGGAAAAGTTGTGCTTATGTTTCAATTTGTAATTTCTAGGGTTTTTTAGTCAATTTTTCTCATCTAACTTTATTTTTTAGCAATTAACAAGTGGTGCAGTTGTATAACTCCATTCAAATAGAATTATAATGAGATTACTAATGGTTTGATGTAGATTCGTTGGTCCAAGGCTTTATTTTCTAGTAGTTTAGGAATCTAAGGTAACTTAGTGAGTTAATGAACATTGTTTGTCATGTTTGGAAGTGTGTGTAGATGTATGCTCTCTGCTTTCATAGTGTGATCTTGGAGTTCAAAAATCTCACATTTCATCATTTATTTTATTTTCTAAGTTAATCCCAATGCTTACTAGTTTGTATGCATGCTCTCCCCTTGGGTTTCATGTGATTTTGGGTGATCAAAAGCACCTAGTATAGTTTTTCCCATTAGGAGGCCTGTTTGGAGATTTGATCACCTCAATAATGACCTTAGCCACATTATTTGGTGGGGTATATAGATGGGGGAGAGTGAAAGTTGTACCCCAAAGTGTAGCTAGTGTCATTCAAGCCAAGCCACAAGACCCTTGATCGGTTAAGACTTGTTTAGTGATGAGAGGAGAGACCCTTCTAATCTTGAGCATTATCAAACAACCTCAATGTTCACAGATCCACTAAAAACCTTGTTTTTAGAAGTCCTTAAGATCTTTTGGCCATTGCTTAGTGTGGTGTAGGGTGCAGTATCATGCCCGAAGTTACTCATCGTGTATTTCCCTTATTAGAGATAGAGGCTTCTTGGCCAAGATCTTAGGATCTCTAAGGAAAGAGAAAAGGTGAGCCCTTGTGCCAACTCTTGAAAGAGAGGTGTCTCACATCAATCTTGAGAGATAGGCCTTTGGTTGGTGGGCCCATATTAACACACCTAATTGACTAAATATAAAGGTAATCCCACAATAACGATTCCCACTTTTTGGCCAAGATGGACATTAATATCAACATTTTTAACTAAATTTACACTTTCTAAGACCTATTAGCTAAACCGTTAAGAATTCGAAGATGATACAAACTAGTGATTTTTTGTGATTTATGTGTAGATTCTAAATATATATATTTTATGTTTTTGAAATAAATCATGAATGTTTCAACATCTCTTTTAGTAACTAGTTTTTAGTAGTAAACAACATTTTCAGAAAGTAACATTTATGTTGTCCAACATAAAATTTTTCTAGAAAGGATAAAATTCTAATTTTTAAAATATAGATTTTTAACATCAATATCTAGTGCATGGATATTTTTTCATAATTTTTTGTTACATATTTTTTTAATTAATTTTTGAAGTCAAGGTAACTATAATTTGGACATAGGTGTATGTCATCATGTTGGCATAATGTTGTCATTGATGTCAAAAGGGGATATCTATGTGATATCCTACAAGGGAGATTATTGGCATGATGTCAAAAGGTGTCCTTGATGTCACAAAACTCGGTGGATCAGGTTCTAGAAGATTTGGAGAAATAAGATGGAAAGGTGAGCATGTTGTGCAAATGTTGCAAGGTTGCTTAGAATGTTGCAAAGTTGTCATAAAAAAAATTTCATGACACTACAGAGGTTGCTTCCAAATGTTTAAGGAGGAAACTAAGGCCATATTAGTTATGGGTTTCTCAAGAGGATTCGATTGATGTGGCCTAAATAATCTAAGAAGGTGGAATGAGCTCAGGAAGTATTTATGTATGCTCTCGGATAGAATTAGGGTTTGGCAAACAAAACCCTAGGTCTTGCAGTCATGGCGATGAAAAAATCTTATAATTCGATGTTTACTATGTATTGCTAGTTGGAGGTTGCTTAAGTTATAACTTAAGCCATTAGAGTCGTTGGTGTGACTGGCCCCCTTTCCTAGTAATTATTGGCTTGGAAAATTTAATGACTTTAATACTTCCTAAGTCATGTGTTAAATATTTTCTCCTAGCTTGATCAATGGCTACGATAAAGCTTGCAAGATCAATGGCCTTCTCGCCATCCTACAATGTGTGTGGTGGGTCCCCGTCTTGCCCTACGGTATTGCAGGTTGATGACAAGTGTACAGTGGGATCAGATAAAGTGATAGGTGATGGAAGTGGATGATGAAACATAGTGAAAGGTGGCAAAGATCAATTGCTCGATAAGCCAATTCACATTGGTGTTGTGAATTGTTCAATGATGGCGTACGTGATAAACAGTGTTAGCCTGCCAACCCATTGAGAAATAGTGGGCCCATGACTTTACCTTACGAGATTGTGGACTTGTGACGCATGTCTTGGTGGGACCCTACATTGAGAATAGCATATGAGACGAAGATCGATAGTGATTATTAAAAGGAATTTTATCCTACGATTGTGTTGTTGCAGCTATGAGCAAGTTTGGTGGTGTTGTCATTGATGTCAACACAGTTCAGTATGTTGCAGATTGTACTTGTATGGCTAAGATGTTGCTGAGATGTTGTGAGTACATGGAGCTATCTCTATGGTGTAGTAGATGTGTTGGTTTGATAATTTTCCAAGTGCTTTTGAGAAAATTAAATAAAGAAGAGAAGTCAGTGTGTTGAAAGTGTTCAGAATGTGCTCTGATATGTGCTATGCATTTCTCCTGTGTTGATCCTATACTTGTGCAAATCTGAAGGTTTGATAATGGTGATCTCATGGTGATATATTCTGATTTTTAGCTTATGGTTTGAGGTACGTGAGAATTACGTTCACTGGTATGTGAATTGTTCTGGTAAAGTTGGTCTTTTGTAGACTGGCAGAAATATTGTTGCTCTACATTTTTTCTTTGTTTTGTTTCAGATCTTGTGGATCTGGAATATGTCTTGTGAAGGTCTTTTAAGTGCGCTAGAAAAGAGGTTTGAAGATTGGTGATCTAGAAGTCATGCTGAACAGTAATTCAGTATGATTTTATACAGTCTGGGTGGAGTGGTGAAAGGTGTTCAATGATTGAAGTCTGTTGTTTTGTTGTAGATGTATCTGGAATATTTTGAGATGTATTATTGTGCTTAAAGAAGCATGTTGTGGCATTCGTGTGTCATCTTCTTGTTGGGAAGCATGTCCATCAATGTTTATTTGTGTTTTCATTAGGTTTGGTCGACTGGTGCATGAGCACCCAAGTCATGTAGTGCCTTTGAAAGGCTAATTTGTCCAATTTGTAATGCTCAAGTCAAAATGATGAGTGAAGGTCATGAAATGATGATTTTAATGTATTTACACCATGTAATAAGTCACTAGGTTGTAAAAGTGGGACAAAATGCAAATAATGCAATTATGCAAACAAAAGAGCATAAAACAAGGAAATCAAGAAAATCAAAAGTAAAGAGGTAGTTTGAACCGAATGGGAGTTAGAAATTCAATTTTTAGGAGGGAAAGAAACTATAAAAAGGCATCGTAAGGCATGCAAAAGGGGAATCTTGTATTCTTGTAACCAGATTTTGAATAAAAAACCCTTGTTTTTCTGTTAGCAGCGCTCTCTCCTTTATTTCCATTTGTGTATTGATAGTTAAGAATTCTAAAAGACAGATTTTTGGAATGAATCTGTTAGGAAAAAGTTAAATTCCTTTTCAAAGAATTTGGAGGTCAGTTCTTAAGAAACAAAAGTAGAAAAGACAAATCCCTATGTCTCAGGCAGAGTTCTTTTCATAAAGGTTTTGAGAGTCTACAAGTGATTCCATGGCCATTCCATCATGTAGGGATAGATGGTCAGTGGAATGGATCATTTCTAATTTATTTTCAATGTAGATAATTTTGTGAGTGCAGGGGTATCAGGAATATGAAGATATGATGTTGATTCAAGACAAACATTTGAGTTTCTCCTCTTGAACAATGGAGGTTACAACAGGGTTTTGAAGAAATTGTGCATGCTTGGACTAGAAGATGGTTCCTAAAGTCTTAGTAGACATATTAAGATATGATTCAACTGTTGGCTGGATTATTGGAGGTTTCTAAGTGTGTTATTCAAGAAACCCTCCTTGTTTTGGTGACTTTTCACCCTATATTCAAGGGTTTGATAGAACGGGATATTTCTAAGCTTTTCAATCTTGAAAACTGATAAAATATTCAGTCTTGAGGCATTTCTAAAGATTGTATGAGGTTGGTTAGTGATTTGGAGAAGATTAAAAGGGGTCTCCTTTGTAAATTAGGCCTATTCTAGTAGCCTTTTCAATGCACAGTTTGAAATATCTGATGGTTACTTTAAAGCAGATCCTTGGAGGTTTATGTTTTGTTGATGTGGATAGTAAGAGGTGTCTAAAGATGTATTTGGTTCTTGGAAACTGCATTTGATTTGTGATTTTTACCCGATTTAGGGCATGGAATCCTATTTGACAAATGGTGCTTATTTCAATAGATAATGAAAATCTGATGAATAGTGAAATGAGTGATTAGAAATGCTTGAAACTCATTTAATAGATGTTGTTACAATTGTAATAATGCTTGGATGAAGTTAAGAAGACAGAGTTGCAGGTATTGGTGTTGATCATGTGTGTTCAAGGTATGACAATGGTATCTTTACTGCAGAGCAGGCAGAATGTTTCTTGATTGGTATATTGAAATGTATCTTGACTGATGTATTGAATTGTTTCAATCAAAACAAGATGAACATTGCACCTTGAACGTCTGATAATTGATTATGGCAAGAAGGATTGGGTTGATGTTGGTTTGCCTTGTAAAGTAAGTTGCTTGAATAGGTGTTAGTAGAAGAGTATGGACTGTTTTCAGTGACTTAAGTCTGATTATGGTTTGGTACAGACATTTTGATGATGCATAAGTTGAAGGATTTGGCATAAGTGTTTTGTTGCCTTGAAGAGTGAGTATATTGGTGTACTATAATGGAGTTTGCTAAGTTTGAGATTTTGATGAATCTTGTAGGATTGATGAATGAAAAGTAGTTTTGGATGAATTTGTGAAAGTTTTTCAATTTGATATTCTCTTGATTTTGCTTGGGATTGAAATCCCTTGAAGAAATGATGTTGTTGAGTGTTTGGTTATGATGCTCTGCATCATCGACCTGGTGTTTACACTTCATTTGAAGAATAAAATTCAATTAAGGAAGTGTGTGGTTGTTTTGAGATATTTTTTTTTATCTTGAAAAAATGTTTTTTTATTGGTCCACTCTTATTCCTTTCCACCATGGGAATTTTGAGATGTTGACCTAATTTGAATTTATGAAATAAGGTTTTTGTGGCCGACATTGGAGAAAGTTTGTAAGGTTGAGGATGGTATAAAAGCAAGTCAAATTGTGAAGATTTGTATGATAGTGTGATATAAAGTGACGAAAGTGAGCCACAAATCATAAGAGCAGAAGTGTGTGTGAGTGAGTTGAGATAGCAGTTCTTCATTGTGTTGAAGGTAGTGTGTTGAAGGCTTCTGCAATCCTGTGAATGTGCATTAATTGTTGTGGTGGATATTTTTGTTATCTTTTGTATCTGTAGGAAGTGAGCCTCCCTATTGGACAGTGAGTCCTTTCTGTGGACAATGAGTCCTTTTTGTAGGTAGTGATCCTTTGTACTTGGACAGTGAGTCCTCTTCTGGGAAGTGAGCCCTTGGCAATGAGCCTTGTTTTATAATCTTTTATATTGTGAGCTAACCCTCACCGTGGTTTTTCCCTCATTGGGTTTTCCATGTAAAAATATGGTGTTCATTGTGTTGATTTGCTTTATGTTATTTGTGTTTCATGCTCTTACTTAATAACAAAACAGAGTGGTTGTGGAATTAATAAGTGTTGAGTTTTAAGTTTGAATTGTGTGACAACTGATTCACCCCCCCTCTCAGTTGTCCTACTCCTGTTTAACATGTGTTTCAAATTTGAGCAATTAATGTGGATCAACGGATCATGGTGCAAAATAATAGATCAACGACTCATGTTTAAAATTGAAGATTCTTAACAATTATATCTGTGTGAACGAGGGATTCGACTATGAACCAACACTACAAACAAATTTAATTGGTTCACCAACTTCAGTGACAAATATAATTGGTGACAGGATGTGAACAGTGGCGGTCGAAACTACAAAAATAGTTAAAAACATGATCAGATTGGATATGCAAGGATATTGCATTAATTGCAATATCAGGGTTTAGGGTTTTGCAAGATGCTATACTTATAAAATTCAATGAACCTAATTCTGATGTTGATTATGTGTGGCTGATGAAGATGTGATACTAGGAAAACCCTAGCAAATAACATATATGTGGTGTGCAAATATTGAGGCAATTGATGCAAGTCGGTGTGAGATATACAAATGTGAAAATCATATTTTGATGTGTGGTTAACACTATGAATACTGCAAGTAGTGCATATTGTTGAGGGTATTCTTGGCTTCTTGAGGCAGATATAGAATGCACTAAAAGAAAAAGGAGAGATAGAGTTGCAAAGTATGTGCATGGCTTCTTGAGGTAGACAAAGAATGCACTAAAAGATAAGGGTGCAATAGTATTGAGTACTATATATGTGAGCCTTTGAGGAAAATAGAGAATGCAGTAAAAAAAATGGGAGTACAGAAGTGTAACAGATGAGTAGAACCCAAACAAAAGGAAAAAGATCTGAATTAGGGTTTATATACTGGTGTAGAACAAAGGAAGGTGCACAGTTGAATATAAGATTGCAACATTGAAATGTGTTCCTTAAAACATACTACAATTTCTTGTTTGTAAATTTGATTAGTAGGTGCCATCAGATATCTAGGTAGGTGCTTAGATTAGGGAGTTGGTGCTTCCTTGGAGTGGGTGCTCCTAAAACCACTTGGATTGGTGTCTCCTTAGGGTTGGTTCCCTTAAACTTTGTAATAAGAAGATATTCATTATGAGGCTAGATTAGGACAACATATCCTAGCAGCTATTCTCACTGTGGATTTTCCCATCTTGGGTTTTCCACGTATATTAAGAGTTGAATTTTAAACTGGTTTATTGATTCACCCCCCCAGTAGATTATTTTGTTCTAACACATCAAGCATAACTCGTGTATAATTGAAACTCAATTTTTTTGGTGAAACAAGGACATCAATACCTAATGTAAAGGAATTTTTTGAAAATAAATTCAATGTTTTACTATTTTCCACCTATGTAGAATGAAGAATTTGATGTTCGATGAAAAACCTATGTTCAATTAAAAATAAAAAGTGAATACATTAATAAAATGAAAATACATCAAAATTATACTTGTTGGAAAGCTCGTTTCAAGGACTACGATCTTGCAAATTATCTTGTCATGTTAATTACATTTGAAGGTCCAATCTAAGGTTTGAAATTGGATTTTTTGAGGAAATTTTGAAGCAAACACTAAAAGTGTCTTGTTGAGGCCCTTCATTCAAAAAGAGAGAAGAGAGAAGGTAATGTGAACCCCCAAAAAAAACTTACGAAGTAATGAACTCATGTGAGGAAATGCTTCCTACCAAAACTAATAGTAGAAGAGAAATCATGTAACCTCCCCTTAGAATGATGCCCCTAGTGATGGTAGATGTTTGACACTAAATGCTAAAGATGATCCACAAATGTTGAACAATATTTCTCCCTTTGGGAAGAAACAAAACCCCAAATGTGTGCAGTATGGCTTCCCATTCCTTATAGGAATATGTAGGAAGTAAGGTGAATGTCTTTGAATGATGCACATGATCTAAAGACTAAAATGATTCTAATGATGTCAATGATGCCTTTGAATGATGCTAAAATATCTCCAAGCTAATTTTGATGTGTAACGAATGCTAATATAATGGATCAAGTACCATAGAAGATTGTGGAAGTGGAACAAGGACCGTAAATGTATGGTAATTTTTGAATCAACGTGAATCTGATACTGTTGCACATGATGGTAACTCATGAATATCTACACAATCCATCATGATAGAAGATGATGTAGTTATGACAAGAGCAATATCCAAAGATGGCAATGATGATGCAACTTCATCAAAGTTGTCATCAAATAGAAGACGAATGTCCTCAATGGTGTCATCCAAATCAACAAGATGAAATTCTGCAAACATAGATGTAATGTTTGGTAGATATTGTAGTGTCAAAAACTGCATACCCTTATAATTGAGCCTACATTTTAATATCCACTTTAGTGTCCATTCCCCTAGTATTTGTGTAGGTTCATCTTATCCCTTACATGAACCTTTTTCCCCTCACTATGCTCTAGACCCCTTTTTAGTAGCCATCTTCTTGTGTCAGCTATGTATTAAACTTAGTGTTTTCCTCATTTCCACCATTTTTTAACATGATTTTTCTGGACACTAGCACATTGTGTGGACATTCGTACGTTGCACTTGCATCCTGCAACATGTCAACATTCAAACGGCTATTTCTGAGCATGTTGCCACTTTTCACCTACCTTGGTCGATGGAAATGGCTTGGGAACCTTCTTTTCCCTCCTCTTCCTCTTTTAAATATTTATCTTTCACTCTCTTGATCTCTCTTGGTCATTCTCTTTTAGAGATTATCTCTTTCTCTTGATCTCTTACTTGCATAACTCTCTATAGCTAGCTACAACAGTCTTAAGCTCTTACAACACTCTTTACAACTTTCTTGGCTCTCATGGCTCTCTTTTTTCTCTTCTCTTTCTTTGGCTTTCTCAAGCCTTGTAGGTAATATCTATTATTTTTACACATCTTTGAGCATCTTGGGATTTATCGCATCCCTTGTCTATTCATTTTTCTAGCTTGTCTATTTGTCTTTCTATCTATCTATCTATCTATCTATCTATCTATCTATCTATCTATCTATCTATCTATCTGGCTATCTGTGGAGGTGGAAACACCAAAACAAGGGTTTGATTGAGGCAAGCCCCTAAATAGACCCAACATTTCTCTCTTGTTCTTATGTGTACAAGTGTTGGAGATATTTCTTTGCTAGAAGCCTCATTTCTCAATTTTTTGTGAGCATTTCCTTCTCCTCTTGTTTTATCACTTACATTTCATTTAGTTTACATTTCTTTTTTTTGTTATACTTTGTTATTTTCTGGAATTTCAAGAGTTCTTAGCAATCATAATTGAAGTAGTCATTTTTTTTGTGATAGTCTCAAATTTTGATCCATACGAGACGCCAACACACCATTGAGATGCTAGTGCATAGCGCTGACATCCTTGGGCTGTGTTGTCATCCTTGGCTAAGAGCTTGTTTCCTACTCTTTCTATTTTTGGAACTCATCATTTTGGGGAGCTTTATCGAGGGAAAATATTCCCCAAATGGTTTTGTGTTTTATTAGATTTTGTGCAAAAAGCGTAGCAATCATCTTTCTTTTGGTTGTCCTCATAGCAGTAGTACTGAATCATGGATATGACTGTATTTGAACAGGCTATTCTCGATCACCCCTTCTGTAGTTGGGTCATTGATCCTAAATACTTGATTCAGCTGCGTCTAGATATCCAAACAAATAAAAATAGTTCAAAAATGAGATGTTTTCCATTGTTGTTTGCATCTCCATGGAAATATGTTGGCATGAGGGGCACGTGAGTATACCATGATGATGGGGAATGAAGCCAAGATTGGATAAGAACAATCCTGAATTACCTTCTAGATGGCATCAATCGTATGGCCAAAACACACCCATAAATGATGGAGTAAAATGAAAACAATATGAATAATTTTTCTTTATAATCTTAGAGAGTCAAATAAGGTTAGTGCTCCAACATTGATAATGAGTACCACAAGATCTAACTAGATTGAGTTCATAAAGAGCAACCACCACCCCATGAACAAGTAGCCATATTGAATGAGAAAGTTGTACATGGCATCATTTTCCTTACTTCAATATGACCATATTATGCCTGATGTTCTGGATCAAATTGTGATTCCAATGCTCGATTCATTTTTTTGCACAATTTTTTTCCCAACTCACCCATCTCCTTAAGATGGTTAGATATTATGTGTTGGATATTTTGGTCTGCTTCCAAGTTGGACAAGTAATCTACAACCTTGTTGGCTTCCCTATATGTGTGTTGAATTTTGTATTCATCTGGTTTATCTAAGAGCAATTGTATCTTGTCCAACCACATTGCCAATCTTCAGCTTTGAGTTTGCCTCATAGCAATGACACAAACTATGATCATAAAGTGACCTATATCAATTTTTTTGATTCCTTTATTTATACATAATTAGATTTCTTCATGCAATATCGTAAATTTTGCTTCATTGTTGGTGTCAAATTGTAACTTAACCAAGCCCATACCAACATCCCTTTATTGTTCCTAATAAAGAAGCCAACACCTGATTTCTTAGGATTGCCTTGGGCAGACCCATTAAATTTTAAGTTAAGTCTCCCAATAGATGGCAGTGACCATTTTGCATGCTTCCTTTCTTCCATGCATCCATTACTGCAAGGAACCTTCAACAATGACTAAGTGGAAAGTATGTTGTTATCCCATGATGAGAACTTCCATTTTTGTACACACTTCTATTCATAATTTCACATATTACTATTTCAATTTTACTAATCAAGTATTTTGTTGGAAGTGATTTTCTCTTGAAAATTCTAGCATTGCATTCCTTCTAGAGGTGTCATATGATTAGTGAAGGATCAACTAGCCACAATCCCAATTTGTAAGGCTCGACCTCACATGTGACTAATACAACCTTAAATTGTTTTATATTTACCTTAAATAAATGGTTAGATATATTGTGGGTGATAAATAAGGTGATTGTCCGACAACCTTGTGTTTCATTTTTACATTATGTTATATCGTCATTAGTTTACTTAATGAAGATGTAGGCACATGCAAATTATTGGATATAACTTGAAATTATAAGATGAATTTGCAATAAAATGAATTGTTATGTCATATTACATTGGATGAGTAATTATCTATGCAAATGATTCGTGAATAAAGTTACGAGGATTCAATTTAAAATTAATGTGGTTTATTATTATGGTCTAACAATACTTAATTGTGTTGTGCATGAAAGTAAGAGTGTCAGTAGAGGGAAGGGAGAATCAATTCGAGCCCTTGTCAATACTTCACTCGGTTGAAGTTCTTAAATGTGGCCTTGTGTAATGGCGATTTATGTGTGGTTTAGGTGTGAAGTGTGTTTGTGGGGGGTAATTAAGTGTTATACCTTATAGTTAAATTGTGAGTAGGGATTAAGGTTGTGGACCCTTAGTTAATTTAAAATTCGAATTCCTTCTTTCTTGAGCTTTTAAAAGGTATTAACAAGGCTTATTTTATGTAATTTCACCTTTTCTAGTACCCTAAGACAAGTACCTATGATTTTGGGGTCTATTTATGGCAATATTTTGGGCCATATCCAAAATATGACCCTCTTTTAATGCCCATTTAAGGGAGTGACGAATTTGGAAGACCTTGGGATAAGGGAAGAGTGTCTTATCTCTTAAACTCATTTATGAGATGAGACAATGGAGATGGAGTGGCCAAATACTCCATCCCCCTCTTAATGAGGAGAAAGACTTTCTTGGATGGAATGGAGTACACTCCTTCATTTCCCATCTTCCCAAATTTGGTCACACAAGTGTGAGCACTTGTGGGAGATTGTGCTTGAGATTGAATGAGAGAGTAACAAGTGTCACTCCTTCATTCAAGAAGATTCAAGTTGAATCCCCTTTATATTTTGTTGAGAAAGGGAAAATAGGGTTGTTACTCACTTCTCCTTTTGGAGAATTCTTGGTTAAGTATTGAGGAGAGGAGAGAAAGAGTTGTGAGTAGGAAGGCAAGAAGGAAACACTTGCATTTTGAAGTTGAAGATTCAAGCTTGGTATCATGGGAGGAAGGAGACTCATCCCTACAAAATAGGTAGTGAGATAAGTCTTTTTTTTCTTAAAAGTATTGAGTTGTTTTTATTTTATGATGTTACTTAGTTATTTGGTTGTGCTTGGGAAAGAAAGTAGGGTTGAGAGTTTTTTTTCTTTGAAGTAGAATGTATATGTGAATATGGGTGATTTTGTTGTATTAAATTTTGAATCTCTTAAAGTGTATGTGAAGACTCCATTATCTTGGATCTATATAAATGTGTTTGCTCGAGGTATGGCTAGAACCCATGAGGCTTCATGATGCCATTATGGTAGAGTGGAGAGCAAGCCTCCATTCTTTGGTATGATATTTTTTTATTGCTAAGTATTCATGTAAAAATAAAAGTTTAGCATTTTGTTGAAATGAAGAAAAGGAAAATGGATGAGAGCAAGATTTTATTCATTGGTGTGTTGTTCATTGTTGGCTCAGTTCTATTGGTTTGGTCACAAAGGCAACATATAGTATTGGTCACAAAGGCAGTTTTGATATTGTTTATTGAGGTAGCATATGGGGACAGCATACTTGGTATATATAGTTGATGGTTTTGCATATTACATACTTGGTATACATATGGTGGTTATGTCTACTCCTAACATATCTTGTGTTAATACATGCTTTGGTCTTAAGGTTTAGATTTGGGATACACTTAACATTTTTTTATAATCCATTACAAGGGTCTTATGCATTGACCTTGGCACATTTACATCACTAGACCGATACAAGGCATTGTGATGAATATTATACTCATATGAATAAAAGCTATGTTTTTAACACCGACATATATCATTTGAATGTCATGATTTTTTAGTAGCATCGAGGTATAAACATCGACAAAATGATTTTGTCTCAAAGTGAAAACATTATTGTGTATATTCAACACAATGATTGTGCCCTAAAAGTTATCATTTGGCAAACAATGAAACATGGTTTTTAGCAGCCAATTTAGGGCTTGGAGAGCTTCATGAAAATGGTGGTATAGAAGCTTGGTGAAGGAAGGAAAACATGGAGGATAGTGTGGATTTGCGGCTAGCTATTCAAAAAGTGGTTTCCATGCTTAAATGGAAATTATGGTTTTCAATGATGAGCATATTGGTAACCCATATCCTTACTCTCTATGGTATTTGGTTAAACAAGAAATGGTTAAGAGAATAAGGTCATTTTTTTTGCTTATAGTCAAGTTCTTCATGTAAATAGCAATTGGGTTCTCTTGCTCCATAGTGTATTCTATTGACCTTGCTTTAATATTCATCATGGTGTTTGAAAGTGTTGCTTATCTTTTGGCAAATGAGCTTATAGTTTTGTGTTTTCAAAACCCTATCTCTTGGGCATGTTGTGCTCATTTCTTAGTTTGGTTGTTGTCTAAATGGGGGTTTACACCATGGTTTTATTGCTAATTATGTGTCAATAAATTTTCGCAAGGGTTTTTATTTGCATTGACAAATAGGTTCATTGTTTTGGCATTTGTATTACCCATTGCTAGGGCACAAGTTTTTGTCAAATACTTTGTTGTCCCTAATGTCTTGAAAAGAGTTGTAATTGCATTTGTATAGACCTTGTCTTTAGACTGTATACTTGTCTTTTTGGGTTGCATATGCATGATACAAAGAGTTTAAAGTCTATTTATTTTACAACAATAAAAGCATGAGCAATGTTGCACCACATGGGGTTCTGAAAAATAGTTATGTAGGTTACATTTGATAGTTTTATTCAAACGCAGTTGGCAACAAATCGTGTCCTTTGATTGTTACAAAAATAGCAATGTGTTATTTCTATTGGTTTGGTGCTTTACAGAGATATATCATGTTGAATTTGTAAACAGAATTATGTAATGTTGTTTTGTAAACAATATACAAAATAGTGAGATGTGTAAACTGATATATTTTGTATTTTAAAGATTCCACATCAATGAATCTTTAGAATTTAGAATGTGTTAGTTTGGAAAATGGAAATCTTATGTAGTGAAACAAAGCAATCCCCTATAATTGATTTATTCATGTTTGAGAGGATGTTGTAGAAGATCATGTCAGTGAGACAAGTTTGATCTTTGGCCAGTGAGGCTATATGTTGCTAGTGAGGCATTTTGTAGCCAATGAGGCTTTGCTAGTGAGGCATTTTGTAGCCAATGAGGAATTTTGATAAGTCAGTGAGGCATTTTACGAGTGGTTTTTCATCCCTATGAGGATTTTCCAGTCATGAAAAACATTGTGTTATGATTCTTTTGTGGACGCAATTTGGTCTTGTTGTTTTCTTCATTTACATTGCAGCATTTGAGTTTACATATTGGTTAAGAATCTGCAAATTGGTTATCACATTTGATTATACTCTTGAAACTGAACATTTATAGTTTTCAAAGAGATTAAGTGTTTTAAATAATCATTAATTTGAAATTGACTATTGAAACACTGATTCACCCCCCCCCCTCTCAGCATTTCCCGTACTCCAACAATGCATTGCATTTTAAAATGTTCTTTATAGAATGGAAAGTTTATGCAAAGAGTTTGCATCTTATTGTAAAAAGGAAATATATTTATAACCTTGGTTTTAATGGAAATGTGAAAAGCATCTATCTTTGTGGTTAGACTTTTAAAAATGAAATGTTGTATTGTGTTCTTGAAGGAAAAGTATAATGAGATTATGTTGACAAAATGGATGCTTGTAAATGATGGTTAAAGTCTTAAAGGAGAAGTAATAGAGTATAGTGGATCATATGAGTATATGGAATAAGAGTAGGTCAAAAAGAGAATTTGTGAATGAGATCAACACATGTATAAGGAGTCATTGTTTAATCAAATCATTTGTATTTATCATTTCATTTTTATTTGCAAATGGAGATTTTATGCATCAATATAGTTTAAAATTTTATACAACTCTTCACTTAAGGTTTTGTTATGGTGTAATTACTTGAGACAATAAAATAGTTTTATTTATTTTATATATTCAAAAAAAACTTTATAAAAGTATATACATGTAAGAGAGGGGGACCACCACGTGCAAGACCCCAGGTCATGGAGGGTCAAGATGCGAGAGGCTACCCTAACTTACCTCAGCTAAGTGCAATGTTTAGGATTATGAGAATGAGAATGGTGAAGAATATGATGTCCTACAATCACTCTACAATCTTGAATTTTAAGATGGGGCTAGGCAGGTCAATTTTTGGGTTCAACTCTGCACCTCAGGGAGCTCTCTGCCTGAGGACATCAACGTGGTTTCTAGATGACAGTGCGGTGTGCTAGCATCTCTAAAGTGCATTGTAGTCTATACGATCAGACAACAGCAAAGACAAGGTCGAACTCACCCAAAACAACTAACAACCTATCTATTCAACTAAAAGGCCAGAATGTAACAAGTAAATAAACAATATATTCTCTAATATTATAAAGTAGAAAAGCGAATGTAAGGAGAGTAAGAAGGATCTCACCAAGGAATTTGTTCGCTAGCTGATCTTTCTCATGACACGCACACCTACACAAAGCAAGAGGGAAAATGTTGGGTGGTTGTATAGGGGCCTGCCTCAGTCAGACCCCCGTTTAGGTGTTTCCACCTCCACGAACAGCCAAGGAAATGAGATAAAGAAGCAATAAAGTAAAGAGAATACAAAAAATACAATGCAGTACTATGCTACTCAACCAAGTGATAGAGGAGAGGAGAGGGAAGCTTACCACCTCCACAAAGAGCACTCAAGGTTGCTTGGGGGAGAAATGAGAGGAACTTGAGCCTCTACTGCAATGGCATGGTCCCAAATGTGCTCTACCAAAGTGATAAAGTGAAGCTTTTACTGTAATGGAATGCTTGAAATGCTTGGAAGTGAGTGAAAAATGAGCTTATGGAGTGATGTGAGAGTGTGAGTATGGAAGCTTAATCTGCTAAAGAGTTCTCTAGAGTTGGAATGCTTGTTGAAGGACTGGATATGAAAAAGGAAGGAAGAAAACGGCCATATTCAGGTCAGTCGGCTGAAGGAGGCATTACTACTTCACTGCCAATGAGAAGGGTAACACCTCTGCTGGCTCAGCCACAGGAATCTGCTAGGGATGTCAACACATCGTGTGCGCGTCTCGACAAAAAATGCCTCCACCAACACTCAGAACAGGTGCCACGTGGACCGCCAACAACAGGCTTAAGTGAAATTAAGCCTCTGACCTTGGTTTCTAAGGTGGATAAAGGAAAAAAGGGGAATCACACATAGGGTGCAAATTCGCTCTTATACAATACATAATATGCATATATGAAATTGTAAGGGGTAAAAGTGGAATGGGATAAAAAATCAAGAATTCAATCAAAAAGCTCAAAACAAGAGATCAAGACCCACTTACCAATGAGATTATATTGCAATCAAGTCATGAATTCAAACCCTAATGTTAGCAATAATCAAATCAAACATGATTGAGTTCAAAACATGAAACAATCTCACCATCCCGTTGTTGGAGATCTTGGTGTTGGATTGCTCAAACACTTTAATCATCCATGATAGCTAGCAAAAGTTTGATTGAATGTGATGCATAGATGACCTAGATGCTCAAGAGGAATTCTCTCAAGAATCAAATTTGGCATGACTCAACTACTCAAATTCTAGGTGATAAATGTGAAGGATTGAAGGTGATTTTATAGATTTTAAGAAATTAGATCAATGGTCAAGATTGAGTTTCAATGCCCACAAAGAAGGGTTGATATTGATCCTCAACACCCACAAATGAGAGTGAATCAAGGAAGATCATAGGATGTGATTAGTTAGAACTCAAAATATCCCCACATTTGTAGGAAAATGGTTAGGATATTTCAAATCAAGGGTGGAGATTAAATTCCAAGATCAAGGGCTAGAAATGGCTGAGACAAGATAAGTCAAGATATTTTGAAAAGGAATATTCCTTGAGATTATTCTTTTGGAGAAAAATTAAAAGTTATTTAATTATGGAGGATGAGAATAAGCCATTCTTTAAAAAAGAATATTCCATTAGAGGAGAAAGATTAAAAGTGGGATAATTTTAAATAATTACAATTATTAATTATGTGAAATTATAAGAAATATTAAATGAACCTAATCAAATAATTAAAAATTATTCAAGTAGGAGGATGAAGGGAAAAACTACTGATGAAATAGTGAATTAATTAAACAATTCAAGATTATTTAATTAATAGAGAGAAATAGGGTTAAATGATGAAAATGATATTAAAAGGTGTCAATAATGCAAATTATGTCAAATGATGATAAATGCAATAATGGTAATGAAAATGATGCCAATGATGGAAAAATACAAATTCAAGATGTGTGATATGCATTAGGCATTTTTACATGTCTACATTTTGCCCCTCTTTGACACAATGTACTTGCACATTGTTTCAAAGAATTCGATGCTCAAATCAAGATGGGAAAAATTTAATGATGCCTCATTGTGCCCCAATGATCAGTGGAAGAATGATAAGACATTGGGTTGCCCCCTCGAGAGGTCAACTAGAAAAATTACTTTCTTAGGTCAGACTCATGACAAGGTTCAAGATTAGTTTAGATGCTTAGAGGACAAAAAATTAGGCCCTAGGGGTCACGTATAAAGCTTAGGATGATCCAAGGTGCTCAAAATATAACCTAGGTGGGCAGTCACAGGTAAAAAACCTATTATTTAAGGGGTCAAATAGGAAAATAGGGTTCATTTGTGTTAGAAGTATTGTCATTGATGTTAAATGCCAAAGCAAATTATGAAGAATCTGATATGTAGATGATCAAATGAATATTCTACTTTCAAAATCTTCATATTTAGACTTATGCTCAAATTTGAAGTTCAAATATGGATAAATCAAATTGAGATATTCTTCATATTTAGACTTAGGCTCAGATTTGATGTCATTGATGATACGAATAAAAAAAACACAATCTGAGTGTAACACCTTTCTATTAAGAAGATGTGAATGAAGAATAAAATAAAAACAATGTGTTAGTTAAGACAAAAAATACGTATGAAACATCAGTAGCTTAATATAAAATGCATTTACTTGGTTGAAATCAAAAGGTGCAATGACGTCTTTCAAGAGGAATACGAATGAAGAATTTTGTCTTCTTATGAAAAGACATGTGTTTTAAAGATATATTTTATGAAGACATAAACTTAACAAATGGAAGCATCCAAAACTCCAAAAGACGTGTTCGTGCCTTATAACATCCACGTCTTTCAAGATCTGAAAGACGTGTTTATGATTAACAAAATATGTGTCTCTCAAAATCTGAAAAATAGAAGCATACATCTATTCAAAAGGAAGTATTTCTTCAGGACAGGTATCTCCAGGGCAGATAACTATTTCAAAAGGGTGTATTTCTTTATTCTATCATAATTCGACCTTCATTCATTAGGTGTGTTCATTTGCTGAAAAGACACAATCATTTGATGTTGTACCTAAAGAGTGTGTTTCAGTTGATCTGATCAATAAAGAAGCATTCCTACAAATAGATTCAACTAACAAATCAGAAACAAACTAAACAAAATCAAAGACCATTAAGGCAATTCAGTTTAATGAAGTGGTATGAATGAAAATTGAAAAGGAAAAGTTATGACCTTTCATCAAGAGGCACAATCTTGGATCAAAGTATATATTTGTAAATCATTTTTTATTTGAAAGTGTGATTGTGAATTCTGAAGTGATTCAAGTCAGAAACCCATCTTCTTGTGTGGGATAAGTGTGAGATTTTTCATTACAAAGGCAGATTGGAGGATTGGGAGAGTGCAAATCTGATTGAAGTCATTTTCCTTCATCCATCAAGTCAAGGTTTGGTGCCTTGCATTAGGGGTCAATTCTCCTTATAGGTTGGTTCCTACTAAAATTGTAAGGGGTTGGTGCTCATTGTAGGTTGTAGCCTACAAAATCATTTCATTCATAATCAAGTAGATTGGTACCTACTTTCATTTCTAAAAATTCATTTGATCATTTTCAATAAAGTGGTGTCAAATTGTTTTCATTGATTCATATCATAAGTTGATGTTGATAAAAGCTGAAGATAATTTGAAAATTTAAAAAGAGGTTAAAATTTGTATAGATTTACTAATTCACCCCCCCTCCCTCTCAATAAATATTTTGTTCTCTTCAATTGGTATTAGAGCAAGGTCCTTCTTGAAAGCCTAACCACTTGAAGGAGATCCTTAAGAGCAATTATGGCAGATCATAACAATACAGTGAAAGCACCCATCTTTGATGGGACTAATTATGCATTTTGGAGTATCAAGATGGAAGCATATTTGAATGCACTTGGGTTTGATGTGTGGCAATCTGTTGTTGATGGGTATACACCTCCAGCAACCCCTCCAATGGATCAAGCCAGGAAAAAGAGAAGTGAGAACAATGCCAAAGCCAAGCAAGCTCTTCTTTACAACCTAACAGATTCTGAATTTACAAAGGTCATGTGTTGCAAATCAGCAAAAGAGATTTGGGTTAAACTCCAAAACATCTATGAAGGAGATGCAAAAGTAAAGAAGACAAAGTTGCAAACTCATCGTAGGAAGTTGGAAACTCTCAAAATGAATGATGATGAAGATATAGCCTCATACTTTCTTCGTGTTCATGAAACGGTGAACATCATGAGAGGACTTGGTGAAGAAATTGATGATGCTTTTATTGTTGATAAGATTCTAAGATCTCTATCTACAAAGTTTGAGGCCAAGGTTGCAGCATTGGAAGAATTAACAAACTTGGATCAGCTATCAAAAGATGAATTACATGGGATCCTTGTGGCCTATGAGATGAGGATTGAAGGAAGATCACCACAAAAGGAAATATCATTCAAAGCATCCAAAAAGGGTAAGAACAAGCATGAAGAAAAAAGTGACAAATCAAGTGATGCAGAAGCCTACTTCATGGGAAAACTTAAGAAAGGAAAAGGGAAATATAAAGGAAAATTCCCCTTTAAATGCTTCAATTGTGGGAAGATTGGACATTATGCCTCAAAATGTCCTCAAGATGATAGCAACTCTAGTGAAGAGGAAAAAGAGATTAACAACAAGAAAAAGGGAAAGAAGAATTTCAAATCCAATTCAAAGAAGAAATCTCAAAAACACAAAAAGAGTTTCTATTCAAAGAAAGATAGCAGCACCTCCGAAGAACAAAGTTAAGATTGCTCAAGCAATGGTAAAGAAGAAATATTGTTCATGGCTGAATATGAAGAACAAGATGTTGATCAAGAATGTGATGAAGAAGAGGAAGTTGATCAAGATTGCAATGAAGAAGAAGAAGTGGATCTTGAGGAAGAACTTCACTATGCATACAAGAAAAATGAAGAATTAAACAAGGCTTCCAAGCATAAAATGAAGATCAAAGAAATGACAAAAGACTTGGAGGAATCAAGCAAGACTATTGAGGACTTGAGGGCTCTAATCATGGAAGCTGAAAGAAATGAAGGAGAAATGAAGATCAAACTCATTTCAAAAGAGATGGAATGTGACAAGCTGGAGCAAGAAATAGTTATGCTAAAGATGGAATTAGAGACAAAAGAACAACACACAAAGGTTGATAAAGACTCCATCAAGTTGAATGAGCTCATGAAGGCTCAAAAATTATTTCAAGACAAAACAGGGGGCAATTTTGAAAGATAGTCCAAGAAGGTTACAAACTCCAAAGAAGAATCCAAGACCTTCTCAAAGCAAGCCGAAGGAGATTGCATAAGTGTTGATTCTAAAAGAAGACTAAATACTAGGCACTTTATGCTTTTAATGGCTATTGTTTTCTATGTAACAAGTTCGGCCACAAGGCCTTAAATTGTAAGAATAAAGCAAAGAATATTCCTAGTTACATTAGGAGAGACTATAATCCTTTCACACCCTTAATGGACTTCAATAGCTTATGCTACAATTGTAATAACTTTGGGCACAAGGCACAAGCTTGTAGGACAGTTTTTAATGATTTTCCAAAGAAAAACAAGAAAGAAGATAAGTCCATTAAAAAGAAATAAATGCCTATCAAAGTGTGGAAGAAGAAGGAGAAATCCATGTTCATTCAAACAGCCTTACATGCATAAAGTAAAAAGGATAGATGGTACATTGACAGTGGGTGTTCAAAGCATATGACAGGTGATAAAAGCAAGTTCATCTCCCTTGAACCAATTGATGAAGGAATGGTAAGATTTGGTGATAACACAAGAAAAGAGATAAAAGGAAAAGGAACACTTAGTCTAGATAATGGTAGAACAAACACAGAAAATGTTTTATATGTTAAAGGCTTAAAAGAAAATCTACTAAGTGTTAGCCAACTTTGTGATCAAGGGCATAATATTACATTTCATTCTAACAAATGTGAAATCAAGAAAGATGGAAAACTAATTGCACAAGCTGATAGAAAGCACAATTTGTATGTTCTAAAGGAGATAAGTTGTGAAAGTTACAACTTGGTACAAGAGGATGAAAGTTGGTTGTGGCACAAAAGGCTAGGCCACTCAACTTTGATGATATTGTCAAAGTTAGCAAATCAAATGTTGTGAGAGATATGCCAAGAATAATAAAACCTTCCAATATCATTTGTAAAGAGTGTCAACTTGGAAAGAAAACAAGGTCAAGTTTCAAGCCTAAGGAGCACTCTTCATCAAAGCCTTTGGAACTCATACATATTGATCTTTGTGGGCCAACCAAAACCAAGAGTATGAATGGAGAAAGATACTTTATGTTGTTGATTGATGACTTCTCAAGAATGACTTGGGTTACTTTCTTAAAGGAAAAATATGAAGCCTTTGAGAAATTCAAAGCTTTTAAAGATTTGATTGAAAATGAAGAAAATACAAAGATAATATGCCTTAGATCAGATCGAGGAGGTGAATTCACATCAAATGAATTTGAAAATTTCTGCATAGAACATGGAATTAAGAGACAATTTTCTGCAGCAAGAACCTCTCAACAAAATGGGGTTGTAGAAAGAAAGAATAGAACGGTTCAAGAAATGGCAAGAGCAATGCTAAATGAGTCAAAGATAGCAGATTTCTTTTGGAAGGAAGCAATTCATACAGCAATTTACATCTTGAATCATGCACAAATTAGAGTGAACAATGATAAGACACCCTATGAACTTTGGAAAGGGAGACCAGCAACTGTCAAATACTTCAAGATCTTTGGAAGAAATTGCTACATTAGAAGAGATGAAGAAGACTTGAGTAAATTTTATGCAAGAGCAGATGAGGGAATATTTCTTGGCTACTCATCAAAAAGTAAGGCATATAAATGCTATAACAAAAGAACTCACAAAATTATTGAAAGTGTCAATGTAAGAGTTGATGAAGGAAAGCAATTCAAAGAAGTTGGACAAAGCTATCATTATGTTCAAACCATGAGTGATGAAGACAAAGAAGATGAAAACTCCAAAGAGAATGAAAAGGAGGAAGAAACAAAAGAAGAAGAATCTCCACAAAAGACTCCCATGAAGACACCAAAGACACCTTCCAAGTTCGTGCAAAAGAACCATCTTCAAGAATTGATCCTTCAAGATAGATGTAGATCTACAAGGAAAATGATAAATTATAATGAAGATTGTCATGTAGCACTTCTATCCCAAGTTGAGCCCAAAACCTTTGAAGAAGCAAGCAAAGACAAATGTTGGATTGGTGCAATGAATGAAGAGTTGGATCAAATAGAGAAAAATGAAACTTGGGAACTTGTCCCAAGACCAAAAGATAAAAATGTAATTGGCACAAAATGGGTCTTTAGGAACAAGCTAAATGAATATGGTCAAGTCACAAGAAACAAAGCAAGGTTAGTGTGCAAAGGCTATGCTCAAGTTGAAGGAGTGGAGTTTGAAGAAACATTTGCACCAGTTGCTAGGATTGAAGCAATTAGAATGTTTCTAGCCTATGCAAGTCACAAGAAATTCAAGGTATATCAAATGGACTCCAAATCTGCTTTTCTCAATGGAGACCTAGAGGAGGAAGTTTATATTGAACAACCTGAAGGATTCCTACTATCAGAAAACAAGGATTATGTGTGCAGATTGAAGAAAGCTCTCTATGGGCTCAAACAAGCCCCAAAGAACAAGTATTCAAAAGAGATGTAGATAGCAATATATATATCAAAGAAGAGGATGGACATTTATTGATTGTGGTGGTGTATGTAGATGACATCATTTTTGGTGGAGACAGGGACAAAATGTGCAAAGAATTTTCCTCATGTATGCAAAAGGAGTTTGAGATGTCAATGTTGGGAGAGCTATCTTTCTTCCTTGGGCTACAAATTTCACAATCTAGCAAAGGAATTTTTATCTCTCAATCCAAATATGTGAAGGAAATGTTAAAGAAGTTTAGGATGGAAGATTGCAATCCTGTAAGTGCCCCCATGGTTACAGGTTGCAAGTTAAGCAAAGAAGATGAATCTCAAGAAGTGAATCAAACACTTTATAGATGATTGGATGTTTGTTGTACCTAACTGCTACAAGACCAGACATAATGCAAGTTGTTGGAGTAGTGGCAATATTTCAAGTAGCACCAAAAGAAACACATGTTCATGCAGTAAAACGAATATTCAAGTATTTGAAAGGCACTATGGAATATGGTCTATGGTACCCTAGGCACTCTTAAAGCATTCACAGATGTTGATTGGGTAGGAAATGTAGATGATAGAAAAAGCACAAGTGGAGGAGCCTTCTTTCTTGGAGGGAACTTAGTATCTTGGATGAGCAAAAACCAAGAATCAATCTCTCTATCTACTGTAGAAGCTGAATATATAGCAGCAGTAGCAGCATGTTGCACTCAACTTTTGTGGATGAGGCAAACTTTAAAAGACATCAAGGTGGAATACAATCATCCTTGCACTATCTATTGTGACAACACTAGTGCAATCAACATCTCCAAGAATCCAGTGATGCACTCAAGAACCAAGCATATACCTATTAAGTATCACTTTTTAAGAGAGCAAGTAGCAGAAGGACAAGTGTGTTTGGAATATATAGCTACAAAAGAGAAAATTGTTGATATATTCACTAAACCATTACCAAGGGATGCATTTGAGTATCTAAGGGACAGATTGGGAGTTGTCCCACATCCATCAAACTGATTGGTGGATGCATACATTTAGGGGGAGCTATACATAGTATCTTATAGCTCCATGAAAAAAAAAGGAAAAGCATTGTTAGAAGACCCTTTGCCATTGATGTCAAAGGGGGAGAAATTGGATACAGGGGGAGCAATAAGAAGAGGATCAAAGTTTTCATTGAAGAGGTTGTCATCAATGACAAAGGGGGAGATTGTTAGAAGTATTGTCATTGATGTCAAATGCCAAAACAAATTATGAAGAATCTAATATGTAGATGATTAGATGAATATTCTACTTTCAAAATCTTCAGATTCAAACTTATGCTTAGATTTGAAGTTCAGATATGGATAAATCAAATTGAGATATTCTTCAGATTCAAACTTATGCTCGAATTTGATGTCATTGATGATATGAATAAAAAAAACACGATCTAAGTGTAACACCTTTTTGTTAAGAAGATGTGAATGAAGAATAAAATAAAAACCACATGTTAGTTAAGACACAAAATACGTATGAAACATTAGCGGCTTAATATAAAAGTCGTTTACTTGGTTGAAATCAAAAGGTGCAATGACATCTTTCAAGAGGAATACGAATGAATAATTTTGTCTTCTTATGAAAGACGTGTGTTTTAAAGACATATTTTATGAAGACATAAACTTAACAAATGGATGCATCCAAAACTCCAAAAGACGTGTTCATGCCTTATAACATCCGCATCCTTCAAGATCTGAAAGACGTGTTTATGATTAACAAAATACGTGTCTCTCAAAATATGAAATAACAGAAGCATACATCTATTCAAAAGGACGTATTTCTTTAGGACGGGTATCTCCAGGGCAGATAACTATTTCAAAAGGACGTGTTTCTTTATTCTATCATAATTTGACCTTCATTCATTCTAGGTGTGTTCATTTGCTGAAAAGACACAATCATTCAATGTTGTACCTAAAGAGTGTGTTTCAGTTGATCTGATCAATAAAGAAGCATTCTTACAAACATATTCAACTAACAAAGCAGAAACAAACTAAAAATAATCAAAGACCATTAAGGAAAAAATTTAGTTTAATGAAGTGGTATGAATGAAAGTTGAAAAGGAAAAGTTATGACCTTTCATCAAGAGGCACAATCTTGGATCAAAGTATATATTTTCAAATCATTTTTTATTTGAAAGTGTGGTTGTGAAGTCTAAAGTGATTCAACTCAGAAACCCATCTTCTTGTGTGGGCTAAGTGTGATATTTTTCATCACAAAGGAAAATTGAAGGATTGGGAGAGTGCAGATCTTATTGAAGTCATTTTCCTTCATCCATCAAGTCAAGGTTTGGTGCCTTGCATTAGGGGTCAATTCTCCTTGTAGGTTGGTGCCTACTAAAATTGTAAGGGGTTGGTGCTCCTTGTAGGTTGTAGCCTGCAAAATCATTTCATTCATAATCAAGTAGGTTGGTACCTACTTTCATTTGTAAAAAGTCATTTGATCATTTTCAATAAAGTGGTGTCAATTTTTTTTCATTGATTCATATCATAAGTTGATGTTGATAAAAGTTGAAGATAATTTGAAAAGTTAAAAAGAGGTTAAAGTTTGTATAGATTTACTGATCCCCCCCCCTCTCAGTAAATCTTTTGTGCTCTTCAATTTGCTCCTTATTTGCACACTTGAGAAACTTTATAGAATTCTTGCTCTAGTGATTCAGTGCTACAGACGTGCTTTTGCGATGGCGAGGGTTCTGAGCACTCCACATTGTGTAGATGCAATACATCAATACCAACAACCAGCTAATGTGGGGGTTGGGTACGCAAGTCTCTATCTTTCACTTTCGCTTTTTTTTGTTTCCAAATTTAATAGGAAAAGGTAGAATTTACAATAGTTGTAGTCTTTAGGATTGTCACTTTTGTAGTGTTTTGATTGCGTTTATAGTTTTAGGATGCTCGCTCTTGCAAAAGGGTGATGCTACTGCTTTAACTTGGTGATATTTCTCAAGGGCGAAGCGGTTGCACGTTTGCAGTTGCAAAAAATGACAGTGCATGCTAGGTATTTAGGACATTGCCTATATTGCACTAGGGTGACGTGCTTGCAACACTAACAGATCGGCCTTTGCAAACGGTAACTGTGTTTGTAAAATAACAAACTCACTATTAAAAAATCCTTACACGGTTGCTCCAAAATATGTTCGTAAGCACTAGTTTGCTTAATTTAGGTTTCGATTTAGGTTTCTTTGACAAGATTTTTAGGAAATTAACATTGTGGGTTGAATTTTTGTAGGCCACACTACATCCCTTATATTCCAAAGAGCATAGACTCCAAATCCTTGATAGGATAGATCAATTTTAGGGATTCCAGATCAAATTTCTACAGGTCGTGGGATTGGACCACATTGCATATATGCTTGAGATTCAAGCTCACAAAGTCATGATTATAGCTTTGGTAGAGCAATGGAGATCAGAGATGGCTACATTCCACTTGCCTATATGCAAGTGTTCCATTACACTAGAGGATGTTCGGAGGATCCTATGGATCCCCATCCATGGCGAGATGATTACCTATGTTGTTGCATGGGGGCCTCGAGCGATACAGAGATTATTGGGTGTCTGATAGCTTGTAGTCATTGATTCATGGATTGATCTTACTCCTTTTGTAGATGATGCAGACAATATGGTGATAGTTTTGGCTGGACTACTTATGGGACCATTTATGCGATATAGGATATCATAGAGATTTCCAATAGGCTGGGATGTTGTTATAGAGCATATGATGGAGGATGGGACCCGATATGCGTGGGGACCTTACTTACTAGCACATTTATATAATGACATACACCAAGCAAGTTACCTTGGGGGTTCCAGCATTTTAGATAGTATCACACTATTTCATGTTTGGGCTTAGGAGTGCATTTCTATTACACAATGATGTAAGAAAAGGAAGAAAAACTCACTCTCTCAATCTCCTTTGACAAAACCCAAAACATTCCTTGTTTGTCCTTGCAACTAGGACTCATTTCCCTTCACAAAACTCATGATTTCAAGGCCCCAAACTAAGAACAAAGGAAATAAACCACTTGTAGATTCTCAAATACACCTTAGACAACATTAGAAAGGTTGTCTCAATCCAACCTTCAACTTATTCATCTCACCCATAAGGACTTCCCAAGTGACTGTTCTAAATCAGCCTAAAAGGCTTCTTATTACCATTCAATTTGACAAGCAACCATAAGGACTCTCTCTTTGATTCACAACATGATTCAAAGGCATACAAAACTATACAATTGAACTCTATTCAATGATTTCATGGCCCTTCAAGAGGCATGATAACTTACTTTGCAAACACTGTCCTAAATAGGACTATTTACCAAACTATGTTAACAGGATAGTCATGAAACAACAACTTCAAACTTAAAAATTCATCAAACACTGACTTGAACAGACTTTCAATACACCATAGCACCCTTTACATTGATAGAACTTGTGAAGGACTCAAAAAAAATGTTCAAAACTCATAAAACTTCACTAAACATCATTTTTTTACTAGTCTGTTACATATTTTCCAGTCCTAGGGCATCTTAGAAACAGCCCAAAACCTCATGTTGAACCTCTGCAACTTAGGAATCTATTAGAATACATATCAAACTCATTATACACAAAATTTCAAGAGAATCCAACGGTTAAAATGAGAGAAACAAAATTTATTTTGCCACTGTTTACCCTAGAACAGGGTTTTGATAGTTTTTAGAAAATCACCAATAACTTTCACAAAACTTTATCAATTTGCATGAGACAAACTGCATAAGGAAGGTGATTGAACATATTTTCATTTACAAACACTTATTCATGCATATAATCCCATACAAGTCCATATAGTACCAAAAAATAGTAGATTTATGAAGAAACATGCATAAATGCAGTGGTTCCTTTATTCAAAAATTAGGATTTCAATCATCCACGCTTACAAAAATGGTTACAAGACCTATTTAAAGGAAATAAACATGTCTTTTCAGTTTCAACTACCTTCCAACAACCCAAGACACAAATGACCTTTCATATTCCTTGTTTACATCTTTTTTGCAATTTTGCAATATTGTGGCAACTTTTACATTTTTCAAACTTCACACAAAACCCTAATCATTTAACACTCCTAATGACTCTAATGAATGGAAAATGACTCAAATGACCTCAAGAAAATGATGAAACATCAAAATTTATTCAACCTTCAAGATTTGCTTCCTAGATTCATGTCATTGTCAAGATGCTCATGCATCATTCTCTCAGCCAAAAGAATTTCAAGTCCACTTGAATGTTGAAGTTGTCCACAAAACTACATCCTTTGCACGCTCTCCTCAAATTGACCTTGAAACTACTCCTAAACACCTTCATTTTCACCTTAGGCTTGAACTTGTCCATGCAAATCAGATTCCTATCTTGCTTGCCAACTGAAATTGGATTTAGTATGCTTTGGTGCATTTCAGTATCTTGGTTCTCCCTTTGTCCTTTGATCTTCAAATTTTTCCCTCTCCAAAGAATTAGCACAATAAAGAAATGACACATTAGTTCTATCACAATACCTCCATTTGTCTTCAACTCTTTGCAAGTTTCCAAAAGCAATTCATCCATGATCAATCTTGACTCCAACTCAATATCTCCTTCCTCTGAAATCAGGTTCTTCATCTCTTCTTCATCTTCATGCTTGGGAATGAGTGAGCTCACTATCTTGCCAAGCTCACTAGCTTGTCAATGCAGTAGGGTTGAGAAGGTAGGGGCGGCGTATGCCTCATAGAAATGGGGTCTCACTGTGATATCAGTGAGACCTCATTTCTATGAGGCATACGCTGCCCCTACCTTCTCAACCCTCACCATGAGACCCCATTTCTATGAGGCATATGCTACCCCTACCTTCTCAACCCTACCACGTTGAAAAGCTAGTGGAGCATTGGCAAGCTAGCTCACTCACTAGCTTGCCAATGCAGTAGGGTTGACAAGGTAGGGGCAGCATTCCCCAATTTTATGAGGCATACGTTGCCCCTACCTTGCCAACCCTACTACATCGGCAAGCTAGTGAGGTACATCACCGTGAGTCCCCAATTCTATGAAGCATATGCTGCCCCTACCTTGTCAACCCTACCGCATCAGCAAGCTAGTGAGTGAGCTCACTATCTTGCCAAGCTCACTAGCTTGTCAATGCGGTAGGGTTGAGAAGGTAGGGGCAATGTATGCCTCATAGAAATGGGATCTCACTACATTGTCGATTTCACCAAATTGACAAGCTAGTGGGTGAAATTGGCAACCTAACTTGGCCTATTTGAAAAAATGGGTCCAAGAAATGGGGTCTCCCAGTACGGGCCACTACATTTCCAATTTCATCAAATTGACAAGCTAGTGGGTGAAATTGGCATCCTAACTTGGCATGTGTGAGAAAATGACCCTTGTTTTCAAACAGTTCACTACATTGCCAATTTCACCGAATTAGCAAGCTAGTGGGTGAAATTGGCAACCTAACTTGGCCTGTTTGAGAAAATGGGTGCAAGAAATGGGGTCTCCCACCAGGAGACCCCATTTCTTGCACCCATTTTCTCAAACAGGCCAAGTTAGGTTGCCAGTTTCACCCTCAACCCTGAACTCTTAAACCCTTTAACTCTCTATCCTCTACCCTCTACCCTATGCATTAAACCCTCAACCCTCAATTCTCAACCCTAAACCCTTAATCCCTTAACCCTCAACCCCTATACCCTCTACCCTATACATTGGACCCTCAACCCTAATCCTTCAACCACGTACCCTTAAACCTATACCCTAAATGTTATACCCTCTACCCTCAACCCTAAACCATCAACCCTATAGGTCCTCAACCCTATACCCTCAATTCTCTCTCTCTCTCACTCACGCACGCATATCTCTCTCCCCTCTACCATTAACCCTCTACCCTCTACCCTTAACACTTAAATCCTCTACCCTATACCCTTAAACCCTTAAACCATCTACCCTCTACCCTAAACCCTCTGCCCTCAACCCTAAACCCTTAAACTCTCTACCCTCTACCCTCAACCCACAACCCTTAATCCCTCTACCCTTAAACCCACTTATTAAACTTTCTACCCTAATCCCTCAACCCTCTTGACCCTCAACCCTCAACCCTCAACACTAATCCGCCAACCCTATACCCTCAACCCTCTTGACCCTTAACCCTCAACCCTCAACCCTCAACCCTAATCCCTCAACCCTATACCCTCAATCCTCTACCCTCAACCTTAAACCCTAAACCCTTAAATCATCTGCCCTCTACCCTTTACCCTCTACATTAAACCCTTAACCCTCAACCCTTAATCCCTCAATCCTCAACCCTCAAACCCTAAACCCTCAACCTCAATACCCTCTACCCTATACATTGGACCCTCAACCCTGATCCTTCAACCATATGTACCCTCAACCCTATACCCTCAACCCAATACCCTAAACCATCAACCCTATAAGTCCTCAACCCTATACCCCCAATTCTCAACACTCTACCCTATACATTGGATCCTCAACCCTCTTATATCTTTGTCCCTCCCTCCTCTTCTCTCCTTCTCTCTATCTCAATTCTCCCTCCATCTCTCTATCCATCCATCCCTCCCTCTCTACCATAAACCATAAACCCTCAACCCTCAACCCTTAAACCCTAAACCATCAACCATCAACCCTCAACCCTTAAACCCTCTACCCTCTACCCTCAGCCAATACCCTCTAACCTCAACCCTAATCCCTCAACCCTTAAACCCTTAAATCCAAGAAAATTCTCTACCCTAATCCCTAAACCCTCAACCCTTAATCCCTCAACCCTTAAACCCTCTACCCACTACCCTCTACCCTCAACCTCAACCCTTAAACCCTAGTCCCTTAACCCGTATACCCTCTACCCATATACATTGGACCCTCTTCCCTAATCCCTCAACCCTATACCCTCAATCCTCTACCCTCAACCTTAAAACCTCAACCTCAACACTTAAACCCTAAACCCTTAAACCCTCTACCCTATGCATTAAACCTCAACCCTTAATCCCTCAATCCTTAAACCCTAAACCCTCAACCCTATACCTCTACCCTTTACATTGACCTCAACCTAATCCTTCAACCATATACCCCCTCAAACCTATACCCTAAACCCTCTCCTCAACCCTAAACCTCAACCCTAAACCATTTAACCTAAACCCTTAAACCTTCTACCCTATACCCTCAACCCTCAACCCTTAAACCCTAATACCATAAACCATCAACCCTATAGGTCCTCCACCCTAATCCCTCAACCCTATACCCTCAACCCCTATCCCTTTCTCTCTATCTATACATCTCACCTCTCTCTCCCTCCCTCTCTCTCTCTCCCCTCTCTCTCCATCCTCCCACCCTACCTAGATAAGTCCCTCTCACTCCACCCCCCTCTATCTCTCCCTCCCTCAGGTCACTCCCTCCTCTCCTCTCACTCACACTCCTCCCACTCCCTCTCTCTCACCCTCTCACTACCTATCTCTCAAGTCTCTCCCTCTCACCCCCCTCACACTCTCAAGAATCTCCCTTTGGCACCCTACCTATATAACTCTCTCTTTCTCTCCTCTCTCTCCCCTCTCTCTCTCTCTCTCTCTCCCTCTCAATTCTCTCTCTCCCACCCCTCTCTCTCTCGCTCTCTCCCTCCTACCCTACCTAGATATGTCCCTCTCACTCCAAACCCTTCTCTCCCACACCTCTCTTAAACTCTCACTTCCACTCTCTCTCTCTCTCTCTCTTAAAATTCTCCCTCCCTCTAAAGACATACATAAATACATACATACATACAAGCATAATACATATGTACATACAATCCTACATACATACAAGCATACATGTGCATTTGTAGATACAACCTTACATACATATAGGCATACATACAATATGCATGCATTGATACATACATACATGCATACATACAGGCATACATAGATACATATAAGCATGCATACATACTAACATACATGACATACAAGCATACATATACATACAAACATACAAATATATAAACATACATTCAATAGTGTAGTATTTAACATAAAGCAAGACATAACACGAGCACGTTATACCGCGCTCACGTTATGTCTTACTAGACATGTCCCTCACAAATGCAAAAAAACATGTCAAAACTAAGATATAACATGAGTGCATTATAACGCGTGTGCGTTATATCTTGCTTTGGGAATCCCCAAGCCTTGGGCTTGGTATTTTCCTTGGAATACCAACCCAAAGGCTTGGAGGGAATTCCCAACAACCAGAGATGTGTTTTTGAAAATTCTACAATATTTCATATAACTAGGTTCATGCTCACTGTTAGAATTGCACATGGTTCAATGTCGAACAAATCAAACACCTGGGTAATGTTAGGTTCTCTCTTAGCTATCCAACAATGTAATTTTTTTCACTTTCTGACAATGTTAAGCCTTTCATCTATAATTTCTTTTGTTTGTGTGTCTCTTTTTTGGCAAAAAGCAGTGTTTGGTTTTTTTTGTTATAAATTAACCGTTCATTGAAATTTCAAATAAATTACATTTTTAGAAACTAGACTCCATTCTACAATTTTTAATTTTTTTTTTAAAATCAATTAGTTTCCAAAATTTGTAGGGGTAGCATGGCCAAAATTCTTTTTTTTAGGAAGTGTCCACTTAGAAAATTAGTAAAAAATCAAATATTCATTAAAAAATTATCAGAAAAATCGTGCATCAACTACATACTGCTAGTTAATTTCTCATCAAAGCGATTTTAAAAATACTAAAAAAAAGTTCACCGTGCCAAGGACGTACAAGAGTTGCTATGTTATGTTTTTCAAACAAAAACAACACCAATTTATGTACGTCCCTCTTTTGAACACCTTAATCTCAACCATTTTCAAAATAAATTAGTAGTTTAAAAAGTAGATTCAGAGCACTTAGATCCTTGTTTTTGTTCCATCTCAAAATTTAGTGTAACTATCCTCAATTTCACGTCCAAGGTCAATATTTCAAAAAAAAGTGGCCCCTTAAGCCTGCTTTTTGGGACCCATCTTTTTGCACTTACCCATAATATAATATATAAATGAAATCATGTAAGATATTATTAAAGCACAATATAAAGCGTTGCTTATAACATTAGTGAAACGCTTAAATAAGATGTAGGTGCATATATATGGTGTAGCCATGTTATGTATTGCATAAAGTAGACCTACGCATAACAAACAAAAGACCATGTCAACAAGGTTATAAGGTGTGTATGAATAAAAGTTGTGTTAACATTGCAATAAAGAGTAAATACATTTTTAAACCAAATGCAAAAGTAGTCAAACCCACGCTATTCTCATGGAGCACCAACTTATGAAATGTGGCACCAATATATAAGTGAATGGAATGCATAAGAAGTTTGTATACTATGCATAAGTCTGATAATGCAATATCTCAGCCTTGAGACCCAATCAAAAGTAAACTTGGTAGCAATATGTGAAGGAATTCGATTTAGAAAACTTTCTATTGAGCTTGTTGTTCATTTGAATCAGTAAAAGAGTCTTGATGTCCCTTGAAACAAGTCGACTCAATCATTTGAAAGGTGAGGACTATTATGTGTTGCAAACTTGTAAGTTAGTTTGATGAGTTGTTGCATGGGGATAGAAAGATGGAAAAAGTATTAGCTTGTTTGTAGCCTTTGGTTGCTCACATTTTAGTATATATAGAGGTGCTCATTCTACCATTTGCTACACTTCTCATTCTGATTACTCCATTGTTATTTTGTTGTAATTTTTGTGCTAGTGAGTTGAGAGCTTGAGAGTTAAAGAGTTGCTTTGCTATTTTGCATTTGTGATTATTGAGAGATTTGGTGAGAGGTTAGAAGAGGGAATTAAGTTGATCTTAGAGGAAGTAGCAAGTGGGCTTGAGAAATTGAGCTAGGAAGGAAGATTAATCAATTGGAGCTAGTTTCTATATAGGCATGCTAGTTTCTATACCTTTGTCTTTTATGTTGGAAAGGTTAAATAATTTTGATTACTATGTTGGAAAGGAAAGGTTTTGAGTATATTATGATGCTTGTTTATGCTTGCATGTTCTTGGTTGTTCTTGCTTTGATGGAACCTACCTATTGGGTTAATACTTTTATATACCCTATATGGAATTTATACGATTGTGTTTCTATTTAAACTATACGTATTTAGAATGAAATGTGAGATATGGAATGTATCGATGTCTTGAGGTAACTTGAATTTGTTAGCTTATAATGCTAGGTAAACTTTTGTGAATAGTGAGGTTAGCAATACAACGGTAATGATGGAATGTTAGACATGTTGTTATCAATAGGATGTGACATCATGCAAACCATATTGATAATCTATACTTGATCAATCACTTGATCGTTACATCACTTTTAATTGAAACCCTAGGTTGAGAATAACCTATTTGGTTAGGTTTACTTGATTGTTGATTTTATCTTTGATTGAATTCATTTATTGTTGAAGGTTATACTTTTGATAGAAGTCATTTATTGTTGAAGGTTATACTTTTGATAGAAGTCATTTATAGTTGAAGGTTATACTTTTGATTGAGGTCATTTATTGATGAAATTATAGTTTTGATGAGAGTCGTTTATTGTTGAGATTACACTCTTGAATGGAGACTTTTATTGTTGAGATTGTACTTTTGAAGTAGATTCTTTAATGTTGTGATGTTATTTTTATCTGTGTGGTTAATTGGTAAGATAGAGTTTCTTTGAGATACTTGTAGTAATTTTATTTAGATATGATTTAATGGGAAGGTTATTCCTAGGGTTAGGATAATCCACGAGAAAGGGGATAACCTTATAATAGAATACTAATGGCCAAATACAAATAGAACAATTGTAGTGGTGAATATAGATGACCCTCACTCGATGTACTGGGTGTTGAATCTTTGGCCAAAGTAGTGTAGGTAGCCACTGTCTACACTATCAATTCACTATGATCCAAGTACATACTAGGCTGAGAATATCATAGAAATAGAGGTTCAATTTATGGTAAGCTCTAGATATGTAGGACACATCACTATGCTTAGGAATGGATATATGAAGGATGAGTACCAAACCAATCTCTTCGTTGAAAGGAGGGACATCTTACCAAGTTGGGTAGATGTGCGGGGGACCGCAGTAAGTCCATGGTTGACAAAAAAGTGCTTGAGTGATGCTTCTCCTCATGCAGTTGGCGGCCAAGATTTGAGAGGACATTTTGGACCATTGGTATTTCTAATTCAAGAATTGAAGATGTATGTGCCAATATTGGGGACAACTAGAAGGTATGCACCAAGGAAAGGGGACATCTAGAACGTATGCACCAATGTTGGGACATCTGTAATAGTTTGTATTTCTAGTTCATGTCAGCTTGTTGAAGTTACGTATATAATCATGTATCCATCTATATGGAAATTATAAATATGAAATGTTATCTTGAGTATATTTATGTAAAGTGAAATCATACTTATATTATTGAAAAAAATCTTTGAATATGCAATGGAAAAGTTTGGAAAGGTTAGGTTTCAAATGGTGCATAACTATGGAAAAGAAAGGAAATTTTTTATTGCTCGTTAGGTTTGATGCATAAAATATTCACTTGTGGGTAAAACAAAGAAAAATTACTAGGTAGAGCAATGGGCATGTTACATCTTTTGGCTCCTAAAATCTCATCCAATAGTTTACCTTGATTCATCACCACTGTTTTTCCATCCTTTTCTTTAACCTATCATTAAAAATTATATTTCCTTTCGTCCAATCACTACCAAAATTAAATGCAAGGTTTATTAACTAAGATACTCAAGGCAAGCCACATTTTCTCCCCAAATTACCTCAAAAAATCTATAAAATAGGCCCCTATTTCCCTCATTTTAACATAAAAAATTGTAAAGTTTCAACTTGTTGCTATTATTGACCTACTTTTCCTAAAAGAGGAATTCCATCTTAGTGTTTACTATTTTAGTAGAGTGTTATGTTTCATCTAAAAGTCTACAACAATATTTTGAAGTCCTGTGGCATCCTCTGCAACAAATTTATTTGTGATAGGCAACTTGTCTTCAAGGTTTTGCATTATATAAAATAGTTTTCTTGTTGGATGTACAAAATTCAAATTTCTTTTTTAAAATACATTTTACTCTCTTTGCCATCCTTAATCACTTTTCATCATTTTCCCTAAACCTCTATAACCATTTTAACTTTCTTTTTCATTTTCCACCTTTTTCTTGCATCCTTTCAAGCTATAGAGAACAATAGTTTAGGTTTTTATTTCATTTTTAGTTTATATCTCATCAACCCTCTATCAAATAAGTTCCTTCTATTTCCCATTTTAGTCCTCTCCTTACACCCATATTAGTTTTCTCTTTTCTTTTCTTTTTTCCATTTAGTGTTTTTTATCTATCTCCTTCTCCCTCTTAATCCTTCAAAACCCTAATTAGCATTGCCTAGGTTTTTATTTGGTTTTCTTTCAAACCCCAATTAATCTCTCTCAAAACCAACATTATTTCCATCTTACTTTAGATACATTTCCATCCATTTCTTTCTTCCCGAGTATTGTGTTCGTTCACATAGTCTTTTTTATCTCCCAACTCAACCTTTGTTTAGATTTCCTTCCTTGTGTCCATTTTCCCAACATGTGGTTTTCCATATCTATGATGGGGATGAGTAAGATTTCTTATTATAGATTTTTATTTCAGCATCTTATTATTGTTATATACCAAGTGGATTTGCGTTCAAAATCGCACAAGGGGACTAACTACTAGCTAAGGTAAAGTTCCCATTTTGTAGAGTTTCCTTTTTTAACTTAGTGTTTACAAGTGAAATACAAAGAAAACTAGAAGGAATCTTGAAGTGTGCCAAGAGGAAAGTATACCAAAAATGACAACATAAAGCTCATTGTAAATTTTCAACTATTTCTAATATACTAACCAAGTTGCACCCCCAAGACTAGGCCACAATCTAAGGTGTAAGGAGAGGACCAAACCATAATCTAGGGTGACCTACCAAACTGCCAAGTGGTTGCATCAATTTTAGTCAAAGTTTGAATGACAACTTCCTAGTAGCTTGTATAATGCATAGTTAGAGTGAATGATCCTCACACCTTTTTGTTTCTCTCAACTTTTTAATATATTTGTAGACACCCTAAAATCGATTTCCTATTTCATAATTAATTAAATGAATATTTGATTAATTATTATTCCTGAATTTATCTTATTCTTATTTCTCATAATTAATTATTCTTATTCTCGAATCACATTTAATTAATTAAACCTTATTATTTCTTCCAAAGGTTGATTAATTTAACTAATTCAACTTTAGCCTCCACACATTAATTATTTTGACTACGATTAATTAATTAATTAATTATTCTCTAATCATTATTAACATTTTTTTCATTTTTTTATTCTTTTGAATCCCCAAACTTGTAGTCATGTGACAAGTGTCCATATCTCCCTTCAATACTCACACATGCATGAGCACATATAAGTCAACATCACCTTCCACATCATCCTTAACCAACTCACCTATTGGTTGCTCACACATGTGTGAGATCCCCTCTTAAATGTGGAGCCACCCTAGTCTTACACGTAGCATTTTGAGTTGCCCTACTCTTTCCCTTTTCACCCACATGTCAATCTGATGCAAGAGCATTTTGACCCTGTCATGATCTAGGAAGCAAATCTTGAAGGTTGATTAAAATTTTGTTGTTTCACATTGCTCAAGGGTCATTTTCCATGTATTAAAGTCCTTAGGAGGTCAAGTTTTAAAATTTGATGTCAAAATTTGAATAAATGTAAAAGTTGTCATACAAAGATGCAAAATGGCAAAATTGCAAAAAAGTGCAAAATAATGGAATATCAAAGGTCATTTGTGTTCTAGGTCGGTAGAAAGAAGTTAGAAACTAAAAAGTCATGATGAATTTCCTTTAAAAAGGCCTTGTAACCATTTGTACAAGCGTGGGTGATTGAGTTTTTGGTTTTGATTAATAAAAGGCACTATTTCTGGCATGTTTACACAGAAATTATTTGTTATTTGATGTTGTACGGCCCTGTACGGGAATGTGTGCATGTCTAATTGATTGTAAGTGATAAATTTATCAATCACCTTCAATATAAACTTGATTTCATGCAATTTGGTGCAAATTTGAGTAAGTTATTGTGTTTTTTCATAAAACTGTCAAAACCCTCTGTTAGGGTAAACAGTGACTAAAGTAATTTATGTTTCTTTCATTTCAACTGGTGAAACCTCCTGTAAATTGGCCAGTTGGTAGTTTGTTATGTATTCTAAGTGATATCAAAGGAGCAGAGCGTGGGAAGGAGGTTTAGGGCAGTTTCTATGATGCCCTAGGTTAGGAAAATGTGTAAAATTCTGGAAAAGACATTGTACAATGAGTTTTAAAGAGTTTTGTTTGTGATTTTTGAAACCTTCTTGAATGATATTGTCTTTAAACAGTGTTGTGGTGTATTTTAATTCATTTCAAGACATGGTTTGGTGGATGTACAAGTTTGAAACAATTGTATATTGATTGTTCTATTAAGACTGACTGATAAACTAGAATATAGTGAAGTTTTAAGTGTCTTGTTTGAGAATTTGGAATTCCTCTTTGGCATGGGTGTTTGGAAAGGTTGTAAAGGTGAATTTTAAGCACTTTCCTAATGGGGGTTTGGAAAACTTAAAGGGTTTTATGTCTTTTTGTACACTGACTAGTGTATGGCAGGTTTATAACAGTCACCTTTTGGGAGCCCAAAGTGAAGTTTGAGGATGGGTGTTTGGTAAAAATGGTCTAATTGTGTTGTGCAGGTATTTTAATACATGTTGGTGTCACTGGAGAGGTGAATGGGCTTGGGGAATTTGAAGTTGCTCATTGTTGAGGTCTAAATAGGCATAGTTTGTTGTTAGGATAGTCTAGTAAGGAATTTCTTCAGTTTGTGATGACCATGTTGCTAATAGGATTCTAGTGTATGCATTTGTTAATTCCCTCTTGTAAAGAGTTCTTTTGAAGGATTGAAAGGTGTTAAGATGTTGGTTACATGTGATGGGTTATTGTTAATAATGCTTCAAAGTTGACAAAAGAGTTTGGATTGTTGCCTTGTGTAACTGTGGATTTGAGAAGTTTGAGTTTTTCTTCCTTTGATTGCATCACAATCACACTTATTCCCACCTTCCTACACTTGCTACTTATAACCCACTTGTCACATTTATGAGCCGCCCTATTTATGTGCACACACATGTGTGAGCACACCTAGCCCTTTTCTCTATGCCATGTGCCATTTTCTCAAGCCTCCAACTTGTGACACTTTCATCTCCTTCAATCTTGACCCTCTATCTTGCAATGCATCTTGACTCTCCATTTCACCATCAAAAAATCTATAAATTAAAGTCTTTGCTCTTTATTTTAATCAATCTTTTTATGCTAAACTTATGTCATTAAAATCACCATCATACTCTCATATTGCCAAGGTTATGTTGTTGTGAGAGCAATCCACATTACAACCATCAAAGGAGCAAATCAAGTGAGAAGGGAGCATCACTTCAATTCAACCAAGGAGATAGGAAAGGTAAAAGACTTGAGGCAATTGATTTAATTGCTTTATCTTATGCTTTTATATCTTTTACATTTCCCTCATTTCAGTATTTAAGCTTGATATCAACATATTTTGTAAATTTTCTCAATCTTTTGCTCTTTACCTTGACATGTGTCTATAGAGAGAAATGATTAATAGATCATTTTGGACATTTGCTGAAAATTTTGAGTTTATGTGACTGAAATGACCAAGCCACAACCACAACATCAAGTTGTCATACCCTTGGACATACCCTTGGACATACCACTAGGTTGCACTAAAGTCATGCATTGAAATTTGTGAAACTTTAATTTGGACTGTTTTGAGTCCATTTCTAATGGTAACCACTCTTTCCAAGTGCATCTAAAATTTCATTTTCCTATTTCCCATCACCTAGCTTAGTGTGCCAGATCTTTTCAATCTCTTTTTCTATTTTAACCATTGATCTGTCGTGACTCCAAATGTGTTGAAATAAGTCAAAATAAGATTGTCTAATGCACATTTAAATGTCCTTCTTTTACCC
This sequence comes from Sequoia sempervirens, assembly GCA_007258455.2. Taxonomy (NCBI): domain Eukaryota; kingdom Viridiplantae; phylum Streptophyta; class Pinopsida; order Cupressales; family Cupressaceae; genus Sequoia; species Sequoia sempervirens. Next base: position 6,514,148 of record VDFB02000016.1, on the reverse strand, counting down.
ACATATGCAACTAAGCATGATTCAATAACTCTTAAGACTCACAAAAACTTGGGAGGCTCAGCAAAATCTTGTCAGCACAAATTTTTTACTCGAACAGGGGACCCAGCCAAAACTCAACAATCCAAAACATAGATAAAAATATGTGATGTCCCCACTCTAGTCAGTTACCAGATGCAGAGTGTTAGCCTATTTCTTGGACCCTTGTGGGCTAACTGGTTTGGTTAGAGGGTCAGTGGTGTTTTCTGGAGGAGTTGATCGTTCTCGTTTTCAGAGCTCAGTGATTGGTTCACAGCAGGCCTTGGCAGTTCAGGAGTTGACAACTTCTGACGGCACAAAATTCTATGGAGATTTGAGGAAGTTATGCTTATTTAAGTGATTTAAGTTATTAATTAACTTATTATTATTTTATAAAGTCAATTTGACTTTATCCCTTTTATATCACTTAAATATTCATAAAAAGGGTGATTTAAAATTAAATCACTTAATCATTTAAGTGGGCGCCAAATATTAAGTTCATAACTATTGAAAAGGACTTAATAATATTTTAAAAGATTTAAATGATGGAAAAGGGCGTATCTTCTTGGAAATGCGTGCCTTTTTTATATAAGGCATTTTTGGGCAATGAGAACATCATTCTTGATTATTTCAACTTTGCATTGGGTTTTCTTCTGTGCTTTTACCTGTGATCAGGGTTTTGAGCAATCTTCCATTGGAGAACGATATCTCTTCAATGTTGAGCATTTTTGAGACTGTGAGAGACCAGTCGAATTAGTGCAATTTGTGAGAGCTTCATACAGAGGTTCTACTGTGCTTCATGAGAGTTTTGTTGGGTTTTCTTATCAGAGGCAGGAGGGTTTATAGAGATGGCGACCTTCTTCCAGCTGGCAGATGTTATACTTCATAGTCATACCTTCTGAGTTGTGGTTTTGAGCTTATTGCTAGAAGTGTGTGGCTCTCTGTGCAAGGGCGTTTGGGCTTCCTAGGAGAAATTCCTTTCTTTTTTAGGGTTTCTCTTCACCTTCTTTGGCGTCTAGCATGTATCTTTCATTTGCCTCAGTTTCTAGGCTGGACTTTTCTTTCTAGAGCTTCTTACATTGGATTTTGTCAGATTTCACCATCTTGGCTGGCAAACTGGACTTATTTTCTTAAATAAATAATCTGGAAGCTTTTGGGTATGTTTATGAGTTGTAAATCCATTGTTGATCTTATTTATTACTTTTTGTAATTTCATTTAGCCAGAAATAGCTCAGATTTACATTTTATGAGCTTTTATATGTTGTGTCCCTTCTACTTCTCTCTAGAAACATTCTTTAAAAAACTAAAAAAACACAAATAAGATTTAAAAATACAGAGGGTTTGAGTTGTGAGCCAACGGGGCTCATCACAGTGGTATCAGAGCCTGGATCCTGCCAACCTGTTGGGGGAAAATCATTGTTGCAAACATCATCTCATTTCAGGAAGTTTGATTTAGTGGTAATTGCAGGGGTTTTGACACGCAGAGTTCGACTCTGTTTATTTATTTAAGCCTATTTCTGGCTCAATCTGTTTGGAGGTTCTAGTGGATTAAAAACAGATCTATAGTGTTCAGCAACACTTGAAAATTCAGAATTGATTACTTGATATTTGTTTGATAATTTCTCATTGGCATTTGGGGAAGGGAGCCCAAGGGTTTCTGCCAGCGTATCAGCTTTGGAGAATGAAAACTCTCCATTGTATCAGCATTATGAGGTTGTGGAATATTAGCTGAAGGTGCTCACTGTTGGCTTCATCCAGAAGTCAAATCTATGCTTCATCAGATTTATTGCTTCAGATCTACAGGAGATTGTATTTCCGGGTATGCACATATTTGTAAAAGCTTTGAAAGAAAATCAATAAATTAATTGCATTGCTGCAATAGGGTTTATGTTTACATTTCTTGTATCTGATTTCTTGACTGGCAATCTATGAGAAAATACTAAAAAAATTACAAACCCTTATCATTCAGCATAAAAACAGAAGTAGAGACAGGCAGGTCTCTTAAAGCCATCATGGATAGCAACCTAAAAGAAATTTCACTCCGGAGAATGGAACGTTTGATTCGACGTTAGATTGGGTTGTTGAGTGCAAGTTAATGCCTTCACAATTGGAGCAGCAAGCTTCTTCTTACCATCCGGATGTACAGGAACTCCGAATCAAACATGCAAAGGTTTTCAGTGCTATTCCACCAGGTAGACCTCCTGATAGAGGTATTGAGCATATCATAGAGCTAGATGAGGGCACGAAACCTATCATGATCACTCCTTACCGGCACCCCAAACGTTTAAAAGATGAAATTGAGAAATATTAAGGAACTTTTAGCTATGGGGCACATCAGGCCGAGTAAGTCACCCTTTGCTTCATCAGTTGTTTTGGTGAAGAAAAAGGATGGTACACTTAGGATGTGTATTGACTACAGGATGCTCAACAGGAAGACTATAAAGAACAGGTATCCTATTCCACAGATAGATGAGTTGATAGACGAGCTTCATGGAGCTTGCTATTTCTCGAAGATTGATTTGAGGACAGGTTACCATCAGATCAGAGTCCGAGAGGAGGATATTGAGAAAACTGCATTCAGATGTCACTGTGGACACTATGATTTCTTGGTTATGCCATTTGGTTTAACCAATGCTCCAGCCACATTTCAGTCTACTATGAACAGGGTTTTCCATCCTCACTTGAGGAAATTTGTATTGGTGTTCTTCGACGACATCCTGGTTTACAGCAAATCATGGGAGGAACACATGGTTCACCTGGATGAGGTATTGACTATACTTGACAAGGAGTCCTTGTACGCCAAGGAGTCCAAGTGTGCTTTAGGCATGGCAGAGCTTTTGTATCTGGGTCACATTATCAGTGGAGAGGGAGTCAGCATGGATCCAGAGAAAGTTCGAGCTATCATCGATTGGCCTACACCTGAGACATTGACACAGCTCAGGGGGTTTGTAGGATTATGTGCCTTCTATCATCAGTTTGTTAGTGGATTCTCGCGACATGCTGCGCTACTAATTGATTTGACTAAGAAGGGAGCCTTTGTGTGGACACCTCTTGCACAGGCGTGCTTTGAGAAGTTCAAACTTCTCATGACTACATGTCCAGTCTTGGCTTTGTTGAATTTCACTAGACCATTTGAGCTACATTGCGATGCCAGTGGTGAGGGTATTGGTGCAGTCATCATGTAGAATCGACACCCTATAGCTTTCGAGAGCAGGAAGCTAAGAGGTCCTAAACGGAGCTACAGTATTTACGATAAGGAAATGTTGGCCATCATGCATGCCATGGCCAAATTCAGGCAATACTTGGTTGGTAGTAAATTCAGTGTTAAAACCGATCACAATAGTCTAAAACACTTTCTTGGGCAGCGAGATTTCAACGAAAGGCAACAAAAATGGGTCAGCAAACTTTAGTCCTATGATTTTAACATCTCCTATGTCAAGGACACTCAGAATGTGGTTGCTGATGCATTATCTCGCCGTCCTCACTTGAGCTCCATTACACAGATTTCAGAGGACTGGAGACACATGATAGTAGCAGAGTATGCTAAGAACCCGTGGGCTTCTAGCATAGTGTATGGGACAGTACAGGATGACAGCTACTCGTAGATGATCTTATTATTTACAAAGGGAGGATATTTCTTGTCCCAGGTTCTGAGATGAGGGACAAAGTATTCAGATCATTCCATGATTCACCTATGGCAGGACATCCCGGTTACTTTAAGACCTACAGGCAGGTACGGGAGAGATTCTCTTGGAAGGGTCTCAAGTCTTTTGTTCTTCAGTATGTCAGGGAATGCCTTGTTTGTCAGCAGAACAAGCAAGAACATACATACCCTGCAGGATTACTCTAGCCGCTTCCTATTCCTAAGAGGAAGTGGGAATGCTTGTCTATGGACTTCATCACGGGCTTGCCAAAAGCTCAAGGGAAAGATATCATTTTTGTGGTAGTAGATCGGTTGACGAAGTATGCACATTTCTTCTCAATCACTACTACACACACAGCTACTCAGGTGGCGGATTTGTTCTTCCGAGAGGTTTTTAGGTTGCACGGTTTGCCTCGGAGCATAGTCAGCAACAGGGACAGCAGGTTTATGAGTAACTTCTAGTAGGAGTTATTCAAACTTTGCGGGACAGAACTCACTCCGAGTACTAGCTACCACCCACAGGCAGATGGCCAGACTGAGATAGTCAACAAATGGGTGGAAGGATACTTGAGGAATTACAGTTCAGGGCAGCAGAAGGCATGGGTGAAGTGGTTATACCTTTGTGAGTATTGCTACAATACCACTCATCACATGAGCATTCAGATGACACCTTACCGAGCATTATATGGATATGATGCTCCGAGTTTTCTAGATTTATTGCTGAGTGACAGTAGAGTACCCAGTGCTGGTGATCTATTGCAGGAGAACCAGGACATTATGAGAGCACTCAGGGAGAATATTCAGAAAGTTCAAAATTAGCAAAAGCAATATGCTGATCAGAGGCGAGTGGAGCAATCTTTCGAGATCGATGATTTGGTGTATTTGATGCTTCAGCCTTATAGGCAGTCCACCCTTCATAAGAAGGGCGCTGAGAAACTTAAGCCGCGATACTATGGACCTTTCAGGGTTGTCAGACGTGTCAGGGAAGTGGCTTATGAGTTAGATCTTCCGGTGGATAGTAAGGTTCACAATGTGTTCCATGTGTCGCGCCTCAAAAAGGCACTGGGACAACAGGTGACTCCTATTGATTTACCACCCCTGGATGATGAGGGGAAATTGATTTTGATACCTGAGGCCATACTAGATTCTAGAGAGCGTCATCTTCGGAGGCAGGTTATCAGGGAATACTTGGTAAATTGGAAAGATCTACCGGCAGAGGATGCTACTTAGGAGAGTGACAGTATTCTTCAGCATTCGGCTTTGAGTTTGCTTGTGGGCAAGCAAATTCGGGGAGGGCGGATTGTGATGTCCCTACTCTAATCAGTTACCAAATGCAGAGTGTTAGCCTATTTCTTGGACCCTTGTGGGTTAACTGGTTTGGTTAGAGGGTCAGTGGTGTTTTCTGGAGGAGTTGATCGTTCTCATTTCAGAGCTCAATGATTGGTTCACAGTAGACCTTGGCAATTCAGGAGTTGACAACTTCTAATGGCACATAATTCTATGGAGATTTGAGGAAGTTATGCTTATTTAAGTGATTTAAGTTATTAATTAACTTATTATTATTTTATAAAGTCAATTTGACTTTATCCCTTTTATATCACTTAAATATTCATAAAAAGGGTGATTTAAAATTAAATCACTTAATCATTTAAGTGGGCGCCAAATATTAAGTTCATAACTATTGAAAAGGACTTAATAATATTTTAAAAGATTTAAATGATGGAAAAGGGCGTATCTTCTTGGAAATGCGTGTCTTTTTTATATAAGGCATTTTTGGGCAATGAGAACATCATTCTTGATTATTTCAACTTTGCATTGGGTTTTCTTCTGTGCTTTTACCTGTGATCAGGGTTTTGAGCAATCTTCCATTGGAGAACGATATCTCTTCAATGTTGAGCATTTTTGAGACTGTGAGAGACCAGTCGAATTAGTGCAATTTGTGAGAGCTTCATACAGAGGTTCTACTGTGCTTCATGAGAGTTTTGTTGGGTTTTCTTATCAGAGGCAGGAGGGTTTATAGAGATGGCGACCTTCTTCCAGCTAGCAGATGTTATACTTCATAGTCATACCTTCTGAGTTGTGGTTTTGAGCTTATTGCTAGAAGTGTGTGGCTCTCTGTGCAAGGGCGTTTGGGCTTCCTAGGAGAAATGCCTTTCTTTTTTAGGGTTTCTCTTCACCTTCTTTGGCGTCTAGCATGTATCTTTCATTTGCCTCAGTTTCTAGGCTGGACTTTTCTTTCTGGAGCTTCTTACATTGGATTTTGTCAGATTTCACCATCTTGGCTGGCAAACTGGACTTATTTTCTTAAATAAATAATCTGGAAGCTTTTGGGTATGTTTATGAGTTGTAAATCCATTGTTGATCTTATTTATTACTTTTTGTAATTTCATTTAGCCAGAAATAGCTCAGATTTACATTTTATGAGCTTTTATATGTTGTGTCCCTTCTACTTCTCTCTAGAAACATTCTTTAAAAAACTAAAAAAACACAAATAAGATTTAAAAATACAGAGGGTTTGAGTTGTGAGCCAGCAGGGCTCATCACAAAATAAACACGCAATACTATTAAGAAAGATAGAAACGAATTTATTTTTTCATAGCCAGGAAATTGTTGAAAAAATTGTTCAAATCCATAGCATAAAATATATATATATATATATATATATTATATTAGCCAGTTTCTCGAGAGCCTTCAACAGCTGAGTGTTTAACAAGCAACTCGCTAAGCATTTTTTAAATCACGAATATTCACTGTATTTTAAATCCATGCGAATAAACATTGATGCGGTGGATGGGCATGGGCAGGCAGGTTAGCAACCACATTCTGCTCTAGTTGCTCATTGTTGGAAGACTCCAGATTGAGTAGGTACTGCAAACGATGATTTAATTCTACACTTGTGGCAGCTTCTAATGATTTTCTGTGAGTGCTTTGTATTTCGATTTGTAGGCCATATATCTCTGCTAGCTTGCTAGAATCTTCCCTTATGTTGATATTAAAGTCACTCAATAGAGTGAGACTCGTTATGACAGCTTTAAGATTGCAGATTCTGATCAGAACAAGTACAGAAAAACTAGAATATTTCATATTCTAGTTGATCTGGAATGAAATGCAGAAATTTCATATTTCGTTCTCATGGTTTCCATACAAATCCTCCCAAAGGGATTTGTAGTTTATTCTTCATATTTACCATTGGGATCTAAGGTAACTTTATTTGATTTACCTTATTGAAAAAAACCACATAAAAATGAAGTTGTGGCTTTAGCATCTCATAACAATCAATTCAGCAGTAGATTCAATTTACAAGTTATCATTCAATGTATTTGAACATACGTAAGAGTTATGTTCTTTTATCTAGCACAAGATTCATAATCGCATTCCTAGAAAAGCATGGCCATTTCAGTAAAGAGTTTATCTTAAATGAGTCGATGCTTCCAAAGTGGCTGTGTTAGGTGGTAATAGTATAGCTGCCATGTGACAATCAATTCACCAATAAGATGCAGACGCAAGATGATTTTATCGAAATTCACTCTTTTATTTGACGGTTGGTGATTTTATTGATTTTGAGGATGAGACAATGGAGGAGAGCTTGGCCCCGGGGGCCATGATGACTTCAAAGACTCTTGATGTCTTGTCTTCTATAGGCCCTGTTTCAGCTGATTCACCTTTGGACCCTTCGATGCCAAGGATCGAATCTACGGATCTTGCTTTATTGGATGCTGTCAGTTAAGAGTACACCTCCTATTGGGAGTTGTGGGGGATTGCGCTCCCCTCTCCCCTCAATCTGAGTCTTTGGAGGATGATGTTACTCGGAAGATTGTTCAAAGAAGGAAAAGGGATTGTCCTAAACATGTTTTTGCTTCCCACTCCCAGGTTTTGGGTGCTCAGAGCATTAGGAAGGGTCCAGGAGTGGCGTAGTATTCCGTCCTTGTTTGTTGGCAGCTTGGTTGCAATTGTTTGTGTTGTTTGTCTTTTTTGGCTTTTTTGCTATTTTCCAGCTGCGTGCTTGAATTTTTTTGTTGTAAAGGGTTTCAGGTCCCTTCAAAACCTGTTTTTTTCCATAATTAAAAACATATATAGGAAAATAAATTCATTCTTTTATTAACTACAAGAGATTCTTAATAGCATTCCTTAAAAAGCATGTGCATTTCAGTAGAGTTTACGTATCTCTAACGAGTCTATCTTTGCAAAGTAGCCATGTAGGGTGGAAGTATATTGCCATTCAATTCCATTGCAAAACTTGCATTGCTAGATGTGATACAATGTAACCGTCAGAGATGATCTTCAAAAAAGAGTAACATACCCATTACATGTTGTACAATTAATGCACTCCAAAAAAAGAATTAAGAAGAAATAAAATCAGTTAAGTGCATAAATCACCCGTCCCATTGTATAGCAAAACTCATGGCCCACAATCCATTAATCAACTGCTCTCTCTCATTGGTGGCTCCCTAACATTGAACTGGACAAGTGTTCTCCCCTCAATATGGGATTGCCGGAGGCTGGCAGAAGTAAAGTTGAGCCCTAACCTCTCCCATTGGTCAAAACGCCATGCTTTAAGTTCAACAAAAAATGAATGTACTACTACTCTAACAAACCTAGTAATTGCTCATAGACATGATGAAGTAAACCTAGTAATTGCTGTTTATCTTACAAAAGTGAAACTATGTATTTATCAAGATCATAAATGTAACAAGCTGACATTATATACTACCTGATCCTGAAATGTTTGGCAGGGAAACAGTGCCTACATGCATAGAAGGTTTATAGTTAATTGCATTCTTTACCACAACGGTCGAAGGATCCTTGTCAGCCACTAAGATACAATACTAAATCAATCTATAGTCTGAGTCCCTTTAACAGAGAAGCCTTGTATCCAGTCATGGCAGGTGGGTTTGGGGCAACAGGGCTACAGTTATAAGTTTGAATGCAGCTGTTGCTGCTTGTTTTACAAGAAGGCAGAGGCAGTTTATTTTCAAGTGAGTTCAAAGGAATTTCTTGGGGATATCTTTGGTGATGAGTGACTTTACGTAAGCATGCAAGACGGCTGTTACATTGGTTTTGGCAATCTGGAAGGCTTGTTATTTGGATGCTTGCTTCATTTTCCCTTGAAACTGGAGCTCCATTTGGGTCCTGCAAATATTTCATCACCTGAAATGTAAGATGCAAAAGTGATGCACTAACAAACCTAAATCTTCCTAAGCTGTAAGACCTTGGGTAATAACTAATACACCTATTATTAACTGAAATTAAAATAAAAGAAACAAAATATGAAAGTAAAAATGTTGACAAAAGTTCTTACTCCAAGCATAAGAAAGATGAATTCTTGCTTCTTCTCAACCATGTGAGGCTCTATCATCTTTCGCAGATCTGTCAAATTTGTGCTCTTTGACATTTTGACGATTTGAAACAACTTTCTTGAGGCTCCCTTTGATGTTTCCCACTCCACATACACATCAAATTTGTCATCCTCTTCCGCTTGGGTTTCAACATTTTCTTTGCTTTGTGCCTTTTGTTTGATCTGGTCATCTCTATGACACTTTCCTGAAGCAACTTGTTGAAAACAAGTTTCTTCTGTCAATGCTGCTTGATTTTGGTTGTTGAAAGCAAGAATGTTTGAAGTTGGCACCCCCAGCTCAATTTCTCCAGTTGTGAACAACCTTGGCGATCTTAATTCAAGTCTAGTAGTTCCTTCTAGGGAAGGGCTCCATGAGGTCAACTTAGAATATTGAGGGGAGGAGCTCTTGCAGCTTGGAGTTACTAAGCCTGCAACCTCTGGGCTAAGACTTTCAATTGGTTCCTCAAAAGAGGTGGTGCTATTCCAGCCGAACCCCACTCTAGTTCCTTTTGATGTTTCTTGCTTATTGGGAGGTGTATTTCTTGCTTGCTGAGCAAGCTCTCTGGAATTACCACAAAGCAAAAAGATGTTTTGAATGCGTGCCTTTCTAGATATAGTTGCATCAATCTGATGTTCTGAACCCCCGATATTTTGAATGCATGCCTTTCTGGATATAGTTTCATCAATCTGTTCTGAACCCCTGATATTTTGAATGCATGCCTTTCTGGATATAGTTTCATCAATCTGTTCTGATCCCCCCAATGATCTTGTTATTGCATTCCCATAATTTTCAGAGTCCCTCCTCTGAACTTGGTTATCAGGGGGAAGTCTAGTGGAATTCTGTAAACAACTCACTTGCTGCAACTTGGGCTCAAAATGACCAAGAGTTTTTCCCTCTGCGTTGCAACCATCTGTGATCTGTGTTTTAGCAAACTCTGATGTGATGCAATTTCTGTGGCTGGAAGTAACCTCTTCTTCTGGAAATTCATCATCTCTAACATTTCTTTCCTCTTCCTCATAAACTGTTGACAACCTAACACTTTTAATGGATCTTGTTGGTTCTGTGTGATCCTCCTCCTTCAGACTATCACTATTGTGACCACTGCCATTGCTATCAGTAGAGTTCAACATCAGGAAAGGGAACCGCTGATTTATTAAGACTCTTTCATCTTTATTAAGTATACAAAATGAACTTCTAACATTATCTGACAACAATGCCAAGTCATCCAGTATTGTCACATTCTCTCCATATTGATCCTTGGAATCCAATTTGGGGTTTCCCCTCAAATTGTCTGGCTTATTTCCGTTTGATTTGCCAGAAAAGTTTAAACTGTTAAGTTCCATTTTATCACGTGAGATCACTTCAGCATGCACCTTTTCTGAAGGAGACATTAATTTATCTTTTTCTTGCTGTATGTGCATTCCTTCTAAAACTCTAATACTGCTGGAAACCAAATCCCCTGCCACAACGTTATCAGGTATTCTCTCATTTATACTTACATCCGTCCTTTCAAGGTTATTTGATAGAGGAGTGTTTTTGATGTGCTTAAGCTCAGATTCTATTTCCTCCAAACGGTACCTCAACATTTCAACCTCCTCTTCTTGTTGTAGAATTTTTTGCTTCATTTTCCTCTCACCCAATTCCACAAAAATGTTTGCTGATTTCTGACACTCCTCAAATTTTCCTAACAGTTCTAGTTTTAATAGTCTGGCTTTTTCTTCAACCTTTAATTCTATCTCCTTTTGCTTTTCTGACTGTTTTTCTTGAATTTCTTGAAGTTTTGCTCTGAGTTTTGTGACTTCTTCTTCCTTCTTTAGCAGCTCATTTTGGGCTGCTTCTCTCTCTTTCTCCTTCAATTTATTATCAATTTGAAGCTTTGAAATGTACTCATCCATAGCAACAATGCGTGCTCCCAAGACTGTAGAATCAATGCCTTGAGAGGAGACTTTTTCTTTCGAAGGGGAACTGGAGCAGCGGACAATGCACTTGGCCTTGGCACCATATTCTAGGGTACCAATAGTCTTGTGTATGTCTCGTGGATCAGGACTAGCACAAAGAACCATTAGAATTTTGGTTCCATTATCCTCAAATGAATCCTATACAAAGCAGAGAAAAACTCTGTTAAATTGGAAGCACAAGCCATAATTCTGCATTAATTGTGCCACTTTATATAGCCGGCAATAGAATAACAAATACAGTACCCCTGTAACAATCTACATAGAATCGAAAATGACAACATGAACTAAGATAGCTTTTAATCAAACTATTATTACAACTATTATATCCTATAATTTATCTCGGACTCATGATTCATGGAAACTGGAATTCTTTCAACTGAAATATAAGATCCCATGAAGCAAAAGGTTCATTAAGTTACCTGAAGAAGCATTGTGAGCCTGCTGTCTCTGAATGGCACATGAGTATCTCCATTTGCTATGGCCTCAACAACTCGCTTGAGTGCAACGTTTCCTTGATTTATCTTAGCAGTCTAAGATTGCAGCAAAAGTATGCAGAAACAAAGTTCAAAGAAACTTTAGTTATCTGATGAAATAATATCTGTATGGGTTCAACAAGAATGATAAATGATGCAGGAATTACCACTTGGATATTAGTATACGAGTCTTTGCTACCATTAGAAATAGGCAGAAACATTCAAAAAAGATGCATAGTTAACAAATATAGCATCTATTATTTTTATAAACATGCCAGTGACATTCATAATTAGCATTAATGTTATGAGGTGAATTGGACCTTCATATAAATCAGTTACTAATTTAGAACTGGAGAAATGGGCAATTATTGTCCCATGGAAAGGTGCTACCACTAGTGATTTTCTTGTGTGAAAGACACCATGAAACTTTTTAGTGAATCCTATTGGACATTCATGTAAATCAGTTACTAATTTAGAATTGGAGAAATGTGTAATTATTTTTTCATGGAAATGTGCTATCTCACTCATGATTTTCTTGTGTGAGTAGCCTCATGAAACCTTTTTTTATGACTAGCATGCAATCATAAAATATCCTTGTCAGTGACCAAGAAGAGTTTCTGCAATCCAATCATAAAATATCCTTCTCATTGACCAAGAAGAGTGATCAAAACCTTAGAAACTAATAAACTTATCCTGATGTTTGGCCAAAAAGAGTGATTCAAAACCTTAAAACATTAATCTTGCCTCGATGCTTGTTAAAGAAAAGTGATGCCGAACATTAGAAATCGATAAAATTATATGCATTTTATCTATGAAGTCTGCAATTATTAAGTTTTAACTAAAGAAATATGTATATACTGTGCATGACATCTTTCAAAGGAATTTAAAGGTATTTACCAAACGAGGAGGGGAAAGTTAGATGTACGGATGCTATTAAGTTTAGAGCAATACCAGTTTGGAGGAAATGTGACTCTAATATTGTGTTTTGGAATTCTCTTTGTAGTAACGCTCATTTGGCTTTTGTGTGTGTGATATGCTTGTGTTATAAATCTCTGAATTACAAAATGGATACCTGCAGTCTGACCTTAAACATAGAAATGTTGTGCACAATAAATGACGATAGCGATAAAAGGAATACCTGAAGTTTTGCCTCAAACCCGACAAAGCCAGATTGATCAATGTTCTCAGATCCAGCCATGTCTACTAGCATCAATCTCCCTCCCACGGCAGGTACATCAAATGTTATCTGAACACACAACCAAGTATTAGATTCACCAATTAGAGTGTGTTCAATACAAGCAATGCCCCCTTCTAAGAATAGTTACCCACCAAACAGTGGCTTCTAGAGCTTCTATCATTGTAAAGTGTGTTCTTGACAACCCTTCTTTTCTCTACTTTGGCGACCTCATTTGCAATCTTTACAGCATTGCTACCAGAGATAAAGACCGCATTCTTCACCTTTCTGCCCATTACTTCTAGTCTTGCCTGCAACCAACCAGCCGACCAAACCAACACAAAAAACCTGTGTCATGTGTGGAAAGCACCTTAAACACTGACAACTCACTGCCTTGTTTTTGTTATGTAGGGTGTATTGGCAATATTAAGAATCAAAATGGAGCATACAAGGAAACTTAAGAATTAGTAGGATTTGTGATCATCCATAATTAGAGTAAATCCCTAAGCATTCAATTTGGGCTGAAACTTACAAATTTGCTTTTCAAATTTATGATAAAGACATGAAAATAGGAATCACAATGGCCATCCGTTGTTAAAGAGTAAATTCCTAAGCATTCAATTTGGACTAAAAGTTTAAAACTCAAGTATTTGCCTATAAAAATTATGATAAAAGACAAGAAAATAGGAACCGCAATGGCCATCCATAGTTATAGAGTGAATCCCAAAGCATTCAATTTGGGCTCAAACTGAAGAACATACTTGTCAAAATTAAGATAAAGACAAGGAAATAGAAAGTCCAGAGCATGACTGACTGGTAAGATAGGACCATTACCACGATGAAGGACCCGATTCAATCCTCCCCTAAATCGCTGGGAGCGATCCAGGGTGTGGGGCTGTAATCCCACATTTACCAATAAAAAAACAAGAAAATAGAGAAAGATGAGACATACTCTGCATCCATTAATCTTGGAGGCATTAGTGGCAAGCAGATCATAAATCTCTTCATTGTATATCTCCAAGACAGAGACATTGACCTGTTTTTCCTTTTCGTCGTGTTGATCTCCACCTAATATGCTATCCAAAGCCCTGTAAACGATTCCGGGCTCAGCAGAGCAGCCAAACATGGTATGGCTCTTTCCTGAGCCAGTAGGCCCGTACATCATAACCGTGCATTTCCCACCTGCCTTTACACTATCAACCCTTGCTTGCACAAATTTCTTGTAAAATGCAGGGAGCCCATCGCTCTGGGCATCAGAAACCCCGTCAAGTCTGAAATCCCTGTAACCCAAATCTGTCCTCACCCGCATGCGATGCCCCTGCCCCTGCAGCACTTGAATTGCCTTGTCTTTTGCTCCTCCACCAGGATATTGGCGGATCCGTCCCACAACTTCAATGGGGTGCTCTGCACCTGCAAAACGAGATCTGCCAATGGGACTCCGCATGCCATTTCCATTCCGCCCCGAAGGAGACGGTGCCATATTTCTTATGCTGCTCTCTTTCTTTACAATAGATTTTCATACCGCTTCCTTCCCTATAAACAGGCAAACCATTACTTGACTTTTTCTTCAGCGTTGTCAATTTTAAATAACTAGCCGTTGCGCAAAAGGATCGCTGTTGCAAAATTCGGCGCGGATGGGACCTCCCAATCACATTATTACCTTTTATGGAGCTATTGTTTGAGTGCACCGAAGTTGACACAAGGAATGCGTTCCGTTAAGGGTATTGATTCGATATTATATTAGTGTAAAAGTAAAAATTACATTTAAATTGTGTATTTTTGTTGGTCATTAATTTTTATTTTTTTCGTATTTGTAGATTGACGATAAATATTTTTATAAGGTTGTTAGTATGTCGCAAGGGGTGTGTTCTTCTAGGTCAGTCCTCACATATAGGTACAACTAATTGAAAACGTCTAGTCATGTATATGCTTCTAGATCTGCATGTTCTTCTAGGTCAATCCTCACATATATGTACAAGTAATCGAAAACAACAACTTCTAGTCATGCATATGCTCCTAGAATGATTGTGCAAAACTAGATATTTTTGTAGTGCACCAATTGAAGTGTGTATAGTGAATGATAATCAAATTTGGTTCTCAAGTCATTAGATATTGAATGCCTTTAAATACAAGTACATAGCAATATATCGTGCAAACATATGTTTAGTCAACCTTACGTGGGAAGGGTAAATGTGTAATGTTGGTCATATTTGAATTTGGGTAGTGTTAGGTCTCAAAAATGTTGCTCCACTTCCTAGAACCAAATCTCACTCACAAGACTAGGGTTGTCGTCATACAAGTGAAATTAGCTCATCAATCGACTATGGAGGATCAATGGCCAACTCTACAAGAATGGATTAGATCTCCTACACTTCAAGCTCAACTTAGACTTGGGAGGGTATTCCTAGGGATATACCTTAACAAGTATTAAAATCACATAAAATGAAGAATGAAAAGACAAGGACAACCAAAGTCAACTTGAAGTCTTGGCCCCAAAGACTGTCACTGAACCAAGAACAACTAGTTGCCTCAAAATCCCTATGTAGTTGATATAAATGTGCAAACACAACCCACATGATATAGATTCATTTGAGGCTTTCTTAATGATAAAACCCTAGTTATAATAATAGGTCATGAATGCATAGAAACTACTATACTATTGAGTGTGTTTGATTTGATGGTGTGAGATTGGTGTATGGTTCTAGATCAGTTCCTATCCACTGGGAAACATAGTCACAACACTAAGAAAAGAACAAATACGAAAAGAAGAACATGCAACTATGCATGAGCATGCATCAATCAATATGAAACCTTGCACCAAAGTATACTTAGTAATCCATACACAACCACATATTCGTAGAAAGATCATTACAAACCTTGTAATGTTTCCATAATGTCATCACACTCATCTAACTCAACATTTCATTCATGCTATCAAATGTGGCAATGGAAAATCTCTAGTTGCAACTAAGAAACCCTCCTATATACTTAAAGTGTCATGGAGACATTCTACAACACAAAATCCTATTACAGTATTAGTCTTCTTTGATTTCGTAGGTTTGCAATCTCTTAGTAAACTAGATTGTGGTGTTGTTGAATTCCTTGCAATCCTTCTTGGTGATTGGAAACCACATTATGAACAACCTCCTTTCAAAATTTGACAAAACCCTAACATATACACCAAGGGGCAAAACCCTAAAATATTGTCATTAAAGCAGTTCAAAATGCACAACCTAGATCCTACTCCTGCCCAAAATGAATGTTGTGAATCGATGGAGAAAATTTGTAATTACTTTTGGTATTTGGGTGAATGACACCATGAATGCGAGAAGGTGGAGAGGATGAGGATAAGTTGTGCTACATTTTCCACCATCAATTCACCTTTTACAGAAGTTTGAGCCCTATTAAGATGTTAAAATTGCCTTATGCGGAGAATCAACACCCATTTGGTTGCATCCAAATGCCTCCAAACTTCCTGCAACAAATCCACATTCACATCAACCTATTCTAGCTCTTGTAGAAATTTGAGCTGGAACAAGATATGTGAAAATCTTGTTGTACCCAAAATAATTTTTTGGCATTCTACCTAAATTGAGCTAAATTATGTAAAAATGCCATCAAAAGTCTGTTTTAGCTCAAACCAAACATAGGATCTTTGTGGGTTTCTGTTAAGGAACACATGTGCAAAATTTTGAAATTTTGAAAATTAGGGTTTTACGCCCCTATTTTCAGGGAAACCCCTAAAAATAAGACCTTCTCGGAAATGATTGAAAATGATTTTGAAGGATTAAATGACTTCACGATCACATTGTTAAAGTCAGAATCATCAAAAGACACATTTTACTTTGGTCGGTCTATTTTTGTTTTTCAAGAACAAAGTTAGGAGCTCTGCAGCCATTAATGGCAGATTGGCCAGTACCAGGTGTTGAAAGCTAAGCTTCAAAAGCTTCAATGATGCAATCGTGGCGAAAAAGGTCTAAAAATATGTTGTTTGATGAAGGAGATTCTCGAAATCAAAAAAGGTCAAAATTTGACTAACTCTGGAAACGTTACGAAGGAGAAATCACTCGACATGCTAAAAGAGCCCTTTCCAGAGAAAGGCACCCTTCAATCTCAAGGGTCAAACACAACTTGTTGAATCATCCAAGGTAGTCATCCTCGACATTCTCCTGCTGCCTCGACAACAAAACAATCAGCAAGATCATCTGACAAAGTGATCACCGGCGGTTGTCAGCAGAGTGAAAAGAGGCAGTTGACGAAGACATCAGAAACGGTTGTCAAAATGATGATCCAGCATGAAAATGGTGCCCCTTTCCAAGGAGAGGCACCCTTCAATAAAGAGGTTAAGATGTCACCCAGTGAGAAATGTTGCCTTCGTAAGATCTCTCTGACTCTGTTCCAGCTACTCAGTGAATCTATCTGCCAGCATGTAAGATGAGTTTAACAACTGTAGTGTATGATCAGCTAAGCATGCTAAATAAGGGTCTAATCAGTGAATTGCAAGCCAAAAGTGCCCTGGCTGGCCAAGGGCGCCCTTCTTTTTGAGGCACCTAGTGATGGATTCAGCAACTACCATGTGTGGAGAACTTGTTCAGCTATCAGCCAGTCTCTTGGTGAAATCAACAACACGACCATCAGAGTTGCCAAGCAGCCAGTGGAAGCAATCAAGTGGAAAACACCAGAAAGAGATTGTTTTGAGAACATTGGAAAATGTGCTAAGACAAGGAAAAAGCGCCCTTTCTAAGAAAGGCACCCTTCTTTTTAGGGTCACAAACTCAACTTTCTGGCTTAATGCCTCCTAAGTAGGTTTTCTCAACACATATCTGGCTACTCAATAAATCTATCGTTAGCCTCTTAGCATCATCTGATCGACCTGAAATGAAGGGAAAATAGAGGTCATTCAAACATGCAAAATAATGAAAAAGCACTCAAACTCAAAAGGGACGCCTAAAAAGGTCAAAGGCAAGTTTGTTGACTTCAGTTAAGACATTTTGGAGGCAAACTTGGCCAACTCACCCACCATCAGTGGAAATCAACCTTTTTGAACTCCAGATCAAGCCAAATCAGCTTTAGATCATGAGTTAGGCTCCCAAACTTCATGGATTCAAGCACAAATCTCTATATGATCAAGCCTAGGCGTCCATTATGCTCATTTCTTTTGCAGGTTGAGGGTTTGAACAACAATAAGCTCTCCAAGGACATTTTTCAAGATTTGAAGAAGGTTTTTCAATCGTTCTTCATGATTTTTTGAAGATTAGTGATAAGGAAAGTTTGTCTTCTCAAAGGTTGCATCCAGTAGAATATTTTTTCCAAGAAGGCAGCAATAACTTCCAATCTTCCTCTTGTCTACTTCCTCTCTTCTGTCTTAAATTTCTTGCATGTCATAGAAAATAGCAGGCTATCACAAATTTGGCCAACTGGGTATGTGATCAGCATGATTTTCCAATGAAACCCATCTCTTCAAATTTTCCAGAATTAGCAAACTTGTTGCCCCTATTTTTAGGGATTTTTTCGGAAATGTCTCATAACCAAAAATCTAAGGAATTGGGTTTGTTCAACATTGAAGCACGAACAAAACCCATGTCCCAGATTTTTTCCAAAAAAATACTTCTCGACAGCTGGCTATTTTTAGGGGTTTTCAGAAGTTGTCTGAACATATCCATGTTTACAGTCAACGATCGAGTTTTTCAGAATATAGTACTCTCAAGTTGAAATCAAGACCAAAATGGTCCTACTTCACAAATTTTTGAAAACACTCGACACGGACATGCATCAAGAAAAGTCTATAGTCAAGATTGGACGCCTTGGAAGGCGTTAATGACATCACCGTTCACACCATAGCCAAATACAGAAGGTATTCATTCCAAACACAGATCCACCACCGATTACTACCACACTACCTTCCACATTCCATGTCAACAAGGCTAGATGACGTAGTTGCAAAGAAGATCAAATATCAAAAGCAGTTTGCAAGAGGCAGAAAAAAGTCAACAACTGGTCAAAGGAGTTGTTGACTCAAGATGATGTGTCAGACACCTAGTTGGGACGTCCTACCCTCCAAATGGCATTTATGATACTTGAATTTGACTTGATGCCTATTTCCAAGTCAACTCAAGAAAGACATTAAATGTAATTGGAGTTAACTTGATGCCCCTTTCCAAGTTAACTCCACATCCCACAAATCATGTATTGTGTCAGATCCCACTGATTAAGGATGTCTAATTGACTTCCATAATTTGTGGATCTCATATCTCCACTAAACGTGGATGTCTATTTTGGAGGCATACTTTGTATTAAAGTTCACCCTTAGTCTTCTTTCAGTCAACTAAAGTAGTTTCTAGTTGACTCTTTGTTTACTTTCAGTTAACTGAAGTAGTTTTCCAGTTAACTGTTTGTTCCCCTTTCATAGGAATAAATCTTGCTATTGATTGGCAAGAACTCATTGTTAACTAAAGGAGATTTTAGGGTTGCCTACTCCTTTGAGTTCTATAAATAAGAGCCTTGGGCTCATTATTTGTTTAACCTTTACTTGCTATGCAAAATTGTTGCACCATTGTTGCCAACAGCTTTGAAAGCAAATATTTGTTCACTCTTGGATGAGAGTTCATTGGTTGATCGTAATTGTGCATGATTTCGTGCCTTTGTTGTCCCAATCTTTGTAATTCGTTCAAAAAGCTTGAAGAAAGAAATCAAAAGGCACATGTTGATCTAAAGATTTGAGTTCTTCCATAACGTCTTTGTGTTTAAATAGCTTGTTTCATTTCCCTCCTCGGATAGAGGTTCCTCCTCCTTGGATATTTGTTATTAACTGTTATCGTTTGTTGTTGTCTAATCAATTGTCTTTCAACCGATACTTCGGATAGGGGTTCCTCCTCAGCAAGTTTTTCAATCAAGACATCGTAAATTTGTTGTTTCTAGTAAGTTGTTTCCTAGCCCATACCTCAAATAGGGGTTCCTCCTCCTTGGTAGGTCTCAGATCCAACTTACCGTGAAGAGAGTTTGCTTGTATAAAACCTTATCCTAGCGTATATCCGAGAGTTCAAAGCCTCGGCCATATTCTAAGGAGACAACGGATTCAAGTGATCCAACCAATCCATTCCTGCTCCTATGCCCTCCTGCTCTATTTACCTTGAGGAGATAGGATAGAATAAAAGCTAGAATAGTCATAGTTAAGATTTTCCGAAACCAGAGAAAAGCTTAGCTACGGCGCATTGTGTTTGTGCACCCTTGTGTCCTACCGCTGAGTACAAAAAGATAGGAACCTTAGTCTACTCTACCCTCTCTTATGCATTACATCAACAAAGAGGGACTTCTCCTCTTTAAATAACGAAGAAGTGTTGCAAAAAATTTGTAATAGCTGAACATTTACAATCAACACTCTAGAGGTGCTAATTTAAATGCCAACAAATCCAACTTGCATCTAGATCAAAATACGACATGAGGATCATGTTCATGAAAGAGTTAAAATCAACGTTTGGCATAAAAATTGGCTTGAAATGGCTCTAGTAGAAGTTTGGGCCCATACAAGATACATCTTGATGTTATTACCATTCTTGTAAGGTCTTGTTGAGCTTTGGATCCCCGTAAAACTCCACATGCGAGATATCAACTTCCATCAAGCTAGACGGGAAGTCATTATATTAGTTTCTCATCAATACTTAGCCTTTACCTCTATCTAATTTTGGAAGTGCATCAAGAAAGAGTGAAACATCCATAGTCCCCTGTCCCAAGACCAGTTCACTTCTAAGTCTTCCCCATGCAATCTTTTTCTTTTTCTTTTTGGTCTTTGTGGGACTTCAACCTACCGTTGGACATATCAGAAAGTTGGCTACCATCAAGTCTTTTGCAAAAGATCGATCTCCAACAAGTTCATATGGGGAAAAGCAACTAAACTTCCAACTTTATAAAACACATAAAACAAGTCTAGTTTGGATGGAAAGTTTTGATGATGATGTCAGCAAAGGTGATGTCAGCATGATGTCATCAGTGGACTATGGGGCTTCAAATGAGGTGATGTCATGATGAAATAAGCAAGGTGGGATGACATCAACATGACATCATCAAGGTATAGATGTGAGATAATGGGATGAAACATGTTTGTAGACGAAGGCATCTGAATCGAATGAAGAACTTCAGAAGTGGAAGTTTA
Organism: Sequoia sempervirens; assembly: GCA_007258455.2. Classification (NCBI taxonomy): domain Eukaryota; kingdom Viridiplantae; phylum Streptophyta; class Pinopsida; order Cupressales; family Cupressaceae; genus Sequoia; species Sequoia sempervirens. The sequence goes on along the minus strand of VDFB02000016.1, from coordinate 6,493,400 downwards.
GATGAATGGGAAAAGACTACCAAAGGAACTACATGGGAAAATGGAAGTGAACCAGACAAAAGCGTCGAAAAGGAGTTCACTTAGAAAAGTTTAGAAAAGGAACATGATGCTACTAGGGGTGGATGTGGGAAGATGGACTCCATGCATCTGTAAAATAATAATTATTTGATTTTTGAAGTTAACTATGTTTGTTGCTGATATGTGGTTGTCATTGATGTCAACACTATTGGCATTAATGTCTTTAAGGTTGTATATGTCGAGGATATTGAGAAAATTGTAATAAAATAAGTTGCAGGTTGTTAGTGATGCAGTGTAGTTCAGCATGGTGGCTAGCTTAGTATATTGATGATAAGAGGTTGTGGATTAAAGGGTTTAATAAGTTAAGCTTGCCAACAATTGGTATCAGATCAGGTTCCTCGGAAGAACTTAATAGCTTGAGGTGATCCGGGATGGCGACATATAAGAAGGATAGTCCGAGATTTGATGGAACTAATTATTCTCTATGGAAGACTCGAATGGAGTGTCATCTGATATTCATTGGTGAACCTTACTGTACAATTACAAAGAATAGATATATCATCCCACAAAATGGTCCTTCTACTGCAGGTGAGATTAAGGAAGCATTGTTGAGTGCTCTAACTGACTCTGAGATGACAAATGTAATGGAGCTTAAGATTGCTTATGAGATATGGAAAAAGTTGGAAACTTTGTATGAAGGTGATACCCATGTGAAGATTGCTAAGCTGTAAATCCTGAAAGGGAAATATGAAATGTTGAGAATGGGTGAAGATGAGAACATCACTTCTTTTATGCAGAGAGTGAATGAACTTGTGTGTAGTATTAGATGTGTTGGTGGAACATTGGAAGAATCAGATATTGTTGCTAAAGTGCTCAGATCCTTTCCTGCTGCATACAAAGCCAAAGCTACTGCTATTGAGGAGATCTGGACTATGACAAATGTAACCAGAGACATGTTGATTGGCAAGCTTATTGCTTTTGAGTTAAGTGAGTTTGGTGATTCTCTTCCTAAGAAAAAATCTGCATTCAAAGCTACTATCTCCAGAAAAGAAAAGCAGAGATATGATCTGAGAGAAAGTTCTTCTAGAAAAATGTCCAAGTATGAGCAGGAAATGAGAGAGATTGAAGAAGAAGAGAGAAAACTAGATGAGCTTGAAGCACTTATTGTCAAGATTGAAGCCAGAGGAGAAGGTAAGTATAAAGGGAAATTTCCTATTAAATGTTTTTCTTGCAATAAGATAGGTCATTTTTCCTCAAGGTGTCCGGAAAGAGTTCCTAAGCCAAGACCTAACAAGCCTAGATTCCAAAGAAAGTGTTATTATGTTGCTGATGAAGGTGTGACAGATCATGAATCTGATAAATGGAATTTAAGTGAGGACGAATGGGTATTTATTGCTATCAAGGAAAATGATCCAGTACCTACTGAATCTGTTAGTTGCACAAATGTGGAGAAAGCTCTAGCTGCTAGAGTTGAAGAAAAAGATGAATGGGTGATTGACAGTGGATGCTCCCATCACATGACAGGTGATAAAAGTAAATTTGTGAGCTTGGAAAAGTATGATGGTGGTGTTGTAAGATTTGGTGATGACAAAGCTGGTGTAATAGAATGTGGCAAAGGATCCATTTCTCTTGATGGTAAGCATAATACTGATGATGTTCTATATATGGAAGGTTTGAAGCATAATCTCTTAAGTGTTGGACAGATGGTTGACAAGGGATACAATCTTCATTTCAAGGATGGAAAGTGTAGAATATTGGGGAGTTTTGGAAATGTGATTGCATCTGGTACAAAAACAAAAGGCAATATCTTTCACCTGAGTGCTGCTAGTAAAAGTTGTTTGATTGCTCAAGTTGATGAAAGTTGGTTGTGGCATAGGAGAATGTGTCATGTAGATTTTGACAATATTATCAAGATAAGTTCTACTCAGGCAATGAGAGATCTTCCTAAGTTGATAAAACCTACTAATACCATATGCAAGGAATGTTAGTTAAGGAAGCAATCTAGAGTTTCATTCTGAAGCAAACAACATTGTTCAAATACTTGTTAGAGCTTGTGCATACTAACTTATGTGGTCCTTCTAGAGTCATAAGTTTACAAGGATACAGGTATTTCATGTTACTTATTGATGATTATTCTAGAATGATGTGGGTTACTTTCTTAAGGGAAAAATCTGAAGCTCTAGAGAAATTCAATATTTTTAAGACTATGGTTGAGACAGAGACAGATCTGAAGAGTAAATGTTTGAGATCATATAGAGGTGGTGAATTCACTTCCGGTGAGTTTAATTCTTTTGTGAAGAGCATGGGATAAAGAGGTAATTATCTGCCCCATGGACCCCTCAACAAAATGGAGTTGTGGAAAGAAAGAACAGGACAATTCAAGAAGTTGTTAGGACTATGATGCCAGAAGGAAATATTTTGCATATCTACTGGAGAGAAGTTGTGAGTACTGTTGTTTACACTCTCAACTAGGTACAAGTCAAAGGTGATACCGTAAGATTCCTTATGAGCTATGATATGGTCATAAGCCTACTGTTAGATACTTCAAAATCTTTGGGAGTAAATGCTATATCAAAAGAGATGAAGATATAGGAAAGTTTGATGCTAGAAGTGATGAAGGAATCTTTCTTGGTTATTCTACTAAAAGTAAAGCCTACCAGTGCTACAATAAGAGATTGAGGAAAGTAATTGAAAGTGTTATTGTCAAGGTTGATGAAGACATAGTTAGACCATCCAAACCTGTGGATATGATTCAGACAATCAGAATGATAGTTCAGACAAAGGAAAGAAATTCCAGACTCCAAATCAAGTTAAGATCATTCTGGTGAATCAGGAAAATCAAGAGGAAGAAACTAGTGAAAGTGCATAAGTGAGACCACAAGAGCCTAAAGTTCAAGAACACCCTAAGACTCCAAGGTATGTAAGACTAAATCATTCAGAAGATCATATCATAGGTGATAAGAACAAAGGAGTTCAAACTAGGAGAAAAATTGCAGAAGAATATTGTTTGATCTCAAAGACTGAGCCTAATAGTGTCAATGAAGCATGTAAAGATGAACATTGGGTGGAAGCAATGAAAGAAGAACTACTAAAAATTGAGAAGAATGATACATGGATTCTTGTTCCTAGACCTAAGGACAAAAATGTAATTGGAACTAAATGGGTTTTTCGGAACAAACTGAATGAGCAAGGTGAAGTTGTTAGAAACAAAGCAAGACTGGTGTGTAAAGGATATTCTCAAATGGAAGGAATTGACTTTGAAGAAAAAATTTCCCCTGTTGCTAGGATTGAAGCAGTGAGACTATTTCTTGCTTATGCTACTTATAAAAACTTCAAGGTTTATCAGATGGATGTCAACTCAGCATTTCTAAACGTGAACTGGAAGAAGAAGTGTATATTGAGCAACCTGATGGATTTCAATTGACTGATCAGGGAGATATGGTTTTCCGGTTGAAGAAAACATTGTATGGACTCAAGCAAGCCCCAAGAGCATGGTATGCCAGATTGGACAAGTATTTGTTAAAGCTTGGATTTAATAAAGGTATTACTGACAGTAATTTGTATTTCAAGATTGATCATGATAAAGATTTGATTGTTGAAGTCTTTGTTGATGATATCATTTTTGGAGGAGATGATAGTTTGTGCATGAAGTTTGTTGATGAGATGTAAAGTGATTTTGAGATGTATATGATTGGAGAAATGAAATTATTTTTGGGATTGCAAATTACTCAGCTAGATAAGGGGATCTTTATATCTCAGTCCAAGTATGTGAAAGAATTGCTAAAGAAGTTTGGTATGGAAGATTCAAATCCAGTTGGTACACCTATAGTGACCGGATGTAAGTTGACACAAGATGATGATTCTCCTAAAAAAATCAAACTAGATACAGATCCATGATTGGTAGATTGCTCTATTTGACTCAAACTAGACCTGATATCATGAATTTCGTATGCATTGTTGCAATATTTCAAGTTGATCCTAAGGAATCTCATGTGACAACTGTGAAGAGGATTTTCAGGTATTTAAAGGGGATAGTTGATTTTGGCCTATGGTATCCTAAAGAAGATGGCCTTACTTTGAGTTCTTTCACTGATGTTGATTGGGAAAGAGATGTGAATGACATAAAGAGTACTAGTGGTGGTGCATTTTTCTTGGGAAAGAAGTTGATTTCATGGTTAAGAAGCAAAATGCAATTTCTTTATCTACTACAAAGGTAGAATACATTGTTGCTGCTAACAATTGTACTCAAGTATTGTTGATGAAGCAAATGTTGAAAGATATCAGAGTTGTGTATGATGAACCCATTGCTATATTATGTGATAATTCAAGTGCAATTAACATTTCTAAGAATCTAGTGTTGTATTCAAAAACCAAGCATATATCTATCAAGTTTCACTTTTTGAGAGAGAAGGTGAGTGAAAAGGAAGTTAGATTGGAATATGTGCCTACTAAGGAACAGATTGTAGATATCTTTACCAAGCCTTTTCCTAAGGATACTTTTGAGTATCTCAGAGGGAAGCTAGGGGTGATTACCCCTCCTAATCAAAATTAAGATGCATTAACTTGCATCAGTTTGTGCATTTCATAGTCATATCTTGTGATCTAGATTGATGTTGTGGTGGCTGCTACTCAGGGGGAGTAGTCAGATGTTCAGAAATGTGGTTCAGAGCTTGTGTGGAAAAAGATAATGTGTATCTTTGTCATTGATGTTAAAGGGAGAGAAGAGTCATGTGAAAAACTGTGAAAGAGTTGAGAAAAGAGTCAAAATCTAAGGAGGAGAAAGTGCTAAGAGAAAGTGTCGTTGATGGTGTTTTTCACATCATGTGTTTCCATCAATGCTAAAGGGGGAGATTGTTGGATGTTGCTGATATGTGGTTGTCATTGATGTCAACACTATTTGCATTAATGTCTTTAAGGTTGTATATGTCGAGGATATTGAGAAAATTGTAATAAAATAAGTTGCAGGTTGTTAGTGATGTAGTGAAGTTCAACATGGTCGCTAGCTTAGTATATTGATGATAAGAGCTTGTGGATTAAAGGGTTTGTTTTCAAGTACATCTAGTTTATCCACATGAAGTTCCAGAGGTTTGCATGAAGATTTCATCGAGTTATGAGTATATGTGTTCTGACAGTTGTTTTGTTGCTTCAGTTGGTGTTCCTGAAAGAAGATAATGTGATTCTAGTAATTTGAGTTGTTATGGATGCTTCTATGGTGATTCATGATGCTTGGTGATTCATGATACTTGTGGATGTTTCTAGATCATGCTCTATCTGTGTTGTTGGTCCGCATTGATTGTTATGCTCGCAATTGGTGATTTTCTTCTGTGAGTTCATGTTTTTCATGATCATGGCCGACAGGGTGATTGTAGCGTGTTGTGGATCTTCGAGGCATAATTGTTTAAGGTGTTTCATGTTCGAGGATGTTGTTTTGGATCCTTACTATGTTGTGTTCGACATTGTTTGGTTCACATTGATAATTTTTTTATTGATTTGGGCTGACAGTTTGTACACATTTTATATTTTGTTAAAGTCGACATGTAGAAGATGTCATCCTTAGTTGCGGATATATATGATCGATTGTTTATACCATTTGAAGACATGGTGTGCGAGTGGTGTGCAAAGTATGTGAGTGTTGTGTGTGAATAATGTTCTAATCATTCGAAGGTATAAAGTAAAGTGTGAAGAAGAATGAGCAAATGTTTATATGCTTAACTGGAATTGTAATCAAGCATTAGCAGATGCTATTTTCTCAATTCAAAAATCTTCTGGATGTAATTTGAATGTTTCTGTAACACGGTGTGTCTTCCTTTGGACAGTAAGCCTTTTTGTATTTGAGTAGTGAGCTCTAGGCAATGTGCTTGAATGCATGTGCATTCCCCATTTATAATTCTTTTATACTTTAATAGAGTATAATCTTGTGGATTAACCTCCACCATGGTTTTTCCCCTAATAGGGTTTCCACATAAAAAATCTTGGTGTTATGTGTGTTTCTGATGTGATGATGGTTTATGCTTTCATGTTTATTTATCAAATTTGAGAATAAGTTTAATAAGTATAATTTTTGTGACAACTGATTCACCCCCCCTTTCAGTTGTTTGTCCTTGTGTTGCCAACAAACTACACTTGCGATGAAACTATCAACAAGTGGAAATGTGAAAAGTTCACATGGAAAAGCTCACAAAGTTGGATGAACGTAGCATTCCCTCAAAGTAAAAAAATCCTACTGAACTAGACAAAAATGAGCCAAAGGAAGGTTCAGATGAACAACAAATTTTCACAAGACCAACACTTAACCACTTTTCATGTTTTATACCTTTTTGTGGGAAAACTCAACTGAAATACTCTACACATGAAAAGGCATTTGAACTTCACTTGGATTAGATGGAAGGAGAAAACCTGTAAAGGCATAACTTTCATCCATTAGAGAATTTTGCAAAACTTCAAAAAGTAATTGGGCCTAATTTTTCATGATCTACTCAACTGTGCTAAAAAAATTGGTAAAAGACCACCCATAATAGATATCTCATATCGATTATCAACATAGGGACAATGAAAGGGGATCTCACAAGCACACAAAAGGGAAGGGACTCAAGCAAAAAGACAAATGCAAATTTTAGTCCCAACAAGTAGGATGAATCTACAACTAGGAGAATGACCTCATGATCCCAAACTAAACCTAAGATAGAAAATAGACTAGATCTTAGTGGATAGCATGTTTATAGAATAATTATGAGCATAGGTGTGATAAAAAAGTGGATAGCCCAAATGTATGAGGTGTGTGAACATGTGAAAGGGGATAACTAGTAGGTGCATAGGTTTGTGTATAACTAGTAGGTGGATAACATGGGGAAAGGGACCCAACTTTGTATAATATTATGACATTTGACAAATTTTCTATGTATCAAAGAATTCCGCTCAAAAGAGACAAAAAACTAAATGGGAAATGGTATGGGTATACAAATTTCATTGTTGCATTTTTATCCTTTTGAGGTGCATGTGAATCCTAGAATATCATGTATCTCAAAGTATGTATCACTCACAAACATGCATGTGAAGAAATATTTAGAAACTCAAAAGATGTTGTCATGGGATCCATGTAGAGAAATGAACCCTACGAGGATATGCTAAATTGTGCTTGTTATTTGTGTATGTTTTCTCCATAAGACGAGTCTCTATGAAATCATGTGATTGTGTGAATATTTTAAACATGTAGGAACATTGGTTGCACTTATAGGATACAAGGAATTTTCATAAATTGAAAATAAATACATACAAAGTAAATTTAATCTAAGAATATAAGCGTGTAAGAATGTAAGCATATAGAAATGACTATAAAGAGTGCATCATATAAGCACATGAGAAAGGAATGATATCAATGAATTCTAATAATGTTTCCCCTTGTATGGGAAATGTAGTGGTGGTGAAACCTTAGTGGTCAAGAACACCCATGTAAGTGTAAAAGACACTAAAATAGGCCCTTATGCTCCCATTGTGGCATCCAAGAGTATGACCACACAAAGTTCAATACAGAAATAAGTCCCTCGTGATATGGAATTGAAACCATGGGAAAGGGATCAAAATATGAAGTAAAGCTAAAGGAGAAGAGAATAAAGACATTATTATTGGAGCACTAAACTATGAAAGAAAAATTCAAGAACTTCCACTAGAGACTTCAAGCAACAAGAATTATCCAAAAACTATCATAAAACATGTGTATGTACAATGATCTCTCTGTTGGAGAATTCCAAGATCAGAGAACTCGAATTGATAACCTTCCATAAGTGAAATGATAAACACAATAGGATAACTATCATATAATATTAAGAGTGTATAGTAAAATAAGAAACCTTGCATATATAGGCAAGGTGGATGAGGTAAGAAGGTAGGAGACAATGACTGATGACCCCTCCAAAGATAGAATAGTTGTGAGCTCACTTGAAAAGTGTGAGAAATTGTCAATAAGTGTCTCAAATGATGAGGACACATGTATCAACCATATAAAGTGAAAAAAAGAAAGAAAAAGAAACCTAAGTAAACTTAAGCTATGAGTGTGAATAGCTCAATCATAGAAAGACGATATCTTAACTAGATGGATAAAGACATTATTTACACTAACACCCCCCCTTAAGTGCAACTTACGGAGTAATGTATGCAAGATGATGAGTCTCAACTACTAGGCCATGTTAGGTACTCATGTACAAATTTCTCATAAACTGGATAAAAGGGAGAACACCCAATGAGAAATAAAACTCCTTTCCAAAAGAGAAATGAAATGAAATGTAAAAGTGAAGAAGATAAGTGATAGATGGAGGACTCATCATGACCTCCAAGGACTACTTCTAACACAATGTACAATGAATGTTCCCCCATAAGAGAGAAAAGAGAGAAGGTCTATGTGACCCCTTAGGAAATGTGAAGTGATTAAGTACATGTGAGGAAATGCTTCCTCCCAAAACTAATAAGAGAAAAGAAACCATGTAGTCTCCCATCAAAATAATGTTTGTAGCACTCATGGATTCTTGACACTGAATGTTAAAAATGTCCCACAAACGTTGAACAACATTTCTTCCCTTGGAAAGAAATAATACCACAAATATGTGCAATATGACTTCCAATTCCAAATAGGAATATGTAGCAAGTAAGATGAGTGCCTCTGAATTTTGCACATTGATCCAAAGACTAAAATTATGCCTTCAAATGATGCTCAAATATCTCGAAGCCAATGTTGATGTGTGATGGATGTTGATAAGATGGATTAAGGACCATGGGTGTATGGTGATAACTGGACCAATGTGAATTTGGTATTGTTACATATGATATCAACATAGATGATGACTGAGCTAGATTAGTCAAATCATGAATATCTACACAATTTATCATGATAGAAGTCGATGTAGGCGAGACAAGAGTTATATATAAAGATGGCAATGGTGATGCAACTTCATCGTGTTAGAAATCCGAACTAGATTGAATAAAACAAAGAACTTTATAAGATAAATTCAAAGTTACATAAACTAGAAAAATATAAATAATGCAAACTAGCAACTTCGAGAGATATGCAATGTTAGGATGACATAATTGCATTAAGAGCTTACAAGATGAAAATACAAGAGAGGTAGTGAGTTTATATAAAACTAAGGAGAGGAGGGAGGTGGCAAATCAACCAATGAGAATTGACCACCAATAACCAACAAAATTCAATAAAGTGATGAAAAAGTAAATACTCCACCCTTGAAGGGTGGATACAACTCATCACTTTATCTCCTAGTTATTGAATGAGAAACTCACTTTATTATACTAAGCAAGCTTAATAAATGTGCAAGAAAAACCTATAACTATGGGAAAATAAATTACCCCACTAGGAAAATAAAAACCTACACTAACACCCCCCCCTTAATCACAACTTAGGAGGATGTAAAAGATGATGGGTTTCAACAAATGGGGCCATGTTAGGTATCAATGTACATATCAAATTCTCCCCCAAAGAAGAAGAATCCCCCCCACAAATAGAGAGAGAAGAAGAAAAGGTCGACTAAAGAGCCCCCACCCCAAAGAGGACCAGTGGTAGATGCTTGAAACTAGATACAAAAGATGGTCCACAATGGTCGAACAACATTCATCCCCTTAGGAAGAAACAAAATCAAAGGTGTGTGCAAGCTATCTCCCAAGTCCTGAAAGGAATATGTAGGAAGAAAGTGCAAGATGTATGAAGCCTCTGAACTCTGCTCAAGTGTCCCCATGCCAATGCTAAAAGTTGTCACAATCAAACTAGGTGTTCTAGGCCACACTGCTGAAAATGAAAACTTAAAATCTCCTAGAGGTTGGTGTAGAACAAGATCTAAAGACAATGATGGTTTGACAATAGTTGTGCAATGACTATCACCAAAGAGGAGAGATAACCCCTCAAATTTTTCCTCCAAATTTGAAATATGCATCTCCATAAACAAGTATGAAACTCTTGTCAAGAGATCGTTCCACAAAATTGAATCAAGAAGACTATGGATTCTTTGTTACAAGAAGTCATTGGAAGCTTTTGAAGAAGCAACACCATATGTTGAAGTAGCAACAAATGCAAGGACAAAAGAGTGGTCCTCATAGAAAAGACGTATGTCTTGAATATTGTCATCTAGATCTGAAATGAGGGACTCTACAAACAAACAAGAGATGTATGATAGAAATTGGTCCCAATGGATTGAATCCAAAAGACATAAATGATCTTGTGGCAATGAATCACTCGAGGCTCTCAAAGAAGCATCTTTGGAATTTGAATCTGCAATAGGTGTTGTTGATGGGGTATCAATGAGTTGGTCATCCACACAATATGTGTCATCACAAGATGGGGCAACATAAATCTTAATAACATCCACAATAGCCTATTTATCTAAGGAAACATCACTTTTAGATGAAGATCCAATGTCTCCATACAACTGTTGGATAATGGTCCAAGTAGTGAAAGGGCACTCAATGTGCTTTATGTTATGTAGTGTATCCTCGGGAATAGTAAGACATATTAGTCCATAGACCATATTATTATTGTTAAACCATGCATTATTTTTATCATAACTTCACTTGGCTCAAAAACGAGTTCAAAGAGATAGGGTAATAGATCTCGCTCAAGATAGTGATTATTTATCACTTATTTCCAAGACAAATAGTTCTTTGAAGTTAGCCTGACAATAAAATAATGAAATAATGTTTAAGAGACATGATTAACCCCCCCCATAAATGGAACTTTATCTCAGTTTGTGATTACAAAGTCCATGTATAATCCCCTAAGAATGAGTGTAAAAGACATTGAATAAGAATACCAATACACTCCCACCCTTTTCACTAGTATCAAAAATCACCCCCCTCCAAACATTATAAGGTTGGCACTTTATAGTTTAGTCTGTTTACAAAGCATTTTCCAAGATACAATGCTCAATAGGCCTATAATGGCCAAAATTACAACTTTCGATACAAAATGAACTTGAGACAATATCTAAAAAAATATAGCCTTATATCTATGTAGTGCTCTTCAATACCTTTCCAACGCCTATTTATTTTCAAAAAATGGAGCTCCTAGGTGAAATTTATGACTTTTTGAATAAATTTGCAACAAATAGCTTCAATTTGCAATATCTAGTAGAGAATGGAAAAAAAAATTCAATACCTTTGTGGATGGAAAGTACTCATCTCTATCTTTTTGATAATATCTCATTTGCCAAAAACGGACACTGTGGCAAATAGTTATGATTTTTTTTTTAAATAGTTGAATTTAGTCTATAGTGACGATCCCCCTATTAAAATAAAAAAATTCAAAAATTGAATTCATCTAAAATAGACAAAATTTATATAAAAATAGGGGTTTTTGAGCCTGAGTATAATGGCAAGGTTCGTTTGGGCCAAAAATGCTCCAATGAAAAATTGTTTGTCAAATCTAAGTTTCAAACCCTTGTTTGCAACTATGTCAAATGATCTCCAAATCAAATGAAAAAAAATCCAATATTGACTTTCTTGAGCCTCCTGGACACGTTGGAATAGTAAAAAATGCTACCAGTATAATCAAAAATATTGCATCACCTAGATCTCATAAAATACATATGCAATATAAAGAGGTTATTAGATCTTTGCAAACCCTTTCTAATTCTCTAGATCGTTCAAAATGCAAGAGAAGAGCATACGAGAATTTACAAAATCTTACATAAAAAACTCAATCTCTCAATTACGAATCTATAAACTCAAAATTCTCAAAACAAAAGCTCTAATACCATGTTAGAAATTTGAAATAGATTGAATAACCCAATAAACTTTATAAGCGAAATTCAAAGTTGCACAAACTAAAAACACATAAACAATGCAAACTAGCAACTCTAAGAAACATTGCATGCAATGTCAAGATGATAGAATTGCATTAAGAGCTTCTAAGATGAAAAATACAAGCTAAGTAGTGAGTTTATATAGAACTAAGGAGATAATTGAGGTGGAAAATAAACCAATGAGAATTGACCACCAATAACCACCAACATTAAATAAAGTGATGGAAAAATAAATACTCCACCCTTGAAGGGTGGAGACAACTCATCACTTTATCTCTTAGTTATTAAATGAAAAACTCACTTTATTATCCTAAACAAGCTTAATAAATGTGTAGGGAAAACATATAACTAAGGGAAAATAAATTATCCCACTTGGAATATAAAAAACCTACACTAAATCGAAGTTGACATCATAGAGAAGATGAATGTCCTCAATTGTGTCATCCAAATCTACAATGCACGATTCTACAAACATAAATGATATGTATGGTAGATATGCATCCCGATGTGTTGGATCTAGAGTGATGATACCAATGTCTTGATGCAAAGAATCAGTGGAAATCATGGATGATTCAACACCAAATCCATATGTAGAAACAAGTGGTATGGGAGATGAGATATTAATGCAAGCCATGTGACTATATTGTTCACCCAAAAACGAGGATGCCTCACAAGATATCTGAGTGAGACTAGATGGTGTTTTTACATGTGTTTAAATTAGATGATCAGGTAAGGTATTACCATGATCAAGAAGGACTTGCTTCATTTTCACACTTTTACATTGAAAACAATCTTCTATTGTATGCCTTTTCATCCCACAATATCCATATTTGATTTTCCAATTATTAGGAGGATTACAAAGAATACTCAAATGGAAGGGATTTAGTGTGAGAGACATGATCACATGAACCAACAAACTGAAAATCATAAACACCCATGTTTCCTCCCTTGATTCAAAGATCCCCCTAAGAATGATTAATGTTGATTGTAGCCCCCCCAAAATAATGTGCAAGAAATTTTTATAAGTTGTGAAGATCAAATGCCAAATCGACCATTTATAATGTTGTAATGTCGTAAAATTGTACCCCTTGCAATTTCACATACATTCTTGTATCTGCTTTAGTGTCCACTCCTTTAGCATTTTGTGTAGGCTCATTTTAGCCCTTGCATCAACCTTTTTCCCTTCTCAAGATGCTCCAACACCCCTTTTCAACAGCTACCCTCGCACGTCAGCTTTGCGTCAAAACTTGTGATTTTCCCATTCTTGTTGTTTTGTAGCATGATGTGTCTGGACACTAGCACGTCATGGAGACGTCTGAGTGCCGCACTAGCATCCTATGACGTTTCAACATTCAAACGATTATTTCTATGCATGTTTTCCACTTGTCACCTTCTTTCTTTGATGGTAATGGTCGGGGATGCCCTAAAACAGTTCGGGAAGCTTATTTTCCTTCCTTAAATGTTATCTTTTCCATCTATTTTCTCCTCTAGATTCAATCTAGCTTCTTCTCCTTTTGGGCTTCTATCTTGACACATTCTCCCACCTTCCTATTATGCTTGCACAGTTCCATATAGCTTGCTACACCAGCATTCTCTAAAGCTTTCACAACTCTCTTTACACCACTCTTGACTCTTGCAGCTATCTTTCCCTCCCTCTTTGCAGCTCATTTGGCTCTTGCAGCTTCATATCCCTTATTTCATGCTTGTGAGCATCCTAGTATTCCATATCCCCCAGCTATTGCATCCTTACTTTGTGACACAAGTTCTCCTCAAGCGGGGATTGCTTTTGTCACCCATACTTGCTAGTGCAGGTTCTACTCTTGAAGCTGGTTTTTCTTTCACCACACGCTTTGTCCATTTTGGTTACACTCTTTCTTTCTATCTAGATGTTCATGGAGGTGGGAACACCAAAATGGGGGTTTGATTGAGGAAAATCCCTATACAACCCCAACACTTTCTCCAGATAATACGCATGCAAGTATTGAAGACATTCATTTGCTGGAGGCTTCATCACTTGCGTGGTTGTGTGAATTTCCTTTCTTTCTTCTCCTCATCTTTATCATTTTTATTTCACTTTATCTCAGTTCTATTACATTCTACTACTTTATCTCATTCTGTCAGTTCTTAGCAATCAAATTGCTAAAAGTCATTTAGCTATTTTTTGTGATAAACTCGCTTTCTAGTCCATACAGACGCTAGCACGTCGCGTTGTCGTCCTAGACCCGCGCTTCCTTCCTTTGGCCGAGAGCTTGTCAGTTTGTCTAGAAAACCTTTGTGACCCGCTCTTTCCAATTCTAGAACTTTCGCATTGTTCCTTGAGGTAGTTTAGGGAGGTTCACCCCATGAAGCTCTCTAAATGAAGAGAACTCGTGAGTAACGAATCCCCCTTGTCTACATTTTTGTGAACCTGACGTGAACGTAAAACTAGGAATTTATTTGCTCCTTCTTGTAGAGGTCATAACTTTTGACTCGATGCTCAGAATTCAAAACCGTTTGCATTGTTGGAACGATCTCCTAGAGAACTAGTTCAATCCCTAAAATACTATGCCTTTGGCTATTGAATTTGAGGGACCGATGCAAGTTTCAACCTCAAATTCCACTCCGAAGGCCTCCAAAAATGCAAATTACTAGAACCTATAAAATATCAAAAAAATCTAAAAAATTCATATTTCCAATTTTTCTTAGTTCTTTCGCCAAAATGAATTTAATATCTTCTTTTGTTAGTTCAATATCTAACTTTATTCAAAATGTTAATGATATTCCATTTCATGCATGTGATAGTGACTTAGCTTTGCCCATGTCACTTTGTATCTTTAATCCTTCTCGTGAGATTCCTCCTGCTTTGAAGGATATCTTGTTGCAAGAAGATGAAATCATTGATACTTTTCTTAATGTTACTCTACCTTCTCTTCATTCCAATGCACTCTCTTCTAGAGATGATACATTAGTGAATGATGAATCTCTTTTCCATTCCTATGCACTCTCCTGTAGAGATGATGCATTAGTGAATGATGAACCTCCTTCCACATCTGATCCTCCCTGGATCAATGTTGAGAATGTTTCTTCAAATAATCATCCTACTAGTTGTGATGAATCTATAAATTTTATCTAGGTCTTTGTTGCCCCTCAAAGACCTAAGAGAACGGTCATTTACGTGACTTCGGCTATTCCTTCTCCTAAAAGGGTCTATTCTATTAATGGTGTTCCATTTGATAGTGACTCTCCTGGTATTCCTATGGATCCCTCTTACAGAGTAGTAGTCGATACTTATAAGAATAGTATGAATAAACAACCAAGCCTTCCTCAAGCTTCTAAACCTACAACTAAAGCACCTGGTGATTACAATCTTTCCAAGCAACTCCAAGTTACTCCGGCTAAGATCTCATTGTGGGACTTGCTTTAGTCTGCTCCAATTTATCAAGGTATGCTTCAAGAAGCCTTGCAAAAGATCCTCTTGCCTTCTTATGTTAGGTTGGAAGATGTTGATGCATTGATAGCTTATATTTGTGTGGATTCATTGAATATTACATTCTATCCATAGGAGCTCCCACCTCCGGAAGTACAGACTCTGATGATTATAGTCAACATTAATAATATCGGCATTAGACATACTCTCGTTGATGTCGGTTCAACACTCAATGTATGTAGCATTGATCTATTGCCTAAGATTAATATTGATTCATCTTCTCTTAATCCTTCTTCTATTAACATTTGTGGGTTTGATAATGTTGGTTGACAAGCCCTAGGCATGATAGTCTTTCCGTTGAGGTTGGGACTTGTTACCATACCCACCCTTGTATATGTTATGTCAGAAAAGTTACCATATAACCTTCTTCTCAGTAGACCGTGGATTCATGCTATGGGTGCAGTCTCGTTTACCTTAAATAAGTCTATTAAGTTCATTTGCAATAATCAAGTAGTCACATTCAAGGATGACCCTAATGATCTGCACCTATGTGAAAAGGAAGTTGTTGGTTAGGTTTTGGTTATGCCTACTCTTATTCCTTCAGTATCTTCTAATGTGTTGATGTTTACTCCAGCGATACCTACTACAAAGGATACTCTTGAGGTAGATGTCCCTGAGGAAGATCCTTCTGAAGCAAGAAATCCTAAGTCTGCTCCTCCTACTTCCCAAAGGAATGCATGTCTTGGTGATGATCCACTTAAATCTTTTGATAACATCATCCACACCCTCTATCAAAGATGATTATTCTTCTGTATCTCGAGATAGTGTGAGCATAAATTGTAATGTTCTTAATGTTGGTCCTCCCCCTTCTAGGGAAGATGATCGCACCTCTGTTAAAGAGGCCAATGTCGGTAGCCCTATCAATAAGGTTGATGGCAATCTCATAGAGGAGTATGATCCCCCTAGCCAGAATAATACTCTCCATGAAGATCCTCCATTGTCTTCCATCTTTGCATCTTCTTCTTGTGAGCAGTCAAACTTTTCTCCACAAGAGAAAGGGTTGCTTCCTGCTCCTCATTCTTTATCTAAGCAAGAGTGTATTTTGTTGCGGCTTCTAAAAACCCGCTTGATTACTCTTCCTCCTATGAGATCTCACAAACATGATAAAGAAAAAAAAAATTGTGCATACCATCGAGTGCTTGGCCATTCCACCAGTGAATGTAAGGCCTTGAAGGATAAAATACAACAACTTCATGATTCAGGTGCCATCACTCATTTATTTGTTGATGCACCTGCCTCTTTTTCAAATGACAAGTGATATCGAGGCTTACCTCTATCCTACATGTTCCAAGTATCTTGCATGGTTCTCCTCCCTTGTATGTTGGGGGAAGCGATAACTTGCTCAGGAGATGTGTGTCCTTCTTAAAGGACCCCCTCTCTTCTCTATATCTTTCAAATGAAGCATCCCTCTGGTGGACCCCTTTCTTCACGTAGGGTTACTAAGGAACCCCCTTTGAGTCTTTACTCTTGAATGAATTCTTTACATCTAGCTTGGGGGCAGCATGACTAGACCTTAGTTTCCAAATAGCACATCCCTTGAGTGGACCCCTTTTTTTTTCAAGGGTTCCTGAGGGACCCCTTTGAAAGCCTTTCAATTTGTTGATGATCTATGTGACTGTCCACTTGCTTTCCTGTGTGGCCTCTTTGCTTTCTGAAATGTTCTATATACGGATAAACATGTCACTTTGTAGGTACGCCTGTAAAGCTGCTTTCCAGTATGACTCTACGGAGTCCCCTTCTTTGGGTTTCCTCCATGTGAGAGATCTTGGGGGATGCCTCCTTGCAAGTCCACGGACCTGTAAGATGCTTTCTTTATTGGGTTTCCTCCATGTGAGAGATCTTGGAGGATGCCTCCTTGCAGGTCCATGGCCCTGTAGGGCGCTTTCTTTATTGGGTTTCCTCCTTGTGAGAGATCTTGGAGGACGCCTCCTTGCAGGTCTACGGGCCTATAAGGCGCTTACTTTTTTGGGTTTCTTCCATGTGAGAGATCTTGGGGGATGCCTCCTTGCAGGTTTGCAGGCCTATAAGGCGCTTACTTTTTTGGGTTTCCTCCATGTGATATATCTTGGGGGACACCTCCTTGCAGGTCTGCAGGCCTATAAGGCACTTTTTCTCTGGGTTTCCTTCATGTGAGAGATCTCAGGGGATACCTTCTTGTAGGTCTGTGGGATTGTAAGGCGCATACTTCACGGGGCTTCCTTCATGTGAGAGATCTTGGGGGCTACCTCCTTGCAAGTCTGCGGGTCTGTGAGACACTTTCATCCTGTGGGATATGCCCATCATTGTCTGCGGGCCTTCAATGCACTTTGTTCAAACCCCCTCAGGAGAGAATACCTATGGAGCCATCTCTCTTGGAATTTTCATTCCTTTCTAGCTTCTCCCTCTTAAAATATTTTCTCTCTTCTCTTCTCTTATGTATATACTAGATCAAAGATCTACATCTTCTTCATCATGAGTATATGCCCTTCCTCTCTTGGTTTTAGAATTCTTCTATGTGTGTTATTTCTTAATTTGGGGACGACGCATAGTACTGAGACAACCTTTTACATCAAGGTCTCTTTCACTTTGTTGACTCAAATCCTTTAGTTTTTAATGTTCTAACATTACAGTCTGATGCAGGTTTTTCTTGTCTAATGCATTTGTTCTGCAGGTCTTCAGCCTGGGGGCATGCTTTCATGGTTCAAAGAGCTATCTACTTCCTCTACAACATCCTTTTAGCATTATGATGTTATTTATGTTTAGTAGATTTCCTTTAGCGTGCATATTAGCGTAAATTCATATGCCCGATAAAGTGGGGGCAAAATGTAATGTCATAAAATTGCACCCCTTGCAATTTCACATACATTCTTATATTTGCTTTAGTGTCCACTCCCTTAGAATTTTTTGTAGGCTCATTTTAGCCCATGCATCAGCCTTTTTCCCTTCTTAGGATGCTCCAGCACCCCTTTTCAATAGCTACCCTTGCGCCTTAGCTTTCTGTCAAAACTTGTGATTTTCCCAGTTGTGTTGTTTTGTAGCATGATGTGTCTAGACACTAGCACGCCGCGTGGACGTCTGTGAACCACGCTAGCGTCCTGTGATGTTTCAACGTTCAAACGATGGTTTCCATGCATGTTTTCCACTTGTCACCTACTTTTGTCAATGGTAACGGTCGGGGATGCCCTAAAACGGGTCGGGAAGCTTCTTTTCCTTCCTTAAATGTTATCTTTTCCATCTATTTTCTCCTCTAGCTTCTTCTCCTTCTGGGATTCTATCTTGAAACATTCTCCAACCTTCCTATCCTGCTTGCACAGTTCTATATAGCTTGCTACACCAGCATTCTCTAAAGCTTTCACAACTCTCTTTGCACCACTCTTGGCTCTTGCAGCTATCTTTCCCTCCCTCTTTGCAACTCCTTTGGCTCTTGCAGCTTCATCTCCCTTATTTCATGCTTGTGAGCATCCTAGGATTCCATATCCCCCAGCTATTGCATCCTTACTTTGTGACACGGGTTCTCGTCCTCAAGCGGGGATTGCTTTTTTCACCCATACTTGGTGGTGTGGTTCTACTCCTGAAGCAAGTTTTGCTTTCACCACACACTTTTTCCATTTTGGTTACACTCTTTCTTTCTATGTAGTTTTCTGTGGAGGTGGGAACACCAAAACAGGGGTTTGACTAAGGAAAACCCCTATACATCCCCAACACTTTCACCAGATATTACGCATGCAAGTATTGAAGACATTCATTTGTTGGAGGCTACATCACTTGTGTGGTTATGAGAATTTCCTTTTTTTCTTCTCCTCATCTTTATCATTTCTATTTCACTTTATTTCAGTTCTATTGCATTCTACTACTTTATCGCATTCTGTCAGTTCTTAGCAATCAGATTGCTAGTAGTGATTTAGCTATTTTTTGTGATAAACTCGCTTTTTGATTTGTACGGACACCAGTGCACCAGAGAGATGCCAGCGCGTCGCGTTGTCATCCTAGACCCACACTTATGTCCTTTGGCCAAGAGCTTGTTAGTTTGTCCAGAAAACCTTTGTGACCTGCTCTTTTCGATTCTAGAACTTTCACGTTGTTCCTTGAGGTATTTAGGGAAGTTCACCCTATGAGGCTCTCTGAATGAAGAGAACTCATGAGTCGCAAATCCCCCTTCTCTACAAATGTGCAATGGATTTTATAAAATGGGCTATCTAAATCTGAAATATACAAGAAAAAAAGAATTCCTTGCAAAATTTTGATATGCGTAAAAAAAGTTTGTAAAATTCCGATAATCGAGGTAAAATTTAAGCCATGTTGAAATTCACTTGTAATGTTGACTTCAGAGGCCAAAAAATGATATCAAACAACACAATTTCCAAAATATCTCAATATCAAAGTGTTTGTCTCAAAAATAGCTTTTCGTCGACTATTCACACTTAAAAAAATACCCTATCATTTGCAAGTTATGGAAAAATGAAAAAACCTCTCTTTTTATGAGTTATGGAAAAATGAAAAATATCTCCCCATTAAAAGCACTTATCGTTAGGGTTTTCATGGTTTCCAAACCTATCAGCACTCAAGGATGGAGTATTTTCCAAGGAACTACAGGATGGTCATTCCAATGAATGAGTGGGAATATCCTTTTTCTAAAGGCATTAAAGACCAGTAGCTTCTTCAGGTCTTTAAGGGTCATTGTGTTTAGTTTTATAAAATCATGAAAAGGGTAATTGGTGATGAGGTGCTATATCCGTGGGCAAGGAGGATCATGTTCTCGTCTCAATTACTATTAGTATTTTTTTCTAATATTTTTTACCTACTTCAATCTTTCCAATATCTCAAAGAAATTATCAACAAGTTTGTCAAGGATATCTTTCTACAAAACAATGTTATGCTCAAAGTGACTCAATCTTATGATCTATGGAAGGGACAAGGGTATGTTGGGGGGATTTTTCCAAGGCATTCTCTGCTACATGGGAATGTATATATTTCAGTTTATAATGGCATAAAAATGACACTAGGAACACAGAGCTTGTGTCACCTGCAGGTTGTATTGGAAAGGCACGAAGTGGATATTGGTGTGGAGTTGTCTGAAAGAATTAGAACAAGGGTTAATGCTATTCTGGTGTTGTTATCTCATAATCATAATGCACCACCCCTCTTGTGGTTATTTAGGATAATGCTAGTGATATCCTTCATCATCACTATGTTGTAGTTGCAAACTTGAATGTTGCTCCACCAACACAAATGGAAGAGGGTGATATGCGGGAGAAGCGACACGATGAAAATGAGGATTAGGTTAAGCAAATGGAGGACTAAATCAATCTAATTTGTTTTTTGAATTATGCGATTAATGAATAGTAGGGTTAGGGATTGCATATTTTGTATATAGGTATTTGCAAATTTTGCATAAAGGTATTTGAATTTAGGGCTATCATGGTAGAATATTGGTGTTTCAAAATCAAGCATTTTGTCAATTGTAACAGAAGTGTGATATCTAGCTATTAAGAGCCTTTGATATTGATAAATTTTGATATGTAAAAATACCTATATTTATATATTATTAATATATGGGCTATATGCGCTTTTGCTAAAAAAAAAAGCATTTCATGGTTTATCCAAACCACTAATTTTAAATTATTGGTTTCAAAAAATGAACAATAAATATGATAATTATGAACCACAACCAAGAGGTTGTAATAATTTAACAATCGCAATAATGAAAACCATTAGCTATGGAGGGATTTTGACTCCCAATGGATGGGATCTATTGTTGATATGTTCTCCTTCTTCTATGGCACCAAAAGAGGCCACACAGGATTGAGATCATTGGAGGTTGTAGGGTATTCACCTATTAGGAGTCTAACCTGGTCAATGACTTTGATGGGTAGGTGTGTGGAACTACTTTTCTCTTGAGTTTTCTTGCCCAAGTTAAGGGTTGTTTGGGGGAGTGAGACTATTGCTTGTGAGTTGCAAGGTCAAGGAGCTCTTGTAGCAAGCCACATGGAGGACACAAAACACTACAAACCTATTTATCTACTTGAACCCATTGCTACACACTTGAATGTTGGACACTAGTGAGGAAGAGTATAGATGTGAATGACCAAAGGAAGAGTATGGCGCCAAAAACTAGAATGTGTTGTCTAAATCAATATCCAATCTACACATTGAATGGAAACACCTAGATTAGGCCGTAGGGAGAGCATGAACTTTGTGTGTGGAGGGTGCAGAGATCTTCAAATGATTGGCACAACTCCAAAAATAGTGGTCTTTAGTATATGCCAGCTGAAAGAAGCAAAAAAAATTGTAATACTTTCATGCCCATCCGTCCAAGGAATGAGCTAAAGTGTATGGTGTGATAGTGAGATAAGATTCCTCATATGATAGAGAATGTTAAATAGAGCCCAAATAACTAGGAAAAAAATCAATTCAATGCTCGAACCAGGTGAATAAAACCTACAAGTTCCCAAGAATATACGGTTGAAAGTGCCTCAAAAAGAAGATAAATTAGCAAAATGTTTAAAGACTGAAATTATGGAGTGTCCTTGTGTCGGGTGACGTGGGAGAATAGCACCTTCTTGAGAGTGGCAGTTTCTTGTAGGCTCAATCAATGAGCATTAAAAGTAGCGGGATGGCATAGAAGTGTTTAAGTCACCATGTGAAAGAAACCCTTCACATGAATGAAACAAGCCACCCAAGGTTGCTAATGCCCAACTTAGGTCTTTGACACAAGACCAAATTTATTTGAAAAACTCCTAAAAAATTAGAATATGCCATGATCTAGAGCCTTGCAACAAGGGGTCGAATAGGGCATAATTGACCACAAACTTCCTACAAACAAGTTGAAGTGGCCAAAAATCTCTAGAAAAGAGAAAATGTTTACCCAAAAGGGAAAATTGGTAGATTGTAAAAAGGTTGATTGGCCCTCTGCTATAAAATTGATTTTTTACTTTTCATAAAATAGGCACAAAAGCTCAAAAAATTAGAAAAATCAAAGTTACCTAAATTGATGAAATGAAAGGTATTTCTTCATTTCTTGAGTCTTTTGAATGCAATTTCAATTTCTATTTAGCTCCATGACATTTCGTTGATAAGGCTATGTGTGGGAGTCATGTTGATGTAGGAAGGAACGTGCTCTCATGGCCCTAATACCATGATGGAGAATGCCAAGATTGAAGAGCTTGAATTGATAACCTTTCACAAGTGAAACGATAAACACAATAGGATATCTATCATGTAATATGAAGAGTGTATTTAATACAATGAGAAACCTTACATAAATAGGCAAGGTGGATGAGGTGAGAAGGTAGGAGACAATGACCGACTCCCCCTCCAAAGATAGAACACTTGTGAGCTCACTTGACAAGTGTGTGAGAAATTTTCAATAAGTGTCTCAAGTGATGAGGACACATGTCTCAACCATATGAAAAGTGAGACAAAAGAAAAAGAAACCAAAGTAAACTTAAGCTATAAGTGTGAATAGGTCAATCATAGAAAGGTGATATCCTAACTAGATGGATACAGACAGTATCTACACTAACACTCTCCTCGTATATATAGGACTAGGAGGAAGTAGGAAGGTGGAACAAAAACAATGACTAACCCTCCAAGAGATGTACCACATTTAGAACACTTGGGACACATGTGAGTGCTTGTATCATGTGTCTATGAGGTGAGACAACTAAACCACTACGTGAACTTAAGCTAGTGTGAATAGGACTACTAGGTCTATGAACTAGGTAAATGGTAACTAGATGTATAATCACTAGTGTGAATAGGACAAATATTTCTTTAATCTATTTTTCTTAACTTCTCTCCTCTCTTTCCTTTTCCAAAGGAATATTTTTCTCCTTGTTTTGATATCTTATCACCTCATCATTATTCACTTTTCTCTCAACACCTCCTAAGGAGCAACTTGCTCTGATACCACTTGGTACAATCAAGATGAGGCCCCTTACCAAGTAACCTAATCTCATAACAACGATACATAATGGAAGCAACGATTCACATAAAAACACATTTTAATTTCATTTATTCAAAAAATAAGTTACAATAATTCTTCTATAGAACACAAATATTTTTTCTTCTTTACCATCTTCTTAATATCGCCACATTCCAACAACATCCTACTTCCCTAGTGTTCTCTTCATCAAAACTATGTTCATGATAGTATTTTTGTTCATGGTGGTTGTACCTTTTGTTATTCATTTATGAACATGTCAAGCATTTCTTCCTTGGCCAATAGCTCTCTATATGCGGGTAGTCAAGAAGTTAAATCAATTCAAATTCTAGTGGTTACAACAACTGAGTTGTTGCAAAAATTAAAAAATCTAGTAGCAAGGAGAAATTTTGTAGATGATCAGTTCAAACAAGAACTCTGCATAAACCAATGGCCATTGGGAGTCCACAAATATCCAATTTGGACAAAAATCCCCATAGGAAATAAATAATATTAAATTATTCTTATTTGCAGAAGCTCGGTGCTCATCTAAATGAGATTATTATAACTCATTTATAAGTTTGATTTAATTACAAGCTCTTGTAAATCTAGTTATAGTTCAAAATTCCACAAAGACAACAACAATTTGAAAGTCCATAGATGCGGATGACCAACTATATTCTAAAAATCAACAAAAAGTGGGTGTTCCAACAAGTGGAAGTTATGGAGGTTCAGATGACCAGGGAAAGTTTGCATGTTCCATACTAGGTCATTTCATCATTACTATTATCAAATTGAGTGAACCCTAGAGAGAATGATATTCAAAATCTCTCCCCAATTGACAAGCATGGAAACATACTGAGTGTTGCTTGCTAAGGAAAATAAAAGATAAATAACATAAAATGAACCTAGATCATATGGAGGTGATGTACCAAAATGTTACTAAGACATGCAACTATTTTAACGCACAATTAATCAATGATTCAACTATTTCTTTACATAACTCAAATGTTTCCACACATTCATGCATCAATATTTCATATGAAGGTGAGATACGTACAATTTAAGAAGGAAAATAAGGTTTTTCACAATTGTTCACTATTTATTCCATCACACAACATATAACTTGCATCAAATGTTTTTTTTTTCCTAAAGGTGCTAAAATGAGACATATACTTGCGGATTCATATTTGAAATCATAGAAATATGCATTAATCATGAAGATACACATAGTAGAAGACAATATTGAGAAGACAAAACTTATTTTGTTGATCAAAAGGTGTTCTTGCAATAGTCTAAAATTAAAAAATGCCTTGATATTTCTTGAAAATATGTTTACAACTATTATCCTCGATCCAAAGCTAAGTTTCTTTGAGCTACAATACTTAATCTTTTGTTTTAAACTAGAAATAATAAACTACAAATGAAACTAGGTGTCCATTTTCTCTATCCCATCATAGAAAAGAATATAGGACATGATCTAAGGCTATTGAATGACATTCTTGACTTGATTTTTTGACAACCTCCACTTGGGCATTAAAAAACTGCCTCCTGATTTTCAATTCACAGAATCGGACGCACAGATGAGGAAAGGCTGGATTGGTTTGAAAACTCCTAAGCCAAGACAAGTGAAGCAAGAGAGGAAGTCTTCAAATCGCTCAAGTGTGGTGTGGCAGCCTCCCCACGAAGGCTGGGTCAAATTGAATTTCGATGGCACTTCGTGAGGCAACCCAGGCATCTCTGGAGCTGGAAGCATCATCAGGGACTCCCAAGGACAAACCTTGGCAACACGTTCCATCCCACTCCCTGAGGGCACAAATACGGTGGCAGAGTTGCAAGGTTTGATATGGGGCCTTTATCTTTGCAAAGAACTAGGATTGTCAAGGGTAGTGGTGGAAGGAGATTCAATGGTGATAGTTCAAGCAATGAGGACTGGGAAGCTCCATAATTGGAAGCTTCAACCATTGCTGGAAGAGGCTCTTGAGGCACTTCAAAAAATTTCATGTTTTGAGATCAGACACATCTTCAAGGAAGCAAACGGTGAAGCAGACAAGCTAGCGAATGAGGGAGTAGACGGCCACAAGAGCACGGTATTCCTCTCCCCTAGTGTTGCCTGAGTGCATACTCAAACATCGGCACACCCTTCACTTTTTAGCTGGGCGTCTTTGGCGCTAGAAGTCTGATGCGGGGGTAGCTTTTTCCCACGCATGCTCAGCAATTAGTAACAATGCCTGATGGTGGTGGCCGAGTGTCTTATGCTGTTTGACTGGTCTGCGTGGTGTCCCTTGGTGATAGAATCTTTGTCCAGTGGGCTAATGTAAATTGAATTTTGATCATTAATATAATTTATCCTTTACGTACCAAAAAAAAAAAAAAACTGCCTCCCCATGTTTGACTTCCTGAAATGCTTCATGATATTGTTGGTTGAAGAAAATTCCTTGTTTGTTTTTACCTTATTTGTTAAAGATGCTCCTAGAAGCTTGGATATGTGTATGAATTGTTCAAATTACTTCTTAGATATTCTCATTTTTTGTCCAAGTCACCCAACTTCCTCTAAATTCCCTCAACCTACTCATAAATTTTCTTCACTTCTCCAAACTTTCATCATGAAAGATTTACACAAGAAAACCCAAGTGATCTGCTCCTATGGGAAAAAGGATGCAATGAAGAACTAGGGGGTTCCAATAAGGATCCAAATGGAACTTGAAATCCCACAATGCCTAGACAAGACCGAAAACTTCACAATTTTATAACCTTTCAACCATATCTTCTTTTTTGAAACCTACCTTCACTTAACCAAACGATTAGTGAACCAAGAAGGTGGTAAAATTCATTCTCATGGAAAATCACTGAAGTCACAAATTGGAAAACCTTGGTGTTTCCTCTCTTCAGTCAATTTTCCCTTTGAGAAATTAGGATTTCGATGAACTGAAAGTTTGATGAACCAACAAACCTCAAAACTAGTAGCCAACTTCAATTTCTTTTCATTCTTTCTTTCGACAAACATATTCTTCGATGAACTCCAATTTTGACAAACCAAAGAGTTTGTGAGCTGATAATTAGGCACAATCCTCTAAACTAGGAGGTAACTAACTAGGTAGTCCAACAACAATCACATAAAATAAAGAGGTTGAACATACTATACATACTAATTAGGTTTTATACATTTTGAGATGTTGGATGGTCCAAGGTTGTGGATTTCAAATATCAAGTTCCTTTGGGAACATCCTTTACTCATATATGGCATGAGACTTGGAGTTGTACTATTTTGGGTTCTCTAGAGGATAGAAATATTTTGAATTCTATGGCTAAGAGGCCTTGTTATTTTGATATTCTTTCCTGGGGTCATGAGTCAAAAGGGGTCTACAAGGTTGCTCCTGGATATCAAGTGCTTGATTTGTAAAGAATATAAGTTTTTTTTCATTAGTGGAGAGAATATAGAATCAATTCAAATGGCCTAAATGTAATTTCTTCCTTTGGATTGTAATTCAAAACAAATGTCTTAATTGGGATAATATTCAGAAGAGAGGATTCCAAGATTCCTCTATTTGCTTTCTTTGTGACAAGGGTGAGGAATGCATTAATCATCTCTTTTTCCAATGTCCTTTCTCCATGGAGATATGGGATATTTGATGGATGATTTGGAAAAGATATCATATGCATGCCACCTCTTTGACTGACTTTTGGAATAGCCTGGAGCGACCTCCTACTTTAGCTTCATTTCTTATTGTTTCTTGGGATAAAGGTCCCTCTTTTATTTGTTAGCAGATTTGGTTGGAGCATAACAAAAGAATTTTTTGGGAATATCAATGCAATATTTTGCAGATTTGGCTTAGATTCAAAAGAAATATTGAAGAGATAGTTGAGGCTAAATTTAAATTGGATGATTCTCTCACCTCGTTGGATATGCAGCTTGTCAAGCTCTTGGATATTTCTCTATCTCCTCCTTTCCAAATTCAATCTTGGATTTCAAGGATCTAAAAGGGTTAATAGGTCTAGTAAATGTATCCCACCCCCTAGTGGTGTTCTTAAAGTGGACACTAATGGTTCTTCTAGGGGTAATCCTAGCAATGTTGGCATTGGAGGAATTGTTAGTGATACTAAAGGTATGGTTCATTTTATTTTTCCTACCTATATGGTCTTTTATTTTAAAAAGAACTATAGAAGATTGGGTTATTCTTAAGGTGCTATGGGTTAGAGGAAAGTCTTATGTGAATCTAATTTTATGATTTGAGTTTCCTTTCTAAACAAGGGAAACCTCTTTGAAGCTTCCCAAATATTGGTTTTCATTGTTAAACAAATTTTGAGTCTAGCCATAAATTTTGATTCTATCTTGTTCATGAATGTTTCAAAGGAATAGAATAGAGTGGTTGATTGTCTAGCTAAATAGGCATTTGATGGCAATCATAGCTATGATATTGGTGAGTGGGGGGATCTTGATCTTGATAAATCCCATTCATGATGATCAAGAAAGGTAATCCCTACTTGATGGGGGTTGGTAGTAAGTGGTGTCTCAATTTCTCTAGTGGTATTGTTTGGAGGTTTTGTATGATTCCTTTGTGGATTTCCCTCATATTATATGTTATGCTATCAATGGCCACTTGGGAGTCCTCTTGGCATGTATGTATTTAAATTTTCTTGAATAAAATTGTTTTTTGTCCCAAAGAAAAAGAATAAAAAAACTATATTTTATACATAGAGTTTTTAAAAATAATATATGAGGGATACACAATAACCAATCAATAAACATGTTCCAATCATACAAATATTTAAAATACTAAACATGTATATACATGAGGGTTCTGAATTTTTCAATCAATGCAAACACATGGGATATCACCTCAATACATGGAACACCAATTAAATACACATGAGGTTTCCACAATCATCATCCATACATGAACATGGTCTATTAAACACATTATATAAAAAAATAAAGAATATGTGAGATTGGGAGGAAAATTCCAATCAAATAATATACTATGGGATCACTTGCACACATTGAGTTTATAATCCAACATAAAAATTGGGAGGAGAAGGTTAGCATAGGGTTTAGCAATAAATTTTCATCATGGGTTTCAAGAATCGCATGGAGGCTGAGGAGTATACCTCCATCCCATGGGGATCCTCGATGACAATGGAAATGCAATGTAAGATTGGTCCAATGTCCTTTACAATCCTTCCACATATCCCCTTTGGTCACGCCCACAAAAGGATATGAAAGTCACAGCAGAACTAAACCTGGGAATTGGACATTCCAACAGGCGACTAACATCTTTTCATGGTCGTTCATTTACTTTATCAAACCAGGGTACGTATACTTGAAATGGAGCAGCACGGTATGTGCACTAAGAACTAGTTTCCAGTCATCATCTATAGAAAATAAATGCTTAACAGTAATACAACGTAAAGATTTTCTAACTCAAACATAACTTGGCTAAAATAGAAATCATAGCAGCTATTATTAAAGGACAAACTGTAAACTGGCTTTATGCTACAGGAACAGACACAGGGATGGATTCCCAATGTTGCAGGAACAATACAAAGCTGAGTTTGTGTTGAAATCTTCAGAAATAGATTCTAACTAGTAATCAACATGAAATGAATAGTTAACTACAACAACTTGCTACAGAATACTTACTAAGTGGGCCCCCTTAGCAAGCATCAACTTAGATTACACAAGAAGTTGACTCAAAGCTTCATCGAATTTTATTCATACTCAGAACTAGGATATATTGATTACTCTGTTTTGAAAATAAAACTTAACACAGAACTTTATTACTTGTTCAACTTAATTCTAACACATACTATTTCATCCTCATTCACTCACGCAGGAGGATCGGTTATTTAAATGAAAAAGACAACTAACTAATTAACAGAGGAAGTCGTGATCATAAATGCATTCTAAATCCGCGGAACAGATATTCATAAATGAAAGTCTATCTGCTCGACGTGATCTAGAGAAAATATAGCATTACACACTCCCTAGATCAAAGGGTCGTTAAAGTTTCTTCCCAAAGATTCGGTCAAAAAGTTATTACTGGAACGACTTCTTCAACAGAGTCGAGATTCTTGCGCTTGATCAGCTTCAACTCCCTCCAACAATCCTGCAATAAATAACAGAGGCGAAGGAAAGCATACACACAAGTGACACATCATCTATTCATTAATCACATGTTAATCCTATTCCATTATCCAAAATCATAAGCATACATCAGCTATGCGGGCGGTCAAAAAGGTAATTAATGAAGTTATCAAGCTGCAGGAATATGGAATTCATTGCTACAGGATACTACCGGAAAATTCTTTAATCAACAGATTTAAACAACTATTAATAATAAAAGTAAGAGTATCAAAGTTTCAAACTATGAGCATTTTTAAGGCTCGTCATTCTACCCCCTACTTATGATAATGCTGGTCCTCCAGCATTGACTTTTCTTGTTATTTCCCTTAAATTTGTTGGAGTAGGATGACCCTGCAGCGAAGTTCCAAACTTGTAGTAAAAACCTCTGGTAAACTCCCATCTTTCATATCTGCGGTTCTCTATTTTTGCATTGATTTCCTTGGCTTGGTAAGGATAGAGCGGCCACATTAAAACTGGAGGTTGGAAGGTCAGTGGCATCCATAATTCAAATTTGCTTTGCAAACCCAGTTGCATGTACCTTTCTGATCTCCTGAGTGTTGTTGTGAAGTTCAATGGGCTGTGAGGCTCTGTCCTTCTTAGACCAACCATCAATCTCTCCCACCTTGTCTCAATCCTTGAAGAGGCAAGTTTCCAAAATGTATATTTCTTTTCTTTAAACTCATTGTATACCTGTTTTCTGATGTCAAAAATTTTCTCTCTTTCCTCAGGTTAATTGCATCCATAAGTAACTCTAAACCAGGTTCTTAAAACTGTGCGTGGGTTTGAACTTTCAGCTCTTAGACGAACAGGTTCATCTTTTTTTGTTTCTTCATATGTTTCCAATTGTCTTCCATAATTGATCTCATTTGCAGCCCAAGACATAAGTGCTCTTAAATGGATATCACGTATATAAAGAAGTGGGTTCCATTCGGTTTCTGCAGGAATTAAATAACCATGTAAATATAGTTCACACATGGAGTTCTTCAACCAATTAGGGGCCACTTGATAAGCATCATAGAATTCCTTGGCTATTTCAATATCGGGATCCAAATTTCTGGAGATCTTCATTAATTTGAACCAAAAAAACTACTCCTTGAGACACATTGCATATACTTTGGGTGGTGGCCTACACTCCATTATCTGTCCAGTTATTTTCATCATTTTATCCATTTTTGTCTGCATATCTTGAATTTCTTGCTTTTTCCTTTCAATTTCTCTTTGCAGCTTTTTCTTTTCCTCATCCCACAAACTTTGTTGGACTTCAGTTTTGGCGAGATGGCGAAAACATAAAGTGTGGAATGACACAGGCGTCTTCTTAATTCTCAGAAATTCCAAGTATGCAATCAGTAAAGTTCTTTTATACACGACTAAATTTGTGCAAACTTTAGTGGGCAATGGATTATCACAAGGTATTTCAGGCATTTCCGGCACACCTTCTCCTTGCTGTAGGATAAAATCCTCTTACTGCAGGATGAAGCCTTGTTGCCGTACAAGAGAAGATTGTTCTTCCTCATAAATTTTCTCAGCTGCACAAGCCAAGTCGTCCAGACTCGGCATTTTCTCTTTATCAATATTACTGGGTTGTGCTGCTTCAAGAACAGCAGAGGAGCTTGGTGGAACATTTGCAGATATATCCAGGGAGTTATCATGACCTAACTCAGCAGAGTCCTTCGATATTATGACAGCTTCTGTTTGAATAGAGGTTGTAGCAGGCTTAGACTATTTTTTCAATGAACTCCTTCTTGGTAGTTTTGCAGAAGGAGCAATAGCAAAGGATGTTTCCCTAGCAGTCCTCTTCCTAGCTGGTCTTCAAGATCCAGACTCGGCAGGGGAAGAAGAAATTGAAATTGGAGTATTAACGGGTGTTGCTGCAGGAGAGACAGAAACAGGGGAAGACTTTGCAGGAGAGGATGAGACAAAAAGTTTTTGTCTTTGAGTATGTGGGTCTGACTCAGGAGTCTGCCCTACCCCGGATGACTCACCTACAATTGTCTTTCCTTTTTCTCTTCTAGCGGTAGACCTTGTTTGCACACCGGTAGAGGACGTCGGTATGGAAGCTACAGGAGTGGGTGTTGTAGGAGCAACGAATTCTTGCTCTGTTTCAGTACTTGAGGACTCAATTCTCATTTTCTTTCTTCTAGGCTATGTGGGTAATACCCTAGGAGGTTCAGGCGGTTGAAGACCTTTTCGGGCAACAAACTCATTCCAGGAAAGAGGTGAAACATCCCTTAAAGATCGCTCAGCCAAAAGTTTTATTAGGGCATGATGTGTGACAGAGTTTTGTTTACCCATTTGGGTTTCATGTGCACTATTTTGCAAAAGGTTCAACAAGAAATTCGGAACATTCACTACCAATCCATATCTCATATGACTTAGCAATTTGAAATGATATGAATGTAGGTAAGAGAAACGCCTTTCACAAGTTAAATACCTGATAACAAAAATGGTGTACTCAGAGTATGGATAAGGCAGGGACGTTCTTTTGCACCCTTGCTTTGAAATTTCCAAAGGCCCATCAGCTGGTAGGGTAAACTCTGCCCTAGTAGAGACAGCATCCCTTCCAACAGGAAAATTTTCACCAACTGTCGGTTATCCAGTGACTTCTGAAATTCTTTCCTCTGTCACAGCCACTGTCAAGCCCCATATCGTAGCCTCATTCTCTGAAAATGTTCTTAAAAATTTGCCTGCAGCCTCTTCATCAAAAGAATCAATTCTCAAGAAATAATTTAACCATCCACAGTTGGAAAATGCTTGCATTAACTGAGGATCCTGTATCAATGCGTCATGAGCTACAGGCTCATGCCTCACCAGTTGGCCACCCATGATCAAAATTCTTAAAACAAAAACTCAAACTGATGCTGAAAGCTTGAAAAATAATCTTCTTCCTTACTGCACTTTCTTTTCCTTGCCAAGAATAACAGCTAGACATTTGCATAAAATAATTTTAATAACTACTTAAACTAAGTAGTTAACTTGTTCTCAAGATATGGCTTCGCAATCGTACTTTTAGAAAGTACAAGATCATAACTATTTTAGGCAAACGTAAATTTGGCACAAACGTAAATTTGGCACAAGAAAATTTGAAATTAGACCCCCTACTTAGCATTCAACATGTGTCCTCACATGTGCAAGGTGATAGGATTAAAGCATGCAATTACGGCTGATGTACACATTACAATTAATGAATAGACAGAAAGAATAAATTATGCGATAATGAAAATATTTTGCGTACCTTGAATGCAGTTCTTGGGAATTTCGTAAAGGACAACAGCGTATCATGAAATGATAGTTGGAAGATTGAATGCATGAATGAGGCGGAGTGGCGAGACGGATGACATGGCAGATAAAGAAATGAATGATGTGATAGATGAAAAGAAACGGAGAAAAGTGGTTTTCTTTACAAAGAAAACTTTATTATGGGCGGTCAACACAATACTTAAAGAGAAGCTGCAGGAAAAAGGCCTAAGCCTTTTGCTGCAGGAAGATCAGTCGATATAAACTTCTTCAGGAACTCCTCATTTAATGTCGGCTTATGATATAACCGCAATCGGTGTCCATTAACCAGCAATTTGAAACGGACTGGATCAATTGTGGCCAGCTGTACTGATCCATTGTCAAACACATTCTCAACTTCGTAGGGACCGAGCCAACGTGTTGTGAGCTTACCTTGGTTTTCTTGATATCTGGAATCATATAGCAGAGCCCAATCACCAACAGAGAATTGCTTGGTTTTGATGTGTTGATCGTGTCATTTCTTCCTTTGCTGTTGAATAGCTTCTGTATGCTGCAGGGCAGCTTTTCGCATTTCGTCCAAGGCATTCAACTACAGGAGACGTTCCCTCTGTGCTTCAGAAATTTCTATATTGAGTTCAAGAGCTGTCCTTAAAGTCTTATGCTCAAATTCAATGGGAAACATAGCTATTTTCCCATAAAGCAGTTCAAAAGGTGTAAACCCAGTTGTTGTCTTCCATGCAGTTCTGTAGGCCCAGACTGCTTCAGGAAGTCTACTGCTCCAATCTTTCCTATGGAGCTGCACTGTCTTTGTTAGGATCGCCTCAATTTCCATGTGTGTAACCTCCGCCTGACCATTGGCTTGAGGGTGATAGGGGCTGGACTTCCTATGTTTTATTTTATAGTCATTCATTAGTGCAGTGATCAAATTGGATGTGAACTGAGCTCCCTGATCAGTTACCAGCTCTCTGAGAACTCCAAATCTAGTGAAAATTTGCTCATATAGAAATTTAGCTACCTTGTTATCACGAGCATGAGTCATTGCCTTTACTTCAACCCACTTTGTTACATAATCCGTGCAAACCAGAATGTATGACTTGCCATTTGATGGTGGATCAATTGGTCCAACAAAATCCATTCCCTATTTATCAAAGGGGGCGACAATTACCTGTGGGTACAGTGGCATTTCATCTGACTTGGTTGGTCTTCCCATACGTTGGCATCTGTCACATTTCCTTGTATAAGCTACAACATCCTTGTGTAACGTTGGCCAACAGTATCTTGTTGTAAGAACCTTCATTGATGTTCTCTTTGCTGCAAAATGTCCCCCACATGGTTCATCATGGCAAGCATGCAAGATATCATAAGTCTCATCTTCCCTTACACATCTTCGCATAACTTGATCAGATCTAGTATAAAACAGACAATTTGCAATCCATGAAAAGTTAAAACTTTTCTCTATTAACAATTTCTTTTCTTTTGGGAAAAAGTGAGCTGGTATTCTACTTACTGCAAGATAATTGGCAATGTCTGCATACCATGGAGTATGTGCAGTAATGGAAAATAGGTGTTCATCAGGGAACCTATCATCAATGACTTCATGTTCAGTAGGTGCAGTTATTTGAAGCCTTGATAAAAAATCAGCTACAACATTAGCTCTTCCCAGTTTATCAATGATTGTAATGTTAAATTCTTGTAACAACAGGAGCCATCTTGCCAACCTACCAGAAATGGCAAGTTTGTTCATCAGATACCTGATTGCTGCATGGTCAGTGTGGACAAATATCTGATAACCTGTGACATAATGCCTAAATTTATTCAAAGCATACACTACTGTTAGCAACTCCTTTTCTGTAACAGTGTAGTTTAGCTCAGGATCTTGAAGGTTTTTGCTGATAAAATAGATGGCATGCTCAATTGAATTTTCTTTTTGGCTTAAGACTGCCCCTATACCAAAATCAGAAGCATCAGCATGTATATGAAAAAGTAAAGTCCATTTTGGACCTTGAAGAACGGGGGCTTTAGTAAGCAAGTCCTTTAGTTGCAGGAAAGATTTTTCACAGGCCTCCGTCCAATCAAATTGAGACTCCTTAGTTAATAAGGCATATAGTGGACTGGAAATTTTGCTGAAATTTTTTATAAACCTTCTGTAATACCCTACATGGCCAAGGAAGCTTCTGACATCCTTTTGTTTTGCAGGAGTTTGTAAATTCATAATAACTTCAATTTTAGCAGGGTCAACCTGAATTCCATTCTTAGAAATATGATGGCCAAGAACAATACCTTCTTCCATCATTATAAAGCACTTTTCACTGTTTAGAGACAAATTTTTCTCTCTACACCTTTTCAATACTTTTTCTAAATTCACCAGTGATTCTTCAAATGTAACTCCATAGGTAGTGAAGTCATCCATATAAATTTCCATATAGTCCTGAGATATATCAGCAAAAATACTGATTACTGCTCTCTGAAATGTTGCTAGCGCATTGCATAAACCAAAAGGCAAGACTGAATAAGCAAATGTCCCCCATGGACAGGTAAAAGTGGTCTTATTTTGATCTTCAGGGGCAATTTTTATCTGATTGTACCCACTGTAGCCATCCAAGAAGGAAAAATATATTTTACCAGACAATGAGTCTAGCACCTGGTCTACAAAGGGTAGTGGAAAGTGATTTTTTTTAGTTGCAGTGTTCAACTCTTTGTAATTTACACACACTCTCTATTTTCCACCTTTCTTAGGGACAATAATTAACAGAGAGACCCACTGACTGTTAGAAATTGGATAAATAAAACCAGCATCCAGCAACTTTTGAAGCTCATTCTTAACTATCTCTCTAAGTGTTGGATTTATTCTTCTTTGAGGCTGCCTAACTGGTAAACAATCTTCTTTGATATAGATCCTATGAGTACAATATCGAGGATCAATTCCTTGCATGTCCCCATATTCCCATGCAAAAGCTTTTTGCTGATCTTGTAGCATTTTGAATAGGACAGCCTGTTGAGATTGTGACAGCTTGCTATTTATATTCAAACAGTGACCTGGAGACAATTCTATCTGCTTAGTGAGATCACTCATAGAATCTACAGGTGATGTTTGTACCTCTTGTGGAAGCAAGTTATGAAAAATTGTAGGAAATTTAGGCAGCAAACTCTCATAATTTAGTTGCTACAGGAAACATTGTAGATGACTGCTATTTGGATCAGATGAACTACCCGTATCAGAGTTAGACTGTAGAATTTGAAAAAGGAAGGCATCTTCATTCTGAAGTTGTGAGAATGGATCAGTTTGAAGCATCATTAATTGAACCAATGAATTGGCTTCTTCAATTTCTTCCCCCACATCTAGCCAAACAGGTTGGGATAAATCTAGTTGAGGTCTAGCAGGCGGATACAAAGCCAATTTTTTTGTGGACTGTCCATCAGAAATGGTCATATCTCCAGAACGGCGTCCTATAAAAGCATCAGCAGTTGCTAACCATGGTCTACTCAGAATAACTGGGTATCCTCCTAAAGTTGCCTTAACAGATAATATTGTAAAATCAGCTGGATACTCCCAAGATTCAAGAGTAACAATTACATCTTCCACCATTCCATCAGGTTTGACTGTGGAGCTATCTGCAAGCTGCAGGACTGTAGGTGTAGACCTGATGTTTAGAATGTTCAGGTAGTCCAAAGCATGACATTGATGGCAGCACCAAGGTCAATCAAAACATTTTTTACAATTTGGCCATTTATATGTATTTGTACTACAGGACTTCCAGGATCAATGTACTTTGGAATGACTACATTTCCCAACATTATATCAGCCAATTTCCCTAAGACATGAATTGTTTGGGGATCCTTTTTTCTTTCGTTCAGGCTTCTTCAAACAGGCCTCTTTAATGGCTTTTCCAAAAATGGGAACATCTTTAATGGCCTGAAATAAAGGGATTTGAATTTGTACATTCTTTAGCTAATCCAGAATATCAAAAGTGGGTTCTTCCATGGCTTTAGATGTGGTACTTTGTAACCTCTGAGAAAAAGGTGGTTTGTCTTGACTTTGCAAAACAGGGTCCTTAGAAACCGTATCAGTTATGGGCATATGCTCAGTAGGAACAGCAGGTACAGTAGGTTCTTCAGGGGAAGAATCAGGTATCTTAGTAATTAAAGGCGGTTGTGGAGGAGGAAGAATGGTTCCAGACCTCAAATGGATATCATGAATGTTTAAGGCATAAGCTTGATATTGGTTGGCTTCAGCAAAATACGTGGGTTGTTGTGGCTGTTGTTGTTGCTTATTATTGGGATTTGGCAACGGCTGAGTAGGCATAGGCATTTGTTTTGGAGGGCCAGTATTTGTGGCAGTTGCTGCAGGAGGTGGCATGAGGGCCTGAGGTTGTGGTTGTGGAAGCTGCAGAAACCCAGAGGACTGGTTCTGCCATTGCTGAGAACCCCTCCATTGAGGATTCTGCTGCCAATTACCTTGAGGTGGGGTCCATTGTCCTTGTGGTTGTTGCCAACCTCCTTGAGGAGATTGCCATTAAGGGGTCTGATAATTAGGCCAATTTGGTTGAGATGTATTCCAAGGTGGTGGTGGTCCATATGAGGGTTGCCATTGGTTACTAGAGCTAGAATAAGGATTACCAAAAGTCAAAGGGTCTTGAGGCATACCTTGTCTCTGAGCCCATGGTCTCCTTTGTACAACATAGAACACTTGATCATCATCACCTTCTACTGGCTTAAAGTTAGTAGGTAATTGCTTAGCTTCCAGATTAGCCACCATCTTGCATCTGCAGTCTCGTTTCTGCTACCTACAATGTGGACAGAACTCGGCCAAGATTGCTTCAGCTGCCTCATGTTTCTTCCTAGCTTGCATAGTGTCCAGTTGTGTAGCCATATTGTTAATGATATCCTGCTTGAAGTCAGACAACAAATTTGTTATCTCCGTCCGGGAAACTCCACTAGAAGAAGATTTTCCCACTATAGGTCAATGACCTCTACCCTTCTTCACATTTGCTCGAGAGTAATTAAGGCATATTTTCTTAATATCATCCCAAAGCAGTTGGGTTATATCACCTCCTCACATCAGGTCCAGAGCGTCTATACAAGTATCACTGATTCCCCTTAGAAAAAGTAGTTTATGAGATTCTTCATTGAGAGTGTGGTTTGAATTCTTTTTCAGGGAAAATAAGAATCTTGAAATATAATCCTCCAAACTTTCATCCTCCTTCTGTTGAATTCTAAATATATTGTCTCCCTTATTGCCACTCTTACAATATTCCTTATATTTCTCAAGGAATTTTGTTTGCATGGCTGCCCAACTATCCACAACACCCCTTCCCAAACTCATGAACCATCTGAGAGCTCCCTCCTTCAAGGTGGAAGGAAACAACTTCAATTTGTGAGCATCTGAAGTGTAGTCATAACTGCGACAGAGGATATCAAACTCAAACAGGAAAGTTTCTGGGTCCTCCGTAACTAGGCCGTAGAATTTGGGAAAGTAATGAAGAAGGAATATTTTTAAGGTTGTCAGTATCTCACTGGGGAACAATGGGAAACTCAAAAGCAAGAGGTGGATTAGGTGGATTATTTGCCATATTTGTGTACTGGAATATCAGAGCAAATGGATTTTCCTCAGGTTCTTCGTCAGCTGGGTTAAATGGTAGCTCAACAAATAGGTTTTCAGGGAGGAACCTTCCCAGTGCGTCTCTTCTTCTTCTATGCATGCAATAGAATAAATGGTATTTGAAAAAAATTTGAAAATACTGAAACAACTAACTAAACTACCACTAACAATGACTATAGCAGGTTCTTAGATTGACACCGTCCCCGGCAACGGCGCCAAAAATGGTCACGCCCACAAAAAGATATGAAAGTCACAGCAGAACTAAACCTGGGAATTGAACATTCCAACAGGCGACTAACATCTTTTCATGGTCGTTCATTTACTTTATCAAACCAGGGTACGTATACTTGAAATGGAGCAGCACGGTATGTGCACTAAGAACTAGTTTCCAGTCACCATCTATAAAAAATAAATGCTTAACAGTAATACAACGTAAAACTTTTCTAACTCAAACATAACTTGGCTAAAATAGAAATCATAGCAGCTATTATTAAAGGACAAACTGTAAACTGGCTTTATGCTCCAGGAACAGACACAGGGATGGATTCCCAATGCTGCAGGAACAATACAAAGCTGAGTTTGTGTTGAAATCTTCAGAAACAGATTCTAACTAGTAATCGACATGAAATGAATAATTAACTACAACAACTTGCTACATAATACTTACTAAGTGGGCCCCCTTAGCAATCATCAACTTAGATTACACAAGAAGTTGACTCAAAGCTTCATTGAATTTTATTCATACTTAGAACCAAGATACATCGATTACTCTGTTTTGAAAATAAAACTTAACACAGAACTTTATTACTTGTTCAACTTAATTCTAACACATACTATTTCATCCTCATTCACTCACGCAGGAGGAACGGTTATTTAAATGAAAAAGACAACTAACTAATTAACAGAGGAAGTCGTGATCATAAATGCATTCTGAATCTGCGGAACAGATATTCATAAATGAAAGTCTATTTGCTTGACGTGATCCAGAGAAAATATAGCATTACACACTCCCTAGATCAAAGGGTCGTTAAAGTTTCTTCCCAAAGAT
This sequence comes from Sequoia sempervirens, assembly GCA_007258455.2. Classification (NCBI taxonomy): domain Eukaryota; kingdom Viridiplantae; phylum Streptophyta; class Pinopsida; order Cupressales; family Cupressaceae; genus Sequoia; species Sequoia sempervirens. The sequence continues at coordinate 6,454,213 of VDFB02000016.1, read as the reverse complement.
TCGGTCAAAAAGTTATTACTGGAACGACTTCTTCAACAGAGTCGAGATTCTTGCGCTTGATCAGCTTCAGCTCCCTCCAACAATCCTGCAATAAATAATAGAGGCGAAGGAAAGCATACACACAAGTGACACATCATCTATTCATTAATCACATGTTAATCCTATTCCATTATCCAAAATCATAAGCATACATCAGCTATGCGGGCGGTCAAAAAGGTAATTAATGAAGTTATCAAGCTGCAGGAATATGGAATTCATTGCTAAAGGATACTACCCGAAAAGTCTTTAATCAACAGATTTAAACAACTATTAATAATAAAAGTAAGAGTATCAAAGTTTCAAACTACATGAGCATTTTTAAGGCTCATCACCCTTGGTCATACATAAGTTTCTTATGGATAACTATTATTAATCTTCAATTGTGTAATTCTTATTATTTTAAATTAATGTTTTATCTTAATCTCACATTGCCTCAAACTAGCTTGCCATACAAGTGGATGGGCATGAGCATCCACTCCATCCTAGCCTAGAGTCCTTACATACCAATGACACATATACAAATATACAAAAAAAATGTATGGAATAGAAATTAAGGTCTAAACATGACACACATATGCCCATATGATTCCCCATCCCATTTTTTTTATAATAGATTTTTATTCCTACAAAATATAAATTAAAAATTAAAATAAAATTCAAAACTTTTATTTTCAAGACACTCAAAAAAATTTAAGCCTTTCAAATTTTCAAAAATTAAAATTCTATTTTTGAAGAATTCCCTCTTGAATTTAAGAGTCGCAACATACTTTTTTTAAATCATAATTTTTTTCCAAAAATTTCACCATAGTTCTAACATAAAATAGAAAATACAAAAACTAATACAATTGGGATTGTTAAATCAATTTCACTTTTAAAGTTAACAATCTACCTAACCAACATATCTCCATTCCTTTTTTCATGTTTCATGCTCTTGATAGCACTATGGCGGAGTTTAATGAAGCCTCAATTTCTAGAGAGAATTCTACTATCCTGCACCAAGGCCTTATGTCTAGGCTTTATCATTTTCATATGGCCCTTTGCCCTGCTCGGGCTATCACTGTGCAAGAATTATCGTCTCTCCCTGCTCTTGACGAAACCCTAGTTTCCTCTACTCCCCCCTCTACTAGCATTCTGGATACGTCGAGCTCAAGTAAGAAAAAATGCCTAAAAAATCCTACCTTAAAAGCCCTTCCCCATGGCACATCCCCTGCCAAGGGCCCGGGGGATACGGGTAAGGAAAAAAAGCATCTTGCCCCTACCCCGCGACCTAAGGCTAAAACCTCTAAGAAAACTAAATTCTGCCTCCATCAAATTGATTCTGACATCAAGATCACTGATGAAGCTAACACCCCCCGTAGATCTCATAGACTGGTCCTTAAGCAGGACAAGGTGGGAAGTCTTAAGGAGGCCTCGGATTCAAAGAATGAAAATGGGAGTGACAGTGAAAGCCAGGAGATAAAGGTGGCAGGTGGGGAAGACCAGTCTGTCTCAATGAATATCATGTCCCATGTGTCTCTGAAAGCTTAAAGAAGGGCCCTACCAGTGCCAATGTGATGGAAATTAATCCCCGGGCCTCTAATACGGATAAGGGAAAATCCCCCTTGCAGGAAGATCACAATGAAAAAGAGTAGGCTTGGGAAGAAGTTGGCAAGCTAAAAGGGAGAATGGAGAGGCTGGAAAAAAAGGTTCAGGAGGTGTCGCACTTTGCCTTGAAGGTCATGCACAAGTCAGCTACCAGTCTATGCTTGCTGCAGAAGGACAAGTTCGTGGATGATGGCGATGAAGATGTTGGTTTTAAGGAGTTGCTCGAGTTCCTCACAGCGGATTGGGCGACTGCTATTCAGGATAAACCTTGCAGGGAGGAAAAGAATTAGGCCTTTGGGTCTTTTTGTTTTTGTCAATTTCTCTATGACTTTTTATATGTTAATGTTGTTTATCTGGTTTGACCCTTGGGGGTCTTTGGACTCGTCTGCTCTGTATCATGCTTGCATAATGGACTCTGTTTATCCTATGTTTACTATTGCTTTTTGGTTTTTGATATGACTTGCTATGGGTGATGGCTTGGTTCTCTCTATTGTCACTGTGTTGTTAATGTGCTTACTCTAGATGGCCTTTGGTGCCTTGTATTGATGGGACAACACCCCTGTTTTTGTTGCTTTTTATATCAAAAACAATCTACCTATACATCCATTCCTACAAGATGAAATGCTATATGCATCCGCGTAAGGTGGACATGGAGAAATAATAAATAAATTCAATCTAAATTAGGGAGATGATGTCATTACTTTCAATCCAATGCACATAGTAAAAATTTGAGAGTTTTATTAAAGATAATCCACTTTCCAAATCATGCAAGCAATCCTCCACACAAATGCAAGCAAGTGATTCTCCAAAAAAAAAATCAAATCTAATCACACAAGAAAATATAGAGAGATCAAAAGGCAAGTAAGGAGGCATAATAGAATGTATCCCCAAAATAGCTTTATTTTTCACTTTTATCGCAAACTTTTCCTTTTTTTATTTTGAAATAAATAATTTTAATTTTTAAGTAGAATTTTTGCACTAAGTCATCCAATGAATACCAATTCAAAATTCACTTTCCTCATAGTCAACACTTAACATAATTTAATTATTGAAATGAAGGAAAACATATAGAATACATTTGGATAGTAATAATTCAATGTTTAGTTTTATCATATACTTCCTTTTTCCACTCAACAATATTAAATACATTGTAAGGTACATTAAACTATAAAATTTATCTAGCAACAACATAAATTCATATCATAAATGGAAAAATAAGATTTAGAAAATAATTGGGGTTCATCCCATAGTGCAATGATAAAGTGATGGTGTTGTTGTGGCCACCAGGGTTCAAACCTTCGTTGGTCCATTGTGATCATAGGCACTATGCCTCTATTGATCCAGTGTGCTCATAGGTTTGACCCACAACATTGAGCTGCTAATGGCATTCATGTCATGAGACAAGCATTTAAACTCGTGTTTTTCTAATCCCTCATTGGGTTGGTGTGCTCGCAAGCTTTATGCCCCTGCTAGTCTACCATGCTCACGAGATGGGACTAATCACTTGTGTTCATGTCGAGGAGGAGGTCCCCTAATTGTGGCCTTTGTGATGGCTCAAACCAGACTATAAAATTCTCGATGTTATCGATCAAAAAAATTAAATTAAATTAAATATGAGTGTGTGTAGGATCATTGGGGGCCAAACAATGGCAATGCAACAAAAAAATGCGACATAAGGAAGTGAAAAGCGCGAAAATCGCTTTTGAATTTTGGTTGGGTTGGTAAAAAGTACATTTTGCTAAGGTAAAGACCGAAGTAAAATGGGTATCCATTATTAACGAATAGCCACTTTGTAGAAATCAAATATCCGCTAATAACAGATATCAGTTAATTGAATTTGGTAATGGCTATATGTTATTTATATCAGATATTCATTATTGGAACACACACATAATATAATAATATAATATTTAATCACACATAATATAATATTTTATTATATATTAAATTATATATATATTGTATAATATTATATTATTAATATTAATATATTAATGTCATATTAATATATATGATTAATATATTAATATATTAATATATTAATGTCATATTAATATATTAATGTCATATTAATATATTAATATATTAATGTCATATTAATATATATGATTAATATATTAATATATTAACACGCCCTCCAGTACCACGGGGGTGGGGGAGACTAGACCTCGTGACCAACCACCTGCAACAGGAAAGATTTAGCCAACCGAGCTAGGGCCCCAACCCCAATATATTAATATATTAATATAATAATTATTATATTATTATTAATAATATTATTAATATATTAATAATATTATTAATATATTAATAATATTATTAATAATATATTATTAATATTATTAATATTTGTGAACCATTTGAATCTATACCTTGCACAAACACAATAAACATGCAAACAATTAGATCAAACACAAGATTAGAAACCAATGATTCCTCAAGAAATCCATTTGAAATTTGCAAAAGATAAGAAATGAAAATGAAGAACACAAATGAAACAATTAAATCCTATCTAATGCAAGCAAACTCTTGATCTCTTGAGGGAGTTGGTGCAAATAGGTGTGTGGAGATTTGCCCTTTCCCAACTCCTTGAATGCAAATGTTGATTGAAGATGATTGATCCACTTGATGAAACTTTGAATGTATGCTCCAAGCTTAAAATCTGCAAAAAAACCTAGCTATGATTCAATGAGATGGATGAGGATTGCTAAGTATTTTAGCATGGTAACTTTGCTTGAGATGTGGATGATCAAATGCATGGTGAAGCATTCTATTTATAGAATGTTGAAATGGAAACAAAGCCAAAATGGAGCAATGTGGGACAAAGATTCAACCAATGATATAATGCCACTTGTCAACATGTGATTGGGTGAGGAATGAGCAAGTTTTGACAAATGTGCCAATAAATGCATTTTTGAATTTGAATTTTGAGAAAAGACATGTAAGAGGGGGAAAGAAAATTGCATTGAATGCCACTTGGCTCAAGGCAAGGACATGTAAGAAGAAGTAAATGCCTTGTTGGAAGGACTTGTAAGAGAGAGAATAATGACATGTTGGAAGGACATGTCATTCAAATTTTGAATTTGAAATAGAAGAATATTCCTCCAAAAGATGTTTTGTTGAGGGAAAATGAAGATTTAATAAATCAATAAATTGATTTATTTGTGCAAGTGGAAATATCTAGAGAATGCAAGTGGGTGAGATTAGTATTTAATCATGGTTAGATTAAATAAATGATGATTATGTTAGTTTAATGATGATTAGGTGAGTTGACTTATTTTGACTTAGATTTTTGGATTAATTTAAATCAAACAAGAGAGGAAATGATTTAATGAGTTTAATTAAATAAACATGTTTTGATTATTTAATTAAAGAGATTGAAGTAAGATTAAATTAAATAAGATTTTAATTTATTCAATTTAATAGATAGACTTTAGAGATTTAATTAATTAAATAAAATTAATTATTTAATTAAAAGAGATGGAGAATGATTTAAGAGACTTAATTAAACACATGATTTGTTTAATTAAGAGAAGAAAACAAATGAATTTAATCAAATAAAGATATTTAATTAAATGGTTAGGTCGGGGAATGATTTAGGATGAAATGATGTTGGTAGTCAGATTTAAATATGCAATGCTAACTTGTACATTTTGCGTGTCTACATTTTGCCCCTCTTTGAAGCGATGTACTTGTTGCGTTGGTTCAAAGAATAATCTTGTCATGATCAAAATCAAAAAAATTCTGATTTTTTGGATGCCCCACTATTGCCCCAGTGAGAAGAATTGCACTGGTATATTGCCCCCTCGAGATGTTGAATGGGAATGCCAATTGCCAATCAAGATCGCGATAAAATGCGAGAGGAGTGGTTGATGTAGATGAATGGACATTCATTAGCTGTGGGTAGCTTCATGTACCAATTGGGATAGAAATGTTAGTAAAGATAGAAGAATGAAAGAATGAGATGATCATGCAAATGGTGATGACTACTTGCCGTGGAGTTGGGATTTTCAAAGGGCGGATTTCCTTATGTTTGATAATACACGCAGTACGATGCATCAAGGTATCGAGAACCAGGATGGCGTTGTACCTAGTGTGATGGACTTTGACTCGACAAATCAGATAGGAGTATTCTTGTTCACACCTGACATACGGAACCCTGTCTAGAAAATAGTTCAGATATTTCAAATATCTCAGACCAAAACATAGGAAGGCGAGCCTTTCTATGTGGTCAACAAGAAACTTAAAACACCCTTGCTATAGACTAAACAAAAGCACGCATGACCAAGGTTATATTACAAAGATATCCAACAAGCACAACAGACAAAAGATAATGATCGTTGCCCCATTCCTATCTCTCTAAATCCTTCGTTCGGACATCATCGAGAGGTCCTTGGAATGAGCACAATGAGATAAATCAAAAAAAAAAGACTAAGTACACAAACAAGCCAATGTTCTTCCCATACCTCTGTGAAAGGATTTGTTTGATAGGATAAGAATCCAAGTGATATCCATAAATGATGCCCATTGTGAACGATATCTAGGACATGCATTATGCAGGATGATGATGATGATTGATAAGTTGAAGTTGATAGAATTTGTTGATATAAGGTCAAGTGACATGTTTTCTACTTGACTTGATCAAAAGAGTTTGGTTTGACTAGAGGTTTATTGTTTGATTTTGATTTTCACGATTGGAAGCTTGCTTTTGCTTACTTTCTTGTGATTGTTTCTATTTGTGTTGCCAAGGATGAAGGTGATGATTAGTTTATTATGGATGCTTGATTATTGCGGGTGCAAGCGAGATAGAATGGATGGATTTTTTTTTCAAATATTTGGATGTTTTGGAGTTTGCAATGTTTTGAGGCTGTTTTGAGTATTTTTCAAATGTTTCCAAATGTTTTTGATTTTCCCAGTTTTCAATGTTTTGGGATTTTTACTAGAGATTTTGACCAAGAGACTAACCTAAAGACCTATCTAGGGGCCTCTGGCGGGGCTTATCGATGGAATTAGCGCTTGCCTACGTTATATCTGCTTGAGAGACCAGTAGTTATTGTGACTTGTGGGTTACAAATGAAGATATACATGATGAAATATGGTTTTATTATGGCTGGAACTCCTATAGGACTGACCCTAAATGTCTCGAGGGGGATAATCAAGATCAACCTTGCCCTACGTTCAAGCTTCGAGAGGCGGCGTGGATTCGACAAGACGACTCTGTTTTTGACTTTTTTGAATGACTTTTTGACCTGTTTGTGGATTTTGATATGTTTTCAATGTTTTTGGATTTTCTAATTTTCTGATGTTTTTTTGGATTTTTTGATTTGAGGATTTTAAGATCATACACGAATCCGATCCGATGAGAACGTGCCCCCAGTGTGAAGTGATAGACTACTCCGATATAGGTAGGACAAACTGACCTTTTAAGTGGGCCGAGTAGCTCTACGAGGAATCATGACACAAATGAAAGACCAAGCTATGGTGCAGATGCGGATGGAAGGGTGAAATGCGACGATATGCGATGAGTGAGTGAATGATGCAAAGCAAGTCACGGAGACCAAGATGGATGGAGAGTGCTTATTTACACAAGGTGCCTGTTTACCAGGTTTTCACCAAGGTACTTTCCCAAAGTGCCACCGAAGTGGTTTTCACTAGAGGACAATTTTTTTCTCTTTACTGTTTTCTTGATTTTTTTATTTTTTTGTTGTCACCAAGACGCCTGTTTGCCAGGTTTTCGCCGAAGTAACCATTTTTTCAGGACTTTTTATGATTTTTTGGATTTTTTGGTTCTATACCTTGAAAGATTTAGGCATAAAACTTTTTGAGATGGGAGCTATTCATTGGCTCATGTAGGGGTTCCCCTTCGGGTGTTGATAACTGATATGCCCCTGATTTGTAGCTTGCTGTGATGACAAAGGGTCCCAGCCAGTTGGGTTCAAACTTTCCCTTGCCATTTGGGTTCAAGACATTCTTCTGATTCTCTTTTAGCACCAATTCTCCAACCTGGAAAGTTCTGCTTCTGATTTTCTTGTTGTAGCTCCTTTTCAGTCTATTCTGATACACTTGCAGATGGTTTAAAGCATCCAGACGTCGCTCGTCCAACAGTTCCAGCTCGTTCAGTCTTGAAACTCGATACTCTTCGTCTGTGATGAGGTTTTGCAATGATACTCTGAGGGATGGTAACTCGATCTCAATGGGCAAGATGGCCTCTGATCCGTAGACCAAGGAAAATGGTGTGGCACCAGTGGGTGTGCGGATGCTGGTTCGGTAAGCCCAAAGGGCAGGATTAAGCTGCAAATGCCAGTCACGACCTGCGTCATTGACTATTTTCTTAAGGATTTTGAGGATGGTTTTATTTGTAGCTTCTGCTTGGCCATTGCCTTGGGGATAGTATGGGGTGGAAAAGCGATGTTGGATTTTGAATTTATCACATAGGTCACGGACTTCCTGATTTTTGAATGGTGTCCCATTATCTGAGATGATGGCTTGTGGAACACCATAGCGGCATATGAGATAATTCAGGATGAACTTTGAGATCTGCTTTCCTGTTATGTAGGTCATAGGTATGGCTTCAACCCACTTGGTGAAGTACTCAGTTGCGGTTATAATGAATTTGTGGCCGTTGGATGAGGTGGGTGTGATTTTCCCAATGAGATCGAGTCCCCACTGTGAAAAGGGCCATGGTGTGATGATTGGATGAAGCTCTTGAGCTGGAGCATGGATGAGGTCCCCGTGTTGCTGACACTGTAGACACTTCTTGACATATTCATGTGCCTCTCTGTCCATGGTAGGCCAGTAATACCCACTCCTCAGCAATTTCTTAGACAAGGTCATGCCACTCGAATGAGAACCACAGATGCCATTGTGCACCTCAGTTAAGGCAGCCGAAGCCTCCTCAGGGTTAAGACATCTTAGTAAGGTTCCTTCTATGCTTCTACGATAAAGGGTTTCTCCTAAAATGACAAAACGAGATGCTTTCTTGATAAAGGTTCGTCTAAGGCTTGAACGCAAATCGGCGGGAATGATACCTATCCTAAGGTATGTGTAAATGTCTTGGTACCACTGATCATTTGGACCAACGATTTCACCCACAAATTCTGACTCTGGTACCTTGAATGCTGGTACGAGAAGCTGCTCTACCAAGAAGTCGTATTTCGGAACATTTTGAGGGATCTCTAAGAGTGATCCAATAGTTGCCATTGCGTCTGCTGCTCTGTTGTTGGTTCTTGGTACTTGCTCAAATGTGATGTCAACAAAATATTCCTTGAGATTTTCCACCAGCCTTTTGTATGGAGTTAGCTTATCATCCTTTGTTTGGTACTCATTGTTCACTTGATTTATGATAAGTTGTGAATCTCCATATACCTTCAATGTCATAATGTTCCATTGTACTACTATCCTGAGACCTATAGTTAAAGCCTCATATTCTGCAATGTTGTTTGTACAAGGGAATGCTAGTTTGTATGATCTTGGTATACAATCCCCTTGTGGAGTGATGAAGAAGATACCAGCTCCCGACCCATGTTGTGTGTAGGATCCATCAAAGTATAGCTTCCAATGAGTAGCTATGTCAATGTTGAAAATAGATTCATCTGGAAATTCTGAAACAAGTGGGTTCTCCGCATAGATAGGTGCGTCTGCCAGTTGGTCTGCAATGACCTGTCCCTTGATTTCCTTGCGCTCCACATACTCAATGTCATATTCTGATAATATCATTACCCACTTAGCCATTCTTCCTGTAAGCATTGCCTTTGAAAGAAGATACTTTAAGGGATCAATTTTAGCTATGAGTTTGATCTTGTGTGCCAACATGTAGTGTCTGAATTTTTGGGATGCAAACACCACTGCTAGGCAAGCTTTTTCAATGAATGTATAGTTTAACTCATGGCCCACCATTGTACGGCTGATGTAGTATATGGCTCTTTCTATTCCATTTTCATCATGTTGTGCTAGGAGAGCACCAAGGGCTGCTGCAGTTGCTGAGATATAAAGGATCAATGGTTTGTTCTGAATTGGAGGCCTTAGTACTGGAGGTGTTAACAGATATTCCTTGATTTTGTTGAAGGCTTGTTCACATTTTTCATCCCATTTGTACGTTACCCCCTTGTGGAGTAAGTGAGAGTAAGGGATTTGTTTGTCTGCTAATTGTGCTATGAACCTGCGAATTGACTGAAGCCTGCCTTGGAGACCTCTCAGTTGTTTCAATGTCCTAGGAGCTTCCATTTCAAGTATTGCTTTCACCTTTGCCGGATCAATCTCAATGCCTCTCATTGACACTATGTAGCCCAACAACTTTCCTGATTGTACGCCAAAGACACACTTCTTGGGATTCAAACGAACCTTGTATTCTTCTAGTCTGTCAAAGATAGCACTCAAGACTGATATATGATCCTTCCTCTTTTTGGATTTTCCCAAGATGTCATCGACATAGTCCTCAACTGTTTTGTGGATCATGTCATGGAATATTAGTGTCATGGCCCTTTGGTATGTGGCCCCGGCATTCTTTAAGCCGAATGGCATTACGTTCCAGCAGTATGTGCCCCAAGGACAAGTGAAAGATGTTTTATGTTGGTCTTCCTCTGCAATTCTTATCTGATTATAGCCTGAAAATCCATCCATCAAGGAAAGCATCTCATGCCCCGCGGTCATATCTACAATCATATCAATGTTAGGCAACGGAAAATCATCTTTTGGGCAAGCCTTGTTCAAGTCCCTAAAGTCCGTACAGATTCTTATGCCCCCAGTTGGTTTTGAAACCGGTACTAGATTGGAGACCCACTCAGGGTAGGCGATCGTTCGTATGAATCCCGCCTCTAGTAGTTTATGGAGTTCCATCTTGACTAATAGAGCAATCTGTGGGTGCATCTTTCTCAACTTCTGTTTTACAGGTTTAGCTTCAGGATAGACTGCCAAGTGATGAACCACTACCTCTGGATCCAATCCTGGCATATCAGCATAGGTCCACGCAAAATTTATCTTCCTCTCCTTTAAGAAGGTAGCCAACTCCTCCTGTTCTTTGCATAATAATGACTCAGCGTAGAATGTAATATGAGGAGTTTCTTGTGTTCCCAGATTAATGGGGTTGCACTTTTCTGCTAGCATAGCTAACTTTTCTTGGTGTATAGCTGTAAGAGGAAGATTGAATCCCCCATCCTCAGGTGCCTCAGAGAGGTTTTCACCATTGGATGCGTCCTTTCTTTTTACTTTTCAGAGTCGGAGAGTGCCACAAGGTGGTTTTCACTCAAGGACTTGGAGATTATTCTCAATTTTTTATTTTTGCGACTGAGGGATTCAATCGTTTCTCCATAGTATGCATGTGTATCTAGCTCTATGATAAAACCTGCCTTGTGATCCCCACATGGAATGCCATCCCTAAGTCCTATGAATTCTGAGAGCGCCTCATCGTTTTCAAACATGTCAAGAATTGGTGGTCCTCGTTGGTCGTAATCAATCAGTTGGGGATAGACTAATCGGATTTCATTGCTTTGGTTTTCAGACTCATAAGATAAGGTGCTAATCATAAGTACATTAGTATCCTCAAACAGCAAAGGTAATCCTATTTCTGGTGACTCAATTAAATCAGTGGGCATTCCTAAAGTCATGGAGGATTGTGGAGTAGTTACGGATTCCTAAGGAGGCATTCGGTTCTGTCTACCATGGGCACCTCGACCAAGTATAGTTACCTTAGGAGTAGGATGACCAATGCCAAGATTTTTTATTTGCTTCTCAGGTATAATGGGTATTACACGCCCGTTATTATCTTGGCCTAACCCTTGGTTCCGGTTATAGCCCATCAAGAGCATCATCTTCATACCTTTGTTTTGTTCATCCATAGGCAATTCAACTGCTGGTATATCATCTCGATAGAGGAGATGAGATAAGTCCCCCTCTAATGTTTCCTGACCAAGATCTCCTGCACTTGTGAAGGTAGGGTTTCGTTCATAGGAGCCTTGAGATGTTGAAGCTTCTTGTGATTGTGGTCGTCCTCTTGATCTAGGAGATTGTGGTAGCTCTCCTACTACAAAAGCATTCTTAGGCATTGAATAGTTTCCACAACCATCATCTTGTATTATGACTTTGATATCAGAAAAGGCGGGGATGGCGGGGGTGGAGGGTGTCTCTATCGCAGAAGTGAGAGTGGCGGGATCCACGTAAGGTGTTGATGGGCCTTCATCATTCTTGGGTACTTGCGGGATCTTGTAGTATTTTGCCTCTAGATTTTTGCAGTAGGCAAATGGCTCAGGATCTCCATGGATAGTAACCTCTTGACCTTCATGTGTGAATTTCACACATTGATGAAAGGTTGAAGCTACAGCTTGCATTGCATGTATCCATGGTCGCCCTAGGAGAATGTTGTATGGTAAATCGAGGTCCAAGACCTGACAGTTGGTTTGCATGATGGCGGGTCCAACCTGGACAGGAAGCTGAATGGTGCCTTGGGATACCCTTTCCTGGTCATCGTATGCTCTTATTGTGATGCCTTTTCCTTTGTCAATTGAATCCTCTGAAATGTTCAAATTCTTTAGAAGCTTTAAGGAACAAATATTTAAGCCTGCACCTCCATCCACCAAGACTCTCTTGACTTTCTTTTTATTTACGTACACCTCCAGATGAAGTGCACGGTTGTGAGATGGTTGTGTGGGGAAGTCTTGTTCAGAGAATGTAAGAATGTTAGGTGTGGTGATACTTGCGACCATAGCTTGGAATTGTTCTGTATCTAGATCTGCGGGGACAGTAGATGACGCCAAAGCTTCTTCTAGAATCTTTTTGTGTGCAGATGAGATTTTGAGTAACTCCATGATGGAGATATGTGCAGGGGTTCTTTTCAATTGATCCAAGACATTATAGCCACTAGGGTTAGACCTTGGATTCGATGTGGAATTTCTGCTTGGTTGGGATGGTGCTGCAATGGTAACCTTTCCACCTCTTGTGGTGACTCCACAATCGGCTTGGGCCCCTTTGATGGTGATGACTCCACAAAACTCGTCTAAACAAGCAACAACACCCTCGTATGTGTGGTTGACATTTTTATAAGCCCCTTTTCCTTTGTCTTGATCTTTGTTTCCTTTGTTGCCATGATTCGGCATCGGATTCGTGTAAATCTTGAGATCTTTGTTTCCTGATGGTGCTTCCACATCTATGATTTTGTCATCTATGAGGTCTTGAATTAGATTTTTGAGCCTCATGCAGTTGTTTGTCGTGTGTCCCTTGAGTTTGTGGAAGTCGCAAAGATAATTCTCATTATACCATGGTGGCTTGACCGATGGTTCTTGATAATTATTATGTGTAGGGACCGTTATCAATTTTTCATCTACCAATCTTTTCATGATTGCTTCAGCAGGTTCCCCAAGGAGTGTGTATTTTCGTTTGGGGAAGAACTTGTTTCGCTGTGGTCCTCCCTGATTATCAATGTTGTTTGTGTTTTGGTTATGGGATGGTTGGACCACAGTATTGGCTTGTCGATTGCTTTGATTGGTATTTTGGTGTTGTTGTTGTTGGGATGGTGGATTGTTCTTCCGTGGGGCACTAATGACAACTTTGGCGTCAACAACACCATCATTGGTTACATTACGATTCTTTGCCCATGTTCGTGGTTTGTCATGATAATTGGATGATGAGCGGCCTTCTTGATATGATGAAGTTTCTCCCTGTGTGGCAAGGGCTCGTTCGATATTGAGCGCGCTAGGGATCAATTGGTCGTAAGTGGTGATGTTTTGCACTTTGAGGTGGAAGGCCAAGGGTCCATCAAGATTCGCAATGATAGTTCCCACTTGTTGCTCTTCAGGCATAGACCACTTGCTTTGATTAGCTTTGGATCGCCATCGTTGTAAGAAAGCACCGAATGATTCATTTTTCCCTTGTTTGAGAGATGATAATTCCTGTAAGCTAACCTCCATGGGAGTGTTGAAGGAATAATTATGTATGAAGGCATCTATGATTTCCTGGAATTTTTTGATTCCAGAAAGTCGAGAAAACCAATCAATAGCGTTTCCAGCCAAGCTTCTTGGGAATAATCTCATCAAGTACGTTTCATCGTAAGCCACCTCCATGCAATGTACTTGGAATTCCCTGATGTGATCTTCAGGGTTACCCGTTCCGCGATATTTGTCAAATTTAGGGATCTCAAACCCTTTTGGGAATGGTTTCATTTCTACGCTCCTATCAAATGGATAAGGGCATAGGTTTTTTTGTGGTTTTGGTGTCTTCCTGATTGAAGGTCAAGCACTTGTTGTGACAGAAATTTTATTTGTGCGGTGACATCCAATTGTGGATCAGGAGGTGGAATGAAGGTGTTCTGGGGGGGTGGAGTGGGTGTTTGAATGGGTGGAATGTTTGTTTGTTGTGCCATGTATGCTTTCAACAACGCTTGTTGTTGATCTTGTTGTTGTTGCGCTAATAGAGCTTGTTGTTGTGCTTGCTGTTGTTGGTCCAACAATGCTTGTTGTTGGTCAGCTAGGGCTTGTTGGGCTGCTTCTTGTTGCTCTTGGTATTGCTCTAATGCTTGCTGATATGCGAGTTGTTGGGCTGCTTGTTGTTGTGCGAAGTACTGCGCTTGTGCTTGCACTCGTGCTTGGGCATCTTGGGCATCTTTTGCAGCTTGAGCAGCTTGTGCGGCTTGTGCAGCTTGAGCAACTTGTGTAGCTTGTGTAGCTTGAGCAGCTTGTGCGGCTTGTGCAGCTTGTGTAGCACGGTGTTGTTGTTGCAACAAAGCTTGGGCTTGTGCCGCTTGTTGTGCTTGTTGTTGTTGCAGCAATGTTTGAGCTTGATTTTGCTGTGAAGCTTGAGAAGCGTGCGTGGCTATAGGTGCTTGCTGAATTGTTTGATATTGTTGGAGCAATTGTTGGTATGCTTTGAATGCAGCATTGTAATGGCTTACTTGGCTTGGTCGCAATGGTGGTGGTGGTGGGATCGGAATTGTGTTGGAAGTTTGAGATGCGCTTAGAGCGATGGTGGTGGTGGGAGGTTGTGATGTAAGGGGTGTGATGAGGGTAGTGGAAGTTTGAGGTATAGTGGATGTAGTGGTTGGAGTGAATGTGGTGATAGGTGCATTTGGGATGGGTGAAGTGATAGGAATGGTGGGACTAGGTGAAGTGGTAGGAATGGTAGAGATGAGCGAAATAGTGGGTCTTTGAGAGACCGTATTTTGATTAGCTATCATGCGTTGGTTTGATGTGGATGGTGTGTTTGAAAGATGTGATGTACCCCCTTGGTTGGATGAATTGATTTGGATGGGGCGATTTATGTTAGGGAAAGGTGGAAATTTAGGTAAAGGGGGGATCCCTAAACCAAAATATGGTGTTGACGTGGTGGGAGGTGTGAATGGTTTGAATGGTGGAAGATTTTCTTGTGCAAATGAAGAGACAAATCCATAAGGTCTCTCTATTTCGGACGAGCTTGCTTGTACCAAAGGTCTAGACACTTGCGTGTCAAGAGAAAATGATGAGGTGGTATGGTAAGGAACCTCAGATGTATCGATAAATCCAAGTGGGTTGTAAAGTGGATTTTGATGCATGTTGAAGAGGGTATCATCCTCATTGATAGTAGGTTCTATGGTGGTAATGGAAGTGGTTGATTGTGGAAGGGTGCTTTGGTCATTTGGTACAAGAAGCTCATCCTCAATAGTGTTGAGAATTGATGGATTTATTTTAGCCATTGCACGAAGAAACTTTTGTAGTTTTGGTTGTTTGAGCATCTCAAGAACTTCTTCCTCACTTAGTTCTGTTGGTGTGATGTCTTCCACCAAGACCTCTTTTTGTGGATCGTGTGTAGTGATAGTGAGGTCTGGAAGTGGTGTGTTTTGGATTTCTGGAATGTTTTGTCTTAGATCACTTGTGGTTGATGTTTCTTGATTTAACTCCATGTTCCTCTTGTGTTGTGATCTTGTTTGAACCATAAAAGAGCAAACTAGGATGCATAAAAGATCAACGATGTGAAGATGAAAGGTGTATGATATATGAGTGAGAATGGAAGTTTTTGAATTTGTATTGAAAATCTTGATGTGATGCTAGGTACTTTGGGTTTTCTTTGATTGATGTTTGTTTGATGTTTAGACTTTGAATTATGTCTTTTGAATGTTTGATGTTTGAGCAAGAGATATCCCCAAGATGTTTGGATGATGATCTAAAAAAGATAACTAATGCTCATAAAGGATAATTTGATTTAGGAGTGAGAATAGGATGTGTCTACTCACAAGCTAACCAAAAGATAATCCAAATTAGTGATGGGAGCAGGATGCATCTATCCACCATTAATTTGAACAAAGTGATAATTCAACTAAGCATGTGCAAAAGGATTCATTCACACACAATTGAGTTGAACAAGTTTGATGTTTGATGTTTGAAGAATTCAAAGTCTCATGTTTGAAAGGTTTTGATGTCTACCAAAGGAGCCTAGCATAGTTGTTTCAAGATTTTCTCAAAATGTTGGTGAGATGTTTATGGTTGATGATGTTTTTGATGGATGAATGTTTTTTTTGATCTTAGAATGACCCTAGTTTAGACTTTTGTTTAACAAGACCAAGGTATTGAAGAACATGTTATGCCCTAAGCAAGGTATCCAATCCCTTGAAACAATCTTGGATTTTGTGTGTAGTAAAATGAATATAAAGTGGGGTTGTCTCTTGAAGCATGTCGATAGAAATTAGCCAACTTTTCTCTAAAATCATATAACCTTTTGAGTCTTTGTTGATGTTGTTTTGGGCTAAGTTTCCTTTTCTTGGGTTTTTGTATCTTGATCTTGTGAGAAATCATTGAAAAGACATGTGTGGGGCTCAATTGCTTATCTTTGCTTTTAATGACTTCTTTTTACCAAATACACTTTCTTGATTATGTTTCAAACTAAAGATGTCCTATGTCAAAATTCCTTTCTTCCCACAAAGTGTTGTGTGGGAATTCCAAGAAATTGAGGCAAAGGGATTTCCTAGGTTAACCCTAGTTAGAGCAAATGACGATATAAATTCAAGTGATGAGAAACCTCTAAGGACATAATCCCAAGGGAAGGCAACAACACTTAAATTTGTCAAAAGGTATTTGCTCTATCAAAAGGGGTTTGAAATTTGCATGATCATGTTTAAGTGTTTGTTTTTCCAATGTTTACGAACAAGCATGTGTTTTTGTAACCCAAAAGCATGTACAATCCTATGGATGTGTAAGACAATATTTGTTGGATTCCCACTTGGACAAGTCTAGCTACGCTTATCTCTAGCGGATGGTTAGATGCTTGACCCCACTGGCTCCCACCGCTCATTGACGTCAACGCAGCCGGTTACCAAACACCCATGAAATCTTCATGGCATGCTTTCCATCTCTACCAGAAGACCGTAAGAGTGGGCGCTTCCGTGAATCCACCGCTCTTGCAATTACAACAAAGCCAGATAAAGTGATTTTGGCAATTCTAGCAATATGCCCTGTGTAAGGACTTTCTCGCTCAGAGGAGTTGACTAAACGCAGCAAGAGTCCCTTCTGGATCCATCATCTTGTTCGGAAGTCAACCGCGATATTGGCTCAACATATTTATCCCAACAAATACTCTTTGGCTTTAGAGCCACGCTGAGCCGCTCCCTTGGTGATTACTTTTTCCCATTGCTAAGGGCTCCTCTAAGATAAACAAAAGCGAATAAAGAACAATATTCAGAATCCTCGACCAATCCTTGTAGGCAACAAGGAGAGAGAATATACGCAACAAAGCCCCCACTCACACTCGCACAATAGTTTGTTCAATTTTAAGCCCAAATCGAAGTGTGGAGGTGATTGTTTTATCTCAACCCAAAGTCATGGAAAAGACCTTTTGATTCTCAAGATCGCTATAAAGCGCGAGAGAAGCGCATACGTCTTTTTCCAATGGCTTTAGTCTAAGTAAGCCCTCACAAACAAACAAAACTACACTTGTTCTTTTTAAACCCTCAAAGCAATGATGATTTCGTTTTAAAGCACCAAATGAAGTGTGAGAAATTGCCTTGTTCAATTGTTAATCCAATAAACCAAATCTAGTAAGTTGTGATCCTAAAGTTCATTTTAGCCTTTGCAAGAAATGAAAAAGGTTCATTTTAAGCCCAATTGAAAACTAGTGTCCTAAGAAGGAGAAGGATGACAAATTCTTTGAAGAAGTGTTAAACAAACACTTAAGTGTTAAAAAACACTTTGATTAGATAAAATATCATCTCCATGCTCCATCTTTCTTTTGATTTTGATTTCCAACCTACAAAAGTGATCAAAATGTTAGATGAGGTCAAAAGAAACAAAAGGATATAGGGGTTAGACAAACCATTTACCAAAACACCCTAAAACTTAGCCAAGTTATCATGTAATTAATTTAAATGTAAATTTGAAAATTTTAACTAATTTAAAGTTAAGAAACACCTACACCATTGGATAGCTTGTGAAATTCTACCCTATTTTTAAAAAAAAAGCATCAAAAAAGACCTACGTATGACCAAGATATGGTCATTTTAAAATTGAATCTAAAAACACTAAAATAGTGATCATATGCGGGTTAATGAATAGTGCTGTCAAAAAACAGCGAAATTTTATTAAAAAACGTGTTGGATTTGAGTTGTATGCCCTCCTTCTAGCGCCAATATGTGAACCATTTGAATCTATACCTTGCACAAACACAATAAACATGCAAACAATTAGATCAAACACAAGATTAGAAACCAATGATTCCTCAAGAAATCCATTTGAAATTTGCAAAAGATAAGAAATGAAAATGAAGAACACAAATGAAACAATTAAATCCTATCTAATGCAAGCAAACTCTTGATCTCTTGAGGGAGTTGGTGCAAATAGGTGTGTGGAGATTTGCCCTTTCCCAACTCCTTGAATGCAAATGTTGATTGAAGATGATTGATCCACTTGATGAAGACTTTGAATGTATGCTCCAAGCTTAAAATCTGCAAAAAAAACCTAGCTATGATTCAATGAGATGGATGAGGATTGCTAAGTATTTTAGCATGGTAACTTTGCTTGAGATGTGGATGATCAAATGCATGGTGAAGCATTCTATTTATAGAATGTTGAAATGGAAACAAAGCCAAAATGGAGCAATGTGGGACAAAGATTCAACCAATGATATAATGCCACTTGTCAACATGTGATTGGGTGAGGAATGAGCAAGTTTTGACAAATGTGCCAATAAATGCATTTTTGAATTTGAATTTTGAGAAAAGACATGTAAGAGGGGGAAAGAAAATTGCATTGAATGCCACTTGGCTCAAGGCAAGGACATGTAAGAAGAAGTAAATGCCTTGTTGGAAGGACTTGTAAGAGAGAGAATAATGACATGTTGGAAGGACATGTCATTCAAATTTTGAATTTGAAATAGAAGAATATTCCTCCAAAAGATGCTTTGTTGAGGGAAAATGAAGATTTAATAAATCAATAAATTGATTTATTTGTGCAAGTGGAAATATCTAGAGAATGCAAGTGGGTGAGATTAGTATTTAATCATGGTTAGATTAAATAAATGATGATTATGTTAGTTTAATGATGATTAGGTGAGTTGACTTATTTTGACTTAGATTTTTGGATTAATTTAAATCAAACAAGAGAGGAAATGATTTAATGAGTTTAATTAAATAAACATGTTTTGATTATTTAATTAAAGAGATTGAAGTAAGATTAAATTAAATAAGATTTTAATTTATTCAATTTAATAGCTAGACTTTAGAGATTTAATTAATTAAATAAAATTAATTATTTAATTAAAAGAAATGGAGAATGATTTAAGAGACTTAATTAAACACATGATTTGTTTAATTAAGAGAAGAAAACAAATGAATTTAATCAAATAAAGATATTTAATTAAATGGTTAGGTCGGGGAATGATTTAGGATGAAATGATGTTGGTAGTCAGATTTAAATATGCAATGCTAACTTGTACATTTTGCGTGTCTACACCTGTAGTGGCGGATTTTCACTTGGGGAAAAAGTTGTCAAATACAAGTAGATGAAAGTTGCAAAGTGGTGCAACTTTCGTTCTGCAACTCGTGTGACCAAACGGATGGTTCCAACACATTCAAATAGGTATGTTTATGCTAAGAATGATCCTATTTTGCACCCAAAAATGTGGAATCACTCTGAGCTATGTTCAACCAGATCGATCCCTTAAGAGTCCAAAGTGAAAAATGGCTGCAAACTTCAACATGCTCGTATTCAGACACCGTGATGCTTAGAAACTTCTCCTCTGAGTCTATGGGATTGTGTTGGGCCCCTCTACAATAACCTCTCTGGGTTTTCTCTATTTCGGATGCCTTTTCCCGTGGCGACAAATTTTTGCTTGGGGAAAAAGTGGTCAAATGCAAGTAGTTGAGTGTGTAAAAATGACTTTTTAGCCATTCCACCCATTGTATCCTACTATAACTAGGTGGAATGGCATAATTAGGGGTAGGGAACATATGTGCATGGTTTCTGGAGTAGGGGAGGTGATTTGAGTGGTATGGTGTGATGCACTAGTTGGCAATTTGATGAGTTTTAGTGAAATTGAGTGGGTTAAGAGTGGAAATGTTTGAAATCCTTTGGGGCATCAGTTTGTGAGGTAATTTTAAGCATGTGTAGGTTATTTTAAGCATGTTTGATGCTTTGGAAAGGTGTTATGAGTTGTGGGAACAGGATTTTCAATAAACCCACCCTAAACTTGCTAAAAATGAGGGTTTTGTAAAAGTGGGCTTAATTGAGTGGTTCTCAAGTTAAATATTGTGGATTTGGAGGTTTTTTGGTCTGGTAAGTGACTTTCTATAGTTATTTGGGATGGGAAGATAGTTTGGAGTATAGTTGCTTTGAAAATTTGGCCTAATTGTCCAATCAGGTATATCTCCTTGGTGTTGTCCTTTCAAATTAGGACCATCAAGGTTTCAAACACCCATAAAGGTACTCAACAACATACCACAACCACTCAATAGGTTACTTTGATACAACTCTCTCAAATCAGGCTTTTCACACCAACTAGGCCTCAAATTAGGTCACTTTTAAAAAGGGACTCTACCTTAAACTTTCCCTTTCACTCAAAATTCAATTGAGAAACTCTCTACAGGTTACCAAACCAAAGATTCCACAATTTGTTCTCAGACATCCACCCTGCAATATACCTAAACTCAAAACACTCTTTTATAGCCAAAAATCAAGGGTTTTAATGGAAATCACAATTCCATACCTCAATAAAACTTGCCACTACCTCATACTAGTCTAAAAATATCTGCACATACTCAATTCAACAAGAAACAACACTTCTCCAACCTATTTCACTCATTAGCATATCAAAACCTCTCTTTTCCACTTGGAAGACACAATTTTCCACTCTAGGGCTTCATGCCCAACACATTTTCAGGCCTCCCCTACACTCTCTTAACATTCCCTCACTTGTTTATTGATGTTGCAATCCCATTCCACAAGTTACAAGAGCCATAGAAAATGGAATGGGTTGATTTTACATTTAAAAGGCTACACACCCTTAAAATAGGGTATAAAACCAGTCGCAAAGAATTTGCTCAAACTTACACCGAATCCACTGTTGGATGCTCAAATCAAATGAAATAAGTGGCCAAATCACACCTTAAAATGAATTCAAAATAGATTTAGAACATTATGCAGTTTTACGGGTCGTACAGTCACTGGAAACTCAAAAAATACAGAAAAAGTGGAGAAAAATAGAGTATTATTAATGTTCCAATCTTCCAAATCTTCAAAAATCTAATTTACATCGATGGTTTCCACCTTATTTATGATTTTCCCTCCAAAATAACTGTCCTAACACCTACAACTTCCTTTTGAAATGCTATGTCCATTTTCCTTTCCTAAAAATGCAATTTTGCAACTTTTTAGCAACTTTACATCTTTTTCAATATTTTGCACTTTTTGCAAACTTGACCTTCTAAACATCTAGCTATCAAATAAAATGACGCATTACAATAGAAAATGGTCTCATTGAACTTATTTTAGGCAAAAGACCTCAAAACCTAGAGCCTAATCCTCAAAACCTTGAATTAACAACTTCTATTTAATGGTGCTCCTGCACCAAAAAATGTGGTAGCATAGAAAAGGTAGTGAACTCTTTGAAAAAATGCCTAAAAAAATGAGGTCTCATGGTGATGGAATTCCATGAAAATAAAAATAAATTTGATTGTCATGGCATTGCATCACCTTGAGACCACATTTCTTTGAGGCATATTTTCAAATAGTTCACTGCCTTGTCTATGGATTGTCATGGCATTCCATCACCACATTTATTTGATGCATTTTTTCAAATAGTTCACTACCTTGTCTATGCTATTGCTTATGATTACATGCTTTTGATATATTTTGTTCAACCATCCATAGATTGTTTGAAAGCACTTGTTTCATCCTTTTAGCAATATCAACAAGGTAGTGAATTGTTTGACAAGATTCTTTGGTAGACATGTATGAAAAATGTGGTAACATAGACAAGGCAGTGAACTATTTGAAAAAATACCTCAAAGAAATCTAGTCTCATAGAATGCCATGATAAGAAAATGCAGTTGGCAGCTACTCCTAGTTATTAGCTATGCAATGTGAATTAATTGCATAACTGCTTAGGTTGACTTTGTAGAAACTATATTGTAATTGAAATTTTGTCATCTATCAACATCTAGTTATTAGATATTCAATGTGAAGTAATGCTTTGACTTTGAAAGATGTGCAATGCAATGTAATCAACGATTTGAATATAAACTACAAAAATCTATTTTTTACAATTCATTAGTTAAAATCTTTATTTTATTTTCTCTCTATATCTCTATATGCTATGCAAATACCTTTCAATTTTTAAAAAAATGGTTTTTATCTCTTGTTCTACAATTTTTACATTTTTTTAAATATGATTTTTTCCTGATTTTTTCAAAAACTCTTATACTTTTGGTTTTTCAAAATTTTCCCCAAAATATTTTTGTTGTTATGCATTGGAAGCATGAAGAATACACGTGAATACATGCAATATACGTGAAGTATACATGTGAATTAGTGAAGCATACATGTGAATAAGTGAGGCACAAGTAGTTGAAGCATTCCAAAGGATACAAACCACTAGGAATGGAGCTTATTTACATAATACGCTTTAGATGGGGCTTATTGAGCAGTCAACAGTAATTAATTAAGCATTAGATGTAAAAAAAATCCTTGTGTACAACATTCAAGCATACAATTTACA
Source organism: Sequoia sempervirens (assembly GCA_007258455.2). Taxonomy (NCBI): domain Eukaryota; kingdom Viridiplantae; phylum Streptophyta; class Pinopsida; order Cupressales; family Cupressaceae; genus Sequoia; species Sequoia sempervirens. The sequence continues at coordinate 6,431,431 of VDFB02000016.1, read as the reverse complement.
CGATACACATGATAACATCATTCAAGAATGGTATTAGCAAAGTAAGATTTTCTTTAATCAAAATGTCGTAAGGCTATACAATGCTATATATTGATAAAAGTATATACAATATATCCAAAAAATCGATACACCCTTAGTACAAAGGAGCCATATGGATATCAAATGTCACATATCTATCAATAGTACAAAACATATGTTAAAAAATGCCACATAGGCATACAACAAATGACCCTAATACATAGTCATTTCCCTCTAGGGGAAGGAAATAGATGTTGTGCTACCTTTGAAATTTGGCTAGATGGACTGACTGTTGGTTCTCTTGTCTTTCGAACATGCTCGCTAGTTCTCCTCTCTTCACTCTGGACCTTTAACTGATTCAATAAAAAGTAAAGATGTTAATACATAGAAATTGAATTGTGGAATGACATATAACAAAATATAATCACTTATCACATACATATAGTCATCATGCACATTTACAGCATTACCATGTCAACGATCTGGAGTGACAAAAACCTGTAGCAACCATCCAAATAGAAATTAAACTACATAAAAGTATCATGAAATTTTTCTATAATATACCATAAAAGAGTAAATATAATGTCAAATCGACTAATTTGTTGCATACCTCTCTCAATGGATCAGAACTAGCTATTGTTGCAGCAACTCCATGGTCCATCATGCTACCAACATCACTAGGGTTGTCTAATGTCATCAACTGTAAATGAAACAACATATCTAACATCAAAATAAAGAAGTTCAGGTAGTCCCTTTATAACTGTCATAAATGAAAGAGTAAATGGTTGGCCTTAGTTGAGACTATAATATAATGCTTATACACCACATAATGGTGAAAGTATTAAGTCCACTGGGATAGACCAAACTCTTGCAAATGCCAAAGTTTAGTGCTCATTGAGATTCATATTGCATATGTTGATGAACTAATGTTAATGAGGGCATGTTGTCAACATAGTGATAATGTCACAATGAAGTTCACATGAATGAAGTGAGGATTACTATATTACTAGCAACTTTCAAAGGGATAATGGAACATACGATGAATTACGACGTGTCTAGGGTTTTACTATAGCACATGAAGTTGGTTGTTGAGGTGTGCAACATTAATGGAGAATACAACTCTGGTCAATATTGAGTGGAAGAAAATTTATTTCTTCTATGGTGTATAGGATAAAATTTGGATGGAGGTGCTATAGCATAGACAGGATAAAGAGACAAGACCAACAAGGAATAATGGAACATATGCTAAAATAATAGAGGGTATAATGGGGTGGGAGTCGAATACAATAATGGAATATGGGATGGACTAGAATAGATTAATGGGATGGGCTAGGATGGGATAAAGAAATATAGCGTGAACTATTAGAGGTTAATGGGATGGGATTAGGAGGGAATAAAGGAACATAGTGTGAATTAGGGAAAGATAATGGGACAAGAACAAGAGGGGATAATGGAACATAAGGTGAAATAAGAGAGGGTAATGGGATGTGAATAAAAGGGACTAATGGAACATAGGATGGACTAGTATAGATTGATGGGATGGGCTAGGATGGGATAAAAAAATATAGGGTGGACAATTAGAGGTCAATGGGATGCGATTAGTAGGGAATAATGCAACATAGGGTGAATTAGGAGGCATCTAGGGTTTCACTATAGTATGTGAAGTGCGAACTTGACATGTGCGTAGCAATAATAAAGAAGATTTATCTAGGATGAAATGTGGATAAAGATGGTATAACATAGAATGGATAAAGAAACATATGGTGGAACATAGGGGATCATGGAATATCTAGGGTGAAATAATAATGGGTACAATAAGATGGGAGTAGAAGGGCATAATGACACATAGCATGGACTAGAAGATATTAGTGGGATGGGCTAGGAGGGGATCATGGAAATTAGGGTGAACTATTAAATGTTAATGGGATGGGATTGTGAAGGAATAAAGGAACAAAAAGTGAATTAGGAGAAGATAATGTGACATAATCAAGGAATACAAATGCAATGTTTGTGTTTCTCATCAATTTTTTAGATTTGTATATGCAAAATTATGAAAACTAGCTAACATTTTTTTACAACACCATTAATGAATAAAGGCTACTTAAGTGAAAGTTGTTTGAGGAAATGATTCGTGATGTGTGGAGGTTGAAGGTCCACTAGGAAACTGTTTGGAATCCAAAGCATATTATCATAAAAACATTCAAATATAACATTCAATTGTTCAAATGCAATAATAATATCTTTAATACTAGTTGCATACCTATGGACTCATCAAAAAGAATGAATAAGGTTCTATAGGAATGGAGCACATCTCATGAACAGTCTGACCCTGAAATTTCATCATATCAAAATTCTACTAATTTAGTTATTCTTAAATTTCAAAGTATAATTTAATAAACAACATTAAATGAACTTGCTAAATTTTACTTGAGTGTCAATGTTGAATGTATCATTCACCAAATCATTTGTGAAATCCATCACATCTGCAGCTGATGTAGGTTGTGTAGTTGCATCATGAGCACTCTGATAATCGTACCTACAAACAACACCACAAGTGCCACAATGGTGAGGTGGAGCTCAGGGCCTAAACATCTCCTCCACATCAGGCTCTACTAGAGGCCTCGCACACTATAAAATGGTCTGGGTGAGTGAGTCAATCGACTCCAACATGTCCACCTCTACACTATCCTTAACAATGGAAGGAACAGTGACGTGCTCCACCATGGGTCTGGCCAAGGGTGTCGATGCCAACTGTGGATTATGTTGTGCAACAGGTCTATCATGTGTGGAACCACCACCCCTACCCTAAAAGTCTAAGATCTCAAAATAGTTTGGTATTTTATTGAGGAAAAACTCACAATAGAGTTTCCTCAAAAAGTATTGCAGTACCTCATGGTTATTGCATGGAGGTTGGTCAAACACCATCCACCACCGCTCCTAAAATTTACTTTTAATTAACTCATGGTGGCACCAATGGATGGGGAACCTCCTACATGCATGAGACAAAGGTGCATTGGTTCTCAGGCCTGTAAATAGGGCACACAAGTCGGCTTTGCTAATTTTTTGTTTTTTGACATCTACATATGAAAAACCACTAGCAAAAAATTATCTCATCTCATGTCTCTTATTTGACCAAAATTTTATTTTTTGGCTCATTTCTCCTACATGAGTTACAATTGACTTCAATGATTCAACAATCCCTCTCCTATAAGGGTGGGTTTCGGCATGCTCGGTTAATCTTCCAATTAATTGTTCAATGTCTTTTTTATTGTTTTAAATTTGATTTAGAATATTTTCTTGTGTTCCTTGAGGATTCCTGTGAATTGATGGAGGGGTTTTAGGTTGTTCTTGTATAGGAGGCTCTTTGTGAGGGGGTGATTGTGAATTCTCAATGTTTCGAGGTGGAGATTCATTCCTTGAGAATTAGATCAAAGTTTTATTATAAAAACCTATTTCAATCTGCATTCTAAATCAAATTCAAAATAAATAGAATAAAAATACATACCTCTTCACAATATTCAACCTCTCTGACATGTTGGCGGCATCCTCGTGAAAAATCACAAGCTAAGTATGCAAATAATGGATGATATTTCGTGAGCGCGAGTTGCAGACCTCAAATCCTCCAAGCCAAGTCACGGGTTGAAGAGAAATGAGGGTTTGAAACGTGTTTTTTTATTTTATTTTACTTTTCACATTTGATGCATGCAAAATTTGGCAAGCACCAAATGACTTCAAGTCATTTGGCGTGCGCCAAATGGCCAATTTCGGCCCTTTTTTGTAAATTTTTCCAATTTGGCACCTAATTTGTGTCACAGATTGGTGCACTTACCCATATACCCCAATTGATTGGAAACTTTCTACCTCACCAATAAGGAATGACGAGCCCAAAGACAAAACCACATAGAACTAAAGAAATAGGATTTTCACAACCAATGAAAGGAGACGAGTCTATCTCTAATTCCACAACCTGAAGATGACTGACCTTAAGAACTTATCGCATAGCATGGGTACCTTGTCTAATACTATAGCTAACAAGCTCTCTATGAATTGGAACACAAAGAATCCTCCATACATCCTCTAAGGTGATAAAGGCCTTGCCAATTGGTAAATGAAAAGATGATGGATCAAAGTGCTATCTTGCCATGAGGGGAATCATCATCGCTCTGTGGCTTCTAATCATTGACATATAACATATGTGTCAAAGTTCAACAATGTCTAGGATATCCTGCTTGAGCTCATGAAAACCAATGATCAAATAAAAAACCTGACATAGTCATCACTCTTGAGTAAAGTGGTTTGAGAAATTCCTACAAAAATTCAATCCACGATGTTAAGAATTTACTACAAAAACATGAAACGAACCTAAGATAGCAAATAAACTAGCTCAAACTTCTAAAAAAAATAAAAGTGGTTCCAATTTTTGTCAAAAGGGGTCAAGACAATCAATAGCGGACCTGTTTTTATCAAAAAATGATAAAGAAATTCAAAAGAGGTAAAAATGGAAAAAGTGAACAAATTTCTCAAAAGTGAATAAATTTCACAATGGTAGCCATTTCAAACCAATAAATTCAATAGTGAAACTTTTAAATGAAGGCGAAAATAAAAGTGAATAATTAGAGAAAAAGTGAACATTTCAAACAAAGGCGATAGAAGAATGCAAGAGCAGTACATTCACAAACATCAAAAGTGGCAAGAATGACACAAAAGCGTAATTTTAATGAAATTACTGCTATCCCAAAAAAAATTCTAGCATTTATTACTAAAAAATGAAAAGATGAAAACAAGAAAGAATAAGGTACATACTAATGCACTAACACCAACGGGCCTCCCAAACTCACGAACAACCTTTGCATGATGTATGGCTCCTTGAATCCTTGCCATAGCTCATCGACAATTGAAAAATCAAGGAATCTAGTTCAATAAGAAATTACTAAGCGTCGAGAATGCAAATGAGGTAAATTAAACCCTAATTACCTATTTTAACCCCCCAAACCCTAATTTTTAACCTAGGAAACCCTCCTAGGTTGAAATTAGGAGCTCTCAAGAACATCTAAACTATAATCAAGGGTCCCATAAGCTTAATTTTTTGACCTCTATGCATTTGAACTAAAATGGAACCTTGTCATGAGCTTGACCTAAAAACTAATTTTTTTGGCCAACCTCTCGAGGGGCAGCTGAACATCCTACCATCTTTCCGCTAACCGCTGGGGTACAGTGGGGCATATAAAAAATTTCTAATCTTGGTCTTAACATTAGATTCTTTGAAACAAAGCAACCGATACTTTGTCTCAAAGAGGGGAAAAATGTAGACATGTTAAAATGACCTAACACTTATCGCACATCCTAAATGACATTTTCTAATCATCGATATCATTATCACCTAATATCATTGCATTTCACATCATTTACATCATTAAACCCTATTTTTCTCTATTAATTGAATAATCTTTAAATTATTTAATTAATTCACTATTTCACATCATTTACATCAAAAACCCTATTTTCCTCTATTAATTAAATAATTTTAATTTATTTAATTAATAATTCACTTTTATTATTTTTTGACTAATTAAAAAAATGAAACTTATTTAACAAAGTCTTAATCTAATTTTATTCTTCTTGATTAATTAAATAACATCAATTATTTAATTATGTTGCTAATTTCACTATTCCCAAAAATCAATTAAATTATTAACACTTAATAGTTTAATTAAATCACTTTCCCCTAAACTTGAATAATTAAATTAATTATTCAAAACATCATCCAAAAAGGGTCAAAACAAACAAATACAACTTTGTTTGTAAAATCAAAACATGACTTGCATGTTCAACTCAAAAAGGGTTAATTAATTAATTCAATTAATTAATTACCCTCACCCAGTTTTAGGATTGAGAAAATTATAGTCACCAATTGCTTACTTTGATTGGTTGATTGATTCATCTTTTCTGAATGATCCATCTATTTCTTGACTGATTCATCTGTTCTTCAATCCCACTGAAAGCTCAACATGATTTCCTCAATTCCATAGATTAGGAAATCTATTTCCTCTAATTGTAAAATTAACATCCTTAATTGATTCGATCACATAAGCTAACTGAGCAGTCTAATTCTTCTCAATAGCTTTCAACCATTGATCTTGATTTAGCATTGTTTAATCTTGCACGTTCATATCGAATCGTAAAATCTATATAACAATCCTCTTCATCCTAAAAAATGATCAAAGAATTAACATATTTTGTGCAACAAAGTAATGCTAAATTTCCAGTTGATTTATTAAGAGATTTGAAACACATCTTCGATCACCAATCATGCACATTGGAGCTTTGTAAAATTCATAATGTAGGCTTTGCATTAATACAAAAATTCAATTTGACATCAAATACAAATACAAATTCGACATGGGATGGTAAAGGCTTTTAGTTTTGAATTCATTATTTAATCTTAGGATTTCGTTATTTGATTTCATTACTTTAAAAGATTCATTTCATGATTAATGGGTTTAGGAATTCATAATATTGTTTTGAATTAATATTTGTTCAATTAATTTATGCTATTTTCTGATATCTCGATTTCCCTCTTACACAGGAATATTCCATCAACACCCTAAAATCCAACAAATCCTTCACAACACCATACACCTAAAATATATACTCATTTTTTACACCCAATTAACCTTAATCCACACATTGTAACACATGAATCCAACCTTGTGGAGCACCAAAATTTTTTAAAAATAAGACTAAAGATAGATATAGAATAATATAAGAACATTCCTAGATTCACAAGACCAAAAACCACAACACAGAGAAATGCAGAGCAAAACTATTTCTCCCAAAAAACACTACTTCATAGTTCACACACTGGTGAACAAAAATTCTTATGATGAATGATCCAAAACATGAAACTCTTGATATAACACCTTTGAACACCTCTGATGAACATATCCAAATCACCAAGAAGATCTTCAACCATGAAGAAATGTGGAGAAAACCACTGAACACTAATCTACCTCATTGAACTCTCTTTTAATCAAATTTTCATAAAAGCACTTCTTAGCATCTCAACATCTACAATCAACATCTACAACATCTTCTTTGCATCTCAACCACATAAGAGGTTGAACATACAAAAACACATGATTATCAAAGAAACACTAGAGGTTGACATCAGTGAGACTACTAATGACAACATAATGCAACCAATTAAATCATCTCCATAGGTTGACATCAATGCAACAAAAAATATATATTGACATCAATTACAACAAAAAATTATAACATTTACAACTAAGGAAATGGATATTTTCTCACCTCACTACCATAAAAATTTCTTTTAAGTCCACCCTTGAGTAAGGATTTCCTCATAGAAACCAGTTTGCACAAAACAAAAGAGAGATGCATACACAACACAATAATTCCCATAGGATTCAACATTGCATATGGGTCTTGGTAAGATTCATGGAATTAAGAAGAGTAGATGGGAGAGAAGAGGGGATCACTCTAAATTTGGAGAAAAATAAATTAATAGAACAAATCAACCAAGATCAATATAAATAGCTTCACTTTTTTTATTCTAAAACCTCCATCCCACGTAATACTATACAAAAAAAATATTCCATAATCTCATCCTCCACAACAACATCCAAACTCCACTCGTAGCCATAATCAAAACAAAAATACTAGCATATTATCACATACCATTTATAAGAAACTTGAAGCCAAAAATTCTTTAAAAGGAATGCTTATTTTTCTCTCATGAAAAATAAATAAGGAATCAATACCAGAATTATTTCACAAAGAATGTATATTTTTTCATCTCATGAAAAAACATATGGCAACTAGTACCTAAATTTATTAACAAGGAGTGTATATTTTCTCTCAAGAAAAGATCTACACCTCCCTTAAACTTACATATAGAAATCCATTAACCATATAAATTGGAAAGACCTATCTCTAAACATAACAATCCCTTTCTAAACACATTCAAAATATTGAGAATCTAAATCTCAAGAAAATAATTCACCACCATGATCAAACCAATATATTAATCTCACAACAATTGCAAGTTTTATACACTTAAAACATGAAATCTCAACCAAGATCAAATCCATATACAAAATACAAAACAAAAATAACATATTTAACAAGGGCAGTGGGCCTAACTCGATTGGCTAAAGAATCTTGTTGCAGGCAAGAGGTCACAAGGTCTAGTCTCCCCACCATCCCCATGGTACTGGAGGGAATGTCACACCAACATTACCAGTCACGTGAAATTTTTTTACCAGAAACACTGTAGTTTATAGGGGGATGGATACCTGACCAATTCCTGCAGTCTAAAAAAATTAAAATAAATAAATAACGTATTTAACTTACATATTTTATAAATAAATCTGTGAAGCCTACTTGTAATGACTTCAAAAATGATATAAAATATCCTTATTAAAGATCCTTAAAAAAATACATCTTCAATATTTCTCTCATCAAAGCACCAATCTCTCAAGATTCTACTCTCTCTCCCAATAATAAGAAAAATAATAATACCAAAAAAATCCTAAAAAATCAACAAGAGGGACACAAGTAAAGAAACTCAAACAAGTAGTATAACTCACATACAAAAAAATATAGAAGAATTTGATAGTTCACCAAGTCAATCTTCCTTCCTCACTAAGCTAAATTTTGTCACATTTTCCAAGTGACTTTGAGAGGATCAAACCTTTTACAAATCTTAAAATTTATGTCTCAACAAGTATCCATCCCATATGTGTCCCTCATAGGGAATTATTTTCACTTATTTCATGAATAAAAAGACACTTTAAGACACTTTAAAGTCTCTTCTAAGAACACATGAAATTAAGCAAAAAGATAAATCATAAACCAATATTCCCACACATATAACTTCAAAACAAAGTAACAACAATTAAATATAAATAAAAACTTCCACATTTATAAAATATTTTCACCAATAAAAGCCTTAGTCCTCTCATGGGGTCAAGGTCAAGGTATCACTATGGAATTACAACAAAGTTATTTTTAAGACCTCCATAGATAATCAATTTGGCATGAAATCACCTTCACACTTACCAACTATTACAATAAATAGGAAAATAACCTAATAATTAATTAATTACTAATTATTTATTAGGCCCCTTTTACTTTATGCACTTGAGCTAAACTTAGGAAATGATTTATTATTATTAGATTAAGCTATTTTTAGGTTATATTGTCACATAACATAGGATGAGGACACTTTTCATGATCTAACTTAATCCTCACCTAGGGTTTCATTTAAGTTTTTTATAAGATTTCATCATTTATTGTAATTAATCATTTAGGCTATTGCACCAATACAATTCACAAGTTGCTGATAAAATCTATCTTGCTTGATCTCTCTTTACAATAGGTATTTTTATTGTAGGTGGTTTCTAGGAGATGTAGGGTTCACAATAAAATACAACATGGCATTAGAGCACTAAATCTATAGCTTCCTATTCAACTTTTGAGAGATATGGTCTTGAGAAAAAATCTAGTGCATCCTAGAGAAAACTAGACCTCACAATTTCATCCAAAATTTCCAAAAATCTAAGGATTGATTGTTCTTTTATACAAAATATAAGAAAATGAATTTTGGACCTAACTTTTTTGGAGGCATACTTTTCAAGGAATAAATTTAATATAGCTATATATAATTTGTAAAGTTGTATAGATCCTTACTAGTTGTACTCTACCATACAAGCCATACATGTTGTTCCACTACTATGCAATTTTCTAGGCCTTTGTGAAAAAATCTAGCTTGTTACACAATTTTCTAAGCCTTTATGCAAAAATCTAGCCTATTATGCAAGTTTCCAACAAAAAAAGCAACCGTAATATTATTTTTTTGATTATGGAGTAAGTTTCTAATGTTCGACATTGAAATACAATGATGTGACATTATTTATCAGTGATTGACAACCACCATCTTGAAACCACCTCCACTAAGCCCCCTACCACTCTCGTGGCAACACCACCTCTCTATGCAGCTTTCTCGCCACCTCACAACACCCTTGTCTACCCTACAACTACCACCTTGATCATATTAGTGACTAGCAATTAAGGCCCAACTAGCCCATGCACTAGGTTGCTTGGTCCATAATAGGAGTAAGGGTTTGGTTTTTTAGCCCTTGATTGCATTTGAAGGAAAATTGGACAACTTTTGGTAAATTGGGTGTAATTTTGGTTTATAATCTTCATCATTTGTAAACCATATACTTTTGGAAAGTTGGTTTTGATCCTAATCTAATGGTGCACTGATATACTTTCTAGATTATACTACTAGTTAATACAATCAATTAAAGTTAGATCAATCTATTTTCATTGAGAGAATCATAACGTTTTCCTCAGATCTCAATTTTTCATGATTCTTACAACATTGAAAAGTTGGTTTAGCCCTCTACATAGATCTTATACATTTTTTCTAAAAATTTACCAAGTACCTAATATTTTTATTTAAATTTAGGTTTTCTCTTTTGATTTACCTCCTTTACAAATATGTAAAGAAAGGTCTATTTATTTGAAATAAGAGTTCAAATTTCTTTCATTGTGAAGGTCTATATTGTTTTCTTTTGTTAAAATTTATTTATTTTATTATTCAAGCATCAAGGATCCAACCCACATCACTCCACTCACATCATATAATTACTATGAGTGAAAAAAACAAAGGGAGACACATTTGAAAAAAAAAGGGTTGTATAGAGTGACCATGGGTATAAAATTTGAACCAATAGGAGCTGTAGAAAATAGAAAATGGTTTAATAGGTATGATGAGGATTTTGGGATATTATGCATGTCTATGTCTCTTGATATCTCTTTCACACTAAATATTGCTCTACATCTAATCATATCTAGACTCAATTGGATTTCTTATTAAGGAAGTGAGATACATTGAGAGGTTTTTAGTTAGAGTAAGAACTTATCATTTTTAATCCTACATATTTTAACATCTAAAAATTCTTCACCAAACTTGTGTATCTCAAATTATAGTTGACACAATGTGGTATTGATAAATAGGACTCCTGGTTGGTTATTTCCATCATTTCCAATCTTTATCCTAGTCATTTTATATTTGTTTACACCTTCTATTCTAGCAAAGATGCACTTGGTACTAGATTTACTATGCCTTCACTTGATAATTTTTCTACATCACTTACTAGGGAGAAAAAAATGTTTGTACATATGGGCTCATTGAAGTCTTCCAAACCACAAACTCTTATTGCAACACAAGGCAAAGACCAACAGACTTAAAATAGTAAATTCAAGAAATAAAAATAGAATGATTCCAAAAAAATTGAGAAAGTAAGGGAATCAAATTCATAGGATATCTATAACTACTCTTCCTCTTCTAAGGTGGAATCATCAAAGGAGAGATCAAAGTGTTCATATTGAAAAAATTCAAAAAATTAGGAACATCAATGTTATTCAAATTAGGATGATGAGATGAAATACCTTCTACAAAAGAATCAAATTTAGTTGCCTTCATCTATGAAATCTGGTACATGTTTTTCTACACCATCACCTACACAATCTGGGTCACCTAGTGTGGAAAGAATAATAGACAATATGGAAGGACATGCGCGCTTTACATCCACCAATATACAATATAATTGATGGATTCTTTTTTTAGGATCCTTGCATCACATGAATTCATCTTTGGGCATGTTATCTTCATATGAGCCCTTGCAGTTCACATATATTGATAGGGAAAAACACTTACATAAGTTTTTTAGAAAAGATATGGGTAAAAGTACAAACCCATGTCACACTTTATAAATGAATCGACCAACTGTTGGCAACACAATGTAGACAACTGAGAGGGGGGGGTGAATAAGTTGTCACATAAATTTAAAACTTATTCAACTTATTAACTTTATTCTCATATTTGATTATTAACCATGAAATCATAAATCATCAACACATCAGAGACACACATAACACCAATATTTTTACATGGAAACCCTATTAGGGGAAAAACCATGGTGGAGTTCAGTCCACAAGATTATACCGTCTTAAAAGTATAAGAATTGAAAATATGGGGAATGCACTTGCATTCAGGAACACTGCCTAGAGCTCACTACTCAATTACAACAAGACTAACCACCCAAAGGAAGACACACTGTCTTACAAAAAGAATTAGATTACATCCATAGGGGTTTGAACTGATAGAATAGCATCTGCTAATGCCTGATCACAATTTTGGTTAAGCACATGAACACTTCTTCACTCTTCTCCACTCTTCTTCACACTCTACTCTACCTTCGAATGATTTAGGTCAATATTCACACACACACACACACAAAGACTCACACTTTGGAATCCACTCACGCACTTCAATTCGAATAAAAAATTGCTCTTATATATCCACAACAAGAAATTTCATCTCTACATGTCAGCTTCAATAAAATTAATAAAATGAATATCAACTGTTGGCCCAAAACATTATAGATTATTAATGTGAATCAACCAAGGTCGGCCATAGCTTAGTGAAGACCCAAATCAACATCTCCAATATGAAAACACTTCAATTAATTTCACCTCAAAGATCCACAACATGCTACAAATACCATGTTGGCCAAGAACAAGAAAAACATGAACACGCAAGAGAAAATTGCCAACCACGAGCACAACGATCAATGCATATGCACAAAAAAGATAGAGCATGGTCTAGAAGCTCCACAAACATCACAAATCACCAGAGAAGCATCTGCAACAACTAAACTACTGAAATCACATCATCTTCAATTAGGAACACAAACTGAAGCAACAAAAAAATTTCCAAAATGAAAATCTTCATAACTCGATCAAATCTTCACGTGGATCTCTGAAACTTCATGTGGATAAACTAGACACACTAAAAAAAAAACCCTTTAGTCCACAACCTCTAATCATCAACGTAAAAAACTTACCGACATACTGAGCTTCACTTCACCACTAACAACTTGCAACTCTTCTCATTACAATTTTCTCAATATCCTCAACATATACAACTTCTAATCAATTAATGCTAATAGTGTTGACATCAATGAAAACCACATATCAACAACATAACCGCAACATCCAACAATTTCCCCCTTTGGAATTGATGGCAACACATGATGTGAAAAACACCATCAACACAACTAACTCTTGACACTTACTCTCCCTTAGGTTCTGACTCATTAACTCTTTCACATGATATTCTCCCCACAAGGCTCTTCTCCCTAGATAATAACCAATTTTTCACATGAATATTCTCCCCCTTTGACATCAATGACAAATATTTATTCTATACAAGCTCTGAACCACATATCTGAACATCTAAACATCTAACTACTCCCCCTAAGTAGCAACCACCACAACATCAATTTGAAACACAATATGACTTTGAAATGCACAGAATGATGCAATGCAATGCATCCTTAGTTCTTATTTGGAGGGGTAATCACCCCTAACTTCCCTCTAAGATACTCAAAAGTATCCTTAGGCAATGACTTGGTAAAGATGTCTGCAATCTACTCCTTATTAGGTACATACTCTAGTCTAACTTCCTTTTCACTTACTTTCTCTCTCAAAAAGTGAAACTTAATAGATATATGCTTCTCTTTGAATGTAGCACCAGATTCTTAGACATGTTAATAGCACTTGAATTATCATAGAATGTAGCAATAGGCTCATTATACACAACTCTGATATCCTTCAACATCTACTTCATCCACTTGACTTGAGTACAATTGTTAGCAACAACAATGTATTCAGCCTCTGTAGTAGATAAGGAAATGGCATTCTGCTTCTTACTTAACCATGAAATCAACTTCTTACCCAAGAAAAATGCTCCACCACTAGTAATTTTCCTGTCATTTACATCTCCTACCCAATCAACATCAGTAAAGGAACTCAAAGTAAGATCATCATCTTTAGGATACCATAGGCCAAAGTCAACTATCCCCTTCAAGTATCTAAAAATTCTCTTCACAATAGTCACATGAGATTCCTCCGGATCAACTTGAAATCTTGCAACAATACATACAACATTCATGATATCAGGCCTAGTTTGAGTTAAATACAACAATCCACCAATCATTGATCTGTATCTAGTCTGATTTTCCTTTGGAGAATCATCTTATGTTGTCAACTTGCATCCGGTCACCATCAGTGTACCAATTGGCTTTGAATCTTCCATACCGAACTTCTTCAGCAATTCCTTCACATACTTGGACTAAGCTATAAAAATACCTTTATCTAACTGAGTAATTTGCAATCCCAAAATGAATTTCATCTCAATAATCGTAGACATCTCAAATTCATTATGCATCTCATTGGAAACATTTATGCACAAACCATCATCTCCTCCAAAAATGATACCATCAACAAAGACTTAAACAATCAAATCTTTCTCATCATTCTTGAAATACAGATTACTATCAACAATACCTTTGTTAAATCCAAGCTTCAACAAATACTTGTCTAATCTGGCATACCATACTCTAGGGGCTTGCTTGATTTCGTACAATTATTTCTTCAACTGACATACCATATCTCCCTTATCAATCAACTGAAATCCATCGGGTTGCTCAACATACACTTCTTCCAATTCGCCATTTAGAAAAGCTGACTTGACATCCATCTAATAAACCTTGTAGTTCTTGTAAGCAGCATAGGCAAGAAATAATCTTACAACTTCAATTCTAGCAATAGGGGAAAAGGTCTCTTCAAAATCAATTCCTTCCATCTGTGAATATCCTTTGCATACCAGTCTTGCTTTGTGTCTAACCACTTCCCCTTGCTCATTCAGTTTGTTTCTAAAGACCCATTTAGTTCCAATGACATTCTTATCCTTAGGTCTGGGAACAAGAATCCATGTATCATTCTTCTCAATTTGTTTTAGTTCCTCTTTCATTGCTTCAACCCAGTGCTCATCTTTACATGCTTCATTCATACTAGTAGGCTCAGTCTTTGAAATCAAGCAGTATTCTTTTGCAATCTTTCTCCTAGTCTGGACACCTTTGTTCTTATCACCTATAATTTGATCTTCTAAATGATTCATTCTTACATACCTCTGAGTATTCTTAGGTTTTTCTTCAACTTCAGGCTCTTGTGTTCTCTCTTCTGCAACTTCACTGGTTTCTTCTTCCTCTTGATTTTCTTGATCCACCAAAATGATTTGTACTTGATTTGTAGTCTGAAATTTCTATCCCTTATTTGTACTGACATTCTGATCATCATAATCATATCCACAAGTTCTGTATGGTGTACCGAAGTCTTCATCAACCTTGAAATTTTCACTTTCAACCATTTTCCTTAATCTTTTATTGTAACACTGGTAGGCCTTGCTATTAGTAGAATAACCCAGAAAGATACCTTCATCACTCCTAGCATCAAACTTTCCTATGTCTTCATCCCTCTTAATATAACATTTGCTTCCAAATATCTTGAAATATTTAATAGTAGGCTTTTGACTAGTTCATAGCTCAAAAGGGGTCTTACCAGTATCACCTTTGATTTGTACCCAGTTGAGTGTGTACACAGCAGTACTCACAACTTCTCTCTAGTAGATATGAGGGACATTTCCTTCCAACATCATAGTTCTAGAAACATATTCAATTGTTATTTTCTTCCTTTCCACAACTCCATTTTGTCGAGGGTCTGTGGTGTAGATAATTCTCTTTATTCCATTATCTTCACAAAAAAGAATTAAATTCATCGGAAGTGAATTCACCACCTCTATTTGATCTGAGACATTTAATCTGCAAACCTATCTCTATCTCAACCATAGCCTTAAAGGTCTTGAACTTTTCTAGTGCTTCAAATTTCTCCCTTAAGAAGGTAACCCAGACCATTCTTGAATAATCATCAATGAGTAACATGAAATACCTTTAACCTTGTAAACTTCTGACCTTAGAAGGACCACACAGATTGGTATGCACAAGCTCCAACAATTCATTTTAACAATGTTGTTTTCTCCGAAATGAAATTCTAGTTTGCTTTCCTAACTAACATTCCTTGCATATGTCATTAGTAGGTTTCACCAACTTAGGTAGATCTCTCACAGCCTTAGTAGAATTTATTTTGACAATATTATCAAAGTTAAGATGACACATTCTCCTATTCCATAACCAACTTTCATCAAATTGAGCAATCAAACAACTTTTACTAGTAGAACTCAAGTGAAAGATATTACCTTTTTTTTTTGTACCTGATGCAATTACATTTCCAGAACTTAGTATTCTGCACTTTCAATCCTTGAACTGAAGATTGTATCCCTTATCAACCATTTCACCAACACTTAGAAGATTATGCTTCAAGCCTTCCACATACAAGACATCATCAGTATTATGCTTACCATCAAGAGAAATGCATCCTCTACCATAGATCACACCAGTTGTATTATCACCAAATCTCACAACACCACCATCATACTTTTCCAAGCTTACAAACTTACTTTTATCTCCTGTCATATGATGTGATCATCCACTGTCAATCACCTATTCATATTTTTCTTCAAATCGAGCAGCTAGGGATTTCTCCACATTTGTACAACCAGTAGATTTAGTAGATGCAGGATTTTTTTCCTTGATAGCAATAAATACCCATTCATCCTCACTTCTATTTCCTTTATTAGATTCATCATCTGTCACACCTTCATTAGCAACATAGTAACACTTCTTTTGAAATCTAGGCTTGTTATGTCTTGGTTTAGGAGTTATTTCTGGACACCTTGATGCAAAATGACCTATCTTATTGCAAGAAAAAAATTTAAGAGGAAATTTTCCTTCATACTTACCTTTTCCTCTCGATGCTCTTTTGACAATAGGTGCTTCTAGCTCTTCCAACTCTCTTTCTTCTTCTTCAATATTTCTAATTTCATCCTCATACTTGAATGTCTTTCTAGATGAACTCTCACCCGGATCATATTTGTGTCTATCTCTTCCTGAAGTAGTAGCCTTAAATGTAGATTCAACCTTAGGAAGGGCATCACCAAATTCACTCAACTCAAAAGCAGTAAGTTTACCAACCAACTTATCTCTGGTTACATTTGTTACAGTCCAGAGCTCTTCAATAGTACTAGCTTTGACTTTGTAAGAATCAAGCAAGGATCTAAGTACTTTAGCAACAATCTATCATTCATCTATCTATCCACCAACACATCTGATACCACACACAAGTTCATTCACTCTTTGCATAAAAATAGTAATGTTCTCATCATCACCCATTCTCAGATTTTCATATTTTCCTTTCAAACTTTTCAACTTAGCAATCTTCACATTATTATCACCTTCATACAAGGTTTCCAAATTTTTCTAGATCTCATAAGCAGTCTTCAAATCCATAACATTTGTCATCTCAGAATCAGTCAACACACTCAACAAAGCCTCCTTAGCCCAGATATTATATTCAACATCTCTAATCTCAAAAGTAGTAGTAGGACCATTCTAAGGAATAACATACCTATTACATGTAATGTTCCAAAAGGTTTCACTAATGCATCTCAAATGACACTCCATTCGAGTCTTCCAAAGAGAATAATTTGTTCCATCAAATCTCAGACTATCCTTCTTGTAAGTCACCATCCCGAATCACTTCAAGCTATTAAACTTCTTCCAAGGAACCTGATCTGATACCAATTGTTGGAAACACAATGTAGACAACTAAGAGGGGACTGAATCAGTTGTCACAAAAATTTAAAACTTATTCAACTTATTAACTTTATTCTCATATCTGATTACTAACCATGAAAGCATAAATCATCAACACATTAGAGACACACATAACACAATTTTTTACGTGGAAACCCTGTTAGGGGAAAAAAAATGGTGGAGGTTAGTCCACAAGATTATACCCTATTAAAAGTATAAGAAATGAAAATATGGGGAATGCACTTGCATTCATGAACACTACCTAGAGCTCACTGCTCAATTACAACAGGGCTAACCGCCCAAAGGAAGACACACTATCTTACAGAAAGAATCGGATTACATCCGTAGGGATTTGAACTGATAGAATAACATCTACTAATTCCTGATCATAGTTTCAGTTAAGCACACAAACACTTCTTCACTCTTCTTCACTCTTCTCCACTCTTCTTCTCACTCTGCTATGCCTTCGAATGATTTAGATCAATATTTGTACACACACACATAGAAGCACACTCCAACATCCAATTGCTCTTATATATTCACAACAAGAAATTTCTTCCCTACATGTCGGCTTCAACAAAAATAATAAAATGAATATAAACTGTCAGCCCAAAACATTAAAGATTATTAATGTGAATCAACCAAGGTCGGTCACAACTTAGTGAAGAACCAAATCAACATCTCCAATGTGAAAACACTTCAATTAATTTCACCTTGAAGATCCACAACACACTACAAACACCATGTTGACCAAGAACAAGAAAAACATGAACATGCAAGACAAAATCACCAACCATGAGCACAACAATCAATGCAAACATGCAACAAAGATAGAGCATGATCTAGAAGCATCCGCAAACATCACGAATGACTAGAGAAGCATCCGTAGGAACTAAAATAACTGAAATCACATCATCTTCAATTAGGAACACAAACTGAAGCAATAGAAAAAATGTCAGAATGAAAATCTTCATAACTCGATCAAATCTTCACGCGGATCTTTGGAACTTGACATGGATAAACAAGATACACTCAGCAACAAACCCTTTAGTCCACAACCTCTGATCATTAACATACATAACTTACCGACATACTCAGCTTCACTTCACCACTGACAACCTGCAACTCTTCTCATTGCAATTTTCTCAATATCCTCAACATTTACAACTTCTAATGAATTAATACTAATAGTGTTGACATAAATGACAACCTCATATTAGCAACACAACCACAATATCCAACACCAACAACAAAAAAATTCTAAACTTTGACCACATTAAAGTGGTCTTTATGTTTTGAATTTCAAAATAATGTAAACTAATGAAATGTAGAACTCTTGATGAAGTTTATTGGACTAGAATTTTTCATATGTTTTAAAAACTATTTTCTTTTTTTTTTATCAATTTAAGAACAAATTTTGGAATGTTTGAAAATTTCAAGAAAAAATGACGTTCACTTGACGTCAAGAAACAAAGTGAAAAAAACTTCATTTTACCCCTTTTTTTTCTCTAAATAGGTCACATCAATATCTACTGCATGGAAAAAAAAATTCAAATTTTGATGTATATTTTTCTTGTAATAATGTTTTAAAGTCAAACTTACCAGAATTTTATAGTTTTCATTTGACGTCAACTATTTTCTACTTTTTTAATCATTTTCAAAAAAAATTATACACTTTTGAAAAGGATTATCTCCTCTACTACACCATATATATTTTATATTTTTTAATATGTTTTACCACTTTTTTAAATTTCTAATCAGCCTTTTTTTTAACTTTAAAAAGTTACTTGCATTATTTATATATATATATATATATATATATTTAAACTAATCAAAATATAAAAAATTACATATTTGGATTCACTACTTTAAGCTCTACAAAATGATATTTTTATTTAAAAAAAAAATCATTATGACCAAAGAAATACTTAGTTGAAGTTGAAAGTTTCAGAAAACTTTGAAAAACTGAGTTGGTTGCCAAGTAGGATGCTAACTAGACATTTTTGGTTGGACCATTTTCAATCGAGCATGTTTCGGTTGAAACACTTCTGATCAAAACCTACTAGATGGAAATTCTATCTGTCAAAATTTGTAAGGTTGAAAAGCATCCATATATATATATATATATATATATATATATATATATATATATATATATATATATATATATATATATATATATTTCTTTTTTCAATTCATGGAAATTCAGGAAAATACAAAGGAAGACTTATTTTGATAAAAAGAAGAGCTATTTTTGAAGGTAAATTGATCTTCAACTTATAATTAATTATGTCACTCTTTTCATGGGTGCATTTGAAGTTAGTTTTCACTATTTTTTATTTGAATATGATTGAGAACTAGGGTTATTAGGTTATGTGACGAGGGAGCAAACCCGAGACACAGAAATACACTCACAAAACAAAGAATAATATTTTATTCATAAATATTGAACTTCTTACATGCAGAGGATCTCAAATCCCCAAGCTCTGTATTACATGCAAATTACTAACTTACAGAAAATTACCCCGATCCCCTTTCACAGCATGCGAACTTCTTTCCCCAAAAAGTTACCCAAAAATCAGAAACAAGCCCCTAAATAGACCCATTTCCATTTGGAACCAAAAACAACCTTCGAGATAAGATTTTTGACGGTTTGGCGCCAAAATTACAATTTGAAATTCAAGTTTAAATTCACGGTTGAAAATTAGCACATTTCTAAAATATGCACCAACTTCCGGCAGCCATAACTTTTAATCCGACCGTCGGATCTTCAATGATAATACCTTTTCGGAAAGCTCTCGAAAAGAAGATTTCTGCAAAGTAGGCCTTTGGTGGACTACTTTGGCGTTTCCGCAAATTTTCAGGCCCATCCGGGATCGTTTGGTGCCTCAAACTGAGCTTAGAAGGTTTTTCAGGGCAAAAAGAAGAAACTGGAACTTGAATAACTTTCAAGTCGTGAATGATCTTGACCTGATTCTTTCACCAGACTATGTATTTTTCCATCCTGAACCTTCCCATAAATTTCTGTCTTCCCATGACTTCAAATGCAAACCTGCTAAAAATAGCAGTTGAGCAGAAAAAGCAGAAAAACTGTTCTGAAAGTTGGAAACTCTTATTTGACGAAAAGGGTATCCAGAAATACAAAAACATCTACAAAAAGAAAACAACAGGAACAAAAATGGAAATCATCTTTTGGGTGATGCAAGATTGCCCTCACACCACTGGATGCTCCTGCATCATTATGTTGTACATATTAGGTTGTGGTGTTCTAATGCAAGAGCATCCAATGGTGTAGGGAAATGTTGCATCACCCAAAAAAAATGTTTTCTTTATTTTCTTTAGTTGTTTTGAGTCCCATGATGGCACTTGAGGGGTATAAGATTGTCAGGCATCAAAAATGGTAAAAAATGAGCACTTACTATTTTTAGTAAGTTAGCCAAAATGGGCTCATATGGACATGAAAATTTACCCCAAGGAATAGAGCTGAAAAAAATTTCCGGTCCCAAAAGAATCACCTCAATACCCTGCACGGTTTGGTAGAAATTAAAGTTTCTATCTCAAGAAATTTCTCCAATGCAAATTCAAATTCAGATATAAAACTTTAGAGGCCCCAAAACATCTCAAAATGTGGTTGAACCGACCTATAGTAGGTTCATGTGTTGTAGAGCTTGTCGAGAGCTTTCCAACGATATGCAATAATAGCGATTCGAATGCCTAAATCAAAAGTTATGGCCCCACGAAGTTGGTCCTCTAAAAAGTGAATTTCATAAAAATTTCTTCCTAGGCCAAAAATCGAACAACAGAACTTTTAGTGCCAAAACAAAAAGGGGAAATTTGATCTTTCTAGAACATTCTAGGGCGATTATTGGGGAAAATAAAAAGGGTTAAGTGGGGGTTGTAGAATGTGGCCCTGATAGTGCAGATTGTGGCTCTAAATAGTAGATTTTCTTTTCAGAGTCGATTTTGTTGTAGTGAACCAAGCCCATGAGGCTGTAGCATGTAAGCTTTGAATATGTAATTTCATTTCTAAAAATAATTGAAAGTGAGTTATTTTTTTGTCTCGCATCTTTTGTGTTGGTATTTGTTGTTGTGATTTCTGTGGTTTTTGGGCATTGTGGCCCTCATCAAGTGGTATCAGAGCAGGAGTTCCTAAGCCTGTAACAGAGCATCAAACGTGAGGCAGTTACAACAGGACCTGTGAGTGTGGGTTGAATTCAAGATGCCTCCAAGACTTACCCAACATGGCAAAGGTAGAGGCTGAGGTGGAGGAGGTCCACCTAGAGATGAAATCAGAGCCCTTAGAAGGAAATTAGAAACCTTACAACAAGAGGTTCGAAGAAGAGATGTGCAATGAGATAGAGATGACAATGAAGATGAAAAAGAAGAGGAAGAGCAGGATCCAATGGATCTTGGAAAAGAAGATTGTTGTGAGCAATCTCAAGCATTGGGAAGAGACCTAAAATGGAGGTTTCAACTTTTAGTGGAAATCTGAATCCTAAAGAATTGATTGACTGGATCAATGACATGGAGGAATTTTTTGAGTTTGAGGAGATTGAAGATCCTCATAGAGTAAGGTTTGCAAAGACAAAATTGAAAGGTCACACCAGTATATGGTGGAAAGAGGTCTAGTTAGAAAGAGGAAGACAAGGGAAAGATAAAATTTCTAGATGGGACAAAATGGTGTCAAAATTGAAGAAACAATTTATTCCAGTCAATTACTAATTGGAGCTACTCAAGAAGATGAAGAGCTTGAGGCAAGGGATAAGGACGGTGAAAGAATACACAAAGGAATTTCACAAGGTCCCGATTCAGACAGGAAATTATAAGGCAAATGAAGAGAAAGTTTCTTGTTATATTAATGGGTTGAAGCCAAGCATATAGGAAGAATTGGCACTGGTAAGAATGACCACCATTGAGGATGCTTATCATTTTTCTCTAAAGGTTGAAGAATGACTGAACAAGAGGTTTGAGAACAAACAACTAGGTGGAGGTCGTGGAGGAAAGACCTATGGACAGTCATATGGAGGTTGAAATGAAGATCAAAAGAAGAGTGAAGGCTAGAGTGAAGGCTCCAGTAGTATCCAAAACTAGAAAGGAGATAACACCTACCGTCCTGGTGATCAAAATAATGGAGACCAAAGAGGAAGGGGAAGATCTGGACGAGGACCAGGAAGAGGAGGCTTCTGTGCAACTTGTTTCCAATGAGAAAAAGGGCATAGAGCCTACGAGTGTCCTCAACATCAAGGAAGGACAAATAGAAGACCTTAGGGTAATGCACGAGTTGCACATGTTGATGAAGAATGTTGATTCTTCACATTTTGAGGATGCAGAAAGAGAAGAGGTTCTTTTTACTAGAAGAGCCTTACTGAATGAGGAGAATGAGCCAACTCAAAGGAAGAATTTATTTTTCACCAGATGTAAGTGTAAAGGTAAAGTTTGCAATGTTATTATTGATGGAGGTAGTACTGATAACCTTGTTTTAGAAGAAATGGTTAGTAAGTTGTGGTTGGAGAGAAGAAGGCATCAGAACCCATACCAGATTGTTTGGTTGTAGAAGGAAAATAAAGCCTTGGTAAATGAACAATGTCTGGTAAAGTTCAAGATTGGAAATTACCATGATGAGGTATTATGTGATATTATGCCTATGGATGTTTGTCATATGTTGTTAGGCATGCTCTGGAAGTTTGATCAACGAGAAATACATGATGGACATGCAAACACCTATTCTTTGAAAAAGGATGGGGTTTGTCATAAGTTGAAGCCCTTGAAAGAGGTAGAGGAAAAGGTATACAGTAATGCAAGAATTTGTTTGATTCATGGAAGAAAGTTCCTAGAAGGTATGAAGTGTAATGCCCGTCGTGCAAACCCCAGAGAACACACACAATGCAAATAATTTTTTTTTAGAAAACCAATTAAATTAAACATGCAATTAACATTAAACCATAACCACATAGCATATTACATAAAATTAACACACTTAGTTCTCTGGGGCACGCGAGGTTACTTCGCAACAACTAAACAAAAATAAAGATAAAGATTACAACATAACCATTTATATTATAATAACCATAAATAAGGATACATCCAATAACCATGATGCGAGAATAATAAACATCACATAATACAACCCTAATAAATCTCTTAATAAAGATACAAATGATCCTAACTATTACATCATTGTTTTAATATTACATTACAAGCTTTTGATATAAGAATTACAATGAATTTCCCAACCATGTGGGATGATACAAATTACACCAACATCTGTATAACAAGGGAACACTGGTACAACTCCAACTTCATATATGCTGAGAAGATAGGATGCTGATGGGGAACCCAATGGGTGTGGAGCACGTTCCACCCAACCATGTGAATTACAAGTAACTCACCCCTCGTGCTCAGAGGTGACAAGGAAGAGAACTTGACCATGAATGCCAAACCGACTCAACAACAACATAGTACCAAACAAATACAACTCAAGGCATACAATGAAACAACCATCAACGTTCACAAATCACATAACAAGTTAAAACTATGAAAATCATCACAATTTAAACAAGGCATCACCAATTATACAAGTAACTAAATAGCAATCATAAACCAAATTCACAAGAATCAGAAACAACATAAAGATTGCAATATCCAGAGGCGACAAGAAACAAGAACAAGGGTGTCTAGTGGAGAGTGTCATTGCATAGCTCTCATGGGATCCCCTAGCTCTTCCTCCAATTGAGGCGCCGACACCCATCTATGGATCCCCTAGCCCTTCCTCCTACTTAAGGCACCGGCACCATAGGGTAGCTCATGCAGAGTTGATAACCTCTCATGAAGACGAGATTATGACTTTTCCGACCATGGCCTACTTAGTCTATCATTAGTCTATGGTAGCCCTAATGCATAGACGAAGAATCCAATGTTTATTATCTTGCGTGTTTTACTACCCATCCCCCTAAATTCTATTTTTAGGTTATCACTTGTTTAACTACTCTTACGTGGGTTCCCCTGAGCTCTTCCTCCAACTGAGGCGCAGATGCCCACGAAGAGCCACTCTCCCTATGACCCCTAGCATAAATTCAAAACTGGGCAAGGGTTGAACCTAAACATATAAAGCATAATACTCAAGCAAGAACATGCGAGGCATTAACCCTCTAGCAATAACTCATAACCAAAGGTCTTAACAAACCGTTCAACCCTTCCAAACATAAACCATTTAGTTTCAATTCCAAAAGAATAGATTCAAGACGAGAATAACATTCAAAATAAACAAGCCTCTGGAACAAGGGTTCTCAAACAAAAAATGGTTCCCACATCGACGAGTAAAGTTTACAATCATTTAAATGGAAAACAATAGCAAGACCACATGATTTCATAGTTTAAGGAAAATGATTCACTCAATTGCATAAACACTTCAATTTTGAATCAATATACAAAACACAAGTAGTTTATAATCCTACGTCAAAATGTTTAATTCTTAACAAAGAACATCTGATTAATATCTAAAAATACATTAAATTTTATTATACTAAAAATCATTTATATTTTATTTCTAAAGAAAATTACATTTCTTTATTTCTATATATATATATATTTTTAATAATAATTATATATATATATATTTAAATATATATATAATTATAAAAACAAACAAAAATAATAAAATAAATAAATATTAATATAAATATAAATATATATAAATATATATATATATTTATTTTTATATAAATATACATATATATATTTATATATATATAAATTCATATATATAAAAAAAATGAATTCAAAAAACAAATAACAGAGGACCAAGTGGGGACTGTCGCGCAGTCCCCATGGGCTACTATACACAGCAGTCCGTGCCATAGTGGGGGGGCTGGGGGGTACGGCCCAGCGCTGTCCCTCCCAACTCCTCCCAAAACTTATTAAAATTTTATTTTTTTTAAAAGAAAATTTTAATATAAAATTTCGTTTCCCATATTTTAAAAAGAACATTTATATAAACAAAAATAAATAAAATTCTAAAGCAATTTGGCCGACCTTGTACTGGTTCGGCTTGAACCCCAAAATAATATTAAATTAAAATTTCCTTTTGGTTTGACAGTAAGAACAAAAATAAAATTAAGAAATCAATATAGACATAGATTTATAATTCATATTAAATATATATATATATATATATATTTTCTCTAAACTAATTCCAGTAAGAGGATAGGTTCACATTCAGATGTAATCACAATATGATTTAAATATATATTTTTATATATATAAGAGTATGAAGTTAAACTTTCAGAGATCAACTATAGAAAAATTAAGGATCTCCATAGGATGAAATTTGTTATCAAATATTTCTTTAAAGAGTTTTTCCACAGATATTTTATTTATCTAATTTTTAGAAAAATATTCTTTTACAAGAAAGATTGATTCTAACACACATTTCTATTCTTTATCTTATAGATTTAAAAAAACAAATTAAGAAGAGAGAGAGGGTGGAACCTGGAGTCCTACGCTCTCGAAAATCTGATGTTGACTGCCTGAATCTGATGGCCTCTCTGCAGAGCTTCTCGTTTCGGCTTCAAAATCTCCTCTACAAAAATTTCATGCTTGAACTCGAATCCGATTCTTTGTTCAGAAGACTCCAGAATAATACCAACATAAGAACCCAAAAACCCCTTCTATAACTCTCCTCAAAATATATCCAGCAATCGAATTAAATTATCTTTTCTAAGATTCAAAAATACATAGCCAATATCATGTGCAACCTCTGTAATAATAATCCTCTGGGTGTGAAAAACCTCCAAAACTCCAAATAGAAATAAAAGATATTGTCCACTTCTTCCAAAAACCCTAAAAACAAAAACAAAATAAAATAATTCTTTAAAAGCAAGCTTTTCAGTCAGACCTGAGTTCTCATTCGTTCTCACAACTTTTTCATTCTTTATTTATTTATTTTTCTATTTTCAATACTTTTTGTTTTAATTTCCATTTTTACAACTTTACTTGCAAAGCACATTATCTAATTAATTTAAATAATTTATTCTAATAATTATCCTCAACAAGATAATTAATTAAAATAAATAACACACAATTTAATATTTTAATTATCATTTAATACAACACATGACCTTTAAAAATAAATAAAACATTTAAATATTTAAATACAAATACATCTAACATTAAAATAAACAATTATTACCAACATTTAATTAACTAATTCACAACTTATAAAATATCAACATCAATTAAATACGACAAAACACAAACATGACCCACAACGAATGACAACTACAAGAACGTACAAAACCATTTAGACACGATGGTCTGACATCATGGGACGAGATGACTTCGTTGTCACCTCTGTTTCAACTTATACCATTGGGTTATTGGTGCTGGCCCTGTCCTGCCGAAGCAGGTGGAATCAAGACTTGTACCTGCAAATCCTGCATACAAACGAAGTTGTGTACATGTGCATACATATATATATAAAATCAAAGCATTAAATTGAAGCATTGCGTTGTGAGAA
The DNA here is from genome assembly GCA_007258455.2 of Sequoia sempervirens. Taxonomy (NCBI): domain Eukaryota; kingdom Viridiplantae; phylum Streptophyta; class Pinopsida; order Cupressales; family Cupressaceae; genus Sequoia; species Sequoia sempervirens. The sequence continues at coordinate 6,404,254 of VDFB02000016.1, read as the reverse complement.
GGAATCGCAGCATAACAGAGCACTCGCAAATGAGTGATGCTACACTATCCTTCATCACATCTATCCTAACAATTATAATATAACTGATAAATTAACATTTCTAAACTAACAATTCATCTCATAACATAATTTATAAAATCACTGCATCATAATATAATTATGAAAATCAACTAATATCACCAACCCTAATGTCATATGAAATAATCATGTCCACTAATGGAATAACAACATCATCAAATGTTTTTAGACTAACCAAATCACACAATAACAGTACCATCATAGTCACAAGTAGCAAACAAACGCATAGAAAAATAATAAATCCAAACAGTAAGAGGAGGGGTATTACATGAAGCATGAGCATATGTATTTTGCATTGATCCCTAGAGTTGATAAAGAAGATACTACTGAGGTACCTATAGAGGTTTCAAATTTGTTGAATGAGTTTCAAGCTATTATTTTTGATAATGTACCTGAAGGTTTTCCTCAAGTAAGAAAGATTAGTCATCAGATGGACCTAATTCCTGGAGCCAGTTTTTTGAATAAGGGAGCTCATCACATGACTCCAGCAGAGAATGAAGAGTTGAATAGACAAGTGCAAGAGTTATTATGAAAGGGATTGATTAGAGAGAGTTTAAGTCCATGATGTGCAGTACCTACAGTTCTAGCACCAAAGAAGGATGGGGAATGATGTATGTGTACAGATTCTAGAGCCATCAACAAGATCACCATCAAGTATATATTTCCCTTGCCAAGGATGGATGACATTATGGATTTTTTGAGTGGAGCTGAGTACTTCATGAAGATAGATCTGAAGAGTGGATATCACTAGATCCATATTAGAGAAGGAGAAGAATGCAAGATAGCTTTCAAAACCAAGGAAGGCTTGTACGAGTGGTTAGTCATGCCTTTTGGGCTAACCAATGCATCAAGCACATTTATGCAGCATATGAATGAGGTATTGAAAGAATTTTTGGGAAAATTTTTTATTGTTTATTTGGATGGTATTTTGATTTTTAGTAAGACATTGGAGGAGCACTTGATGCATATTTGAAGAGTTTTTGAGAAGTTAAGGGAGGAGAAGTTTATTAATTTGAAGAAATGTAGTTTTGTAAAGAGAGAGTTAGTGTATCTGGGATTTTTTGTCTCAGCAAAGGGTCTCAAAATGGATCCAGAGAAGGCGAGAGCTATCATTGAATGGCCTACTCCAAGGAGTGTTATAGAGGTAACATCATTCCATGGTCTAGCAAGCTTTTACATAAAGTTTATTAAGAATTTTAGTAGTATTTGTGCACCTCTAAGTGAAGTGATGAAAGGGGATAGAAAAGAGTTTAAGTGGACCACGGGAGCAGCCAAAATTTTTGACATGTTGAAGAAGAAAGTTACTGAGCAACCTATTTTTGCACTTCCAAATTTCAATAAGGTTTTTCAAGTAGATTGTGATGCTAGTGGCACTACCATAGGAGCTATTTTGAGTCAGGAAGGTAAGCTTGTTGCCTATTTTAGTGATAAGTAAAATGATGCTAAGAAGAAATATTTTGTCTATGATCAAGAGTTTTATGCTATAGTTCAAGCTTTGAAGAAATGGAGACACTATTTTTTTCCAAAAGAATTTTTTTGTATACTAATCACTAGGCTTTGTAGTATCTCAATAGTTAAGGAAAGTTGAATCAAAGGCACTTAAAACGGGTTGAGTTTTTTCAGAGTTATACTTTTGTTTTGAAGCACAGGAGTGGAAGGTCAAATAGAGTTGTAGATGCCTTGAGTAGAAGGAAAATTTTGTTGATAAAGATGAATATAGAGGTTGTTGGGTCAATGAACTCAAGAGTTTGCACCCAGAAGATCCAGACTTTATAGAAGCTTGGAAGGCTTGTTTTGAACCTGTTACATTGGATAGGACAAGATGGTTGGATTTCTTAATCCAAGATGGAATGTTGTTTAGAGGAAGCCAATTGTGCATTCCAAGGAGTTCTATGAGAGAGAATCTAATGAAGGAGAAGCATAGTGGAGGATTGGCTGGACATTTTGGTCATGATAATACCATTGCTCTTGTTAGTGAGAATTATTATTGGCCACAGTTACAACAATATGTGAAGAAGTTTGTACAAAGTTGCAGAGTATGTTAGATGGCGAAGGGAACAAGTCAAAATACTGGATTGCATCATCCATTACCTGTACCTAAGAGGCCATGGGAGGATATTAGCATGTATTTTTTTCTTGGTTTGCCAAGGACACAGAGAGGGCATGATTCCATATTTGTGGTGGTGGATAGATTTTCAAAGATGGAACATTTCATTCTATGTCATAAGACTAGTGATGTTGTTCATATGTTGTAGAGTTCTTTTTCAGACAGGTGGTGAGACTACATGGTCTACCAAAGAGTATAGTTTTAGACAGATATACCAAATTTTTTGGTTATTTCTAGAGGACATTATGGAAGAAGCTGAAGATAGATTTGAAGTTTAATTCTGCACACCATCCACAAACTAATGGATAAAAAGAGGTGGTGAATAGGAGTTTGGTAACCTGCTAAGATGTTTAGTAGGAGATAAGCATAAGGGATGGGATTTGATTATACCACAAGAAAAAATTTCTTATAATAATTTTGTCAATAGGAGTGCACTAGTAAATCACCATTCCAGATTGTATATGGAAGTAGTACAAGAACTACTTTTGAATTGAGAAAGATGGATAAGGGGGAGAAGAGTAGTGTTGAGGCTGAAGATTTTGCTAAGCACCTGAAGAATATGCATGAAGAGGTGAAGAAACATATAAATAAGATGAAATAACAATATAAGGCTTAGGAAAATCATAAAAGGAGGTATAAGGAGTTCCAAGTAGGAGATGAAGTCATGGTTCATTTGTGAAATGAAATGTTTCCATCTGGTACATACAACAAGTTAAAGATGAAGAAGTTTGGACCATGCAAGACCCTGAAAAACCATGATTTAGGAAATGCATATGAGGTAGAGTTTCCTAGTGGAATAAACATTTATCCTATGCTCAACATTTCTGATTTGATAGAGTATCATGAAGGTGATATAGAGGAGGGATTTCTAAATAAACAATTGAAAATTCTAGCACCTACTTCAGAGAAGGAAGAGAGAAGAAATCCCAGATAGTCGTGTGGGTAGAAGCACAAGAAACAAGAAGGCTTGTTGAAGATTCATCATGGTTGTTTGAGACTGAGGTTAACCGTCTTGGTTTCCCTCTAACTCCTGAGAAGTGACAAGGTCACTTTTCAAATTACCCTTGGTGTCTAATGCAGGAGCATCCAACGGTGTAGGGCAATCTTGCATCACCCAAAAAAAAAATTATTTATTTTCTATAGTTGTTTTGAGTCTCATGATGGCACTTGGGGGGTATAAGACTACTAGGCATCAAAAATGGCAAAAAATGAGCACTTACTATTTTTAGTAAGTCGGCCAAAACAGGCTCATATGGACATGAAAATTTATCCCAAGGAGTAGAGCTGGAAAACATTTTCGATCGCAAAAGAATCACCTCAATACCCTGCATGGTTTGGGAGAAATTAAAGTATTTTTCTTAGGAAATTTCTCCAATACAGCTTCAAATTTAGATATAAAACTTTAGAGGCCCTGAAACAACTCAAAAAGTGGTCGAACTGACCTACTATGGAATCATGTGTTGTAGAACTTGTTGAGAGCTTTCCAATGATATGCAATAATAGCAAATCAAATGCCTAGATCAAATGTTATGGCCCCATGAAGTTGGTCCTCTAAAAAGTGAATTTCATAAAAAATTCTTCCTAGGTCAGAAATCGAATGGTGAGACTTTTGGTAACAAAAAAAAGGGAAAATGTGATCTTTCTACAACATTCTAGGGCGGTTATTGGGGAAAAAGAAACGGGTTAAGTGGGGTTTGTAGAAGGTGGCCCTGATAGTGCAGATTGTGGCTCTAAATAGTATATTTTCTTTTCACAGTTGATTTTATTGTAATGAACCAAGCCCATGAGGTTGTAGCATGTAAGCTTTGAATCTATAATTTCATTTCTGAAAATAATTAAAAGTGAGTTTTTTTTTGTCTCACATCTTTTGTGTTGGTATCTGTTGTTGTGATTTTTGTGGGTTTTGGGTGTTGTGGCCCTCATCATGTTCCATTCTCCTTCCTCATTTCTCTTTGTTGAGGATCTTCTTGCATTCTCTTTTATCCCCATGCCCACTCACTCAATTGGATTTTATTGAAAATAATGTTGATTCCTTTCTATGGATCCTCTCCTTCACATGTGACTACCTTGTCCATATATATTTTATCATCAAAACATGACTAGATCTTTCAAAATATTATGTGTGTCCTTTTTCCCATGCTCTTGCATTAGGTTGGCACATCTTAGGTTTACTTGACTCGATTATGTTATACTTGGAGATCAAGTCCCCTTCTTGAAAATCCATACTTGCATGCTTTTCTAACTTCTTCATGCCCTATAACCAATAAAAATCAGATCTAGTTCTTATACTTTTATGGTGTGTACTATCTTCCTTCAAAATTAAGGTTTAACCCAAATTTCCTTTGTTAGCCCAAGTTTTATTCATACATAATTTCACATACCCTACATTATACATTCTTGAACTACTTGTGCAAGTTTAGATTCCCCTTTTCTTATATCCTCTAGAGTTCCTCATTTATAGATGCTTCATCATGTGATTCAATATTAGATCTAGTTTATATTTCTTGTGAACACATTATTTCTGATCTCATGTGCTATCTAAATCTAATTCTTTAACCCTATATTCTTTGAATGCATTTTAAGGGTTGTGATACATGTAACAATACACCTTCTTTGAATGCATTTTAAGGGTTGTGATACATGTAACAATACACCTTCTTTGAATAGATAAAGGGTTGTGATGTACATGTAATTTAATTTACTCCTTCTTTGTCTCTAAACTATTTTAGTAGTTCAAGGATTTCCATGGAATGCATTTTTAATGTTGATCTAATTGGCTTTCCTTATCACATGTGATATTGAAAATTATGAGCATGTCTTGTCAAATTTATAATATGAGCTATTGATCTACACATTTAGGTATATCGCGCATGTTGTTTCTCTTTCTATGTTTTATAGTACTCATTTAAATATTAAAAAGATCCACATTTATGCATTTAATGGTGATAGTAAGTGAAACCATGTTGTAGTGTATCTAGTTACATTCTAAATATTTTCTTGATATATATACCAAATATGCTCATGATATTTTTGTAATTTATGTATTTAAATAGATCTTAATTGATGAAACTTTATTGTGGTTTAATTTTAGTTGATGAAAAGGTTTATTGTGGCTATATACTTATCATATGGTTGGACATATTCTTATCATCCTATATATCACTAGAGAAACAACATAAGTAATTTAGTCCTTATATTCAAGAAAATAAATTTAAAATTTGAGTATGATGATGTTAAGATAATATGGTTGTAATCTTCTTGGGGACAAATTATTTCAATATAATGAGTTAATCTACCTATTTTGTTTGTATTTTATTTATTTTTATTTAAATTTTTGTGTTATTTTTTTATGTTGAGACAAAGATACTAGAGAATAATGGTGTGTGGCTCATGTTAATTATTTCTTACATGTTGTGTACATGAATTTTCCTTATGAATTTTAGATGATGGTTGAGGTTATAGAGTGCTTATAGTAAATACTCTCATCATGTTTTGAAAACCAATGTTATAATTTCTTTTATTTATTTTTTACTTCAGTTGTAACAAATGAACAATATTTAGTTTTCTATAAATATGCAATATTAACTGCATTCATTGAAATCATGTGTGTACATTTGTATGTAGGTTAATATAAATTTGAGCAATATGTGATGGGGAGTCAAAGGACTAGAAAGAGGAAGTATGATCGAAAAAGAGAGAAGATAAAAGTGAATGAAGGAACATCTACTCAAGAACAACACATGGAAATTATTGATGGCCAAGGTGACGTCTAGGTACAAGAACAAATTGAACCAAGTACTAATAGAATTTTTTTCTATGGTTTGGAAAATCTAATAGAGATGGATGATGATTCTCTTTTCAATAATATTTCATCTAAAGATATGTTATTTGAAAGCACAAAAAAATCACTCTAAAAGAATATGGGATAGAATTTTGAAGAAAAACCTCTAATTGGAAGAGCACAATTATGTGCAAAGTTATTTAGGAAAAAATAAATGACCCTTATTTTGGAGTTGTTAGGGGTTGATAATAGGAAAAATTCATCAGGTTCATTAAAACAAACAATTGTTGAAAACTTGCAAGAAGCATTGAATTGTATTGAAAACAAGAGTTGATCTACTAATCCAAGTGCTACACGTAAAGCATCGATGACTGTAATTTCTAGCAAAAAATTATCACATAGAAGAAAAGTTCAAGGAATTTACCAATTAGTAAATATTTCTAGGAGAACTGTTCAAAGGTATAATGAAAAGAGAGATAGATTAGATGAAAATATTGAGAAAATTTGGGTAAACATTTGTAGGGTTCCCCTAAAAGATAGAATTTCAAAGGATGTAAATAAATGGGTGATTGAATATTGGACCAACCACTCTCATGTTTCTTCCAATAGAAGGGACACTATACAAATAATAGGTGAAGATGGTACAAAAATTTCTCATCCAAAACATTTTATAGATACAACACCAAGGAAATTTTTTGAAGCATTCAAGCAAGAATTTTCAGATGTGAAGATTTATCAATGGATGTTTGGGAGACTACAACCATCAGGACGATGGAGGACTCGATAGTATATCAACCGTATGGATGCTTGTCACTGAGGGAGTATCAAGCGAGGTTGATGCTGCAGGGATAGTGGATATCTCGACTGCAGGAATGCATGTGGTAGGAATAGGTGATGAGGGAATAGGAGGTGGAGGAGTCTTTGAATTTGGAGGGGTATGAGGAACCTTGGAAGTCACAGGTGATGACGTTCTGGGAATTTCCTCAACTACATTCTCAGGAGGAGAAGTAGTTCTTTCTTGATCATGCCCGGGTTCCTGTTGATCACCCTCTTGTCTCTCCGATTCTGGTTCACCTTCAAAATCACCTTCAGATCCTTCTTCAGAATCTTCTTTAGACTCTTGCCCGCTTTCAGAAACCTCTTCTGCATCGGAGTCTACTTCTTCTGAATTTTCATCTTCAGTGGATTGATCACTTGAAGTTTCTTCTTCATCGGAATCTACCTCCTCTGGAATATACTTTTTACCCTTAGAGCGGGATGGATTAGATTCCATGATTTCTGTATCTGGGACGGACTGGGTATCTTTCTTGCCAACAATAAACTTGATCCTAGGACCTCTTCGTGAAGAAGTGGGAACAACCGCTGATTTATTTTTGTTGCGGAGGTCTTGCTGTTGGCGAGCTTCTACTTCAGATTCTTCTCCTTCCGAGTCTGTTCTGAAACTTTTCATTGCATAACCATGTTTATGTAACCATTCTTCAATGTTGGCTAGGATTGGTCTCAACCTCTCTCTCATGCTAGTAACTTCTTTCCTAGACCATTGAATTGCAGGCAACGACCTTTTAGCAATTTCTTGCTCATCATAGACAACATTCATGATATCACCTGGATATGCAAAATCCTTTGGTAGGTCAGCAATATCAAGATCTCTGATTTGTTGAACAGTCAACCTGCAATAGTCCATTTTTTGAATGGCTTCTTCATCTCTGCAATCAGCCCAGATGTCCTCAAAATGGTACTTGTGATGATGACCCTTTTGCAATCTTTTTCTGACATCTCGGTAATCAAAATCAAACCTATACCTGTAGGTCTTGATTGTCATGATCTGCATTTCAGCATAAACAGACTTAGCCTTTTGTGCAGTAGGGATAGTATATCGGCCAATGGTCAGTGGGAACTTGAATCCATGCTTGTGGTTGCTTCTTCGTTCTTTTTGCATTGACATCAACTATCTGCATGTTTCCATGAGAACCCACTTATCCGAAGGATAACGTGGTAGCATGTAGGGACAACAAGTGTAGCACCCCACTCTCAAGTAAGTAAACATTGGGAATTGAAGAAATAGGCATCCAACTTTACTTACCACCTTATAAGCCTCATCAGATACTCTCCTCCTTTCAAGAGTTGGATCAAAATTGAAAAGCAAAGGCACAAAGAAAGCATCTGTGACCCGCCTGAAGTGATGAAAGCTTTCCTTCAACTCCAATTGATAGAAAAATTTGTACACAGGTACCATCATCCGATTCCCTTTTGTAGATAGACCTGGTAATTGTCTCATTACAGCCGCCACGTACACCAGGTAAGAAGTCATATAGAACTTCAATGTAGAAGGAGCATTGATCAACTGCTCATGTATCTCATCACTGATCTGTTTACCCCAGTCAATATGCACCTTCTATCTTCTCATGATCCTAATGTATTCATACATCCAATCGTGAAAAGTGGATGATTCTGGCAAGCCTTTCACTCTGCTTAGAAATGTGATCATATCTTTGATGTCATCCTTGAAATCACTTCGCAGGAGTCCTTTTGACCATCTGGAAACAGATGATCTAGGTTTCTTTAACCATTGAGTGTTTATTAAGTGTTTAGCTTTATTAGGATCAGCGTCAAAGACCTCTTGTGCTTTTGATATAGAAATATCAATGTATTTCTCCATACAAGGAACCTTGAAAACAATGTCAAAGAAATCAGGGTCGAGTCTCAGAATCTCGTGCCCGAAAGAATCGATCACACTTCTACTTTCTCTGATGTAGTGAGACACCACCTGAAGAACAAACTCTGTATTATGTGCAACTGTAGGGAACATTGCCACCAAATGAAGGTTGTTGTGTATGATTGCTCTCATCGGATGAGGAAGAGGCTTCGTCTCTGTTTGCTTCACAAATTCAACCAAGTCCTGATGACCAACCTCCGTGTCTTTTATTTCCTCCACCTTGGAGGACACTACAGTCGACGGATAGACACCTTGATATTTGTACTTCATTTTTCCTTTTGCTTTCGAAGAAGATGGAGGTTTACTGGCAGTCATCAGAAACAAGTGGAACCTTGATCACTCTAACTTTGAAGATTTTTTGAAAAGAGACTGCAAGGTGTGGAGCCAGAACAAACATTAGTCATTACGAAACATGGGAATGCGCAAAATGGGCAACGATGATGGGAAAGCATGGAGCGGATGACAAGGCATGCAAAACGATGCACAAAAACGGAAAGAACAAGGTTCAGGAGTGAAATTGATAGAAATGAAGCTTATATGGAAAAAATTGGAAAAAGTGTAAGGGCACCAAAATTCAACGCCCTTACATTTTGGAAATGGTATTTTTGATGCAAGAGCGCTAAATTTTAGCACTCTTACATCTCTTAGAGTTAGAATTTATTTTGACATATTCAGAATGTCAGGGTGCTAAAATTAAGTGCTTCTGCATCTTTGGCACATTTTGACAAAACAAATGTAGAGATGTATGGAAATGGCGCTTGGGGTTGGCAAAGTATTTTGTAACATGGAAAGCTTTGAAGACAATTTTTGTTTTCCTTTGGATAGAGCTGCAATTCATCACCATTTGTAAAAATGTTCAAGAGATTTCTCAAAGAAACCCTCTTTCAAAACAAGAGATTTCTCAAAGTGATTGTGTAAAGACGTGTTTGCAAGGCGAAAAAGAAGGAAGCCAACATAAAAACGTTGGAGAGAAAAGCAAGAAGAATGCGTTGAAAACAAAACACAAATTTTCCTTTGCTTGAGGGTAAGAGGAGAAAACCATGCAGAAAACACCATGAAAGGATTCAAGCAATGAATACGCAAGACCAAAACGCGAAGGAAGGGAAAGAAAAACGCGAATGGGGAAGAAGAAAACACGTGGGGAGAAAAATGCTTGAAGGTAAGATAAAAATGTCTCATGAAAATCTCCAGATATGTACAAAAACGAAAGAAGAAAAGAGATAAAACAAAGATAACGACTTACCAAAATGAAACGCGAGGATTTGCTGGAGAAGAATGCGAAAACCTAAAACATGTTTTTGCAGTTTGAAAAGCACTTCGCCCAGCAAGAAGAAAAGAAAGCAAAAGATCATAAAAATGAAAAATAGTGAATTAAAACACCCTTAGGTGAAAGAGAAAATCAAAAACCTAACTCAAGTCGAGCAATTAATTTAGGCACAAAAAGTGGCACGATTGACGAAAAACGCGAAAATCATGAAGAAACGTGCTAGGGCCAAAAAATTATGTGTCAGGAAAAAGTGTAATGGCGCTAAAATTTAGCACCCCTGCACTTTTCATACTTAGCCAAATTTTGGCTTCAGAGCAGTTGCACACTTTTTTAGTGCCACTGCATTTTTCACAATTCGCTAAGTACGAACAGTGAGACTTCGCGAAGGAGCTCATTTCGAAGGTCTTCGCAAGGCGAACAAAGGGGGATGCTCGAATTGACTATTCGAGGCTTTGAAATGCATTTCGAGGTAGCTTGAAAACCACTTCATTATGGGTACTTGAACTTCACGAATCCTAGGAAACAGACAAGTTTCGTAGGGGGGTTATCGTGGAATGAGCGCTGCTAGATTCCGTGATAACACAACACTAAATCAAGGCAATATTAGGCTCAGTTTGATATTAATTACTCTCAAATTAAGTGTGAAAAAGGGATAATTTTTCCTACACTACAATATATAATAAGATAAGATTGCTCTGTGAATGGTGTTCTCTTCAAAACCTTACTTTAAACCTTTATGATATTTGAGTAAGAATAACATCTAGGGTAGATATGAAAATCATAATGCATTAAGCATATTAGGAGATAGTCCTAATGAAGTTATGATTGCCCTAACAAATTTATGACATTCCTAATTTATGAGTGCACTTTAACTTGCACAAAGTGAGCATATTTCAACTTCTTCATAGACCGAGCATGTTATGCCTTTCATGGACTATTATAAGTATAAAATTACCACCCTCAATCCTAAATGCTACACCATCAACTCTATACCTTATAACCTCAACCCTATACCTCATAATATCAATTGTAAAACTTATCCCCTCGACCCTATACCCAATATCCTCAATGATAAACTGTATAACTTAAACTCTAAACCCTATACCCTCAACCTTGAACACTATCCCTCATCCCTAGGCCTTAAATCCTATACATTAAACCCTCAACCCTAAACTCCATACCCTCAAACACAAACCCTATACTCTATCTTGAACCCTAAACCCTATACCCTCAACACTTCACCCTAAAACCTATACCCTCCACCCTTAACCCTTAACCCTATACCTTATACCCTCAATTGTAAATCCAATACCCTCAACCCTATACCCAATATCCTCAACCCTAAGCCCTATACCCTATACACTTAACCCTATACCTTCAACCCTAAATAGTATCCCTTAATTGTAGGACCTAAATCCTATACGCTAAACCCTCAACCCTAAAATCCATACCTTAACCCTAAATCCTATACCCTTTACCCTATATACCTTAGACCCTCAACCTTATACCCTATATCCAATACCCTTAACCCTAAACCTTATACCCTCAACCCTATACCTTAAACCCTAAACACTACATCCTCAACCCTCAACCCTATACCTTATACCCTTAAAACCAAACCCTATACCCTAAATTCTATACCCTATACCTTATACCCAATATCATCAACCCTAAATCCTAAACCCTATATCCTCAACCCTAAAGCCTAAACCCTATACCCTCAACCCTATACCCTAAACCCTATATCCTATACTCTCAAGCCTAAACCCTATACCTTATACCCTCAACCTTAAATAGATACCTTATACCCTCAACCATAAAACCAATACCCTCAAACCTATACCCAATATCCTCAACCCTAAGCCTTATTCCCTATACACTTAACCTTATACCCTCAATTCTAAACACTATCTCTCAAATGTAGGCCCTAAATCCTATACACATAACCCTTAACCCTTAACTCCATATCTCAACCCTAAAGACTAAAACCTTGACCCTATACCTTAGACCCTTAACCCTATACCCTATACCCAATAAAATTAACCCAAAACCCTATACCATCAACCCTATACCTTAAATCCTAAATACTAAACCTCAAGTCTCAACCCTATACCTTATATCCTTAACCCTAAACCCTAAGCCTATACCTTATACCCAATACTATCAACCGTAAAGCCTAAACCCTATACCATCAACCTTAAAGCCTAAACCCTATACCCTCAACCCTATATCATAAACCCTAAATCGTATACCATTAACCCTAAAGCCTATACCTTATACCCTTGACCATAAGCCCAATACCCTTGACTTTATACCCAATATCCTCAACCCTAAACCCTAAACCCTATACCCTCAAATTAAACCTTATACATTAAACCCTAAACCCTACACCCGCAACCCTCAACCCTATACCTTAAACCCTCAACAGTAAACCCTATACCCTATACCTTATACCCAATATCATCAAACCTAAAGCCTAAACCCTATACCCTCAACCCTATACCCTAAATACTATACCCTATACCCTCAACCCTATACCCTATACCTTATACCCTCAACCATAAACCTAATACCCTTGACCCTATACCCAATATCCTCAATTGTAAACCCTATACCCTACACACTTAACCCTATACCCTCAACCCTATACCTTAAAACCTAAAACCTACACCCTCAATCAAATAACCTATACCTTAGACACTCAACTATAAACCCTATACACTATACCCTATACCCTATACCCTATATCATCAATTGTAAAGCCTAAACCTTATACCATCAACCCTAAAGCCTAAACCCTATATAATCAATCCTATACCCTATACTATCATTTATAAACCCTATAACTTATACCCTCAACCCTATAACCAATACCCTCAACCCTATACCAAATATATTCAATATTAAGCCTTATACCCTATACTCTCAATCCTATACCCTCAAACTTGAAGACTATCCCTCAATCATAGGCCCAAAATCCTATACAATAAACCCTCAACCCTAAAGCCTATACCCTTGACCCTATCTATACCTTATACCCTCAACCCTAAACCCTACACACTCAACCCTATACCTTATACCCTCATCTTGGAAGTTCTACTTAAAGAGGACAAGGAACTCATAATCCACTCATAAATGTGGGTGAATGTGAAGAATCTACAATTCATTGTTAAAAGTGGAAGTAATTTTTTTTTTATATTTACTAATTTTTAAGAGATTGAAACTATAGAAAACACTGCACCCACAACAACAATCTATGGGATGAGTGAGCTAATGGTAAAATATTTAGGTAGGTAGATAATTTTAGTGAATAAAAATATCAAATAGTAGAGATGACAGGAAAACAAAAGTAAGTAGGAGATATTTTCCACAACGTGTCAAATTATTATACTTTGTGGTTAAACGTGCTTGAGTTGGAGTAGTACTAGGATGGGTGACATCCCAGGGAGGCCCAATGCTTCACCTCTGTGAGCATCACCTAGATGCAATGAGTGATAAGTGGATCATTCATTATCATGAGAGATGGGTTCTGGTGAACCACTACTTATGAATCATGGGTCAATGAGTTTGAATCTTAAAACTACATGGTTGAATCTTGATAGTAATATCATAAAACGAAAGTATCTAACTCCTTCCATTGATGAAATTTTTGATAAACTTAAGGTGGCTAATTTTTTTACTATAGATTGGGTACCACCAAGTTACCATTGAGTCATTAGATGTGTGAAATAATACCTTCAAATCCAAATTAATTTTTCAAATGGGCACACTAGTCCTTTGAAATTGAGGTTGATGCCAAATATGCACTTGGAGTAGTTTTTTTCCTCAATGTGGTCATCTAATTGCCTAACATGTAGTGATATTTTATCTAATATTATGTATATACATCCCATGTATGACAAGGAGTTATATACATTTTCAAGCTTGCAAATAACATGGAATTACTAGACCTTGGGGAAAGACATTGTTATTCACATAGATCACAAGCCTCTTAAATTTATATAAATATAAGAAATTTTGTAGAATTATCAACATAAAAGGAGGTCTAGTTACCTCAAATATTTTCATATCAACATTTTTAATTAGAAGGAAGAACAAATAAAGTTGTAAACTAATTGGATTGGCTTCAAATGAATAACCTTGATAACTATGTTGGACTCTTGTGAAAACTACATAAAATATTAGCCTCAATTGTATTCAACATTAATCCTATTTGTTGATATCTATCCACAAAAGACTTAAATGATAGATAATCCCTTTATTATTGTATTTAAGATAAAATACTCTATCACATAATACACATACATCCCTATATACACTCTCAACCATATACCCTCCACTATAATCCCTAAATCCTTGACTCTAAACCTAATAACCTCAACTTTAAACCCTAAACTATATACACTAGATACTCAAACCTATAACCTCAAATTTAAACACCATCCCTTAACCCTAAGCCCTAAATCCTATATGCTAAACCCTCAACAATAAACTCCATACCATAAACCCTAAAACCTAAACCCTATACCCTCAACCCTATACCTTATACCCTAACCCATAAACCCTATAGCCTTGACACTATACCCAATACCCTCAACCCTATAACTTAAACTCTAAACCCTATACACTATGCCTTATACCCAATTCCATCAACCCATACCCTCAAACCTAAACCCTACACTCTCAATCCTATACCTTATACCCTCCACCATTTTAACCCTATACCCTTGAACCTATACCCAATGACCAATACCCTATACCCTATACACTCAATCCTATACCCTAAAGATTAAACACTATCCCTCAACCATAGGCCCTAAATAATATAAATTAAATCCTCAACCCTACACCCCCTCAACCCTAAATCTTATACCCTAAGTTAAAAAATAAAGAGGTAACGAACTAGAGATGGGAGATAAAGAGAAGAGATAGGGAGAGAAGAACAAAGAGAGAGATAAGAAGAGAGGGAGATGTAGAGAGGGAGAGGACTAAAGAGGGGAGAGAGAGAACAAAGGGATAAAGAAATGGAAGGATGTATAGAGTGGGAGAGAGAGAGAGAGAAAAGGGATGGAGAGAGAGAAGGATCACAGAGAGTGGGAGAGAGAGAACGAATAAATAGAGAGAGGGGAGGATTGATAGAGAGTGGGAGAGACATAACGTGAAGGAGATAAATATACTAATCAAATCATAACATGAGTGTGTTATAACATGCTCGCATTATTAATGTGAGGGAGACAAATATATTAAGCAAAGCATAATGTGAGTGCAATATAACATGCTCGTATTATGTTTTACTTTGACATAATACAAGCACGTTATAATGCACTTACATTTTTTCTTTGGAGATTTCCAAGACTTTGGCTTCCAACCCAAAGGATTGGAGTGAATTTTCAACATCCAAAGAGATGTTTTTTCAAATTGTAAAAAAATGACATAATCTCGATCGTGCTCCACATTACGTTTGCACATGTTTCAATGTCAAGTCAAAAAATACTATGATAACTTTTTAAGCTCTCTTAGATATCTAACCATGTAATTTTTTCACATTTTGAGTACATTAAGGTTTTCATCTTTAATTTCTTTTGTTAGTGTATCTTTTTTATGTTAAAAACCAATGTTTGGTATTTTTGACTTTATTTTTTAATAGATCATTGAAATTTTAAATAAATTGCATTTTTAAAAACTAGACTCCATTCTACACATATTAAAAAAAATGATTTTCAATCTATTTTCAAAAATTTTAGGGGGGGACACACTCAATTTTCTATTTTTCAAGATGTTTCCACCTCAAAAATTAGTAAAAAATCATATATTCATTAAAAATTAGCAAAAAAATTGGGGATAAATACATGGTGTTAGCTAATTTCTCATTGAAGCAATTTTTGAAATATTAAAAAAAATAACATTTAGGGGGGCCACACCATGTTATATTTTTTGAAAAAAATAGGACCAATTTATGTGGCCCCCATTTTTGAATCCATATCCATTATAATTTTTTTTATTAGTTTAGAAAGTAAATTTGGAGCACTACAACTCTTGTTTTTGTTGCATCTTCAGATTTTTAGTGTAACTATCTAGGCTGATGCAAAAAGTTGGGTCCACAAAAAGCTCAAAAAGTGGAAGTGGTTTTCTTAATTTTTAAGAATCTATCAGAGTTGGACCAAAAATTTGAAGCACTTACACATTGAAACTTAAAAAAAGTCAGTAATATAAAATTTAGTATTTTGAGTCTAGTTTCCAAATATATAATTTATTCTAATACCTAGATGATACAAATTAATTTTTAATAGGCATGTATAAAAATAACTTTTAAAAGTCACCTTTTTTAACCATACAATGCACATGTACAAACACCATAATTTGACCTAAATAAAATGATTTTTCTAATTATTTTTGGGAAAAGATGTGTAACAAACTGAAGATTGATGAGGATATTTTTTTATAATTTTTTTGAATATTTTTTTGTTGATTTTTATTGGTCCTAATTACTGTTTTTGAAAACCAATGTGTACGAACACCATAATTTAACTTAAACTAATCATTTTTTGAGTTTTTTCATTGTGTAGAAAATTATCTGAAGATTAATGTCATATAGTTCTTTTTATAAAAAAATAACAGATTAAAAGTTATTAAAAAACAAAAAAGCATGATATTTCAAGTTTATAGATCAATTTTCTTAGAAATTAATTAAAAATAGAAAACATAATCCAATCATAGAAAATTATATAATTGAAAACTAGAGATTGTGATCTACAATGGGTTTTAATTTCATAAATTAATTTTGAAAAAAACCAATTAGATATATTGCCAAAGTTAGTCATTGCTCTTGACATTGCCTTAGTTTTTTAGTTATAGGTCAAAGGCTAAGGGTAGGGTTACCAAACCTTTCTCGAGCCTAAAACCAAATAAAAAAGTGGGTTCAAATTTCAATTTTTTAGAACAGGTACCTGCTTTAAAATGGTACCCGTTCTATTTTTAAAAAAGGTATTCATTTTAAAGCGGGTGCTATTTTAAAGTGGGTACATGTTATATTTTAGAACATGTACTAATTTTAAAATGGGTACCCATTCTATTTTTAGAATGGGTACTCATTTTAAAATGGGTACCCGTTTTATTTTTAGAAAGGGTACTCGTTTAGGAACAAGATATCGATCTAAGGCTCGGGATCGCGTTCCTAAATGAGTACCCATTTAAAGAAAAAAGGGTAATCATTGCTTTCAACCCTTTTTTGGTTGAAACTTCCCCTCTTCATGGACCCAAATTCTTGCACTTACCCATCTTCAATTTCTTGTTCAAGGTCATTCTTTCTTGATTTAAAAAAAGTGGCCACTTAAGACCCCCTTTTGGTCCCCCATCTTTGTGCACTTACTCATCACCAAAAGTTGAAACTTATCATAAGTTTTTGTTTCTTGGTTGAGTGGATGGTGGTCACTGGTGTATTATAAAGATTGCAAAATTTTTGTTTGGCTATAGATGAATTACCACCATAGCTATTGAAAGTGATATGCAACTGATAAAAGGATGTTACTGTTACCCGATTTTCACCTGCGGGCTCAATCAGTCAGGGCAATCTATGTTTTCAAGTGTTCATGAAGGCCAAATGGGGGAACATTTGCATCAAGGGTTAAATCATACATTTGATGCTATTTCACAAGGAAGTCTATTGGAAAGTATGCCTCAGTCAGATCTGGTGTAAAACTCCTCAAGGAAGAAATCGTTGAGACCAGCTGAATGTCTTGTCGACTAGCAGTGTGTTATATTCATTTGAAATCCTCAGGTCACCATGAAGTTTTCTATCTCTCTCTGATCGAAGACCTCTCACCGATGATTTTTTACAAGGCCGACGTCGGGGAGAATGGTTTACCTTCGCTATGATGTCTGGCCGATGGGGTGAGGTCTCGCCGACAAAGGGTGCTCTCGTTGTAATGTCTCACCGATGGGGTGAGGTCTTGCCGAAACAAAATGGTCTCAGTGTAATGTTTTGTGCTCGATGTGGCCTCTGGATGACAAATGAATCTCTCGCCGACTAGAGGAAGTCCTACCAAAGAAGTTGAGCTCGGGGAGATGTCTTGTTGACTGCTGGTGGTCTCGCCGAAAGGAGGTGCCATCGGTATGATGTCTCGCTGACAGGGTGGACTCTTGCCGATAATTGTTCACAAGATTGTAGCATCAGGGAGACTCTAGGCCAAATGGAATGAGTTCGGCATAATGTCTTGCCGACTGAGGGGAGTCTCACCGAAATGAAGTTGCACTCGGGGAAAGGCTGTGGCTTCGGCGTGATGTCCTGCCGAATGCATATGTCTCGCCGATGGAGGAGCACAGTGGTATAACTCTTGGGGGATCGCTATGAGGTCTTGCCGATAAGCGATGGTCTTGCCGAAGGCGATAGCCTGGATGAATGATCTACGCTAGGCATGATGTCTCGCTGACTTGTGGTGGTCTCGCCGAAAGGGTATATGGATATCGGTAAGACTCCTGGCCGAGGGGTTTTCATTCTCCATAATGTCTTGCCGATGGTTTTTACTCTTTGGTGTGACTGATGGAGGCTCGCTGAGACCTTTTTCTGACCTGTTTGTCTTGCCAATGGGTGTGTTCATGTTGAGCATCGTCGATACTCTTGCCGATGATCTAAATGAAATGGTATCTATTGTCAGGTGCTTTCGATATGACCTCTTGCCGAAAGCGATTATCTCGCCGATAATTTTGGATATCGATATAACTTTTGCAGCTCGATATGACCTCTTGCCGATAGTTCTAAGCTATGCCGATTGCTGCTGTGGAGTATAATCACATCGAGGAGACACGATTAATGTCTCACTGACATGCGATTTTGTTTGAATGACTGGAAATATTACGTGGTGTCTGTTCAACCAATCAGAGGAAGCTGAAGGCAAACCAGTGGCGGTTGGACTGTTGCAGCTATTCTTGTGAGGAAGATTAATAGAGCATAAGAAAAATGGATCTACTTTGGTTCGATGGATGATCAGGGCATGTGAATTCAGTTTAGAGGTTGCCTGATGTTGCTTCTCGAAGAGGGTCAACTTGCAGAAGGGTCTAGAACAAGAGGAGAGCAAAAAGGAAGAGACCGCAAGGATAGCTAGGATGTCGGCTAGCAAGAGTGGATCGACATTAATGACCATACTTTAGAATGTTCAAAGCATCTCTTCAAAGAAGTCTCGAGGTCGGACATAGGGGCCAGAAGTTAATGCGATGGTTGCAAAAGATCTAAGGGCTACTCTTGAGGGTGATCCTTCACCGACATGGACACGGGGGATGCACATTGAATGTAGCATTAACTTTATTCCAAAAGATCTAAGGGTCGACCTGTTTAGGAACCAACTCATTTTTTGTAAACCCTAGGGCAGGGGCCGACACTTTTTAGTTTTTGGTTGTATATATGGCATTTTTTGCCTCTTTAGGAAGGGGGTTCTTAGTGAAGAAAGAGTTCTTGATTGGCATTTTCTGCACTTAGTGACTTTTGGTCCTTTGGCAGAATTTTGCACAGTTTTTGTAACTCATTTGGATATGGAATAAAATACAAACCTTGGGTATCATTGAATGGAGTATTTTTTCCTTCTTATCACTGCAATATTGTGTATTTCCACATGATTGATTAAGTTATTGTGAGATTATATTCATTTCCCTTAACTCTTTCTCATGGCTTTAGTACCTTTTTGTAGAGAAGTGTGATGTTGCAGGTTATAATCTGTGTCAAGATTGCAGGTTGCTTTTAGCTGTGAAGTTTTTCCTCCTAAGAGCTCAAGCAGTAAGACCTTTTTATAAAGCACTTATGCAAAGAACACAAAATAGGTTGTGCAAGTTGTTTTTCTAGTCATTGTATGCAAGTGTATGAAATCTAAGTTTCAAATCTAGGTAATCATTTAGGTGTATCACCATAGGATTTAATTTTCATTTTCATGCACTCCTTCCCCCTTTTCCTTACAAAGATCATTAGTTAGGTGATAACACAAAGGAAGCCGACCTTCTCCGGAGGTTATTTTCCATTTTTAGGTGACCCACAACCTTGAAAAGTTCCCATGATTCTCTGAAGTATCAAGTTCTGCAACTTGATAAGGGTGCATTTTCAGTAGATAACAATCTTGGCACGCCTGGTGGGACTCTGAAGCACACTTCAGAGAAATATTTCAAGAGATTCAAGTTGTTTTCTTGGTATATACAACAGTGCATTTTTTACCTTTCAGAGGTACAAATTTATACCTGACGACTCTAAGCACAATCCACTGGTTTTAGCAGATGACGTGCCGGTATGTTCACATTTACAAAAGAGGTCCCATTCACTTTGATTTAAAGAAGTTTTGCAGAATTCAAATGCTTTAACATGTCTAGTTTTTATGAAAAAAGCATGTTTTCACCTCCGTTTCATGAAAATCCTGTCAACCAATTACCCTATCAGCCATATCAGGCCAATCACACTACTGGTTTTATCCCAAACAACCATGCAATATTAGCCTATTAGCATGCTCAAAATGCTTACCTCCCACCCACCCCTACTCAACCTTTAGATCAATATTCATATGTCTAGAATTAGCTCCAAGAGGTTGATTGTATGAAAAGTAACATGAGTAACATGAAGGACATACTGTCAGACATCACAAAGCACATAGAAGAGTTCAAGAGGCAATAAGAGTATGATCAACAACAAGAAGAGATGGCCTATCAGGCCTATCTCTACGAGCAAGACTTGCTGATGCAGAGGAAACAATATGAAGAAGATCTTGCTGTAAATGAAGAGAAAATTAAAATGTTGATTTCCCAAGCACTAATGATGGAGGCCCAATTGGTTTCTTGCATAAAGCATCAACCAACAGAGAAAGAGGTTTTCAAGGTTTCTACACAATCTCCAAGTAAGTTTTCTAGACTTGATGTGCCAAGTTACAGGGGTAATATTCAATCCAATGTTAAAGATCAACCCCTATAGGAGCTCATGAATGAAAAAATTCTATCAAATAAATCCATTAATCCTCAATTTCAGACATGTCCAGAAACTAAGCTAAGTAATCAAATTACTGAACAGTTATGGCAGCCTTCTTGGACCAAGCATCCTGACTATAAAATGCCAAACCTTAGTAAAGATATTCCTTGTGTGATAATTCAAGATCAGAAAGAGGAAGAAGCCGTAGAATCTAATTCAAATAAGGTTCCAAGTTGGAGGAATGAAAGAGAGGAGTAGGAAGTTGTTGCTGTTTGCACTATGTTCCTAGCTCAAAACAACAATAGCACATGTGAAGATGATGTTGAATCAAATTCATTGTTGAATCCCTTGGATTTTGACTCATTTGAAATTTTTTCTAATGTTGTTTATAAGATGGCTAAAAGCTGAATGCAAGAATTTTCAGTTGAAGATCTTCACTTGCAGATAGAGGATGCCTAAGTTTCACTGAAAAAGGAGCCACATAAAGAAGAACAATTGGTTTATTTGTTTGACCAACTACCTAGTTCTATCGAGCAAGCTGAAGGGAGCATACAAGCACCTGTTTTACCAGTTGATTTGGAATGGCCAGAGAATATTGCTGACTTGTTTGATGAGCTTCATCAATTTGTTGGTGAAAATGAAGATCTCACATGTATGATAGCATCTATGCCTGGTATGGAGCAACTAAATGATAAAACCCATCTGGATTTAATGCAAAATTATGAGTTAGATGATATCATAGAAGCGTTTTGTTCTAACATAGATGATGAGCTAGTATCATATGAAAGGGAAGCATGTGATCAGCCCATTCAAATTAGTGAGACTATTGAAAAAGTTGTAGAAGATAATGCCTTGCAGCCTATGAACTTATTTGATGAGACGCCCCACTTTGTTGAGGAAGAGGTGTATTCTATCATGAACGAAGAGCATAAGGAATAACAGTTTGAAGATTTTTTTCAGTTATCCAACAGGGATATCAGCTCCTTAGTCAAAAAAATCCAACCATCGAAAACATTAATGGTTTCTTTTCAGAGACTATTATACATGATGCAAAGAAGCAGGACTCCTTTTTCATTGCAGAGCTGAAAGAAAGAACAGTTGATCCTCCTATAAACGATAATGGTAAAATCTTTCGAGAAGATCAAACTATAGCAGCCAATGAACAACTTGCATATTACTTCCAATCAACATCTTTTCAAGGAAAGAATGAAGTCTTTAGAGATCAACAAAAGGACAACTTAACTTCATTTAATGTTCTTGAAGATCATGAACAATGGGCTGATAAAATAGAACATAAACAAGGGGCTGAGGGTTACAAGTTGGGTGTCATAACAAGGGCATGTCCTATCAGAAACCTGGCACACTTGGCGGGCACTCAAAAGGAGTTACTATTTGAATTACCTACTTGGGAGCACGAGATTCAATATAAAAAATCATTAATGCAGGTGGCTTACCATATTCAAAATAGTTGCAGGCACCTCTTGTCTAACACAGAAAGGGGGGCAGTTTTCATGATTGAGGAGGTGTTTAATCTATGCACTCAACATTTACTTTTCCTTCATCATTGTTGGACAATTTGCAAACAAGAAGCACATCCTATGTTGGTGAGGAAGGGCAGTTTTTTCTCACAACCAGTAAACAGTTATGTTTGATCACTACCACCACTAGGTAGTGTAGGATAGAGTAGTTATAGTTTCAGTTTTTGCTTTCAATAAGCGCCTGCTGGCACGTTTCATTTCAATTTTGTCATGTTTTCAATAAGTGCAGTTGTTGCACTTGGTTTTTTAGATTCTGTCTTCAACAGAATTGCAGTAGTTTCTTTCAGTTTGTTTGGTCTGAAGCTGAGTTACAAGGTTTTCAGAAATTTGAAGAGCAGAGATTGACTCCATGCCCAATGGATAGGCCTAGGCTACTGGTTTGCATGTTTAGCAGGAAAACATCCAACTGAGGTCGCCAAAAATGTTACCCGATTTTCACCAGCGGGCTCAATCAGGCAGGGCAATCTATGTTTTCAAGTGTTCATGAAGGCCAAATGGGGGAACATTTGCATCAAGGGTTAAATCATACATCTGATGCTATTTCACAAGGAAGTCTATTGGAAAATATGCCTCAGTCGGATCTGGCATAAAACTCCTCAAGGAAGAAATCGTTGAGACTAGCTGAATGTCTTGCCGACTAGAAGTGTGTTATATTCATTTGAAATCCTCAGGTCGTCGAGACATTTTGGTCGCCATGAAGTTTTCTATCTCTCCCCGACCGAAGACCTCTCGCCGATGGTTGTTCACAAGGCCGGCGTCGGGGAGAATGGTTTACCTTCACTATAATGTTTGGCTGATGGGGTGAGGTCTCACCGATAGAGGGTGCTCTCGCTGTAATGTCTCACTGATGGGGTGAGGTCTCATCGAAATGAAATGGTCTCGGTGTAATGTTTTGTGCTCGATGTGGCCTCTAGCTAACAAATGAATCTCTTGCTGACTAGAGGAAGTCCCGCTGAAGAAGTTGAGCTCAAGGAGATGTCTTGCCGATCGCTGGTGGTCTCGCCGGAAGGAGGTGCCATCGGTATGATGTCTCGCCGACAGGGTGGACTCTTGCCAACAATGGTTCACAAGATTGTAGCATCGAGGAGACTTTGGGCCGAATGGAATGAGTTTGGCATAATGTCTTGCCGACTGAGGGGAGTCTCGCTGAAATGAAGTTGCACTCAGGGAAAGGCTGTGGCTTCGGCGTGATGTCTTGCCGAATGCATATGTCTCACCGACGGAGGAGCATAGCGGTATAACTCTTGGGGGATGGCTATGAGGTCTTGCCAGCAAGCGATGGTCTTGCCGAAGGTGATAGCCTGGCCGAATGATCTACACTCGACATGATGTCTTGCCGACTTGTGGTGGTCTCGCCGAAAGGGTATATGGATATCGGTAAGACTCTTGGCCGAGGGGTTTTTGTTCACCATAATGTCTTGCCGACTCATGATGTCTCACCGATGGTTTTTACTCTTTGGTGTGATTGATGGAGGCTCACTGAGACCTTTTTCTGACCTGTTTGTCTTTCCAATGGGTGTGTTTGTGTTGAGCATCACCGAGACTCTTGCCGATGATCTAAATGGAATGGTATCTATTGTTAGGTGCTTTCAGTATGACCTCTTGCCAAAAGCGATTATCTCACTGATAATTTTGGATATCGATATAACTTTTGCAGCTCGGTATGAGCTCTTGTTGATAGTTCTAAGCTATGTCGATCGCTGTTGTGGAGTATAATCGCATCGGGGAGACAAGGTTAGTGTCTCACCGACATGCGATTTTGTTTGAACAACTTTTGACCGCTTGGAAATATTACGTGGTGTCTGTTCAACCAATCAGAGGAAGCTGAAGGTGAACCAGTGGCAATTGGATTGTTGTGGCTATTCTTGTGAGGAAGATCAACAGAGCATAAGCGAAATGGATCTACTTTGGTTCAATGGATGATCAGGGCATGTGAATTCAGTTCAGAGGGTGCCTGATGCTGCTTCTCGAAGAGGGTCAACTTGCGGAAGGGTCTAGAACAAGAGGAGAGCAGAAAGGAAGAGACCGCAAGGACAACAGGGATGTCGGCTAGCAAGAGTGGATCGACATTAATGACCATAATTCAGAACGTTCAAAGCAACTTTTGAAAGAAGTCTTGAGGTCAAACACGGGGGTCAAAAGTTAATGCAATGGTTGTAAAAGATCTAAGGGCTACTCCTGAGGGTGATCCTTCACCGACATGGACACAGGGGGATGGACATTGAATGCAACATTAACTTTATTCCAAAAGATCTGAGGGCCGACGTGTTCAGGAACCGACTCATTTTTTGTAAACCCTAGGGCAAGGGCCGATGCTTTTTAGTTTTTGGTTGTATATATGGAATTTTTTGCCTCTTTAGGAAGGGGGTTCTTAGTGAAGAGAGAGTTCTTGATTGGAATTTTCTGCACTTAGTGATTTTTGGTCCTTTGGCAAAATTTTGCATAGTTTTTGTAACTCATTTGGACATGGAATACAATACAAACCTTGGGTATCATTGAATGGAGTATTTTTTCCTTCTTATCACTGCAATATTGTGTATTTCCACATGATTTATTAAGTTATTGTGAGATTATATTCATTTCCCTTAACTCTTTCTCATGGCTTTAGTACCTTTTTGTAGAGAAGTGTGATGTTGCAGGTTATAATCTGTGTCAAGATTGCAGGTTGCTTTTAGCTGTGAAGTTTTTCCTCCTAAGAGCTCAAGCAGTAAGACCTTTTTATAAAGCACTTATGCAAAGCACCCAAAATAGGTTGTGCAAGTTGTTTTGCTAGTCATTGTATGCAAGTGTATGAAATCTAAGTTTCAAGTCTAGGTAATCATTTAGGTGTATCACCATATGATTTAATTCTCATTTTCATGCACTCCTTCCCCCTTTTCCTTACAAAGATCAATAGTTAGGTGATAACACAAAGGAAGTCAACCTTCTTTGGAGGTTCTTTTCCATTTTTAGGTGACCCACAACCTGGAAAAGTTCCCATGTTTCTCTGAAGTATCAAGTTCTGCAACTTGATAAGGGTGCAATTTCAGTAGATAACAGTTACCAATTCATATGGGTAGTGACATGTAATTTTCAAAAGTCTATAGAGACTAGTACTAAGGTACATGCCATACCTTTAAAAAATGTACCTCCATTTTTAATTTTTTGAAATTGTTGAAAAAAATTAAAAAAACAATTTACAAAAAATGTTGTCCAAACATGCATGAGAGTTTTAATGATGGTAGGAAGTGTATGGATCATATTATTTTATGGATTCTTGTACATAATTTCCCTACTAAAAATAATTATTTTTATAACTTCTCTAATTTTGGTAAATTGATATGTAATATTAAGGTTTTTAGCCATTTCAGACTTAATATTGATGCCTAGGATGAGCCAAATTTTCCCTCAAAGCTAGATCTTTAAATCTCCAACTCATCTATTCCCAACCCATCATATTAATTAAATAATGTCCTAATTATTTAATTAGTATTCTCCATACATTCTACTAGCTTAAATCCATTTTTTTCATTCTTCTAATGTCCCAACCTAAGATAAATAATTCTTTTTATTTATTTATCTAACCTTATTCCCTATCCCATTCTCTCCAAAATAAACTAAATAAAACAATTTTATTTAATAAGAGATAAAACTACCAAACTATGATAGAATAATTCTCAAAGTTCATGACACCTAAAAATGTTTTTTCTAGACCTACAAGTGGATATGGGGCCCTCTACATTAAGCTCTCTCAGTTTTGGTCTACTCAACATCATTTTACTGTGCCAATAATTCTTACAAAAATTATAATTTAAGAGTAGTGTAAACATGTCAATAAGAATATTTTGCATTCTGTGCATCGTTGGGCTGAAATGACTACCCTAATTTGTTGGGGTGGGTGTGTGAATTTTATTAGAGTACTCAATTTTTTCCTTGGGTCTCCCAATCCTTCCAAACTACATTATTCTAGGGTAGTCTCTTAAGATCCCTAAGAGCAAAAAATTTCCAAACTATAAAAAAGTAGTTCTTTGAGTTCATGGTAGCTACAAAATTTCTATCTAGACCTATATATGGACATGTGGTTCATCCACATTATTCTCTCCCAATTTTGGTCAAGTTGATATTTTTTTATCATACCAAGAATGAATGCATTCTTGTTAAAAATATCATTTGAGAGTAGTATAAGCATGCCAATAAGCATATTTTCCATTTCATGCATTATGGGCTGAACCAACTATGCCAATAGGTCAAGGTGGGTGAGTGAATGCTATTGAAGGATTTGGTTCATTCCCCGAGTCTATTGATCCTTCTAGACTACATTGCACTTGGGTAGCCTCTTAAGAGCCATGCATGAAATTTTTTTCCAATTTTTTTCCTTACTATTCTCTCAATCTGTGACACCTACAAATGCTCCATCTATACCTCTAGGTATATGACATGTCCCTCTACAATACACTATCTTAGTTTTTTTCAACTCCAAACCACTTGACCATGCCAATATTGAATACATTCTTACAAAATGCTTCATTTGAGAGTAGTGTAAAGGTGTCAATATGCATATTTTTTCTTCAACACATTGTGGGACTAAACCAACTATTCCAACATGTTGACATGGGTGGGTGAATGATACTAGAGGCCTCAATTTTTTCCTTGCATCTATTGATACTTCTAGGCTATATTGCACCGAGGTAGCCTCTTAAGAGCA
The DNA here is from genome assembly GCA_007258455.2 of Sequoia sempervirens. Taxonomy (NCBI): domain Eukaryota; kingdom Viridiplantae; phylum Streptophyta; class Pinopsida; order Cupressales; family Cupressaceae; genus Sequoia; species Sequoia sempervirens. Next base: position 6,377,150 of record VDFB02000016.1, on the reverse strand, counting down.
TGAAGAGAAAAACTTGCCAAATTTTTCATGCATGTTCTCTCAATTTGTGGCACCTACAAATATTCTCATTTACACTAAGAGGTGGATGTTGGGTCCCTCTATAATACCTTATCTTATATTTTCTCAACTCTAAATTATTTGACCTTTCCAACAATGAATGTATTCTTACAAAATGAGTCATTTGAGAGCAATGTGAAAGTATCAATAGACATATTTTGCTTTTGCACCTCATGGGACCAAATTAAGTACACCAAAATGTTAAGGTGGGTAGGAAAATGCTACTAGGGGCCTTAGTTTTTTCCCTCATTATCCTAATCCTTCCATACTACATTGTGACAAGGTAGTCACTAGGGATATGCTCTCCTAGGTCAACCACTAGAAACAACCCAATAGATATTTGTCATTCTATTCTTCAATATTCTTATAGCTTTTCAATTACCATTAATGAGAACCATGGGTTGTTTGATCTTTCATGCTTCTTATCCATGAAAGACAAACAAGGTGAGCCTTTTTCTTTAGACACATAGTCCACTAGATTTCTTGAAAATGGTAATGATGTTCGTGATCAATCCCACATGCATGATGACTCTATAAATTGGTGTAACATGTGCTACATGTCTCATAGAGAACGTGTTACTGTAGAGGCCTTCATGATGAAACAAATAAATTAATCATTTAGGGAAGTCATTATCATTATTATTTTTATTTTTAAAAGGAGTCTTGAGAAAATATTTTTAAAATATTGCTAATTAAGTAGGAAAACATGATATTATGCAATACATGTAAGCTTGGTCATGTGATAAAGGGGAACTCATGCAATGTGCTTACATAGATGTGAGTGAAGATTGATCTTATCTTAAAACATATAGATTTTTTTATATTGTACAAGAGATTTTGGATTGCTATACTAGAATTAAATATCTTGAATTTCTTACTCTTATATTTATGTTTTTGAATCTTTAAATAGGGGTTTTGTGTAAGGTTCATTTGAAATAACTTAAAATAATAACCTGATTTAGTGGACAAGAATGTTTTTGGATTATAATGCAAGAAGCTTTTCTAACTTTGGTCATGTATGAGTGAAGTGAATATGTGTTTAGAATAACCATAAAAGCCACTTTAATATTTGATTTTGATTTGCATGTTTTATTTTTGTGTGCATGAAATATTGTGCTAAATACGAATAATTAAAGTACCTAAATTAAACAAACACAACAACAAGAAAATACTTGATATTAGGTGTTAGATAATAAAATAAACATAAAAGGCATTGAAACACTCCATGTTTGATCACCTAGTTGCATAAAATGATTTTCCCTTTGATATGTTTTATGTGTGCCCTCCAATTATGCACCATAAACTCACATTCCAAATTGTGATGATTTTGCATGGGTTAAGGATGAATTTATAGATTTTTGATGGGGGAGATCAACGGTGAGGATTGAGTGGAGAGATAAAACGCTGAAATTGAATGGGATATCTCAAGCCATGAGATTGGGAAAAGTGGCACAATATGGTGGCTTGAGAAGACATTAATACTTGTGGGAGTACTTTGGAGTATGGGAAAATCTTTCCATAAAGGCAAGATTTGTCCTACACTCCAAAGAGGATGGGGATGAGAGGAATAAAGGAATTTTTAATTCCTTGAGTCGGGGAGGGGTGTACTTTTAGGACAAGGACCCATGTGGGGTTCCTTCCCAAAAGGGGAAAGCCTTTAAGGCTAGAGTACAAAGGGGGTGAGAAATAATTGGAAAATATTTAACCATTTATTAATCATGGATTAGGAATTTACACATGTTTAGGGGGGATTAGGTGGGTGATTAAGGTTAGATTTAGAGGGCAAGTGGGAGAGTTGGAGGATGTGACATGTGAGGGTAAAATTAAATTAAATTTATTTATTTAATTTATGAGAAGAAGGGGGTAGGGTTGGATAGGTAAATAATTAATTAGGAATATCAATTAATTTATCTTAGGTAATTGAAATAGATAAAGAATATTAATTAAATAAAATATATTATTTAATTAATATGGAAGAGGGAAAATATTAATTAAATCAAAAATATCATTTGATTAATATGAAAGTAGAAAAACATTAATTAAATAAAAAAATATTAGTTAATGTTTTTTTTAGCAAAACTGGCAAGCCATAATAATATATATTATATATATAAATAACTTTTACAAAAACCTGGTTCGAAAGAGCATATTGATAGGAAAGAACCAGGAAGAAAACCTTCGGTTATAGCTCAATTAGGTACAAAATTCTTTACAAAAATGTCCCAATAATAGGAACCCATAGCAAAGTATTGCAAATAATTAATTGTCCAAGATACAACTAGCCGAGATTTTTAAACACTGCAATATACATCGCATATTAAATTCAAAATAAACCCATATTTAGCAAAAGCCCAAGAAAGTAGAAACGAGACCTAAAAAAGAGCAACTAAACATTGAACTAAAACTGAAAATTATTCTTCCATGCAATCGCCACCTTGCACGGAGTTCTCGCCCTGGCCTTCTAGAATCTCCTGAAGACCCAAGTCGTTTGCAAAGAAATCAAAGCCCAATCTCGACTCTTCCTCTGTCTTTTCCTCTTGCAGTAGATAAGCCCTAGCATTAAAAATATTAGTTAATTAATATGGAAGAGAGAAAATGTTAATTAAATAAAAAATACAATTTAATTAATATGGAAGAGGGAAAACATTAATTAAATAAAAAATATTATTTAATTAATATGGAAGAGGGAAAATATTAATTAAATAAAAAATATTATTTAATTAATATGGAAGTGGGAAAATATTAATTAAATAAAAATATAATTTAATTAATATGGAAGAGGGAAAACATTAATTAAAGAAAAATAATTATTTAATTAATGTGGAAGAGGGAAAATATTAATTAAATAAATATGACTTTATTTAATTAATAGGTGTTATTGAGGATGGATGAATTAGTATTAAATTGACTGAATGCAACGGTCAAGTTTAGGTGTCTATATTTTGCCCCTCTTTGAAATGACATTAAAATAATATTATTTCAAAGAAACATAAAACATAGGTGATACAATGAAGCATTGGGTAAAAAACCTTGCCTCAATGTGGAGAAAGTGGAAAAATAAATAAATATAGGTGATGACCCCTCGAGAGCGTAGGTGGGAAAAAAAGGGCCTAGATAGCCTCTCGAAAGAGGAAAATGGTAAAAAAATTGAAAAACGGATAAAAATGGGGTGGGGGAAGAAGAAACAGAGAAAAACGGGGTTAAAATGAATAAAAAGTAAAAAAACAAGGCTAAGGGGTGAATAAATAAGCCATGGAGGGTAAAAATTTCTCATTTTTACCATTTGCATTAGTAAAAATGAGAGCATAAGAGAGAATAAAATGGTGAATATTCCACGTGGAGAGCATCATGTGGAGTGTGTAAGGGTCTACTTGTAGTCGGAGGGGGTAGGACGACAGAGTCACAACTAACTTGAGCTTTGTACTTTATTTTGTGTTTTTTGAGTAAAAAATGAGGGAGAATGAGGCCACCCAAGAGGGATTTTCATGGGGGGTAGCCTCATCGGGAAGGGGGGCAGCCTAGGGGAAAATAAGGTGACCTCAAGGAAAATTAGGTAGCCTCATGCAAGGGCGGCCTAGGGAAAAACGTGGCAGCCTCGTGTAGGGGTGGCTTGGGGGAAAATTGGGCACCCTCATGTAGGGGTGGCCTAGGGGAAAATGAGGTGGTATCATGTAGGGGAGATCTCATTGTAAGGTGGGACAACCTTGTGTAGGGGTGGATTGGGGGAAAATGGGGTGACATATGCAGGGTGACCTTGTTCTAAGGTAGGGTAGCCTCAGAGTGGGTTAGCCCAAAGAGAGAGGGTTTCAATGGTAGGTTGGTGGGGGTTGGGGTTCTTAACAAGGGACTAGATGTGAAATGGTGGAGGGTTAAGGGATTGATTAGGGATGAGGAAATAGAATGGGGAATGATTTAGGGAAGGTTAGAAATTGTTTAGGGTTTAGGGATTGGTTGGGGAATGACATGGGGAATGGTTTAGGGAAGGTTAGAAATCATTTAGGGTTTAGGGATTGGTTAGGGATGGGGAACAACATGGGGAATGGTTTAGGGAAGGTTAGAAACTATTTAGGGTTTAGGGATTGGTGAGGAATGAGGAATATTGTAGTGAGTAAAGGGGATTGCAAAACTAATGAGGTGGATGCCATGGTATGTAGGAGGAGCTTGAGGCCTTGGAGACCTGAGAGCGACAATTAGGAGTACTAAGGTTGATGGAGTAGCTGATTGAGGCAGAGATGATGACATAGTGAGCCACTGGATTAGATTATATATTACATATGCCCTCACTCTAAACTCATAGGGTGATGTTGATGGTGTTGCTAGAGTGGTGACACTCAAAGATGAGTACTTTTCATCTTCCAGCATGGGATCTATGACTATGATGTTGGAGGATGCATGAAGGATACTGTGGGTACCAATTATGACTTGCCTGGTGCATATGAGTATGAGAGCATCTAAGGAAATGCTAGAGACATTATTTGGGAGGAGTGACTTGTTGAGGACAGGGATGGATTTTTACTTAGATGGGTTTAGGGGATTGGTTTTTACATTCCCCTTAGTGATGTCAGCTCTTTTTAGCAACATCTTGTTGCCAAATAAGAGTAGGCAATATTTTTATATTGGTTTGGCAAAGTGGATAAAGAGATGGTAGAGAGGGGTCAATAATTTGCATGGGGAGCTTGCATGTTATCACACTTGTGCAGGTATCTACACAGTGACATTTAGGCATAGATGAAGCCTTGGGCATATTATGCTATTGCAAGTATGGTTGTGGGAGCATATTATTATGCTTTGTTTGATTGGAGATAGAGTGGGTATTGACTATGGCAACCCTTGTGTATTTGGGTGGGAGCGAGCAGTATGGTATAAGCATATGAGTGACATGGATTACTAGAAGTGGGCATTAGATGAGTTACCAGAGGGGGATATAGTGTGGAAATCATATTGAGAGTTGGAGACATAGTAGGAGGATGGGTGATACCTATGGTACATGACATCACAATGTTATTTGATAAGAGAATATCATTAAATTATTGAGAGATATCACATAAATAGAGAGCTTTGAAAGTTTGAGTTACAATAGAGAGTTCTAAAGGGGCTGCACTACTTTATGAGATAGGCACAAGAGACACTCGAGTGGGGGCCACAAGTGAGCGGTACTAATGCATTGCATAGTTGGAGCCATATGGTGTGGGTGGAGTGGGATGATTGGGAGGAGGTAGTAGATGCAGGTACTACTGGGGAATATAGGAGATTATGGGAGACACAAAGGCCTTTGAGACTGATGCCACAATTTGGGAGGATTGTGCGAGAGTGAATGAGGGAGGCAGCTAGAGAGGTGATGAGGAGAGGACGAGGGAGTATTGGAGGTATGGTGAGGGGTATGAGGAGGTAAATTATTCATGGTGGGAGCAGCAAAGCGAAGGCATCGAGAGGTGGGTTAGAGGTGGAGAGAGAGGAGGTAGAGGAGGGGATAAAGGATGAGGTTGTGGAGGAGTGGCCCAAGTGTGTGGAGATGGAGGTATTAGACAAGGGTGATGAGGAGAGGGGTGATGAGGAAATAGGAGGAGGGATGGGGGATGAGGTTAGTGGAGATAGGGAGACTTTAGATGGTGTTAGTAATGATAGTGATAGTAATTTAGAGTCATCATTAGGGAGAGAGGAGGGGGAGGGACAAGACTCCCTAGGGGTAAAGATGTAGGATGTGCCTGAGACAAATATGTATAGGTTACCATAGTATGAGTATATGAAGAGATCACCCTAGAGTGAGACAAGTATATCCCTAGGAAGATTGATAGGATGATGATGATGGATGGGAGTCATTAGAGATGCAACTAGCACAAACATTAAGTGAGCAAGATATTATTCAGAGGATATTGGAGGATGTAGAGGTGGAGTGGATGGGATATAGAGGAGGTTGGTGGATGTAGAGGCAAAGTGAGATAGTTTGAGGAGGGAGCATGATGGATTTGTGGGGTAGTTGTAGGAGGTCAAGGTAGAGATCACACAACTAAGGGATCTAATAGGGAAATAGGAGATGGCATAGGAATTTGCAAGATATCATGGGTGTCATAGGAGGTAGGCTATTAGTGGTTACTGTATGAGTAGGTAGTTCTTGTGCATGAGAGAGCTACAAGCTATACAGATCACCCAAGGGTTGGGACATCTAGATCAACTAGATCAGGGAGGTTGAGGAGATCAATGACTATGGGGCCACCTCTAGGAGCATCACCAAGACCATCAATAGGAATGGAGCCATCCATTGATAGTAGGTGATAAGATATATGCCCTAGGGAACATTTTTGTTTATACTCTACAAAGGCGATGTATTATGATGATACTTGGAGGTCCATTTTGAGGTATTATGTGATGAGACCTTGAGGTCCATTTTGATGTATTATTTGAGGATACATAGTGATACCATGGTACTGTTTATGCATGCACATTTTAATGGTACTTTATGATGATGATTATGGATGACTTATGTTATTTATAATTATAATATGTATGCAGTTTAAAATGAATCTAGAATGTATCGAACAAAGAATGTATATGGATATGAAATGAAAAAAATATTTAAGATGATAGTGAAAATGCAATGATGCTAAGATTCTTAGAATAACAAATATAAACACTTAAGATGAAAGTGCAATGATGATAAGATTCTTAAAATAAAAAATCTAAACACTTAAGATGAAAATGCAATGATAAGATGCTTAGAATAAAAAAATTAAACACTTAAGATGAAAATGCAATGATGATAAGATACTTAGAATAACAAATCTAAAAACTTAAGATAAAAATTCAATGATGATAAGATTCTTAGAATAACAAATCTAAACACTTACGATAAAAATGCAATGATGATAAGATGCTTAGAATAACAAATCTAAACACTTAAGATGAAAATACAATGATGATAAGATGAAATACAATGATGATATGGGATGGATGGAGATGATGACCATGAGACCATATTAATACATCAAGTGTAGAGACATAAGGGATATAGAATAAATAGAGAATGAATGTGCACATACGATCCATGATTAAGAAAGAGCAAAATGATGACAAGGAGAAATAAGTAGGGGATGGGATGGGATTAGGTGGATTTGGAATAAAATTAAATTAAATTGCAATGTAGAGAGCACTTAATTTGGTATAGCATGGGATACTATGCAGTAGGGTATGAGGAACCAAGGTGACTGTGTATCACATGTATAGGATTGAAACAACAAACACACAGGTTGTTTCAACATCTTACAAAGTCACAAAGGGATTTGGAGGGTCTAATATTGGAAAACCAAAATCACAAGAGGAGGCCCCAAGATAACACAATACTAGGATAGATCTTGGTGGATACATGTGATACAAAGTCACCTTGGTTCCTCATACCCTAGTGCATAGTATCCCATGCTATACAAAATTAAGTGCTCTCTATATTATAGTTTGATTATTGCATTTAAAATCCACCTAATCCCATCCCATCCCCTACTTATTTATCCTCTCCATCTTTTCATTGTTTCTTAATCATGACCCTATTTATTATTGTTAAAGCACACCATGATATGATGGATCGTGGTGACCTCAAATAGGTAGAATTAGGGAGCTCAAAGAAAGATAAGCAGAGATCTGAAAGCATCCAAAAAATAACAAGAGATCTCAAATATCCTTTACCAAGAGGATGATGGGTGGATTGATGTGGTTTGATGATATATCCTACGAAGACCAAAGATGGATGGGATAGATCCTAGGATTCCTATGAAAATGGGATAGTTAAGATACTTGAAACCAAAGGGGGGTGATGAATTTTATTGAAGTATCAACTTGATAGGGGATTTTTGGCAACACAATAGACAACAAGATAAAACCTAGTGATAAGTATGTACAATGATGGGACTCTATGAGGACACACAAGCGAATTTATGTACACTATATACATCCAATGACAGCTAGCCAAAGCCTAATCAAGAATATAGATTCAAGTATAAGGAATACATTAGAACCGAGGGGGTGCACTCCAAAATAAATGAATGAAGCTCAAGAATTGGGATAGTATATCCAACTTATATAAAATTCTCAACTAATATATACCATGAGATGGATTGAGGGGGAGTTAGGATGGATAATGGATATAATGTAAGTGGTTCAGATAAGATGGTGAGGACATGAGTACAGATAGGACAAATAGGATGGTGAGTAGATAGACGAAATCATATGGAAAAAGAGAGATCAGGTAGACAATTAGTATGCCCCATACAAATGGTTCCTATTACTAGGTTTTCACCAAACACACTTATCCACGGTGCCACCGAGGGTGGTTTTCACTAGAGGACAACTTATTTTTCTTTACTATTTTTCAAAATTTTGACTTTTTTTTGTATTTTTTTTATTTTTTGAAAGTTGGGATAATTCAAATGACTTAGGAGTAGAAACTCTTAAGGTGGATGATGTTGATAGGTTCATCTAAAGGTTCACCATAAGAGTATCCAACTAATAATCTCCTAGACCATACTTTGCTCTAATGATATAGGGACCCAACCAATTAGCCTCAAGCTTTCCTTTCTTTTCTTGTTCTTGTTGGGCTTGTTGGTTTTCCTTAAGAACAACATTACCAAGTTGGAATTGGAGAGGTATAACCTTCTTGTTATAGCTCCTTCTTCACCTATTTTGATAATCTTGAAGATGGTTATAGGAATTGATGCATCGTTCATCCAAAAGCTCTAACTAACTCAAGCATGCAACACAATATTCCTTATTATTGATAATATTCATCAATGAGATAAATAGTGATGGGAGTTTGACTTCTATCAAAAAGATAGCTTCAACACCATAGACAAGTAAATATGGACTGGCATCAATAGGGTTACAGATTCTAGTGGGATAATCCCAAAGGGTGTGATTTAGGTGGAGATGCCAGTCATAACCAATGCCATTAACAACTTTCTTAAGGATTTTGGTTAAGGTTTTATTAATTGCCTCAACTTGGCCATTACCTTGAGGGTAATATGGGGTGGACCAATGATGTTGGATATAGATTTTTTCACACAATTGTCACACATGTTGGTTTTTGAAGGGTCTAACATTACCGATAATGATGGAGGAGGGAATACCATATCGACAAATAATATGATATAGGATGAATTTAGAAATTTGGATGTTGGTGATAAGGGTGAGTGGAATTTCTTCTACCCATTTAGTAAAATATTTTATGGTGGTAATGATAAAGGTGTGTCCATTGGATGAAGGAGGATGTATCTTGTCGACTAAATTGAGACCCCATTGCGAGAAGGGCTAGGGGGAGGTAATGGGTTGCAAAGCTTGAGATGGTGCATGTATCAGGTTCATATATTAATGACAAAGAACACACTTCTTAACCAATTCACATGTATCATGTTCCATGGTGGGCCAATAATAACTAGTACAAAGAAGCTTCTTTGCAAGGACTATGCCACTAGTGTGTGCCCCACAAATACCACTATGTAAGTATTCATTCAATGCTAAATTAGCTTGCATATAATTTACACATTACAATAAGAAACCATCATACCACCTATGATATAAGGTGTCTCCAAGGATGGTGCAATAGGATGAGCATTGGATAAAATATCGACGTTGATTGTGGGTGAGGTTAGGTGGTAAGATGTTGTCATGGAGGAAGGTATAAATGTTGTGATACTAGGGTGATTGGGGACCAACAATTTCACACACCACCTTGGTATCTAGAATATCATATGTAGGCATTAACAATTTATCAACTAGGAATTCACATTCATGGCAACCACAAGGCATGTCCAATAAGGATCCAATGGTAGCCATTGCATCTGCTACCTTGTTTTGAAGAAAAGGAAATTAACTAGATGTGGCAAAAATACTTTTTGAAGTAATTAACAATGCATTTGTAAGGAAACAAATTATCATATTTAGTTTGAAATTCATTGTTAACTTGTTTGATGATGAGTTGGGAATCACCATAGACATGCAACCGAGTGATGTTCCATTGAACTACTATCTTCAAACCAGTGATAAGAGCTTCATATTCTATAATGTTATTTGTGCATGGGAAGGCCAATTTGAAGGACTTAGGAATAAAATAACCTTACGAGGTGATGAAAAGTATGCCCGTGCTTGAACCATGTTGAGTGAATTAGCCATCAAAGTATAACTACCATGGTGCTTGTTCAGTGACTATATATATGAACTCATTTGGAAATTTTGTGACCAATGGGTAAACATCCACTAAAGGAGGATCTACTAATTGATCTACAATGAATTGACCTTTGCTTTCCTTTTGATCAATATACTTAATATAAAACTCATTGAGAATCATGACCCACTTAGCCATACAACCTGTCAAAGATTTTGATGATAATAGATACTTGAGAGGATCAACATTGGAAATGAGTTTGATCAAATGGCTGAGCATGTAATGTCAGAGATTTTAAGAACTAAAGATCATTGCTAAACATTCCTTTTCCATAGGTGTGTAATCAATTTCATAGACAAAAAGTGTATGGTTGATGTATTACATTTCTCTTTCCTTCCCATTCTCGTCATTTTATGCAAGAAGTGCCCCTAGTGCTATTGAGGTGGGAAAAATATACAAGAAAAATGGTTTACTGGATATGGGAGGCATAAGGATGGGTGGATTAGCCAAATATTCTTTGATTTTGTTGAATCCTTTTTGACATGAATAATCCCATTTGAATTTAGTGTCTTTGTGAAGTAGGGGTTGAAAGGCTGACATTTATCAACAAGCTGAGCAATGAACCGTAAGATGGATTGGAGTTTACCTTGCAAACTTCTCAACTATTCTAGTGTCTTAGGAGGAGGCATATCCATAATTCCCTTGACCTTATCTTGATCAACCTCAATGCCTTTCCTAGACACAATGAAACCCAATAACTTGCTCGATGTGACACCAAAGACACATTTCTTTGGATTAGGTCTCAATTGATATTGTTCCAATCAAGTGAAGATGTGTTCTAGAATAGGATGATATTCATCCCTAGTCTTTGATTTACCTAGAAAATCATCCACATAGTTCTCCATGATGATGTGAATGAGATCATGAAAGATGATAGTTATACCACATTGATAAGTGGCACCTACATTCTTCAAACTAAAGGGCATGCATTGACATCAGAAAGTTCCCCATGGAGTTGTAAAATCCATATTATGTTGATCCTCCACTATAATGCAAATTTGATTATAGCCTAAAAAGTTGTCCATTAGTGACAACATAGCATGACTTGATATCAAATCTAAAAGGATGTCAATGTTGGGAGCAAGAAGTCATCTTTTGGACAAGCTTTGTTGAGATATCCAAGGTCAGTGTAGATGCCCCTAGTCAGTTTGGCAATAGGGACAATATTAGAGATCCAATCAGAGTAATCTGTAGGCCTAATAAAACCAATTTCCAATAGTTTTTCGAGCTCAACCTTGACCAACCATTCCACTTGAGGATACATCTTGTGGAGTTTCTACTTAATAGGCTTGGAATTAGGATGAACGTCTAGGTGATGGACCACTAACGTGGGATCAAGATCAAGCATATCAGAATAGGACCATGCAAAGTTGATTGCACTATTTTGAATAATGTGAGAGAATGTTTGATACTCCTCTATTGATAAATAATTTTCCACATATGTGATTCGTGGTTCCTTTAGTCTCTCCAATGAAGATAAAGGACCTTTCTGATGGTAGAGTACTCATGAGAGGAAGATGAAAGCTCCCATCCTCTAACACCTTAGAGAGGTTTTCATCAGAGGATACACCCTTTCTTTTTACTTTTGATTGATCTAGAAGTACCCTAGGGAGGTTTTCACTAAGAGATCTTGAATTGTTTACTTGATTTTTACTTTCGTGGTTAAGGAGTTCATCTTCCCCAAAGTGGGCACATTGATCAAGCTCATAGACAAAGCTCTATATATGATCCTCTCACAAACCCATGAATTTTATAAATGCCTTGTCATTCTGAAACTTGTCGAGATGTACAGAGCCATGTTGGTCCTAGTCAATAAGTTTAGGGTGATGGAGTGGAAGGTTGATGAGAAAGACAAAAGTGGAGAAAAGAGGGGAGACATCCAAATCATCGTAAGAGAGTTTAATGACCACATCTATAATGTCTTCAACAATAACAAAATCCAAAGTGATATTATTAGAATTAATAGGTGATATTGAGGGTTTTTTTTGTTTAACTCCGTACCCAAGTCCTTGGTGTTTTGTATTGTCTGGTAGCTCAATGGGTGGAGTATACCTTCTTCATTTGACCCCAATCCTTTTCCTTAGCGATTGACCTTTTGAGCCATTTGATGGGCGGAATGGTAAGTATCTTGAAAATATTCCAAGAGTGTAGTAAAATTTTTAGGTTCTTCATGGTATACCCATTGACTAATGTCCTCTTCAATTTTCCCTTGTTCTAAAGTACCCAAAGATTGGAAAGTAGTGGATCCAAAACTCTTAGTTGTTGACACTTGTAGGTGCTTTGATGAAGATGACCTTCCTAAAGTATGTGGAGAGAGGGGCATGGTGCCCACATTGAGAGAAGTGCTCATTTCATACTCCCCACAACCCTTCTCAATGATCTTGACCTTGACAAAGGTGGATTTGAGAGTAGTGGATGAACTAGAAGATGTGATAAGTGTGTTGGGATCGACATAAGATGAGGAAGAAGTTACATTAGATGGCACAACTTCGAACCTAGGACAATATCGAGAATGAGGAAAAGAGACCTCAAGAGCATGCTAATATTCAAAAGGGTGAGGATCATCATGGATGGTGACTTCAACGCCATTATGGGGGAATTTGAGGCATTGATGATAGGTGGATGGAATTACCTACATGGCATGGATCCATAGACGACCGAGGAGGAGATTGTAGAGGAGGTCAAGATCAATGACATGACATTTGGTATATTGGAAGATGAGGCAAACCTAAATGGGAAGAAAAATTATTCTAATCGAATCTCATTCTACATTATCATATGCTTTCATAGTAATCACTTGATTGCCTAAGTCAACTTAGGTGTATCCCACCTATTTTATAAACTTTAATGTACATAGATTAAGGGCAGAACTAGTATCTAACAAGACCCTCTTTACTTTGTGTTTGGTAATGATGACTTCAAGGTGTAGGGGCGATTATGGGTTGAGTCAATTGGTGGGTTGTCATTCTAAATAAAACCCAATTGATAGGTAGATGAAAAGTGTTCTACTAATGATTGGAATTGTGTGGGATCAATTTTAGTAAGAACATAGGTGTCTTGCACTTTGGTGAGGATCTCTTGATGAATAGTGGAAGACTTTAATAAGTCTAATATGGAGATTTGCATAGGGGTATTACTAAGATGATCCAAAATATTATATTGTGGACTCACAGAAGGCTGTTGGGATGCATTGGATGGTCTAGGGATGGTAATGTGACCATGTTCGATAGTGAATGCATATTGGGGTTCTTTAGATTTTTCTCTAATCATGGACACTCGTGGATCAATTTGCATGAAGAAACCAACCATATTGTCATAATTGAAAGGGAATTTAGTATAGTCAATATTATTGGTTCTATTGTTTTGGCTATTATTTTGGGAATTACAAGGACTAGAATTAATTTTGGATGTGCTAGCCCCTTAAGAGTGTTGTGGAAATTTTTTTTGGTATATTTGTGGTTGAGCATTAGAAGAGGTAGATTGATTCCATTCAATGGTAATGTTGCCTCGATCAATGAGATCTTGGACATAATTTTTGAGCTTCATGCATTTATTAGTGGAATGTCCCTTGATCCTATGATAGTCATGTTGATGGTCAGAACAACACAACAACATTAAATAAAATATCTCTATCCTATTTCTCCTAAAAAAGAAAGATAACATGAATTAATCTAACTCCTAAGGTCCTGGTAGTTGGTTCTCAACTATGCTGATGTTACTCAATGGCCAATGTAATTATAATATTCAAGGGTCCTTGCTGGTATAAAGGAACACAAACTGCATTGTATCAATTAAACTACGTTGCGGGGGTATAAATAAATAGAAAAAGATAGATCAAGGCTTCAAAACAACAAAATATGAATAAAACTTCTTCACATCCAGACATGTACATTAACAACAAGTGTTTCTTCAACTAATCAAAACCATAACATGATGCAATCCATAGCATAACCTACACCATTGCATACATTCATAGTGCTAATTCAATAGTCATAACCATTCACCAAAACTTCACTTCAAGATTAAAAAAGATCACTCACTCATTGCTAAAATCAGATCAAATAGACATAAAAGTAATTCCACTCATGAATAATTCAATGAAATAATCTTAAATCCAGTTTCCTCTATTGATTTGCATCAAATAGAAAACATTTAGGCACATAAAATCATTGGCATACATATTGATTATGCTTCATTAACATTACCATAAAGGTCCAAACTTAACAATAACATGTAAACTATATAAAGTTGTAAAAAGTATCCAACTTCAAAAAAACTTTCAAAGTATCTTGCTAAAAATTATGAAATCCTAAGACTATGATTCCTATCTGCTATCATATCAGGTGGCTAATCCTTCTTCGATCAACCAAAATTTACAAAATGGAGCCCAAGTTACGTATAGGCATGTCATGCATAAAATTCTCTCAATCAAAAACTCAGATCCACTAGTCAAGGAGTTGAAACTATATGAAGGAATTATACTAGCTAATCTTCAGTTTAACAATTGATTTCCCTGTTGTCCAAAATTTGATGCCCAAGGAGAAAGGTAGAGCTAGTGGATGAGAGGTTAATTTGAAATCATGTCAAAACCCTACAAAATAGGAGAGGAGAGGAAGTTGCCCACCAAAAAGAGAACATTCTGCTACCAGCTCACTCATGTGTTGCTTGGTCAAGGAGATACCCATCATAACTAGAGAATACTTGTTGAAGAATGTCTAGATCAGGTCCATCTACCCAATTATCCTCAAATTATTCCTCTTCAACTTTGTTGAGGTGAGTTATTGCATATATTTCAATTTAATTAATTACCTCCTAACAAATTTCACCTCATCCTTGATCTCCATGATTCTATCCAACAACAAGTCTTCTCCATCATCTTCTTTCTGCATTACTTCCTCAAATCTGCTACTCCACTTCTCTTTCAACTTATCTAAAGGAAGATCTTCTTTGATCAGGATGTCCCCATTGATAAAATAATCAACCACTACCTCCAATTCATCAATTTGTTCATTCAAGTGTTTACCAGCTTCTTGAACTTCATTATTATGCTCATAGATGAATTTGGATATGAACCGGATTATGCTCAATGTCTTCTCAATAAAATTTGCATTATCTTCATCAAGGATTGATTGTTCTAGGAGAGTTGGATTGGGCACCTTGCTTAAGTCCTTCAGTTTCTTAACATGTTCTCTATATTCTTCATCTTGTTTCTCTAGGACTTCAACATACTGATTCATTTCCTCTGCCAACTCAAGTGATCCTTCATGAACTTTGAAACCATCATTCAACACTTCACCAACCTCTTGATTGATCCTATCAATCCACCTATCAAGCATCCCCACCTTACTCCTCCTCTATACTAAGTCATCAGCTTCTTTCTTGCTTAGTAGGATTGGGGTCTTGGAGCAACAACTTGTTGAGAAACCAGAGTGGAGACATCCTTCAAGAATTTGTGTAACTAATCCAATTGGGCTTTAAGTTCATCCTTCTTCTGCTTATCTTTAATCATTTTGGATTTGGTGGAGGAAGCTACGATATCAATGAGGTTTATTTGTTGATTCCTTGTAGGTCTCCCCAAATTGACAGTGCCCAATTGGTAATTAGTTGTTTGCATGTATTCTTTGTCCTTATCCACCACTGGAATTGCACATTCAACAACAATCTCTCCTGCATCTATGAGCCTGGTGGAATGAAGAACTTTGAGCTTCTGCTTGGGTCTTTCCTTCTCTATCTCCTTAATCATCTCATCCCAATTGAGAGGCTGAGGTTGAACTATCTGATTTTTCTCAAGATCAAGTTTTAACCATGTAGGAGCAATATGAGTAGTGACCACTTGTGTTGAAGAAGAGGCAGTAGTGGCAGAAGATAATGGTTGCAATATGGTGGTCCTAGGTTGATAATTCACCTCTTGCACATTTTGTTGTTCTCTTTGTGTAGCTTCTTGTGCAAGTCTCTCAAGTTCTTCTTTGTCCTTCTACTCCTGCAACCTTTTGGCTTCCAATTCCTTTTTAAAATGCTCTTCTTCCAACCCCTTCTCCTCATATATTTGGTTTCTCTGTTTCTCAAGCTCCTTGACCTTGTCCCATGCATCCTTAGACCTTTGTTCATGCAGAGCAATTTATTTAGCCTCTTTTTCTCTTTGTAAGCATTCTTCCTCTTCCTTCCTTCTGTTGGATTCCTCAATAGCTTTGAATTTAGCCTAAAGGGCTTCTCTTTCTCTTCTCTGTCTAGCTTTATCCTCTTGAAGATCATGGATCTTTTTCAACATTGAAAATTTATCTCTCTCCTCTTTAGTTTTGATTTCATGTTCTCTTTGTTGTTGTTGCTTAGCTAGTTCATAAACCTTGGATTTAGCCTCCAATTCCTATTGTTTAGTTAATGCACCAGCTTGTGCCTTAGCATCAATCTCCTTTTGTTTGGCAAGTGCCTCAACTTGTGCCTTGGCGTTTGCTTCTCTCTTAGCACCATTGAACAATTTCCAATGATCTTCCTCTATCAAGACATGCTTAGTTCCTGCATCCTCAATTACATCAAGGGATGCAACCACATGAGTCTCGCTATCGGATGGGGTGGCATCAAAATCTGTCTCACTGTCATGAATCTCAATTTCAGGCTTGTTCTCCTTCAAGGATTCACCTCTTTGTGAAGGGTTCTCATAGGCATCTCTCTGCTTGGCTACTTTGTGATAAGAGGTCGAGTTGATGCTTCTCCTTCAATAGTTGTTGAGGCACCAAGTTCCATTGTGGCTTCTTCTCCATGTGCTTCAGGAAGATCCTAAGTAGGAAATATAGGTTCAATCTCCTCTCCAGAATTGGGATGGGAAAACCCCAAGGGCTCCTTAGGAGTCATTCTTCCTTTTGTTCTCTTATACCATTGGGTGGTGCTTGTAGCCTTTCTCTTCTTAGAGGTTTGAGCTTCTAGCTCCTTGATCCTCATAACCACCCATTGGATGCTCCTATCCAAGACTGGCCTTGCAATCTACTTGATATCTATGGACTCCTCTGCATCCCAATCTACTAGATCTAAGTCCTTGGTGCCTATATTTTCAGCATCATATTGGGGATCCAAAGTTACCCCAACATCTGACAATGTGTCAGGAATGTCCTCCTTTATCCCATACTCAACCATGAGTGGGATAGACAATCTTTCATAGTTTCTTCTTCTCAGATCATAGTAATCTTGCAGATCCACCCAAAAGCCTTCCATCCGATTAAAGTGTTTATCAAAAATAGTAGGAAGCAAGGCCTGCATCTTGTGTTTGGGATCAAAATGCTTCCTAGAGGTGTATGCATTATCTTGGCTGCCACATTGTGTGCACAAATATACTCACCTAGCTTCATGGTGAATTTGTGGCAACCAGTCTTATGCTTATTGGCAAATTTGAGATTGACTGCTATAGCTTGATAAATAAACTCCATCAAGACAATCTTGTTGTTGCAGCACCTAGTGAGTAGATGAGGATGGCCATCAAAACTAGCCAACCTGAAATAAGTGAACCTGGGGTATTGGATATACCAGTGTCCCCACTTTTCAATAAAGGCCATAACATCCCTACTCAATCTATAGCCTACATCTCCTGTAATTTGGTTAATGATAACATACAAAAATGCATCATTAACTCTTCTATAGTGTGATTTAGAAGTCTGCAAGGTGAGCTGATCATATTGATCCCACACCTTTTTATGTCCTTGGGCTTCTCCCAATATTCCCATTGCATTCAATCTAGGAAATATGCCCCTTCTGGCTACTGCATAAATCACATAATAGGTCATGAAGAAACTCTTGGTTTCTCTCACTCTAAGCATTTGGTTGTGTATGCATTCTGATACAATCATAGGCCAATCGAATTGTTTCCTTCCATATAGTATAGTCTGAATGAATGGAAACATCCATTCCTTGAACTGGGAGGCATCTCTCTTCCCAAACACTCTGGAGAGCATCATTATTATATCTCTGGTCTCCTTGTAGAAATATGATCTTTTAGGCTACTTGGGAAGCTTGGCTAGGGACTTCTTTTCAACCCTCATCTAGTTCTTGTTCATTTGAGTCCTAGTCTCCTTCTGTTTGCTATAGAGTTTCCTGGGGTTTTGTGGAGCAGGTGCATTGAACATGAACCTTATCATCTGTGGTGTAAGGTCAATAATGATGTTCCCTTGCGAGTCCACACATTGTCTGGTAGTAGGATTGTAGGATCTAGCTGTAGTGAGTATTAAATCTAGACACTGGATAGATAAAGGAAAGAGGGCAATGTGTGCCAAACCAGATTGAACAATTCTTTGAGTTCTCCCCGTTACATCTTCACTAAATGTTTCTTCATACAACTCTTCATAGTTAAATGAACCCAAGTTTGTATTTGTAATATCTGTCCAATCCGAGTCCACCTTGCTAGTTGTGATGGTAGGAATTTGATGCTTATACCTCAAAGTATTTGGGAGCTATTCCACCTTGATCTTTTTAGGTTTGGATCCTTGTCTTGAACCTTCTATAGGTTGGCTTCTTTGAGATGCCTCTTTTGATGCTCCTGACATCTCCTATTTCTGTAATAAAATCCTAGTTTAGATGAAAAAGGCATAAAAATCAATACATCATCTAATACTATCCTCTGATTCCTCAGGACAAACTTTCCATAGTTAGCCAAATTTCATATTCACCGCAAGCGGAGCCAAAGAAGAATCAAGAACGGGAAACAATTTTAACACAAGGTAGGATTGGGACCAGAACCAGAACAATACCGAAACCAGGATTGGAATGGAAACCAAATTTGAAACCAATCAATAGTTCCAAGTTCGACCCCCACTCTAGTTTTGCTTCTGCCAAAGAGCGAGTGTGAAGACCAAAGTCAATAGTAATCAAAAGCGAGATCATTTTGGGTCCACTTCTGCCAGTTTAACATTCAAAACGAAGCAAATTCTTGAAGATGGGGTCACATGAGCTTTTAGGAACTGGGTCATATGGGATCATAAGGGAACTTTAGACAAAAGGGGCTTAACCTCACCCATTAACAGAATAAAGACCAAATTTAACTCTAAGGGATGGATATTGTAAAGGTCATCAAACAAACCCTAGTTTGCATGACACATCGACTCAGATATTTAGGGCATCAAGAACCGGACATAAAAATCATTGAATCGACACAAGAATAAGATCAAAGGGATCACTAAACAGATCCTAACACATTTAAAGCATACATGACCCCATAAAATGGAACCCTAGTTAGAAACTAGGGCACGACAGAACAGACCTTCCACGAAAGCGACAACTAAACAAAAAAAAACAAATAGAAAGAAAAAAAAGGAAAAAATAAAAAATAAAAGAGATGAAAACGAAACCAAAAAGACACAAGGGAAAGAGTGAAGATTCACAGAAAAAAGGTTCCGTGAACATGCAAGAACACGACGAGCAAGAACACGAAAACAAAACGCAAAAGCAAACTGGAAAAGAATGGGAAAAGACCCTACCTTGAAATTCCAATGAGAAAGGCTAAAATTGGATAAGAATTCACTCACCAATGCACCTCCGCAATTAAATTATGCTCCTCTCGAAGTTACCCTGGCTCTAGTTTGCTAAAACAACCTAGATAACAAAGATAATAAGCTAGTTAACCTTGATTAAGGTTTTAAAATCATTTCACGCATGTGAGGAGGCTACAATCAATGCAATAAATGCGGTTGATCGGCGGCGGAGCAAACAACCTAAATGAACAGTCAACTCATGTGGAAACCAAAGGCAGGGTGGACACGGACCCAGATCTGGAACAAAAGAAGAAACCTTTAATAAGTCTCTTATCCAACTTTGAACCGGGTTCCGGTCCTGCAGCAAGGAAAAACAACAAAGGGAGACGGTGGCAGAATTGAAACCAAAACTGGACCTAGAACTTTTACAAAGTTTCAAGTTCGATTCTGATTCCGGTTTCGTTCTCGACAAACAAAAAAAATTGAGACACAAACAAAGAAACAACGGGAAGCAGGACTAGAATGAAAGCCAGACCCGACCCAAACAACAAACGACATGAAGCAAGTGAGCGAGAGTGGGATTGAGACAACCACCAAATCTGGAAATTTACAAAGTTCCAAGTACACTTTCAATTCTGGTTCCGCTTCCGCTCGAGCAAAGAGAAGACACAAGGAAATGAGAAACAACACAAGGGAGAAAAAAACCCAAGAGCGCAAGACAAACCAAAAGAAATTGAAAAGAAAGAAGGGTGGGAACATAACTGGGACATAATCCAAACTTGGAACCTTGTAAAAGTTCCTGGTCCAATTTCCATTCTGACTCCGCTTCTGCCAAACCAAAAGAAACAAGGACTTAGGAGAAAAACAAACAACTCCTAAGAACCAAACAAAATACCAAGGACAAAACAAAAACAAGGGGGTCCATTTTGATCAAAACAAAATGGGGTGGTTATGCAAGGCATAACAAACGATGACTCAGCTGGGAAAATGGTTTACCCATTTTCAAGATACTGAAGAATTCAGTCACCAAGAACTTTTGGTTTATGAATCATACTAACTTAAGTAGGATCAAATATATTGAGTAAGGTTGAGCTAGAATCTCAAATGTATATCAACATGAACTACTTTGAATCTGAGTGTGTGCATATATGGTGCATCTTTCTTCATAAAAAATTTCTCCACCCTTGAACAACTACACCTAAGATCCAAGCTACATAGGTTGAGTCCTTTAACTATCATGCAATGAAATCCTGGGCATTGCTCCGCTGCTAGTCAGGCATTAATAGCCCCAACAGAGATACCTCTAGTTATCTCAAAGTATTGCTCTACTGCCAGACAAACATCCATAGCCCCGATAGAGATACTTGAATCACCCATTTGGTATTGAGTTTTCCTTCTTTCAATAGTTTTTTTTTTCTCTTTTCTTTTATAGGCTTCATTGGTGGGAATTCTTTATTAACTTTTCTCAATACTCAGATACAATTGATCTAAAATGTGGGTTGAGAACTACAGTGAACCTTATGACAATGTTGGGAATCAGATTTTTCACTTGAATCAGAGATACAACCACCCTAAGATAAATAGGTATTTTACATAGGCAAATGTTTTATCTATTTTGTGACAGACTTCAATCATAGATCATGAGATTGTTTACAATATACCTTATTCTTCATAACTTTTCAAACCATTGTTAAAATAATCACAAGACATAAGTTTAGAATGAAAATTTTCAACAGATATACCTGAAAATACCTAAATCAATTCATCTCCTAGTGCCTACAACATACTTTTAATAACAACCCCTTCACTTCAAAATGGAAGAAAATGAAGGTCCCCAAAAACCAAGACAAAGCAAAACAAAACAATAGAAAGAAAACAAAAGAAAAAAAAAAAACAACAAACCAAACAAAGGAACAACTAATTACATATATACAACCATCAGAAAATCAAACCCTCATGGGCCAAAGTAATGCTTGAGAAATTTACCATTGATAGGCAATGGAATAGGTTCTCCTATTAGGGTGCTCAAGTGAAAAGCATTCTCACCCAGGATCTCAGCTATTTGATACAGACCCAACCAAAGTTTGTCAAAATTCTGATGGTCTCCCCTTTTCTCTTTAGCTTTATCCCATAGCAACACAAGATCTAATATCCTAAAGGCCTTTATTTTGGCCCTCTTGTCAAACCAACGTTTGATGACAACCTGATGTTTAGAGAACTGTTGTAAAGCAGCATCTCTTTGTTCTTCCATGTTTAATAGACTAGTTAGCCTAACCTCTATCCGATCATCCTTTGAATAAAATTCCTACATGAGTTTGAGGATAGGTATTTGCAAATGTATTGGGAATACCATATCTTGGCCATAGACTAACTTAAATGGTGAATTTCCTAGGGCAGCTTTAATACGAGTTCGATTTTCCCATAAGGAAAATCTCAGTTGGGTATGCCAATCCTTAGGGTTGTTTTCTAGTAACAATTTAATTACTTCCAACAGGTTCTTGTTAGTAGACTCAGCTACTCCATTTCCCTAAGGGTAGTAATTAGACAAATACTTTAAGATAATTTTGTGTTCATAGGCCCATTGAATGAGCTCAATAGAAGAGAAAGTGGGGCCATTATCACATACCAGGGAAAATGGTACTCCAAACTTGGTTATGATGCTTTCATTGAGAAACTTGATGACCACATCCATGGTTCTATTTTTGTAGGGTTGAGCCTTAGTCCAGTGCATACAGTAGTAAGTTGCTATCAAGATGAATTTATGATCTACAAACAAGTTTGGATTAATAACCCCTACAGAATCTAGTGCCCATTGGGTGAATGGTCTTACCTCGTACACCGATTGTAAAGGCATCAATGGATTATGTTCCCTGGATGCAGAGGTCTAGCATGTGTGACATGTCATGACGTGTTGGTGTGCATCTCGAAACATGTGGGGCCAATAGTAGCCTGATCTAAGAATCTAATGTGCCAAGGAATCTGCAGATCCATGCCCTGTGCCGTGTCTACCATGAAACTCAACAATAGCATGCTTTGCTTCTTGCTGATCCAAACAACACATGTAAACTCCTTCAAAATTTCTTATGTATAAGGATCCTCCCTTCAACATGTAATAAACACTCTTCATCCTCAATGCTCTCCTTTAAGTAGCATTCATTCCCTCTAGGCATCTATTATTAAGGAGGAAGAAGATAAAATCTGTATACCAAGGATCCTTTGTGAATGACTACATGGTGTATTGCTGGAATGTGATATTCTTATCGACATCCACCATTGCTTTAGATAAGCCTTGTCCTTGAACGAGCTTCATTGGATGTATTTATAGATCAAACTCTTATAAAATGGCCATCCATTTTCCTCCTCTCTCCCCCAATTCACTCTGCATGAGGAGAGACTTGATAGTGGGATTAGGAACTATGGCAATAACCTGACTCTGAAGGATGTAGTGCCTGAATTTTTTTACTGCTCGCACTAGTACGAAGGCTTGCTTTTCAAGGGGCGGATATCTGAATTCTGCATTTTTAAATGGGGAACTCATGAAAGCAATAAGAATTTCATCTCCCTCGCCTCTTCATTGTGTCAAAATAGCCGCACATGAATGGTCGGATGAAAAAGAATAGATGTAAAAGGGATTTAAATAATCTGGGCTAGTCAAGAATAGTGCCTCAAAAATTGACTGTTTAATTTGTGAAAAAGTAGATTTAGCCTCGTTACTCCATTCTATTTTTGCATCTTTTTTCATCATTTCATTAAGAGATTTGAAAATATTTGCAAACCTAGTTATAAATTTTCTCACAAAATTGATCCTTCCAAAGAAAGATCTCATTTCCTTCGTACTCCCTAGCATTGCCAGTTTTAAGATGGCCTCAACTCTGTCAGGGTCTATGGATATCCCTTTTTCTGATTTTACATGGCCTAAGAGTTTCCCTTCAGAAACTCCAAACACACACTTTTTGGGATTCAAAGACACACCATAGCTTATACATCTTTTAAGGACTTTTGCTAAATCTAAAACATGGTCCTTTCTGTTCTTAGAGAAGATAGTTAAATCATCCACATAAATAATAATAAACTTACCTATTAAATCTTTGATTGCCACGTCCATTGCATGTTGAAAGGTAGCTCCAGTGTTGATAAGGTTGAACGACATCCTCCGATAGGAAAATGTCCCCCACTTGGTAGTGAAGGAAGTTTTCATTATGTCCTCATGACTGAAACACACTTGATTATATCCAGAATAGCCATCCAAGAATGACATCATATGGATCCATTAACAATTTTTAATACCTCATCAAGAGAAGGAAGTGGATAATTATCCTTCTTAGAGGCCTTATTTAGATTCCTGAAATTAACACACAATCTAATCTCACCATTTTTCTTGCGCACAGGAACCAAGTTATCCACCCAGGTGGAATGTTGTACTGGGAAGATTATCCTTGCAGACAACAATTTTTGCACTTCCTTCTGAATTAACAGCTCGATGAAAGCATTCACCGGGCGCTGCTTTTGATGAAAGGGTTTCACCTTTGGCTTCAAAGGTATGGTATGTGTGATGACCGAAGTATCAAAGGTCCTCAAATCCTCATATCCCCAAGCAATCACTGCAATGTCTTCTTTCAGGACCTTAATTATTTTATTTCTGATTTCCTCGAGGCAGGTTTTTCCTACATAGACATTCCTTTCTGAACCTGAATCAGCCAAATTGATAGATTCATAATTCCCTCCATCACTTTCTGTTGGCACCCTTTCACGAGCCCGAGGGTCAGAGTCAAATATTATTTCCAAAGCTACCATCCCCTTGGGAATGTTGTTACTTTTCAATTTGAGTATTCCTTCTGTATCACAATTCTCAGGTCTCAATCTCCCTGATCTCTTTCTAACTCATCAATTATTTGTCCCTTGAAAACATCAGAAATTTCTAGGAAAGCAAGTATATGTTGGTCATCATCGAAGACCTAAAATTTCTGGACATTATCCGAGATGACTGGGATCGAGACTAATTGTGTCCCCTAGGAATCAAAGTGATTCCAAAAACATCAAAATCCTCAATCAGATTCCAAACTCTGTTTCTATATGTAGCCAATCTTTTGTTGTGACAAGTATATTGGCTGCAAACTTGCTTAACAATAACTTCATAATCTCCCATAACCATGAGAGCTGTGACCTTCTTCTAATGAGAAAAAATCAGTCCTTGAGCAAGTGCTTCATATTTTTCCACGTTGTTTGTGTATCCCAACTGCAACCTATAAGATGCAAAGTACGTCTTCCCTTTCAGGTTGGTAAATTCAATTCCTGCTCCACTTCTTGATTTAGACTTAGAGCCATCAAATTTAAGACTCCATAGTTGGTTTGGAGATGGGATTTCTTTCTTCTTTGGTATTACAGGTGATGGCTTGCTAGAAGCATGTGGCAGCTTGAACTGGTGTTGGCCATCAAGATTTAAAGGTAGCTTGGGGCAAGGTTTATCAGAAGATTCTCCTATATTCAAAACTTGTTTAGGAACTACTTCTTGAACCTTTTTTTGGATCAGATCACAATTTAGTACACTTTTCATCGATGTCTTAGGCATTGGAAGGGTATCTGGGGTAGGGGTGTCAGAAAAAGACTGAGATTCCTCAGTTCTTTTTTGGAGGCCAGAGTATAGAACTTGGGTCTGCTCAAGCTGAGAAGGACCTTCCTCTGATGTGGGGTTAGTTCTTTCAGGATGGTGGCATTCCTAGCTTCAAATGAAAATTGATTGGTGGGTACTTGAGGTTGGCATTCACAAGTTTCCTCAGCCTGGTAGACATGGTTTAAGATATCTACACAAGGTTGATACGTCAACTCAGAATGATTCTGGTAATGAATCCTACACCGATTAGGAAGCAACAAACTCCACAGATTCGCCTCATCTCCCAGGACCAGCCTATCTTGTTGCAACTTTTTGATTAGAACTTGCTGGTTAACTGTAGTCATTGGGTCACTACTTTCTAAAGGCAATGTATCATCAGAATTGAGCATTGAGAAGGTAATGCTCTCCTCCCTCTTCTAAACTCCTATCTTAGTTTCGAAGTAAGCTACCTCGTTAGGAGAATCATATTCAGTGATAATGTGTTTGAGCCTAGGCTCACTCTCAATCCTAATTTGTGATGCTATCCCTTTCCAAAGTAGCCACATATGTGAGAAGTCCAAGGAAAAATATCCCCCAATGCTTTTCATTAGGTCTCTGCTTAGAAGCATACCATATGTTTTTGGGATATCAACCACTTGGATATCCATGTAAGTTTGGATCCTTGGGTCAGATCCAACCTGTACATGAATATTTTTCAATTCTCCTACCACATTGACTCCAGTTTTATCCAACTAAATGACCTTTTTGTTAGTCTGAAGTGATTCAAACCTAACTTTCTACAAATTGAGAAGGTCATGACATTACCTGACGCACTAGAATCCAATAGGAAATTGTGCAGATTCTTTCCAAAAATTCTTAAACTTAAAGGGAAAGGTGGGGTGCTCGTCTTACCTTTATAGAGGGTTGCATTCATCTCGTTTGTTGGAGTCACCTTATCTTTTCCTTTTGACCGATCTTCCTCCTCCAGGGCCTTCAACACAATTTCTCGTTAGGAAGGGCACCATTTCATAATGTCAAAGAAAGACAATGAACTCTTTTTCCTCTGCATCTTTGCAATGAAATCAAACTCCAAATCATTCCTTACCTGATACTTAGGAAAAGCAGGTGGGTTACCTTTATTCTGAGATTTAGATGGCCCCTTTGGTGGTGGAAGATTGTTGTTCGTGTTTTGATTGGGTTGGACCATGGTGTTAGGAGGGGCAGATATAGAAAATGGGCCCTTATTCTGATTTCTTAAGAAATGACCTCCCTTGGTTTGGAAGGCCTTGGCATCATATACGTCTTCCACTGGTTCATTCTCTTCCTAGCTAGGGAATGGAAGTTCTTCATCAAAGATGTCATAAGCCATGGCAGTATCTATGGTTTCGCTAGACTTGTTGGGAGCACCTTGTAATGGAGCATCAAATTGTGCTATCTTGACCATCTTCTCCATTTCTGGGAAGTTTACCTTAGAATGAGCTGTAGTGTTGTGCAACCTACAACAATTCGTCATAAAGTTGAGATTTTCCACATTTGTAGTATGTGGCTTGTCATCACCCACCTGATAATTATAGGAAACTCCCCCATTATTTGGTCCAGTATTCCATTTTCTATTGTTTCTAGACCTTTAGTTATATCCCTTATTCTGATTTTGGTAATTTTGGTTAGGGGAATTCTGGCTTTGGAAGTTTCTCTAATTTTGATTGGTGTTCTGATTATGATTAGAGTTTTGGTTGGAGTAACCACCCTGATTAGAATACCCTCCCTGATTTTGGTAACTTTGGTTTTGGTTCTAAGGGGGGTTGTGTCTAAGTTGGGCCATATCATTAGACATCTAAGATAGAGTCTTCTTGAGAGTTTCCATTTCATTAGTCAATTGAATAGTTTGGTCACTTTCTACAGTCTTCACAACAGATGGCTAATTAACAAGATTTGAACCTCCAACTTGATTATGGTAGTTTTGTGATTGCTGGGAGGATTCCTGAGCACCATTAGTGAAGAATGGTAGGGGAGGTGAGACTTGTAACTCAGACAGGGTCCGTATTGGGAATAAGACATCCCTAGGACCGCATTGAATAAAGGAGCTGGATTAGGCATTTGATATCCTATGGGAGGAAGAAATCCTCCTAAACTCCCAAATTGTAAGCTTATCTATTGTTGCAATTTGATGGCTAGGTGATAAAATTTAGACAAAGAATCAATTTCAGCGACATCATACGTCCTCTGCAAGAATAGGCCAATCAAAGGATCCGCAACCCTTAAATATGCCAAAATGGCAATATTCTCAACAACCAAGTAAGGATCATGTGGCCTTCGGTACATTCTTTGGAATCTTGTGTTGAATAATGGCAATGGTTCATGGGGTTCTTTTCATTTGGTAGCAAATTGGTGATACAAAATGGTAGGGTCTACATAGACCCGAAATTGATTAATAAAGGCATTTTCTAAGTCTGTCCAACTCAAAATAGACCCTTGGGGCAGGTTTAAATACTAGTTGTATGCAAAGTCACCCAAAGAGTAGGGGAATAACCTACACACAACATCATGGTGAGCTAATTGAGCCCAAGTACAAGCATCCTTAAATGCTTGTATGTGCTCTTAAGCACTCCTTGATTCTCCATGCATATATTTGGGATAAAATCTCTCTGGATTCTTGGGAAAATCATGTATATCCCTAGGGATAGTCCCTAGTGGAGAGGGGTTATTTACAAAGAAAGCCATAGGTGGTGGTGGGATTGGTTGAACCAATGGTGGAATAGGTGGATTTGGTGGAAAGCCAGGTGGAGTAAGTGGTGGTGACAATGGTGGGATAAAAACCCTACATGCTTGGGGTCTATATCTGACAGGAGTTTGGAGTTCAACCAACTGTTGTGGATTATGAGAAGATCTAAGAACTCTTTCAAACCTTTTTGGTGAGAAAGACCCAATTCGGGCCAGTTTGTTCCTCAAGCCCTCCTTCTAGCACCAGATCGGTTGATGGTCAAAACAACACAACAACATTAAACAAAATATCTCTATCCTATTTCTCCTAAAAAAGAAAGATAACATGAAGTAATCTAACTCCCAAGGTACTGGTAGTTGGTTCTCAACTGTGCTGATGTTACTCAATGGCCAATGTAACTATAATATTCAAGGGGCCTTGCTAGTATAAAGGAACACAAACTACATTGTATCAATTAACCTACGTTGGGGGGTATAAATAAATAGAAAAAGATAGATTAGGGCTTCAAAATAGTAGAATATGAATAAAACTTCTTCACATCCAGACATGTACCTTAACAAAGAGTGTTTCTTCAACTAGTCAAAACCATAACATGATGCAATCCATAGCATAACCTACACCATTGCATACATTCATAGTGCTAATTCAATTGTCATAACCATTCACCAAAACGTCACTTCAAGATTAAAAAAATCACTCACTCATTGCTAAAATAAGATCAAATAGACATAAAAGTAATTCCACTCATGAATAATTCAATGAAATAATCTTAAATTCAGTTTCCTCTATTGATTTGCATCAAATAGAAAACATTTAGGCACAACAACTCACTAGCATACAGATTGATTATGCTTCATTAACATTACCATAAAGGTCCAAACTTAACAGCAACATGTAAACTGTATAAAGTTGTAAAAAGTGTCCAAGTTCAATAGAACTTTCAAAGTATCTTGCTAAAACTTATGAAATCCTAAGACTATGATTCCTATCTACTATCATATCAGGTGGCTAATCCTTCTTCAATCGACTGACCTTTACAAAATGGAGCCCAAGTTACATATAGGCATTCCATGCATAAAATTCTCTCAATCAGAAACTCAGATCCACTAATCAAGGAGTTAGAACTATATGAAGGAACTATATTGGCTAATCTTTAGTTCAATAATTGATTGCCCTATTTTCCAAAATTTGATGCCCAAGGAGAAAGGTAGAACTAGTGGATGAGAGCTTAAGTTAAAATCATGTCAAAATCCTGCAAAATAGGAGAGGAGAGGAAGTTTCCCACCAAAAATAGAATGTTTTGCTTCCAACTCACTCATGCATTGCTTGGTCAAGGACATACTCATCATAACTAGAGAATACTTGTTGAAAAATGTCTAGATCAGGTCCATCTACCCAATTATCCTCAAATTTAATCCTCTTCAACTTTGTTGAGGCGAATTCTTGCATATATTTCAATTTGATTAATTCCCTCCTAGCAGCTTTCACCTCATCCTTGATGTCCATGAGTCTATCCAACAACAAGTCTTCTAAATCATCTTCTTTCTACATTACTTCCTCAAATCTGCTGCTCCACTTCTCTTTAAACTTATCTAGAGGAAGACCTTCTTTGACCAGGATGTCCACATTGAGAAAAATAGCAACCATTTCCTCCAATTCATCAATTTGTTCATTCAAGTGTTTACTAGCTTCTTGAACTTAATTCTTATGCTCATAGATGAATTTGGATATGAACCAAATTATGCTCAATGTCTTCTCAATAAAATCTGCAATATCTTCCTCAAGGATTGATTGTTCTAAGAGAGTTGGTTTGGGCACCTTGCTTATGTCCTTTAGTTTCTTAACATGTTCTCTATATTCTTCATCTTGTTTTTTCAGGTCTTCAGCATGCTGATTCATTTCCTCTACCAACTCAAGTGCTCCTTCATGAAATTTGAAACCATCAGCCAACACTTCACCAACCTCTTGATTGATCCTATCAATCCACCTATCAAGCATCCCCACCTTAATCCTCATCTGTACTAAGTCATTAGCTTCTTTCTTGCTTAGTAGGATTGGGGTCTCTGGAGCAGTAGCTTGTTGAGAAACCAGAGTGGAGACATCCTTCAAGAATTTGTGTAACTGATCCAATTGGGCTTTAAGTTCATCCTTCTTATGCTTATCTTTAATCATTCTGGATTTGGTGGAGGAAGCTACGATATCAATGAGGTTCATCTGTTGATTCCTTGTAGGTCTCCCCAAATTGACAGTGCCCAATTGGTAATTAGTTGTTTGCATGTCTTCTCTGTCCTTATCCACCACTGGAATTGCATATTCAACAACAATCTCTCTTGCATCCATGAGACTGGTGGAATGAAGAACTATGGACTTCTTCTTGGGTCTTTCCTTCTCTATCTCCTTCATCATCTCATCCGAATTGAGAGGCTGAGGTTGAACTATCTACTTTTTCTCAAGATCAAGTTTTAACCATGTAGGAGAAATCAGAGTAGTGACCACTTGTGTTGAAGAAGAGGCATTAGTGGTAGAAGATAATGGTTGCAATATGGTGGTCCTAGGTTGAGAATCAACCTCTTGCACATTATCTTGTTCTCTTTGTGCAGCTTCTTGTGCAAGTCTCTCAACTTCTTCTTTGTCCTTCAACTCTTGCAACCTTTTGGCTTCCAATTCCTTTTTTAAACACTCTTCTTCCAACCTCTTCTCCTCATACATTTGATCTCTCTATTTCTCAAGCTCCTTGACCTTGTCCCATGCCTCCTTAGACCTTTGTTCATGCAGAACAATTTCTTTAGCCTCTTTTTCTCCTTGTAAGAATTATTCCTCTTCCTTCCTTCCATGGGCTTCCTCAACAACCTGGAATTTAGCCTCAAGGGATTCTCTTTCTCTTCTCTGTCTAGCTTTATCCTCCTCAAGATCATGGATCTTTTGTAGCATTTCCAATTTATCTCTCTCCTCTTTAGTTTTGAGTTATCTTTGTTGTTGTTGCTTAGCTAGTTCATCAACCTTGGCTTTAGCCTCCAATTCCTATTATTTAATTAATGCATTAGCTTGTGCATTAGCATCAATCTCCTTCTATTTGGAAAGTACCTCAGCTTGTGCCTTGGTGTCTACTTCTCTCTTAACATCCTCAAACAATTTCCATTGATCTTCCTCTATCAAAACATGCTCATTTCCCGCATCCTCATTTACATCAAGGGATGCAACCACATGAGTCTCCCTATCAGATGGGGTAGCATCAAAATCTATCTCAATGTCATGAATCTCAATGTCAGGCTCCTTCTCCTTCAAGGATTCAACTTCTTTGTGAAGGGTTCCCATAGGCATCTGTCCACTTGGCTGCTTTGTGATAAGAGGTTGAGTTGATGATTCTTCTTCAACAGTTGTTGAGGCACCAGGTTTCGTTGTGGTTTCTTCTCGACGTGCTTCAGGAAGATTCTAAGCAGGAATTATAGGTTCAATCTCCTCTCCATAATTGGGAGGGAAAAACTCCAAGGGCTCCTTAGGATCCATTCTTATTTTTGTTCTCTTATACCCTTGGGTGGTTCCTGTAGCCTTTCTCTTCTTAGAGGTTTGAGCTTTTGGCTCCTTGATCCTCATAACCACCCATTGGATGCTCCTATCCAAGACTGGCCTTGCAATCTACTTGATATCTATGGAATCCTCTGCATTCCAATCTACTAAATCTATGTCCTTGGTGCCTATATTTTCAGCATCATATTGGGGATCCAAAGTTATCCCATCATCTGACAATGTGTCAAGAATGTCCTCCTTTATCCCATACTCAACCATGAGTGGGAATGACAATCTTTCATAGTTTCTTCTTCTCAGATCATAGTCATCTTGTAGATCCACCCAAAAGTCTTCCAACTAATTAAAGTGTTTATCAAAAATAGTAGGAAGCAAGGCCTACATCTATTGTTTGGGATCAAAATGCTTCCTAGAGGTGTAGAAACCAAACTTCAAGTGGATTAACTCATCATAGATTATCTTGGCTGCCACATTGTGTGCACATCTATACTCACCCAGCTTCATGGTTAATTTGTGGCAGCTAGTCTTCTACTTATTGGAAAATTTGAGATTGACTGCTATAGCTTGATAAATAAACTCCATCAAGACAATCCTGTTGTTGCAACACCTAGGGAGTAGATGAGGATGGCTATCAAAACCAACCAGCTTGAAATAAGTGAACCTGGGGTATTGGATATACCAATGTCCCAACTGTGCAATAAAGGCTATAGCATCCTTGCTCAATCTATAGCCTGCATCTCCAATAAATCAGTTAATGATAACATACAAAAATGGATCATTAACTCTTCTATAGTGTGATTCAAAAGTCTACAAGGTGAGCTGATCATAGCGATCCCACACCCTTTTCTATCCTTGGGATTCTCCCAATATTCCCACTACATTCAATCCAGGAAAGATGCCCCTTCTGGTTGCTGCATAAATCACATAAGAGGTCATGAAAAAACATTTGGTTTCTCTGACTCTAAGTATCTGGTTGTGTATGCATTCTGATACAATCATAGAACAATCAAATTGTTTCCTACCATCTAGTATAGTCTGAATGAATGGAAACATCCATTCCTTGAACTGGGAGGCATCTCTCTTCCCAAACACTCTGGAGAGCATCATTATTATATCTTTGATCTCCTTGTAGAAATCTGATCTTTTAGGTTGATCAGGAAGCTTGGCTAAGGACTTCTTTTCAACCCTCATCCAGTTCTTGTTCATGTGATTCCTGCTAGTCTCCTTCTATTTGCTATAGAGTTGTAGGGCTTCAGCCTCATTGAGTTGCCTGGGGTTCTGTGGAGTAGGTACATTGAACATGAACCTTATCATCTATGGTGTAAGGTCAAGTGTAGGTCAAGAAGGTGTTTTATTCTATACATTGAAGATCATTTGTTGTGGACTAAAGGGTTTATTTTTGTGAGTATCTAGATCATCTACTAGAAGTTTCAAAGGTCTACATGAAGATTTGATCGTGTTATGAACAGTTGTGTTTTGACAGTATTTCTATGGTCTCTATCAGTGTTCCTAATTGAAGATTATGTAATTCTGGTAATCTCAGTTGTTGTGGATGCTTCTTTGTTAGTTCTTGTTACTTGTGGATGATTCTAGATCATTCTCTATCCTTATTGTACATCTACATTGATCAGTGTGCTCATGGTCAAAAAAAATTTTTTGTGTATGTTTGGGTTTTCATGTTCTTGGCTGACATAGTGGTTGTAACGTGTTGCAGATCCTTGAAGATTTAATTTTGAATGTTTGGCACACTTGAGGATATTGTCTTAAGTCACATCATAATATTATCCAATGGTGTTTGATTCAAATTAAAAATTTATTTGTAAATTTGGGCCGACATTGTAAATATGTTTTATATTTTTGGTCGACGAAGTTGTTGATGTAATTCCTTGTTGTGGATATATAAGAGTGATTGTTTGAGTGAATTTATAAGGTGAATGAAGTGAAGAAAAACCAAATAAGAGAAAGTGTGTGAGTATTGATCTATTCATTCAATTGAAGAGCAGAGTGTGAAGAAGTTTGAGCAAAGTATGAAGGAGTGTTTCTGTGCTTAACTGGAATTGCAATCAGGCTTTTGTAGAAGCTATTTTCTCAGTTCATACCCTGTTGATCTAATCTGAATTGCTTTGTATTGTTGGGAAGTGAGCCTTTTTTTATTTGAGTAGTGAGCTCTAGGCAGTGTGCCTGAATGCATGTGCATTCCCATTATTTTTTATTTTACTTTTAACAGGGTATAATATTGTCAACTAACATCCACCGTAGTTTTTTCCCTAACAGGGTTTCCACGTAAAAATCTTGGTGTTCTTTGTGCTTCTGATGTGTTGATTGTTCATGGTTTATTGTTCATTCATCAGATTTGAGATTAAGTTAAGTAAAGTTTGAAAAGTTTAAATAATATGTGACAACTAATTCACCCCCCCTCTCAGTTGTTTTTCCTTGTTTTTCCAATAGTATCACTCAAGAGAAGGTCTTGGTCGAGTAACCAGTAACATAACCTATCTGAGATTACACACACCACAATAGAATAATTGAGTCAGATTATTAAGTGGGAAGTTGGTAAGTCATTCTTTGTTAGTATGTATGCTTTAGTAAGAGTCTAATTTTCTATTGAGTGCATGCATGAATGATGTTTATCTATTTGAGCTTGAGAGTTCTTTCCTTGTTACTATGTTGTATTGATATGTGAAACATATGAGGTATGTGTATGCATACACACATGCATGACAATGGTAGACTATACGCATGAAGGAACACACATATGAGGGTACATAGATAGTTGTACCTATGTGTAGACACATAAAAATGACCTAGGCCTGCAAACTCTATTTTTGTCATATTCCTCCTAGCATAATTAAAATATTTAATTATGTCCTATGGTCCATTTTCAACTATTAATTAAATAATTCACAATTATTTAATTAATTAATGTCTTTATTCCTCTTGATTATTTAAATAAATAAATTTTATTTATTTATTTAAATGTGTCACTAATTCTCTAATGTCCTTCCATAATTAAATAAATTCTTAAATCTATTTAATTATCTTGGTTCATTAATTCTTCTTGATTATTTAAATAAATTAATTATTTACTATCACATCACCCCACCTTTTTTGAATTAAATTAATTTTTAATTCAAAATAGCAATTTTCTTCCATAAATCAAGTAATTTCTAAAATTATTTGATTTTCTAGCGCTCTCTTTTTCTGTCATTCTTATCTCCTTGTCACATGCATTTACAACCCTTGATTTAATTTTCTCAAATCAAATCTTGTCCACTCATTTCAAATTTACCCTAATGTTGCTCTAACCCTAATTATGGGTTGTCACATTGAATCTTGTCCATTGATTCTAGGGCATTTGTCAATCTTCAATCTTGGCCATTCACCCAAAATTGTATTTTCTATAAAATGGCAATTTTTGTCTCATTTGCACATCTCTTAGTCTTTTGGCATCTACATCTCTTATGCTCTTGACTTCATACATCTTTGCATTTTGGAAATTTGGCATTTTAGGCATACTTTAGGCTTGCTTACTAGTTGCATAGTTGCATAGTGTAGCATTTTGTGATCAAATCCTTCAACATTTGCTTAGGTCTTGGCATAGTCATAGGTTGCTCACACAAAATTTGAGGGCAAACTATGTATCGCAGCAAATAGAGATGGTGCAATGAAGGTCAATCATGGAGGTTGAAGACACTAGGTATTATCTTTCTTGGTTTTCATGTTCTTTGTACTTCATTGTTTACTTTGGGTTTTTATTTATTTATGCACTAATTTGCTAACCTAAATATTTACCCTAGTTACATTGGTGAACCTGATGCCAAACACTTTTTTTTTTTGCAGATTTTTGTACAACCTTTTTGTGTTTTTGTAGGTATAGGTACACGCGAGCTGCATTTGCAAATTCTAGAACCGCAATCATTGCATCACGACACATTCAACCATTAGAATGATGCATACACAGAGTTGAGCCACATTTTCTATCCCCAAAAATGCATTTTCTCTGATCTAACACATTAGCCACCCTGGACGACGCATTTGCTATGTAGAACGATGCATCTTCCCGACATATTCCATATTCTGCCCTGCGACGCATTTGCTCTGCAGAGTGATGCATTCATCTAGTAAAATTTATTTTCAGGTTTTTTCCAAAATTTTCCAAATTTCTCTTTTCCATTTAGTAGCTTAGGGGTTTTGGGTTACCATTGTTCTATTGGTAGCATGTGGCAAGTAGTCTAACCTTGTTTTGTTGATCTTTTATTTCATTTTCAAATTCCTTAAGACAAATAATCAACAAACAACAACTTGCATTCACACTCACATGGTTAAAATTTACATGCATTCTCATGTCATGGGATTAAAATGAGCACAATCATGCATTGAAACTCATATGGTTAAAATGAACATGCATTCTCACGTCATGGGTTTAAAATGAACTTTGTATTTCACACTTCAAGTTAAAGGTTTAAAAAGAACAAAGTGTCTTAAGTGTCTTCCTCACATTATAACTTTGGTAACTAAAATTCACATGTGTCTCCAATTTTGTGTTACCTTGATTCAATAATAGAAGTATCCTCTCCCCTTGCGCACTTGTGTGATCTTGGGTGCAAGAGAAACTGTTATTTACTCTAGGAATTGGGCCTTCCTTGGTGGGAAAAAGTACTCACCCCAAGGTGACTCAAACCGACAACAAATCTCTTTAGTCGAGCTACCCCCGACCGATATACAAATGTGAATCCTAATGGAAAATTTAGGATTACAAGTATGGATGTGTCACATAGACTAGTGAACTCCCCAAAACCCATCTATTTGCTAGCGCAACAACGGTCGTTGCCAAGGCATCCACATTCTCGCAGTTCTTAGTAGATATGATTAGTTTTCCATGGGAGATTTATGGGGGCTGGAAGCTTGGTTGACCTGAGAAGTGAGTGCACTGTAAGGGGGAGCTCATGTGGCCAAGCTTCTGGATTCATCCGCTAAGAATAGGTGTAGTTGGGGAAACCCATGTGGAATTTAGCAAATATTGTCCTTGCCTAACCTAGGATTGTGCTTGTCTTCATTGTGCATGTTTTCAAATTTAAAACACAAGATATTGTGCTTGCCAAGTGTTTTTTGAAGACATTGAGACAAACAAACACCTTTCAAAAACCTGGAAACAATCATTCAACTTGAAGCAAATATGAAATTTTGTCAAAATTCCAAACAAACTAAACTTATTCTGATGCAATGCATTCACTATTTTGTGCTGCATTTGACACTTTCTGTAACACATTCGCTCTAATAAGCCACATTTTCTACTCCTGGTGATGCATTTTCCTGCACTCCATCGCATTTGATTTACAGAACACCTCAATTGCTTTATTGAGCCATCTGTTATCTGTAGTGCCGCATTCACTGAAACCGTGACGCATTTGACAAACTACAATGCATCTATGACCTAAAACGACACATTTTCCTAGCAAAAACAAAACACTGTCACAGTCCAAAAACTGAGATCAAACTTGTCCAATCTGCTATGAAACATCTTTTTCCAACAACCTTAGTTAAAAACCAGACTAAGAATTGCTCAAATCCTTCATTCTTTGCATACTTTATCTTGCATTTACCCATAGGTCTAAATTTGCAAAATTTTAGTTGCATTCTTAGAGTCCATCATCTTCATTTTCAACCATAAACCAATGTTTAGGTCCTCATTGCATTTGTAGATTTTGGAATAGGGAAACTTGCCATACTTTGCAAAATCATTTCCTTCAAGAGTAGGTTGTCATTGGAATTAGTCAACTTTATTTTCTATAGTCGTCCTTTTTGTGAGACTTTCCAACTCAAAAGTCTAGTTAGGAAACCTTACTTTTTCATCTTGTCATCTTGTCCTTTAGTCACATTAGTAAGTCCTTTGATGATCCAAATTGAGACATAGGTCAAGCTTAGGGAAGTTGAGTATCCTTCTTACAAATCACTTAGACCTTTGCATTTGCATACCTTGGAACATTCAAAGTCATCTTAGTCCTCACTTTGCATACCTTATTCCTAAAAATCCAAAACAAAAAATATTCCTCATTATCCTTTACCATTTGTCATTTCCTTTAGACAACATTGTCATATTGCATTTCTTATTGTCAAAAACCCAAAAACATAGTTGCATTTGCATCCCTTATTCACAAAAAATCCAAAAACATAGTTGTCATTTTCATCATTCTTCCTAATTTGAGAAACTCCTTATATGGTTGAGACTAGGCTTCAAAGAAAAAGAAGACAAATGGCTAATTTTGGACAAGACGCCAACACTTATATCTTTTCCAATGACATGAATCAAAACATGAACCAAGACGCATCCTTTATCAATCCTTTCAGCGGCATGAACATGCCATCTTCTTCTTGAAACCCCTTCGAATCATTCATACATAGAGATGAAAATGGAAATGTATTTGTTGAAGATTTAGAAGCTGTCTCACAAAATCTTGACATAGCCTCCTTCATGGAAGATTTGGTCTTACATGACCCACAAATATATCTAGCCATGCTCTTAGACCAAGGGGCTAAATTGCCATGTGGATTTGACATTAACACTCTAAGGGTAGCATCACCTGATCACAATGCCAGCAACAACAATGCAAACAATGCTTCTTACACTAGTCAACCCAAAAACAATGCAAACAATGCTTCCTACACTAGTCAACCCCAAAACAATGCAAACAATACATTTATTGGTGCCACCTCACAAATTTCCACAAGCACTATCAATGCTACCTCTAATGACACATCCAATCAAAACACTTCCAACACAATCAATGCAACATCCATTGGAGGGACACCAACTATGTCACAAGCCATGTCACAATCAATGCCTGCAATGTCAACAACATCCTAACAATCAATTGGAGCTACCTTTAGACCCTCATCAATGGGGGAAAGCTCTTCAAACCCCTTATTTGGAGCTTCATCTAGTGCCATGGGAACATCATCAAATCCTTTTATTGGGACTTCGAATAATTCCTTTGGAACAAATTCATTCAATCCCTTTGGAGGAAGTAAACAATGTATTTCCATTCTAGGACCACAACCAAACATCAACACATATTTACAACTTAACACCAATACTTACATCCCTCAAAGGAAAAACACCAACATTCCCCATGGAAAATTCCACCAATTTGGACAAGGCAATCAAATGACACAACATATGACTTCATTTGGGAACCAAAATATTCAAGGTCAACACATCCCGCAAATATCAACTAATATGGCTAGAGGACACATTCCTACATATGCATCACACATCCACACTCATCAACACATCCCTAATCAAAACTTGCAATACCAACAACATTCAAATCAAAACACGTCATACATCTCACAAAAACACATCCCACAACAATATCAAAACACATCTTCACAACAAATGGGCACTCATGGGATACCCATCACTCGCATGAGTGATGCAACAAACAATCCTATAATTAACGCCTTGACAGCTCAAGTGGAAAACTTGCAAAAACAAATAGATACCATGCAAATGTCCAATAAAAATCTGCACACATCATATGACTTATGTCCATACCCTTTCGACACAAGTCTATACATGCCACCATTCCCTCCTAGATACATGGCGACAAATTTCACTAAATACAAAGGCAAGACAAACCCCCTTGAACACATTCGAGAATTCACAACCAATTGTGTGGATATTTCCTATGAACATACTTAATTAATGAGACTCTTCCCTAAGATTCTTGCAGGCCCCATACTTGAATGGTTTTTCACTTTACAAAAAGGAATAGAATCATGGGACAAACTTGCAGACAAATTTGTGCGAAACTATGCTTATAACATTGACACAGATGTCTCCATTAACAACCTATGCACACTTACACAAGAAGAAGTTGGTGAGACTTTCAATCCATTCTTTCAAAGATGGAGAAGCTTAGCAAATCGTTGCCATATTGACATACCTGAGAAATAAAAAGTTGACATGTTTGTCCAAACTCTTCTAGGCCCATTGAAATAAAAATTGCAAGTCCATCGTTGCACAACCTTCACAGACTTAGTCAAGAAGGGTGTCCAACTTGAGAAGTCCCTTATTGATAAAGGAGAACTAAAATATGGCCATAAGAACATGAATACAAACCCACCTGTGGACAAGAATAAATACTAGGTCAAGAACAAACACATTACCAATGATGGCATTGTTGACGCTAAGGTAGTAAACACAACAGGTCTTGTACTCACTCTTAAAGGAGCTCAACCACAAAATACACAAATGACCACACCAACACCTACTGCTAATGCCATTCAAAATAGTCATAATAATCAAAACAGTCAAAACCAAGGGCAGCCATGATAGACCAGGCAATTCCCAAAGAGATGCACATATACCCCCTTGGGTGAACCAATCAAAGAAATCCTTAAAAAGCTCCTTCAAAATGGTGTCATCAAATTAGAAGACCCTAAGCCATATGACCCTAGGATTGTTTAAGCCATCATGGTGGGACGAAAACACTTTCTGTGATTACCACCATGCTAAAGGGTATAAAACCTCTTCTTATCGACAACTAAGAAACCTAGTACAAGACCTCATTGAAAATCACACAACTGAATTGGGTGGACAACAATTTGTGTCAAACACAGACCACACTATTCACAAAAACCCACTATAGGACCATTGTTCGCATAACTCCTCTACGTCAAGTCCTAAGACTAATAATAACTGTGCCAACTATACTTGCACCACATTTGATTATTCTAGTGGATCCATTATAAATCATGTTCGAGCTACTAGCGAATATGTCAATACCATTACTGTTAAGAGAGCGCATGAATGCAATGTCATTACCCGCGGTGGCAAAGTCACCATAGCTAGTCCTCCTCTCCCTAGGCAACCAAAAATCATGATATCTGGTCCATCTGCCAAACAGTCACAATCAGGTCCATCCACCAAACCATCACAACCTAAGGGACAGTTTAACCTTATTGACCAACTAGGAAAAACACCTGCTCAAGTTTTCATACTTGAGCTACTTCATATTTCTCCCGTGCATAAGGTCATACTTGACAAAACCTTACAAGAATCTTCTATCCCTCACAACATTGATGTCAACCAGTTTGAAGCCATGGTGGGATACCTAACCACTCCCCATCACATAACATTTTTAGACCAAGACTACTTGTCACCAAAATCCAATCATAACGATGCCTTACACATTGAAGTCTTCATCCATAAGCATAAGGTCATACGAGTTTTAGTACATTTTGGAGCAGGGTTGAACATATGCTCCTTAAAACTGGTTAAGGCTCTAGGCTTCTTTGATGCTTGCGTAGATGCTACAAAGTGCATTGTTATAAAGTCGTATGATGATGAAGAATGTTCCTCTCGAGGTGTTATCACTCTTCCTATCAGAGTTGGGCCGGTCATTGTGGATACGACATTTCAAGTCCTGGATCTTGAGTTACCCTATAACATCCTGCTTGGTCAGCCTTGGATCCATGCC
Organism: Sequoia sempervirens; assembly: GCA_007258455.2. Classification (NCBI taxonomy): domain Eukaryota; kingdom Viridiplantae; phylum Streptophyta; class Pinopsida; order Cupressales; family Cupressaceae; genus Sequoia; species Sequoia sempervirens. The sequence continues at coordinate 6,336,118 of VDFB02000016.1, read as the reverse complement.
CTCAAAGCTATTCCATCCACCTACCACCAATGCCTAAAGTTTCCCTTTGACAGCACCGAAATCACCATACACGAAGACCCCGATCCTTTCCAGTAGTGCACCAATCTAAGGGGTATTTCAGAACATCAAGTGCCCATTAACCGAGAAGCTTCAACCTCCTCTTCCTCCAAATTCATCAACCCATCCATGCTTGCCAAATCACCTGCATCCACTCCTTCCATGTCTACCACACCATCCCCCTCTGTTCCGAAGGCTGATCCCAATGTCAAGATCCAAGAACAAGGATGTGCAGAGTATAAATTGAACACGGCCTACTACATCACCAAAATACCCAAGTCTCCTAAGGCCTATGGTGGACCCTATTTTAGAATGGAACCTAAAGAAATCTTCAAAGTTCCTCCAACATGGATTTTTATAAAATGGGGTGACATGAACAAAGAAGACATCGAAGACCTATCGACTTGGATCTACAAAGACCCAGAAGATCCATCCCCATTACGAGTCTAGATATATGGCAAAGGATATGATATAATGAAGGAAAAAGGCTATGATGGAACTAGTGGCCTTGGAAAAAATAAAACTGGAATGTGAGAACCTATAATGCTTTCCCGACGACCAAACTATCTTGGGTTAGGGTTTGGGCTACTTGAAAATGACAATCAACGTACCAATGTACTCTCGGGTGAGAGCGTGAATGCTTTGGAAAGTGTCGAGACTATTGAAGAATCCCTTATCGAAAATGACTCCCATGAATGGGAATTTGGCTCCCAACAATCCTTGAGTGACTATTGCCTTGATGAATTGTTCCTTGAGCCTGGAGAACCTACATTTGAAGAAGTATTTTGGCAAATGTTTAAGATTGATCCAACACAGAATAATGACAATCCTAAAATCCTAAGGAAACGAGAAGACTGGGATAGACTCTTTTTCCCAAGGAACAATGACAAGTTTGAATTATCTTCTAATCCCATTGGCCATAATCCCAACATACCTGTCCAACCATCTGACAGTAATGACCCTAATGCCAATCCATTTGTCCCTTATTTTGACAATGAGTACGAGTCAAGTGAAGGAGAGTACTGAATATAATCCAACTGGGAGTTGGATGATGACAATTATATCTTTAACCTCTCTAAATCCATCTGCATGCTTTCTGCATCCTTCCCACCATTCACCAATATTGATGATGGTATCTCCTTAGTCTACCCACAACTAATTTATTGGGATCAACAAGGCCTACTAGTTATGGACATATTTCAAAATGATGAGGCCATTGTAGAATTCATGGGACTGTGTGAGGGCATACCAAGTGGAGACTACAAGGATGGATTTTCTATTGACCTAGATTGTGAAGCCTATTTCAGGGAGACTGCATCATCCTCTAGTCACAAAATTAAAAATAAAAACAAAACAAAAAATGACATGTCATTAGGTCAAAATTGAAAGGCACCTTCTAACAATTAAAAAGTAAAAATAAAGGATGTATTTGTGGGTGAAAACCTCTTCAAGGTGCCCACGGATGGAGGACTAGAATTTCTCCCCATGACTTAGGAAAAATCGACAATGCTCATAGAGGACACCATGGAAGTCACCATAACTACAACCGAAGATCCCAAAATTGTCCTCTTTGTAGCATCTTTGATAGAAGAAGAGAAAATTGAATTTCACAAATTCTTTTTAGAGCGTAAGATTAACTTTGCATGGTCCTATGCCGATATTCCTGGGTTGGATCTAGAACTTTTCTTGCACCATTTTCCATTACTTCTAGATGCCAAGCCAGTAAAACAAAATTTGCGAAAGATGAACCCACAAATTGCCTTGTTAGTCAAAGCAGAACTTAAGAAATTGCTAGATGTGGGATTCATACGGTCAATAGACTACGTTGAATAGATTTCAAATCTCATACCAGTCACAAAGCCAAACGTTCAAATCAACATCTACACAAACTTTCGTGACTTGAACAAAGCGTGTGAAAAGGATGACTTTCCATTACCAAACATAGAAATCATAGTTGACCTTATAGCAGGATATGAGATGTTGTCTCTCATGGATGGTTTCTCGGATTATAATCAAATTCGTATTTCCCCTGAAGATTAGCATAAAACAACATTCATATGTCCTTGGGGTACATACTGTTGGAACGTCATGCCTTTTGGTCTCAAGAATGCAAGTGCCACATATCAGAGAGCCATGAAAACAATATTCCATGACATGATGCACAAGCTAATAAAAGATTATGTGGATGACCTTTTGGCAAAGTCTTTGATGCGTAAGGATCACCTCAATGTGTAAAAAAAAATCTTTAAAAGACTGGAAGAATACAAAGTCTACTTGAATCCTAAGAAATGTGTCTTTGGTGTAACATTAGGAAAACTTTTGGGGTATATATTTTCTCGTAGAGGCATTCAATTTGATCCTACCAAAGTGAAAGCCATATTAGACATGCCTCCCCCAAAAGCGATTAGTGAACTTAGGATATTGCAAGGAAGATTGTAGTCTATCTGATGTTTTATTGCACAACTGGAAGATAAGTGTCAACCATTTTAGTATCTATTGTGCAAGGGTATCCCCTTTGTGTGAACTGATAGATGTCAAGAGGACTTCCAACTAATAAAGGACTATCTATTGTCGCCACCTATTCTAATGCCACCAATCGAAGGGAAACCTTTGATTCTATACATTTCTACAACAACTTTAACACTGGGGGAATTACTGGCGCAAAATGATCATGATGAGAAGGAAAGGGCAATATATTACATCAGTTAGACATTGGTTGGATATGAGCTAAACTACACATCCATTGAATGTGCTTGTTTAACAGTTGTCTTTGCTGCTCAAAAACTAAGACATTACATGTTGAATCACAAGACACATTTAGTGGCAAAGATTGATCCCCTAAAATATCTCTTAAGTCTTGCAGCATTGACAGGGCACTTGACAAAGTGGGTAATGATCTTGAGTGAGTATGACATTCAATATGTGGAACGAAAGGCTATAAAGGGACAAGTGATAGAAAATCAACTGGCATATGCACCTATACAAGGCTATCATCCATTGGTAGCAAACTTTCCTAATGAGTCCATATTTCATGCAGAACCTAAATCGCCTTGGAAACTCTACTTTGATGGGTCTCATACTAGTCATGGCTCGGGAGCAGGAATACTGTTTATCACACCACAAGGAGATTCCATACCTAAGTCATTCTGTATTTCCTTTCCATATACAAATAATATTACAAAATATGAGGCACTTATCACAGGACGTAGAATGGCCATAAAATGGAAAACCAAATATATGCATGTCCTCAGAGATTCTCAATTGGTCATAAACCAAGTCAACGATTACTATGACACCAAGGATGAGAATTTAATGCCCTATAAACAAATGGTGGATAGTTTTCAGTCATACTTCCAGATGCTTGATTTTGAATAGATTCCTAGGGCACAAAATAAGGTGGCAGACGCAATGGCTACAATTGGATCTCTCCTAGACATTCCAAGCAATGTGCCTCAATTTGAGTTCTTGGTGGAACAAATTTTGGTCCTTGTGTATGACATTCCAAAGTTGAAGATGGTTTGCGAGCTTGTTGGTCCCAACTCACCATGGTATCAAGACATTTATGAATATCTCTAGTCCCAAACCCTTCCCCTTAACCTATCCAACAACCAATGAAAGTCCTTTATCCATAAGGACTCCCTATACACCATCATTAGTGACACCCTATACTTTCGTAGCTTTGACAATACCCTTCTTCAATGTCTCAACACTAAAGAAGCACAGACAACCTTACACGAGGTACATGAGGGTATATGAGGATCTCATTCGTGTGGTCCTACTTTAGCCAAGAAGATCACGAGACTTGGGTATTACTAGCCAACAATGGAAAAGGATGCACTTGAGTTTTTCAGAACATGTCACCAATGTCAGATACCTAGTGACTTAATTCATGCACCAACACAGGAACTTTGGTCAATCATTTTTCCTTGGCCCTTCACACAATGGGGACTCGACCTTGTGGGAAAAATCCATCCTACTTCTTCCAATGGCCATAAACTCATTATCACTGCCACTGAATACTTCACTAAGTGGATCGAAGCCATTCCCCTCACACACATGACTGGAAAACAAATTTCCAAATTTATCCTCAATTATATCATCTGCCGGTATGGTGTTCCATAGTCCATCATCACAAACAACAGTCGTCCCTTCAAAAACCAAGATGTTTGTGAGTTGTGCGAATGCTTCCACATCCAACATCATTTCTCCATGCCATACTACCCGCAAGGAAATGCTCAAGATGAGGTGTCCAATAAGACAATCATCAAAATTCTAAAGAAGATAGTTAATGACGTTGGCCATGACTGGAACATCCAACTTAACCCTACTCTGTGGACTTACCGCACCAACATTTTGCACACCTGTAGGAGTCACTCCATTTGCCTTGGTCTTTGGAGTTGAAGCCATCTTTCTCATCAAGGTTGAAATTCCATCCTTAAGAGTCTCCATGAAGGGTCTAATCAATGATGAAGAATATAGAGAGTCACAACTACATGAATTGGAAATGTTAGAGGAACACAAACACAATGCCTTAAACCATTTACAGGAATATCAAAATCATCTTTGTCATAGTTACAATAAGAGGGTTATGGTCAAAAAGTTTGACATTGGCGACTTGGTCCTCATGCAAAATCCTAAGAATCAAGTTTGAAAGAGAAAAACCTAGCAAGTTCGAGCCCAATTGGTTGGGCCCTTATATCATCACAACCTCATTTGGATCTGGAGCATATTAGCTAGCCACTCAAGATGGCGAACAACTGATAGAGCCTATCAACAATCTACATCTTCAAAAGTTATATGCATAACATCAAAGAGTTAGGTTGAAAACCATCAAAAATACAAAAAAATTGAAAAATATAAAAAATCATCACCTTGATGAAAACCTAGCAAACAGGTGTCTTGGTGACACCAAAAAATAAAAATAAAAAATAAAAAATGACAAAAATAGTAAAGAGAAATAATTCATCCAATAGTGAAGACATGGTAAATAGGCGCTTTGGATAAGTACCATGGTGAAAACCTGGAAAACAGGCGCCATGTGTAGTCGGTCTTTGCTCTGCCATCTACTATCACTCTATCTGCCTTAGTCCATAATAAATACCCACTTTTTTGACATCATCATGACACCCATCGCAAAACCATGCCATTCCTTTCATGGCTGACAACAGTTGACATCAAGTCCTACATACCGCCCACCCATCACCCCAAGCATGTCCTTTTTGCATCCTTCAAATTTGGCTAGTCTTGGACCTAACTAGGGGAAACCCCTTTATCATCTGACTGGGATATCTCACAAAAGACCTAAAAATCATAAAATGTCTAAAAAAAGACCTAAAAATCATTAAATGTCCGAAAAGACCTAAAAATCATAAAATGTCTTGAAAAAAGACCTAAAAATCAAAAATGTCCTAAAAATAAAAAAAATGTCTTGAAAAAAGACTTAGAAATTGAAAAACGTCTTGAAGAAATACAAAAAAATCAAAATATGGCAAAAACACAAAAACAAAGTTGTATCTTGCCAAATTAGTCCAGTCAGTAAGTCCATGTCACTGGAAAACTATGTTGTCTCTATGCATTTGCTACGTAGGCAAGGCTCAACTTGGGCCCCCAATACATTAGGTCAATCTTTTTAGGTTTGTCAAAATAAAATCATGACTCAATCTTTGGTCATCAAGACAAAGTCACTAGTCGTTTCAAACTACAAGGTCTCTGAGTGTATGATGTAGGGAAGGCCATCAATCAATGAACCCCTGAGGCTGTACTAGGTTAGTTCATTAGGGTTCATGACACTACACTAGCACACACGTCAAATGTTTTCAAGTCAAACAAGTCATTGCAAACCAGACAAACTCCTATAACAAACTATGACAATCGTTTAACCAATATGTCAATTATATCAACATGTCAACATTGGCATGTAGTCAATTCTGTCAACACAAGTCAACTTTGTCCAAACTCAGTCAACTGCATTCAAACTCAGGCAAAACCAGTCAAATCGTCAATTTTTGGTTATTCTTTAGATGTGTCCTTCTAAAGGATCGCCCTTGTCATTTAATTATACCTTTGGATGTGTCCTTCCTAGGTATTGTCATTGTCATTTGGCATTTCTGAGGGATTCTCTTGGCCTTTGAAGACTGATCCTCTCAACATCGACATAATTCAGGATGTGTCCTTCCTGAATTTGGCATCACTTGACATTCATCATCATGGAATCATCAAACTTGACATCTTGACATCAAAACACTTGACACTCAGACACACTTGGAAAATATTATCTTGGAATTTTTTCCTTTGATCTTTCATCATGCTACTAGTTTCTCAAGGATGTCCTAACAACAGGATTTAGAGAAGCAGTGACGTATCATGATGATTGGCTTGTCTTGTCTTTTTCAAGTAGTCATGTTGCTAGTTTCTCGAGGATATCCTGGTGACATGATTTAGAGGAGCAATGACACTTCATGACTTGTCTTTACTGTCTTTCTTGTCTTTCTTATGCTTGTGGTTGATTGTGACAAAAAGACTGGGGAAATCACACTCTTAGTATGAGTCATGGTCATCCTTGTCTTCGACTACTTATCTCATGTGATGGTACAACCTTGCACACCATCGATCTATTTGATATCATGTTGTTTGTAGGCCATTACAATAATCCACCCAATGATGATTAAGAGCAACAATTATTAGTCCTATGGTAATATGTTGAAGGATTTCATCTTTGTACTAACATTCATCTCCTTCTATCTTGTCCTTTCGTCTCGTCCATCTCCTGATAATATCCTGTGGCATACAAAAATATAATGGCATGCATGATCATATAGACATTGCATTAGGGCATCACACATTCACATATTTCCATTTACATCATTAGCATACATATATCATTGGCATTCATCAATTTGCATTCACATAACATGTAAGTGCATACATCATCCATATCATTAAAGCACATACATCACATCATAAGATATCACATATTGCATTGTCCATTAACACATCCATAATCATAAAAATAACATTCATCACAATTACAACATTATGCATCCATATAGAACATCATAATCATCATATAATCATCACATCACATCATTATGGCATATAAGCATAAAATAACCATCAAAATGCATCATCATAACCATGATCATAAAAGAATATATCATAGACATAATCAACACTTAATGCATCATCACACAACATATAGCATATAGGCCGCATCAAAACTACATCATATATATAATCTCCAAAAAATCATGTCACAGGATAGAGTCACAAGATATCCCAAAATAGAGCTTGCAAGCTCGTTGATCAAAATATAAAGTGTCATAACATAATGTCTATAACATGATGTCAACATAACAATGTCAAATGCCCCTAAGATGAACTCTCCTCATCCCCTCGAGGAGAAGACTAAGGTGAGTGATGCTTGGCGACAATAACTGATACTGATGGCATAGTGGACATGGCAGCATGAGTTTGCGAGGCTACTGCGACATGAGTATGAGAGGCCGATGGCTCTATAACTAGAGGCTAACTATGCTTTGATTTGTGCCTTGACCCATATGACCCATGACTGTGGCTCGATCAGTGGTTGGAGGAATTCCTATGAGAGTGATGAGAGCGATGACCTGATGAATTCCTTGAGGATGTAGAGCCACCCACACTACTCTAGATGCGACTGTTGTGTGTGCGGTTGTTGCTCCCTAATCCTATCCTTGTCCTACTTTGCGACCTAGATAATCCAGGCTCTCTCTAATCAACTGGCACTACTCTCCCATACGACATCCTATACTGACCTCTACTAGCACTAACCCTAGCTAGCTCCCTGGAAACATCTCTAGCTGGCCCTATAACCATCTATGCAAACTGAGTGCACTAGCTCTCTGTCTCTCACCGTTAGATCTCTACTTGATCCTGCTCAACCCATGTAACCTCCAGATCTATCCGTAGAGCTCTAATCTCTGTTGTGGCCTCATCTAGTTTGTGCTGCATATTAGCTAGAAGTTGATCCATTGTGGCATCTCGTGGCAATGGTGGCACCCTGGATATATCTGGCTCCCCATCTATCATCCTCTCTCTGAGTTGCCTCTCTACCTCATCCATATCCTCATATCCATCGATTTATAGCTTCTCATCATCACCCACATCCTCCTCACCTCCAATGGCCTCCTCCTCTATACCAACATCCAATGCCTCCATCTCTCCCTCCTACCTAATCTCCATTTCAATCTCTTCCCCCTATCTCCCCTCCACCTTCGGTTGTCTCTCCTCCCTTGATATATTTGCCTCCTATCTCCCCTCCACCTTTAGTTGTCTCTCCTCCCTCGACATCTCTGCCTCTTGCCTCTCCCTCCATCTCCTCTCTCCCCATCTCCTCAGCCGCCATCGCTCCCTCTCCCCCTCCCTTCTCAGCCTCCTCACTGCACCCGTGGAATAACTAATTGGAAATCAATCGATGTTGAGCCATTTGGATCTGTCAATGGTTGTAGCCTATGTGTCTACCACCACAATTCATAATCTATAGAAGTCCCTGGATCTATCAGACCTCCACTCCAACCCCATGGTTGTGCTATCAATCCATCTATCTACTGCTCGTCCAAAGGAACTGATATCGTTGGCCCCCACATCGACTCTCGCAATGACCGCACATACTCTGTTGTCCCAACAAGTACACACTACTGCTCACCAAACTGACGTAGTACTTGCTAGGGTAGGTACATCTCAATGATCAGTTATGACTACATAGTCCACCCAATCAAATATCAAAACTGCCAACAGAGTGCCAAGTGATCTCCCTCTCTGACCCACTGTAGACAATCCCTATAAGGCCTCCAGACAAATTCTATCATTGTATCAATCTTGTGCCATCAGAATCCAGTCTCTCCAACTCTCATTTTTTGTAGGGCACCTGCATATAAGAAAATGTAAGTCATCCCATCCACTAACTATGGCCTCTGAATTGGTGGATGAAAGATGAGAATATGCTCCCAAGCCCATATCATCAACAGTGTCATCCCGCAACTAATGCTCTGTACACCCCTATAGGCTACCTCATGCAATTGGTGATACAACATACCAAGCAAACAAGGCCCCCATGCAAAAAATGTCATGCCCCATCACATGCATACTAGCACATCCCCCATCCGATCAGGAACCCATGTCCCCGACGATTTGGAATAAGGACTCTTGCAATCAAGGTGCATAACATGGCATCCCACCGCGGATAGTGCTAAGCCAGGTACTCCCATCGAATCTTGTACCCCTCAACGCCAAGGCCTGTGCTATCATCTGCCTCGTATAGCTTAGTCATAGCCTGCACTCCTTGATGTGGATCATACACAACTCGTGCCCCTTTGATCAAAATGTGCAGGATCTAGTACACATCCTCCAGAGTAATAGTGGCCTCCCCCATAGGCAAGTGGAAGGAGTAGGTCTCTGAATTCCATCTCTTGACTAGTGTTGTCAAAATCCCCCTATTAGCTCAGATAATGGGCATATAGGTGACATAATATAACCCCAGCCGCATTAATCATCTCTGCTCCCGATTCGTCCGCTGATCCCGAAATGCATATGTTGATGATCTAAACTCGCGCGTATAGATCGGTGGTAACCATTTCTGCACATGCAAAAATGAGAGTTAGCACATTATTGAAAATCATTATTACCATCTATCTAATTAAACATAAGCAGAAAGTGAACCTAAAACTAAGTCAACTTTGGTCAACCCTAGTTAAAGTCAAATGTGTCACGTTGACTTCATTTGTGTCGCGACTTGGCGCTTGCGTCGTTTCATCTGGCAATTGCATCGTGTTTTGGCACTTGCGTCGTTTTCACTCACAAATGTGTCATCTTTAGTCGCTTGCATCGATCCATCCCTCAAATGCGTCACTCACAATCTAATGCATTGCATGGCTCTGCATCTACGTTGCAAACTTGCGAATGCGTCATTAAACCTATCACTTGCATTGCAATCTTGCGAATGCCTCTCACTAGACTTCGAATGTGTCACACCTTATTGAAACCTAACGTGTCTATTGCATTTGTGTTGTGACACATCAAATACGTCAAACATGAACACAAATGCGGCTTATGCGAACGCATATGCATCGCGGCGCATTCGTTGACCTACCTAAAAACCTTGAAAAATGCATGAAAAACAACAAAAATACAAGGCAGGTATGATGTACTTACCAATGGCTCTGAGCCCTCTGGTCGTCTGAACGTCTGCACGATGTATCTGCAGTGCTCGATCACGAGAATCACCATCTTTGCGCGAGGTCTCCTAGCTCTAAGCTCTCCAAATTTACAAGTGTGAAAGTGAAAATGAATTGACTTTTACCCATTTTCAACCTATTTATAGGGTCAAAGTGAGATTTTCTTCAAAATTTTATTACTGGAGGCTCATTTGACCAACTTTGATTGGCCCATTGACTGCTTTAAACATGTCGAAATTCGAAACCACTTGCACCATTGTTTTTCTGGTCATCAAATTAGTTTGTCGGGACACTTTCCAAAAAAATTTTATCACCGGGCCAAAATTTGCAAAATTTCCCAAGGGGGCATAGATACTTCATACCTTCACTAGGGCATGTTTTTGATTGAATTTTCTTTGTCACAATGCAATAGGCTGCATTATGACAAAGAGGGGCAAAATGTAGACACATAAAAATGACCTAGGCCTGCAAGCTTTATTTTCGTCATATTCCTCCTAGCATAATTAAAAGATTTAATTATGTCCTATGGTCCATTTTCAACTATTAATTAAATAATTCACAATTATTTAATTAATTCATGTCTTTATTCCTCTTGATTATTTAAATAAATAAATTATATTCATTTATTTAAATGCATCACTAATTCTCTAATGTCCTTCCATAATTAAATAAATTCTTAAATCTATTTAATTATCTTGGTCCATTAATTCTTCCTGATTATTTAAATAAATAATTTATTTAAATACGTCACTAATTTCTAAAGTCTGCTCATAATTAAATAAATTCTTTAATTTATTTAATTATTATCCACCTTGGCATTTTTCCAATTTTAAATAAAATTATTTATTTAAAATTGTCCCACTTTCTAATTTTCCCTCTTTTAGTAAACTAGCACTTGCACTAGGAGGGGTGCAATGGTTATGTTGATTGTATTTTATATCAAATATGTTGTATAGGAGGTCAATAAAAGAAAGTAGTAATTTAGAACTCTGTAAATTTGTCGGGAATATAATTGGTTGTGCATCTTTTATATAAACATAATCTATGAACAAAATAATTAAATGTACAATTGATGTGGACCAGTAAGAGTTATTAGATGTAGTTGAACTACCATGCATCTTGCATGTATTTTTTTTTTATGTACCGGTGAGGCCATTTCATACCCTCTTGAGAGATGTAGGAATTTGACTTCTTGTGTAGTTTTGAGATAACTTGAAAGATGAGCCTGCCAGTGATAAACATTCCTTTGTGGTTAGAATTTATGGTCTACTATCTAGGTGCTAAATTGTTTTAGGCTCTGCACTTTTCTTTGAATTGATTGGAAGCCTATAATTAATACCTGAGATAGATAAGTAAATATTGTCTAGGTCTCAGAGATTGATTACATATGAATACTTGTATATCCATGCACCTACAATTCATTCAAATTTATGTTCTACAATGGAAAAATGATCCATGAGCTTTGATGTAAACTAGATCAGTTGCCCAATTCAGTTCAAGGAAGCAACACCACTTTTGTGTGTAATTGTTTACTTAGAGATGACAAAGTGGGTTGTGAAGAGATCCCACCACTCAAGCTTGTCAGATTAAACATCCACATCTACATCTGAATTTTCCTAAGTGTTCTTCTTTTGGTTTTGTTTCACTTCAGAGTATTGAATATTCAGAATAATCTGCATTTAGAACATGACTAAATCTGTTATTAGTTTGCACACCTTAATGTCTTCTAATGCATGTCTTCCTAGATCACCTACATAGATTTTTGTATGATAATAAATATTTGGGTTTCAACTTGATATCCTTCCATCACCAGAATTCACTTACTAAAAGGCTAGGTTACTACCAGGTTTGTGCCTCGGTGCCATGACAAGATCAATTTGGAAGAAAATTTCAAGTTAGACTGATTATGTAGTAATTTTGGCATCAATGGACAAACAAAAAAGAGTAATCATCACTTTAGAAAATCTTGGCTTACCCTGGGACATGTCAAGTTCAACACCGATCAAATTTGACATAAAACACAGTGGATGCAAGAATTTGCACCTCCTTTCGATGTATGTTCTCCTAGCATCTATTAATTAGTTTTCGATCTCATTACAATGATTGAATGCAAGAAGATGGATTGCTTCATAGTATGCATTTAGTATCAAATTGCTCCTATGAATTTTTGTGTGCTTTCTACAAATAAATCTCAAACGACATGTGATACAAATAAATTATAGATATTTAAAGAAAATTTTAGATATCATCTATGGTTTTCGTCATGTGCAGAGAAATCAATTGACCAGTATCAAAAGAGTCTGACAATCATACCTTCTCCATAAAAAAAGCTTTTAGATCTCAAAATCCAGTACACAAACCACATATAATTTTTTTTATGTTACAAAATACAAAGACTATTGACAGAATTTAGTTGGTACCTTTTTGCAACATGTTTTATCATACAACCGGTGGACAAAAATATGTGGATATAGAAAGTGTATTTGAGTTGCTGAAGCTGGTATTAGGGAATCATAATGTTGCTTAGGTTGAATCTTTGGTAGAGTTTTTTAAGGTATTCTAGGCTTAATTGGGTGTCTCTCAAATGCAAAGAGCTCTCCAATGCTTAATATTATATTTGAGATGCATCCTTTTTTTATCTTGTAGTTTGCTTTCATATTTCTTGTGATTTGTCTGTAGTCCATTTTTTGACTAAAATTTGTTCATGATTTTAGAATTAGGATGATTTAAAAGCCATATATCTTGACCAGTGGCAGTGCTTTCATGGGAAATGATATTTCTTAAAATATTTCCATTGATGCTTTCGATTTCTTATGCTTGGTTCTTAGCTCTAACTATCAAATCTAATTTTGTCAATATCGAGACAACAACTTGGGATGAGAATGTGTGGTGTGGTTCAAGATCAAACCCTTCCCCTTGCCATTTTATTTTCTCCCCCCACCCAACCATATCCACCTGGGTAGAAGGTGAGGAAGGGGGGCAATATTGTGAAAAATAATAACTAAATTTAGCAGGATTCCACATAAATTGCACACAAAAGGGAAAGATGGCAGATTGGATGTAAAATATATCATTGCAAAAGGAAAACAATGGTAAATTTCAAAATAATGAACAAATAATCAAGTCATATAGTAATTCGTCACAAAATCAACTGACTTGAGCCCTGAAAAACAACTTTAATTCCAAAAGAGTTTATTTTCCAAACACACAAAACTTTCATTCAACAGATAAAAATAATTGTTTTAGAATGAAATAAAACAACACAGAAAGTGATTCAACAACGTATAGATTCTAAAAAAAAACAAAGTGAAACTATGGCATGTGACTTTGATCCCTTCTTCCCTCCTCTTCCAGAACAAAGAAAGGAAAGAGAGGGAAAGTCCCTTGTAGCTATTGGCGTAAGCCTCCTAGTTTTCTCTTCATCTCTTTTTGTAGTTTCCTTCTTGGTGTGTTTGTGTGGCAGCAAGCTCCACAACATCAGAAAGTTTATAGAGTAACCCAAAGTTATGGAGGGTTTGACTTGGCCTTCTATTATAAAGAAATAAAGACTGCTACATCAGGTTTTAGAGAAGAATTAGGAAGGGGTGACTTTGGTATAGTTTACAAGGGGAGCTTACAAGATGGAAGAGCAATTTCTATGAAAAATCTTGTTGATAAATCGGTGCAAGAGCAACATGGGGAGCAGAAGTTTAGAATAGAGATGGCTATGATTCTGCACAAACTATGGTGTGCTATCAAAGATGCCAATGAAAAAAGTAAAAAAATGTTCTCAAGACCAACCAATGTTGATCTCCCTGTAGTTGTTGCTTCATTTTATAACAAGAAAAAAGAACATCTAAAAATATCATATTCTTGAGCCAGAGACAATATTTTTGCAATGTTTAAAATATTGGTTGCGACTTAACTTTTGATTTGATCAGCTACGAAGATCCGATTTGATCACCTATGAAGATCTGATTTGAGCCCAAAGGATTTTTCAACTGGTCGGAGGTTATTTTCCGACGTGATAGTTTTCAAGTGTCAGGAATGAGACATACTGAATTCCGGTGGGTTGTGCCCACAACAAATATAGCCTATGTATTCTTTAAAGTTCTAGTTAATGGAGTTCATTATGACTTTTTTCGTTACTAGTGTCCATCATGTGTAATTCAAAATAGTAGACATGATTAATAATAATCATAAGAAAAAAACATGCACTAATACAAAAATATTTGTATTTCTTTGTACATCTACATATAAAATGAGAAAAATGAAATGCAATTAAGAAAATTTCTGAAATGAATAAAATGTAAATGAAACATGCAATATTGAAAGAACTAAATTTTGATATTACATGACATATGTAGATATTGTCTGTGTTACATCAATTTCTACAACATTTCCCTACCCCCACAAAGTCACATCATATCTAATATCTGTTGTAGTTGCATGTATGAGATTACCATGAATACACAGATCTTTAATAGGAGAGGTGCCAAATATTAGATTTTTTTTGTGCCACGTAGAGGGCTATTATGAAATGTGGGGAAAAATCAATTGCAATGCGATAAATGGAAAAAACATGAACTTTCCTAATAACAAAGGTCATAGGAGTGTTGGAAGAGCCTATCCCAAGCATGAGGTGAGCGAATGGGAAAAGGGGAACCTTCATCTCACAAGCTAGGCTAAATTATCATCACTGGAATTTGTCGTACACGAAATGGAATCCATAGTTTATGTAGAATTCACCTTGAAAACTAACGAATCTAAGGGTCCGCTGAAATCAAATTGGCTCACAGTTGTTGTTTCCTATTGTTCTTGCTTCTATATATGATGTGTTTTATTGGAAATGGATTTGTGTTGAAAATAGAAGCAGTTGGGTTGTTGCATGCAATCCACTACAACTATCAGTATGCCATTTGATTAACTTAGTCAAATAATCTTAAATTAAGGCATTACCTCTAAAACTGTGATAATTTCAAATCTAATTTTTGTTTATCATGAATAGATTGAAGCAACAACTAATTAGTTTTCTTTTGTCTCAGTTTATAGAAAATTCTGCTTTGGTAGGGTTTTGTAATAATTTCTAGCAAACCCAGTCCATCTTTTATCATCAGCATCATTGACAACACGACACAGTTTTTGTAGAATCTTGAGGTAAGTCACTTGCCATGGTTTCAGTGAGGTTTTTTATGTACTCGTCTGGATCAATTTCGGTTGCGGTTTATTTCATTCTAAAATAATTTTGTTGTTATTTGGTAAATGAAGGCATTAGTTTTGGTTTTATCTATAGCTGTTGAGTTTTTGGCTCCAAAGGGGACTTTTGTCTCTAAGGTATGGAATTCTTAATTTTTCCTTCTCGTCTTTACACTTTTTGCATAAAACAATTATATATAATGGATGTCAATGTTTTTTTAAGCTTATCTTGTAACTTTAAAAATACGGTTTATTAGTACCTCATAATCTAATAAAAATCACAAGGTTTTGAGAACTTTAATGCACAATAACTAAAAAAAATGTAACATTTTTTAATGGATAGATTAATTAGGGTTGGGAGTGGTCCCTGTCTAGCTACTCAAATAAGGAATGACAAGAGTGAAGGAATTTGCATAGCCATGAAGCCATGAAAACATGAGCTGCCAAAAGAACAAGCTAAGTTGTGCTCAATCAGTTTCTCCTTTACCAATTTTGTAAATGTCTAAAGATCAAGCCTTAATCTTTGTTGTTCTTCATTCCGATTAGAGCAATGAGGCATGATCTCTTTCTCACACTGCACACAATATCTTCTGCAAATCTCTTATGCAATAATCTACTCTTTCTCTACATCTTGTAGAATACATATAAACCCTCTACTTCAAAGTTTTTTTATGTTGTCCAATGGCGGTGGATAGCAACTGGGCATTCAAATGTATATTTGATACGATATAATTGTTTTAATCAAAGATATGATATGATTTGATTTTACTCGACACGTAGTGTAGATCTAATATGATTTGATTTTACTCGACACGTAGTGCAGATCTGATTTGATTTTACTCGACATGTAGTGCAGATCATTGTAGGAGATGTCAGTGACTGAAAAAGAACAATTACATAAACTTATTTAACAATTATCAGCAGCCTTTCGATCCAAATATATTGGTTTCGAATTAAAAAATATTGTTTTCAGGCATCAAGCGAGAATGTCTTGGCTCAGTGAAATTACAGTTTTCCGGCATGGGACAACTTGTCAAATGAAGTGGCAAAACTAATCTCCCAATTTTTTCCCCGGTCCAGAATTTGTTTTCAGGTGTGAGACAATACTAAATTTCGATGGGTTGTGCCCACAACAGATACATCCTATCGACTAATAATTCAAATTAACTATTTATTGTCACATGACCCTACCTTTTTTGAATTAAATTAATTTTTAATTCAAAATAGCAAATTTTTTCCATAAATCAAGTAATTTCTAAAATTATTTGATTTTCCAGCTCTTTTTTTTTTCTGTGCCATTCTTATCTCCTTGTCACATGCATTTACAACCCTTGATTTTATTTTCTCAAATAAAATTTTATCCACTCATTTCAAATTTACCCTAATGTTTCCCTAACCCTAATTGTGGGTTGTCACATTGAATCTTGTCCATTGATTCTAGGGAATTTTCCAATCTTCAATCTTGGACATTCACCCAAAATTGCATTTTCTATAAAATGACAACTTTGGTCTCATTTGCACATCTTTTAGTCTTTTGGAATCTACATCTCTTATGCTCTCGACTTCATACATCTTGGCATTTTGGCATTTTAGGCATACTTTAGGCTTGCTTACTAGTTGCATAGTTGCATAGTGTAGCATTTTGTGATCACATCCTACAACATTTGCTTAGGTCTTGGCATAGTCATAGGTTGCTCACACAAAATCTGAGGGAAAACTACATATTGCAGCAAATAGAGAAGGTGCAATGGAGGTCAATCATGGAGGTTGAAAACACTAGGTATTATCTTTCTTGGTTTTCATGCATTTCCTCCTTTGTACTTCATTGTTTACTTTGGGTTTTTATTTATTTATGCACTAATCTACTAACCTAAATTTTTCCCCTAGTTACACTATCCACACTCATACACAAGTTGTGTATGCGCATGGAACTATTTGATGGAACCAATGACATGCATATGTATACGTATAGATATATCACTCGTAGTCTCTTATCAATACCATAGTAATTATGTATGACTTGGTGTGAGAATTGAATGTGTGTTTATATATATCCATATGTATATATGTATCCATATGTGCATATGGTAGCAAATGGACATGTACATAGAGGCATAAATATATATATATACACACACACACACAACCGATATATTAATATAACAAGGTGATTGCTATTTTGATGTATTCCTTTGTATATCGATTATATATGCATTCCTTATTAACATATGATAAATATGGAAATATAATAACATATACATATATATGTATACGTATAAATATATATATATGTGTGTGTGTGTGTGTGTGTTAATATATATATGTATAAGTTATGTATATGTATTTATTTAAATGATATTTGCTTTGAGATCGACTATCTTAAGCAATGAATACCGGCCGATTTATAATGCTATACATATGGCTTTTGAAGTTGATTATCATGGAAAAATTTGAGGCTGACTTTGTGATAGTTATGACTGTATTCTTTGGGTTACATTTTATGCTCTTGTTGTCAACGATAGAAGAATTTGTGGTCTGCAAACTTAACACAATCATTAAGTCAATGTTTTACAAGAGAATAAGTTGACGCCTTTTAATAGGGAAACTGTGGACTTAGTAAACTGTATTGCCATGTTATTTACCATCGATCTACAACTGTAAAAGCATGGAAACAATTCAACGACTATGTCAAAGTTGATTTAATGAGTGAGTCGACACATATCATGACTTGGTCGATACTTTAACTTGATGACACATATTTTTTATTGACTGATTCTCTGAGGAAGGAAACCACGCCATCTTGAGAAAGCATAATAATTCTTAGCGCCACCTTTGAATCCTTTAACCTGTAGATGTATGTTTTGAGTTGCAAATTGAATTCTAACATATGCAGATTTGAATTGGTCTCTATTTGCTGTCATTTAGCTAAGTCAATCTGTTGTTGTATAAGCTAATCATATGCTTCCATATTCACCACCTTTCAAGCTGAGTTAGAGGTGTTGCTATGCATGCTTGTTGCTGTCAAAATCATGCCTAAATTGTAGGCAGTATTGTTACCAGTTTGTTGTATATAAATAGAGGAGTAAGTTCATATGTTTAGACACATTTACGCATTCTTCCTTTGCATTATTTCTTGTGCAAAGTCTTTGCATTTTATAGCTATTTCTACATGCAATATTATGCCAAGAATAGTGATTGAGAGTCTTTAGTTTTAGAGTGAGAGTATTATTATTTGAGAGAAGTATCTATCAACTTGAGAGATAGTGGATATTGAGTCTTTGTTGAAGGATTGATTCCAAGCTAATTGTTGATTTTGAAAGTATTGTGACTGCAGCCAGTTAGTTGGAAATCTTATCACAGGCATGAGGATATTCTTCCCTTATTTTTATTAGTATTGAATGATCTAATTTATGACTGCTTAAACTAGTCTTTTATAGTTATTTGCATATAGGGAAATGTATTGTTTGCTTTGAAGAAAAGAGGAAACTATTTACTTTATTTTGTGAAATGTTTGTAAATACTCCATGATAGGAGATACTTTAAGGGACGAGTGTTGCAAAAGTGCTAAGAGGATGAGTACTACTTGCAAGTCAAGCAGACACTCGTTAATAATCCACAAGATTCTAGGTATGAGGGTTTTCATTTTGAACCTAATGGATTACTTAGATATAAAGGTAGGATGAATGTACCCGATGTAGTGGAGATAAGGAACCTGGTATGGAAAGAAGCACATGAAGCACCATACTCTAGGGACCCTGGAGTGACCAAAATGACAGCGAATGTGAAACCATTATATTTTTGGAAAGGGATGAAAGGAGATGCTGCTAATTTTGTGGTTGGGTGTTTGGAATGTCAAAGGATGAAAGTGGAGCATCGTCATCCTGGAGGCTTGTTATATCCACATGACATACCAGAGAGGAAGTGGAAAGTCATAAGTATGGACTTTGTGAAAGGATTTCCTATGTCAATAAATAAGCACAATGCCATTCTTGTGGTAGTAGATAAGCTTACCAAAGTTGCACATTTTATACCTAGGAATCTAACTAATGGACCACCTGTCATAGCTAGGAAGTTTGTGCAAGAAGTGTTTAGGTTGCATGGAATTTTGAAGAATATTATCTTGAATATGGATGCACGAGTAACTTCTAGGTTTTGGAAAACCTTGTTTTTTGCACTAGGGACTTAGTTGAATATTAGCTCAACATATCATCTAGAAACAGATGGACAAACAAAAAGGGTGAATCAATTTTTGGAAGACCTACTAATAATGTATTGTATGGATCAACAGTGCAAGTGGGAAGACTACTTACCCTTAGTTGAATTTTCTTGTAACAATTCTTATCATTTTGCAATAAAAATGGCTCCTTTTGAAGTGTTGTATGGTCGAAAGTGTCAAACTCCTATAAGTTGGGATAGACTTGAGGATAGAGTGACTCTTAAGCTAGAGATGTTGGTTGAAATGGATGAGCAAGTTAAGATTGTGAAGCAAAGGTTGGCTGAAGCTAACGATTGTCAAAAATTTTATGTTGAGGCTAAGAGAGTGCCCCAAAATTTTTTCGTAGGTGAGAAAGTGTTGTTGAGAGTGAAACCTCACAAGAGCTCCATTAAATTTGGAAAGTCTTCCAAGTTAGCCCTGCATTATGTTGGAACTTTTGAGATTCTAGAGGAAGTGAATCTGGTAGCCTATCGAATAGCATTGCCACCAGCTCTTGCCAGAATGCATAATGTCTTCCATGTGTCTTACCTTAGAGGTATGTACCCAATGATAATAATGTGATTGATTGGATTTCTTTACAGGTACAGGACCCCAGAGTGGTAACCATCGAGCCCATCAAGGAACTCATAATCATAAGCTTCACTTGTGTAACAGGGAGGTTCTGTAGTGCAAAGTCCAGTGGGATTAGTATGCAGAAGACTCGACCACTTGGGAAGATTATGATGAGATTCAGAAAAAAGTTTCCTCATGTATTAGATGCTTATGAGAATTCCTGAACAATATGTTAATTTTTTGTTTTGTTTTATGTTGCTACATAAATTCATCGAGGACGATGATTCACAAGGGGGAGTATGTTACACCCCAATTCTATAATTACTATTTACTATACTATGTAGGGTAAATGTGAATGCAATGTGAATTCAGTGGATGAATAAATTGTGTGTGCAATTTGTTATCATTTCTTAATGAATGAATGTTATCTCATTTAATGTTATATGAAGGAATGCATTTATGTGATTGGATGAATATTGTGTTGATATTCTAACTTTGGAGATGTAATATGTATACTGCATATTTTTTGAATAGTTGACTATCATGTGCGTGTGTTAGTGATTGTAGGTATATGTTCAATTCCTCCAAGTGGAGGGGAAGTATCACTCAGGAGAAGGTCTTGGTCGGGTAACCAGTACCATAGCCTAACTAAGCTTACACACACCACATTAGAATAATTGAGTCGAGTTGTTAAGTGGGAAGTTGGTAAGTCATTCTTTGTCAGTATGTTTGCTTTAGTAAGAGTCTAGTCTACTATTGAGTGCATGCATGAATGATATTTATCTGTTTGAGCTTGAGAGTTCTTTCCTTGTTACTATGTTGTATTGATATGTGAAACATACGAGGTATGTGTATGCATACACACATGCATGACGATGATAAACTATATGCACGAAGGAACACATACATGAGGGTACATAGGTAGACGTACCTATGCACACTCATGCATGAGTTGCTTAAATGCACATGGAACTATTTGATGGAACCAACAACATGCATATGTGTATGTATACATATATCGCTCATAGTCTCTTATCAATACCATAGTAATTATGTATGATTTGGTGTGATAATCAAATGTGTGCTTATATATATATAATGTATATACATATATCCATATGTATATATGTATCCATATAAGCTATGGTGACAAATGGGCATGCCCATATGAAGGTATTGATACATGTATACATACACATACATGTACATAGAGGCATATATATATACATATACACAACCAATATATTAATATAGCAATTTGATTGCTATTTTGATGTATTCATTTGTATATCGATTATATATACATGCCTTATTAACATATGATAAATATGGAAATATACTAACATATACATATATACGTATACGTATATATATATATATATATATATATATATATATATATATATATATATATATATATATATATATATATATATATATGTAAGTATATATATGTATAAGTTATGTATATGTATTTATTTAAATGATATTTGCTTTGAGATTGACTATCTTAAGCAATGAATACTAGCCGATTTATAATGCTATACATATGGATTTTGAAGTCGATTATCATGGACAACTTTGAGGCCGACTTTGTGTTAGTTATGACTATATTCTTTGGGCCACATTTTATGCTCTTACTATCAATGATATAAGATTTTGTGGTCTGCAAACTTAACACAATCATTAAGTCGATGTTTTACAAGAGAATAAGTCGACGCCTTCTAATAGGGAAACCATGGACTTAATAAACTATATTTCCATGTTATTTATCATCGATCTACAACTGTAAAAGCATGGAAAAAAATCAACGACTATGCCAAAGCTGATTTAATGAGTGAGTCGAAACATATCATGACTTGGTCAATACTTTAACTTGATGGCACAAATTTGTTATTGGCTGATTCTTTGAGGAAGGAAACAACACCATCTTGAGAAAGCATAATAATGCTTGGTGCCACCTTTCAATCCTTTAACCTGTAGATGTCTTTTTTGAGTTGCAAATCGAATTCTAACATATGCAAATTTGAATTGGTCTATATTTGTTGTCATTTGGCTAAGTCGATTTGTTGTTGTATAAGCTGATCATATGCTTTCATATTCACCACCTTTCAAGCTGAGTTAGAGGTTTTTCTATGCATGCTTGCTGCTATCAAAATCATGCCTAAACTATAGGCAGTATTGTTATCAGTTTGTTGTATAAATAGAGGAGTAAGTTCATATGTTTGGACACATTCCTTATACAAGTATTACACATTCTTCTCTACATTTTATAGCTATTTCTATCTACAATATTTTTCCAAGAACAATGATTGAGAGTCTTGAGTTTGAGAGTGAGATTATTATTATTTGAGAGAAGTATTTGTCAACTTGAGAGATAGTGGATATTGAGTCTTTGTTCAAGGATCGATTCCAAGATAATTGTTGATTTGGAATTGTTGTGACTACAGCCAGTTAGTTGGAAAGCTTATCATAGGAATGAGGATAATCTTCCCTTATTTGCATTAGTATTGAATGATTTACTTTATGACTGCTTAAACTAGTCTTTTATAGTTATTTGCATATAGGGAAAAGTATTGTTTGCTTTGAAGAAAAGAGGAAACTATTTACACTATTTTGTGAAATGTTTGTAAATACTCCATGATAGGAGAGACTGTTTGTCATAGGTATTATTATTATACTAGGCATGTGTAGTCATGGGTAAGAGGTTATGTTTATCATAGGTATTGAACATATTATACTAGATATGATCAAACATAGACAACCTTAAGGAAACACTCATAGCTAGATAATTATTTATTCTAGAAGGCTAGTAGGTTACTCCTAGGATTGTAGTCTAGTGAAGGGATGGAACTAGTACTTTCTTAATGAGTTGTGTTACCTTAGATTGTGTTAAAGAGATAGGTTATCTTGGGGAGTAGCTTTCCCATGGAGAGGGATTGCCTAACATAGATATAATGGCGTTAAGTCAAAACGAGCTTGTTATAGTGTAAGTGAATGGTAGACCTTCACTTGAAGTACTAAGTGAGAATAGTTTGGCCAAAGTAGTGTGATTGTATGAGACTCCACTATAGATAGTAAGATTGTCGAGACTCCATTGTCAATTCACTGTGTTTGTTTAAATCTATGAAAGGTACCTAGCATAGGTTATAAATCCTAGTCATATAGGGAACCACACTAAGCTCAAAATGGTATGTCGTATAGGGTTACCCAACCAATACCTACGTCGAAGGGTAGGGCCATCTATCATTGATAGATGTGCGGGGCACCGCATATGAGTTCGTGGTTGGTGGAAAAGCACTTGAGTGATGCTTCTCCTCAGCAGGTGACAAATGACCAAGGTTTTCAAAGGAAAATTCCTAGACCATCTATATCCTATGCTATGAAGCTCAAAGGAGCTATGTATTTAGTTTTGTACTTTCTCATAATATTGTACTTTGTGAAATATTCTAATGGAATAGAAATTCTTATTACAAATTGTATAGAATCTTTGTTCATATATTTTCAATAAAGAAAGGAATTTTTTTTATTGTAATGGCTTGTTACATAGTTTATTCTACTTGCACAGTAAAAACTTAGGAAATTTACAAGTCAAGTTAATGTTTGACATGTTACAGCCAGGCACATTCCCTGATATTGCAAGTACACTCTCTCTTAACCCATCCACAGTCACTTACCTTTGTCGAGTAGTTCCAAGTCTTGATAGATACTATGATTCAGCTTCACCTTATGCTCTCTTGATTTGTAAAATTTTCTCTGCCTTTGATTTTTCTTGTGTTGCTACTCTCAATCTTTCAGTTGATATAAAAAAATGGAATGAATGATCATAAAATAGAAACAATATTTAGGTAAATAGACTAAACAAAAGCAAAATATGAAAAAAGTTGAGAATAATGAGTTGGGTTTCCTAAAGTTTGATATAAGAGTGCAAAACAATTGGTCATGGATTCTAGAAATTGGTAGCAGTTACCAATTTAATAAGAATTGTTTTCAAGATGAATTTAATCTATTATTAAGTGTTCCCCTTTTGTAAGGATCTCCTGCTTGGGAATAATTGAATGATTAAGGACAACTTCTAACTGATTGTGGCATGTCGGAGTTGTTGATCCTAATAGATTTGTGTGGAAAACAAAGTGTAAGCCCAAGCCTATAAAACATGTAGGTTGGAAAATAGTATGTAATCTTAAATCATATAGGAGGAATTTCAGTAAGCATGGTGCCCTATAATCCAATTTAAATATAATGAATTATAGTCCTCAAACCCTAGGCTACAACATCACACCTGCCCAAATAAGCTAAAAAGCCTCAAAAATGAAAATTGTGGTTGAGAAAACCAAACCCGCAAACACAATTTCATTATGAATTTCAAAAATTTGAATTCCTATATGCACACAAACCCAATTCTGCTATGAATTATAACCTTTCGACCCTAAACTACAATAGCCTGACTACCCATGTAACCTTAATGGGCTCAAACAAAAAATAATGATTGCAAAAATATTTAATTATTCCAAGCATATTAGATAAGCATATATAGGAACATGAAACTATGGAAAGTGATTTACCTTAAGATTCTACAAAGATTGTGTCATGTTTTCAACAATGACAATGAGAAAAAATGGGCAGAGTTTGTAGGAAAAATTTATGAAACCCTACCACGATTGAATGTTTTTAAAATAAGATGAACAAAAACCTATCTCGCTTTAGTTGTTGCTTCAATCTATTCACAGTAAATGAAAGTAAATCAGATTTGACTAACATCTACATACAATTTGAGCTCCTTGCATTGATAAACCCAATCAAAGTATTGATTTCATAGGGTTGCAGACTCTGTCTCCAACCCTTTCTTCTTCTTCAAAGAACTTGCATCAAGCACAAAAACCTTTGGAGCCACAAAATTCGCATGATTTTGAGTCACAAGCTGACATATTGTCATGCTACTAATGTTGAGCTTTGAAATCTTGGGTGATATCCTATTGTTGGGTAGTAGGAAACTTTTCGCACAGGTTGATGTCTGTGAAACTTGAAACACAATATTTCCACCCATATCTTATCACCCCATCACCGTGATTTTACAACCATTTGATTTTGCAATTTTTGTAAAAAACAACACAATGTCGATGCAGTTAAGGATAGGAAACCATGATTTTCACTATGCCATCTGATTTTGTATTTTTTTTTAATTTTCCGATGGAATTTATCAACCATGAGACAATTCTGAGAGGTTGTGCCCATAATAAATAGCCTATCAACTAATAAATAAAATTAGTTTAACATAAAATAAAATAACTCATTATTATGTACTAATAATTTCCCCTTTTAAAAAAAATACCTTTATTAATACACATTGTTGAGGGAAAAGTCATATCTAGATTCGATATCTCACAAGAGACTGTATTGTATTAGTTATGGTTAAAGATTTCAAGTCGACCATGGAAAATTGCGTGTTGCACCTTTTCTGTTCGTCAATTTAATATTTTCAAAAGTAGCAGGTAGAAACAAATCCATAAGCAGTAGATATTGTTGTTGCACTTACTGAAAGCTATCATCAATAAAAGTGAAGGTTGAGAGAATATGGAGGTCATTTAGCGTTAAACTTTTTGAGCTATTTCTTTGTAGCTCTAGCTATGCTTTTTTCACTCTGCAATTATGATTTATTAGGAGTTACAGGTAAAGACACCCTTTCTTTGGGGGATTCTCTGAGGGAAAATCAAACCATAACTTCAAAGAATGACACATTTGAGTTGGGATTATCCCAGCGGAACGAACAACCGATATGTTGGGATCTGGTATGCCCAAATCTCCAAGAAGACCATCGTTTGGGTGGCCAAAGGGAGACTCTTATCAGAGAAACTCCAGGCGTTTTGATGCTCACCACAGATCATTATCTCACTGTGTTTGATTTAGGAGAACAAATTTGGTCTACTAATGATACTCACCAAGCTAAAGCGTCCAGAGCTTTGATACTAGATTCAAATAATTTTGTGTTGTTAGGAACCCAAAACACTTCAAAGATTGTGTGGGAGAGCTTCGGACATCCCACAGATACACTTTTTCCTTCCATGAAGTTTTGGAAAGGAATAAAACTAACGTCTTGGAAGAGTTGGGCAGATCTAGCAGCTGGACTCTTCCATCTAGAAATGAATCCAGACCCAGAATAGAACGAATTTTTACTATACTATAAAAATAGTGTTTTATCTGAGAGTTAGTCCTCCTTCCTGAAATTGATTGCTTTTGATTTGAAGTGATCATCATCCAATGGGAGATAGAGGAGCAGAGTAATTGCGCTCTTCGTTTCAATTCCTTTAGGAATTGTTGTTTTGGGTACTCGACTTTCATGCTTTATTCAACACAAGCGTAGAAGATCGCACCAAAAACACAAGCATGATGACACACCAACATCGCTAAAAACATTCACCTACAAAGAGGTAAAAAATTGTGACCCAGAATTCTGCCCATAAGTGGGCAAAATTCTTCAAAGGAAATCTGGAAGGCAATACACCAGGTTGTATAATCATGAAAAAAAAAAAATTCAAAATAATTTTATATGGAAACAAGCACCATTGTAAACACAAATCATGTGATTTTGGTGAGGCTCAGGAATTCTATGTAGAGGGATCTCAAAGAATGCTTGTTTATGAGTACATGCCAAATGAGTCTCTCAACTTTTTCTTGTCTGCAAGTCCAGAGAAGTAGGCAAGGTTTTGGACTGGAATACCAGATTTGGAGTCGCTTTGGGCACTGCAAGAGGACTACTTTATCTGCATGAAGAATGCATTGATCGCATCATCCATTTTGATATCAAGCCATAAATATTCTTCTAGATGCATATTTTTCTCCAAAAGTGTCTGATTTTGGGTTGGCAAAGCTTGTTGGCAGAGATTTTAGCAGAGTGTTGACTACAACAAGAGGAGTGATAGGTATTTGGCTTCCATGTGGATTTGCGAGCTGCCCATCACAGTCAAGGAAGATGTATACATAAGAACTAATTTAAATTGATATTATCTCATCGAAAAATTTTGAAACAAATTTTTGGGGACACTTTTTTTAGGTGTCATTGTCTATAGTCGTCAAACCATCAACACTAGCATGAACTATTATGTTGAAACAATTTGAGGTCATAAAAAGACTAGTAAAAAAGTTTGCAATAAATACAAAAGAGTAAATGATTTCCTAAGTTGAAGGCATGGAGTGACATAAATATCTAGTGATGGACAACGAAAAAGACACAAACTCTACCAGAGCTCACCCTCTAGTTTTTGCATTTCCATCATAAATTTCATATTTCTATATTATTTAATTTATTTCATTGCACAAATATTTTGTACACAATATATTTTTATAAATTAATTATCAAACACAAAAAAATCCTAACATAGTATTAAAGTCTCTTTTAAATTGTATTATTTTTATTTATAAAAAATAAAAAAAATAATTAATGTCAAGTGGCTTTGATTTGTTGGGTAGGGGTGTTTTATTTTCTTGGTTTGCTTTCATATCCAACTACTCTAGGCTTTATTCATAGATTTTTTCTTTGAGGGTTAAATTTCCATGTCTCCTCTCTAGTGATGGATCAAGGGGAAGCGTCGGGGGCCAATACTATTGTGGATTTTCAATCTACCTTGGGAACGAAATATCCTCTTTCAATGAATTTTTTCGATAATAACTTGTTCTCTAATGAATCGGGGAATGGAGTATTCGCTCCAACTGGAGGGCCTCGTATCCCAAAAGTTAATGGATGCCTGGAACGAAGCAAAGATAGGTCAGTCCTTATGATTCAACCAGAATCGGTCATGGAGGATATTGAGTATTACTCAAAGCATGCATTGCTCTGCAAATATTTGGGAATGAAGGTTTCACTTCAATTTTTGGAGTCGTGGGCTCATTGTACCTAGTCCCCGGAGGATGAGATGGAAATAATGTTGTTAGCAAACAGTTACTTCATGGTGACATTTAGTTGCATGGCATATTGCAATAGAGTGTTTGAAGGTGGGCCTTATTTCCACAACCAGATTGGTTTATTTATTAAACTCTGGCATGCAGGTTTTGATCCTTCGGAGGTGTTTCCAAATCTGGTTCTAGTGTGGATTTGTCTCCTTAGATTTCTAGTTTAATACTGGCGTAATGACATCTTGCATCGGGTTGCTTCGCTACTGAGGAATTTGGTGGGTTCTTCTTAGCAAACTCAAGGGAGAATGGTAATGAATTTTGCTCGCATTTGTGTTGAAATGGATTTAAATAACCCTCTTCCAAATTCTTTGGAAGTTCGTGCGGGTGCATGTTCTTGGGTGCAATAGTTGGATTATGAGACAATTCCCTTTTGTTGCCATCGTTGTCATGAATATGGCCATATAAAGAGTAGATGGCCAAAGTCTAAATCTCCTAGGTATCAGACAACTCAACCTCCTTGCAATCCTCTTAAGGTGGACAAAGGCAAGGACCCTGTTCTTGGTGAGGCTATTGGTGCGAAGGGTTTTATTCCTGTTAAGGCTCATAATAGGCATCAGGGTCAAAAGAGGTCTCTTAAGGAGAGTCGGGAAGGAGATACCTTTAATAGATTTGAGGTTCTAGATGATCTTAGTCAGCAGGAGGTGAATTCGGGAATGATGTTTTTGGATCAGGGTGCTTTAGAAGGGGTTCATGAATGAATTATTCCAGACTACAACTAGGCTTCTCAGGATGCTAGGGCTTTGCAAATGGAAACAGATCATAGTTTGGTGGTTCATGGGAGGTTTCAAACTCTTGTGGATACGAAGATGGGGGAGGGAGATATCTCTACTCCATTAGTAAAAGTGGGGTCAAATTTGGTAAAAGGTAGCAAGGCTTCTCCTTCGTTGGGAATTCTTCAGAAAGACCAAAAGAAAGGGGTTGTTGAGAAGTCTTCTAAAGTTGGGAGAAAGAAATATTTGGAAAAGATAAAGATGATGGGGGAGACTTTGGTGGAGTCTGGATATGTTAAGACCCTGGATTCCCATTTTTCTAACCCTCCAAAATGATCATCCTCTCTTGGAATTAAGGGGCTTGAACAGTGGCCCTCGACAAAAATTTGTTCATGATTTGGTGAGAAGTCATTCTCTTGATGTTATCTTTTTACAAGAGACTAAGTTAACTGTTGAAGGTATGATTGGTTTTTTTCCTAAGTTGTGGGGGCAAGGTGATTTCTAGTGTATTGGGGCTCATGGGTATGTTGGGGGTGTGGCTTGCCTATGGAAGCCTTTGAAGATTCATCCTCTTTGGTGGATGTCCTCCAAGTATTCCATCTCTGTGGTTGCTTCAAGTCTGGAGTCGGGAGAATCTATTCTTCTTTCAAACATCTATGCACTTATGAATTTTCTTGGTAAGCAGATATTGTGAACTCATATTAATTTCATTCGAAGCCTTGCTCCTTTTTTCCCTTGGATTATTGGGGGGATTTCAATGCCATTACTGACTTAGATGAGAAGAGGGGTGGTATTGCGAGATTGGATCCCTCTGCTTTCCTTCTGCGGGATAACATATCTGCTTTGAATCTAGTTGACATTAAGCCTTGTAATGGTCAGTTTACTTGGAAAAATAGGAGAATGGGAGAGAACTGTATTGCTTAGAGACTTGAAAATTTCTTGGTTTCCTTCTTTTGGGTTGGTGGATTGTGGTCTACTTTCTTTGATATTTTGGACTGGAGGGGCTCAGATCATTGGCCTATTAAGTTATCTGCTACTTTGGCTTGTGTTGCTTGGTCCCCCTCTTTCAAGTTCCAACTTATGTGGTTAAGAGATTCTTCTTTGTAGGTGCATGTGGTTGAATGGTGGCAGAGGGGAAGACCAGCTTTTAACATGCTATGTATTCTTTTTCTAAATAATTGCAATATGTAAAATATCAACTCAAGAGGTGGAATAGGTATTGCTTTGGCAACATTTTTCATGCTAAGGTTGCTGCTCAAGCTGACTTAGATGTCTTCACTCGGGAGATAAGGGAGTTTGGTCTTTTTGAGGATTTACTCAGGGAGGAGGCAAGGACTTTGAAAACTTGGAAGAGTGTGAGCTATGAGAGGAGATTTATTGGAAATAAAATTCCATTGAGTTGAGTGGTTACAGGAGGGGGATAGAAACACCACTTTCTTCTTCAACTCGGTGAAGGCTAGGAGACATGGAAATTCTATGCCTATTCTTGTGAATGACAAGGGTGAGCATTTTTCTTCTTTGCAGGATATGTCTAGAGAGGCTTTGCAGTTCTTTGCTTCTTTATTTAGAGAGGATTCTCAGGATGGCTTGGCAAAAGAAAATCAAGTTTTATCTTGTATACCCTCTTTGGTTACTGCAGAGATGAATGAGAATATTTTGGGAAACATCTCGCTGGAGGAATTGGAGGCTATTGTTTTTCATATGAAGAAAGGGAAATCCCCAAGCCCCGATGGCTTTCTAGTTGAATTTTATCACTTGAGAATTTTGGGATATCATTAAGCTGGACCTTTTGGAGTTGGTTTGTGAGTCTCAAAGGAATAAGCAGATGTTGAGGGTTTTGAACTCTACATTCCTTGCTCTCATTCCCAAATGTGAAGGGGCAGATCATCTGAGTCAATTTCAACCCATCTCCCTTTGTAATGTGGTATGTATAAAATCATTTCCAAGCTGATTGTCGAAAGGCCGAAGCGATGGCTTAGAGGGCTTATCTCTGAGGAATAGAGTGGTTTTGTGGAGGATCATAAAATTCTGGATGGGGTGGTCATTGCTACTAAAACCATTCATTCTATGGCATCCTCGAAAGAAAAGGTTATGTTCATCAAGCTTGATATGGCTAAGGCCTATGATAGAGTGAAGTGGTCCTTTTTGTGAAAAATTCTTATTGTGTTTGGTTTTGGTGAGGAGTGGGTCCAGTGGGTTATGTGTTGTGTTACTTCCACTTCTTTCTCGATGCTGATAAATGGTGACCCTTCTTCTCTTTTAAGCAATCTAGAGGCCTTTGTCAAGGGGTTCCTCTCTCTCCTTATTTATTTATCCTTCTTGCTAAAGGCCTGGGGAGATTGGTGAAATGTAAAGTGGAGTTGGTTTTTATCCAGGGATGGGGATGGGGAAATGGTTTGCCTCCTCAATCTCACCTGCAATTTGTGGATGATACTACTTTGATGGGTATGGCTAAGATCAGAGAAGCTATGAATTTGTGCAAGGCTTTGGATATCTATCTTTTTGCTTTTAGTCAAAGGATTAATGAAGATGAATCTTCCATTTTCTTCTTCAATACTTTAAGGCTTATTTAGCAAAGGATTGCTCGTATCTTGAGGTTTCGAATTGGTTCTCTCCCTTTAACTTATCTTGGTATTCCTATCTCTATTGGCAGACTTCCCAAGGAATCGTGGCAAAATATTTTGGACAAGTTTCGTGCGAAGGTTAATCATTGGACTGATCGATGGTTGTCCTTTTTTGGCCATGTTTAGTTGCTAAATTTTGTGTTGTAGGCTCTTCCTATTTATAGGTGTATGCTTCAGATGGCTCTAGTTGGGTTTGTGAAGGATTTGGATTCTCCGGCTAGACAATTCTTATGGGTGAGTAGCTTATCCTCTTCCAAGTGGAGCCTAGTAAAGTGGGATATTATGTGTAGCCTGAGGTAGTTTGGGGGTCTTGGATTGCAGCAGTCAACCTGGTTCAAGCTAGCATTGGTTGCTAAGCTTTACTGGAGGTGGTGTGTGCAACAGGATCATATTTGGGCAAGGATTTTAGCTCAAAAGTACCTCCCGGGGTTTCAAAGGAGGAGCTTCCCAGGTATCCTCTAGTCGGGAAAGGTTTTGTGATTTGGGGAACGCTTAAGAAAGGGGTTGCGCTGATTAAGGAGGGCTTGTTCTGGATATGTAATAGGGTGACTAAGGCTCTCTTTTGGTCTGTTTCTTGGGATGGCTTTTACCCCATTTTGTGTTAGTATCCCAATTTGGTGAATCTTTGTTAACACTTCTTAGAGGTTGGTTGGTCAAGGGTGCGTGATTTTAAGAATTTTTATCCTTGTGGGAAGATGGAGGTGGCTAAGTGGAAGATCCTTGTGATTGGCCTGTTATCGGGTTGGAGGAGGACTGCACTGAGCTTCAAAATATTTTGACTCGTAGACAATGCAGTTCTCTTAGGGATAAGGATATTCTGGCGTGGAGCCCAAATCCTAAGGGTGCTTTTACTGTGGCTAGTGGATATTAGGAGTTATTGTCTCATAGGTTGGGGGGTGGAGGTCCCTTAGTGGAAGCAACTATGGAACAAGTTTTCATGGCCAAAGTGTAATTGTTTTGTGTGGACTCTGGCTTGGAATAGATGTTTGACTTGGGATAATCTTTGGAAGCAGGAATTCCAAGGTCCCTCTATTTGTGTTTTGTGTGACTGTAGTGAGGAGGATTGTTCCCATTTGTTTTTTCATTTTCCTTATTCTATACTGCTCTGGAATTTGTGGTGGGGTGTTTGGAAACATCCCTGTGCTCATGCTTCTTCCCTTGTTGAGTTTTGGAGCAGTTTGGGAAGACCCCCTTCCCAGGCCTCTTTCCTTCAGATTGTGTGGTGCATTGGTCCTATGTTCATCCTTTGGAAAATTTTGTTGGAAAAGAATCGTAGGATTTTTCGTGGGGATAGGCTAATGTTTCAACGGTGTGGCACAAAATTGTTGGTATGATCCAAGAAACGGTTGAAGCCAAATGTGATGTGACTTTTCCATTGGAAAGAAGTGATGATGAGATTGTAAATAGATTGGACTTGTAGGGGTTGACTCTGGTCTCAGCTTGTGTCAGAAGAGGTAGGAGGGATAAAAATAAGGTTCAAAGGGTTGGAAGATGTTTTCCTCCTTTGACGAATTTTCTAAAGATTAATACAGATGGTTCCTCTAGGTGTAATCCTGGGCCTGTTGGGATTGGTGGAGTTGGAAGAGACTGTTCTGGTTCGATTATTTTCTTCTTCTCCATTCATAAAGGACGACATTTAACAACTTTATGGAGGGGTTAAAAATTCTCTGGGCTATTGAGTGTGCTTGTGCCTTGGGTTGCCGTAGGATTATCTGTCAATCTGACTCATAGATTATTGTTAATATGTTGCATGAGCAAAAGGTGCTTGAGGTTAATTGGTAGATTGCATTGGTGGTTCGACAAATTTTGCAGAGGTGCTCTACGTTGGAAGTGGTGTCTTTTGCTCACATTTCGCAAGAATGGAATAGGGTTGCTGACTGTTTGGCTAAGTGGGCTTCGGAGCATGCAGATGATTGGAAGGTTGAGGGGTGGGGACAATTATCCCCTAATTATTGTCAGGATTTAGAAAGGGTCATTGATGATGATATGGAGGGATAAGGTGTTGATGGTTGTATGGATATGGTGGTTTTTGTTTTGGAAGGGGGCTTTGGTGTTTTCCTTTGTGGGGCCTACGGGTTCCTTGATCCTTATGTACTATTAATTTTTTGATTTCAATAAAGTTTTTACCCCTTTAATAAAATATAAAAAAAAGCTTCCCTTGAAGGTATTTTTCTATATATTTCCATCTCCAAGACATTCTACAACCAAAAGATTGAAGGAAATTAATGCATTGGTTCAAAGCAACACACCACTACTCAATCCAAGAACCCCCCTCTTGAGGTTTAGGAATAAAATTCCAAATTCTTGCTAAAGCAACCACATACTTAGGGGTTTTCAAATGGGAAGTATTAAGTTTATAGGAGAGTTGAGAAGAAGGGATTGAATTTTGAGAATAAGAGATAGAGAAAATGATAGGAAAATGATTATATAGGGTAGTAGAATAATCTACAAGAACACAAGAGCCTAAAAGGATAATTCTCCAGTTGTACATCATGAGATAAATAAAAATCTATTCAATCCACTCATCTTCCTATCACTTCCAAATCTATAATTAGAACAAGTAAATCAATAAATAAAATGACTTGAAAATTTGCTGCAAATAGGATCTACCACTCCAATCAAATTGTTGTAGTAAATCCACCTTTCAAACTCTTCATTGCCAAGTTTGAAATAATTATACCAACTACAATCTTCATGATGTTCAACCATGTTGAAATCCCATCCCAATACCTAATAAGCATTATGGATATTTTCAGCCATTCAACCCCAAAGAAAATGTCCCTTTTTAAGGTCATTAGGAACAAACATAGAGTAAAAACCAATAGGTTTTCCATTGATAAAAGAAAGTTCCAAAACACATCTATGTGAAGGGTCCTCGCCCTTGTCAATGACATGTTTAGCAATCTGAGGATTCAAACCATTAACAACTCCACCACTTCCATCTCTATGTGATGTATGAAAGAAAACCACTTGCTTCTATAAAATGAATAGAGAAAAGTCAAGGTAGGCATTGCTTAATTCAACTTCTTGTAGGAATAAAACATCAAATTTCCATTTCAATAGTCTCTTTGACTCTGAAATTTCATTGAGGGAGGGAATCCCTCTAACATTCATGTTATCACCTGAAGTTGCACCCTTTGTTGAACCTGACGTTCAACACCTCAGTGTAACATGGGAAGACCTCTAAATATGTGGGTTTCTTGTAAGCAGAGGTCAACCTCTGGAGAAGGCCAGCTTCCTTGTAGGGTAATCACCTAAACTACTGATTCTATAAAGGAAAAGGGAGAAGGAGTGAATAAAAATGAAAACTAAATGCTATGGTGATACACCGAACTGATAAGAGCAATGAGACACTCAGGTTACACTTGAATACTGATGATGGACATGGGACTGCACAACTAGATTCTGTAGATTATGCACACAAACAGGTTCGACATGCACACACTTTCAAGAAGGAAAAACATATTTTCACAAATTAAAAGCTCATGTGCAATTGAGTAAACACAGTTTGTAACCTACATGATACTACTTTTGCAAAGAAACGCATGCTAACATGAAACAAAGCTATAAGGAAAAGAAAAGATTTCACTAAGTAGCTTGATGAATCGCTTGAAAACGCACAATACTTCACAAGAACCAGAAGGAAAAAAAAATGATGAACCATCAATAGTAACCAAGGAAAATTTTATATAACATGCTCGAAATGAGTTACAAAAGTTTGCTAATCTGAGAGAGGACTACAAAAAGTCACAGAATTTCGAAAAGCATCCGAAGAACTCTTTTAGAAAGAGGAAAAAATGCTTTATATACAAAAAGACGTCGGCCCCTTAGGCTTACAAAAAATATCCGCGTCTAGAAAAGATTTGCCTGTAGATCTTTTAAAAGAAGTTAATGTTGCATTCAAATGTACCCCTGCTGTCCATGTCGGTGTGAAGGATTTCCCTCAGGAGGAGCCTTTAGATCTTTTGCAACGCATTTACTTCCTGGTCTCGTGTCCGCCCTCGAAACTTCCGTGCCGAGCTGCTTTGAATGCTCCTAAGCTTAGAGCAAATCCATGTTGCTTTCATTCTGTTGATCTTCCTCACAAGGATAGTTGCGACAGTCAAACTGCCCATGGTTCCCTCCGATTGGTTGAAAAGATTCCACGCAAGATCCCAGGTGGTCAAAGGTCCCTTAGACAGAAATCGCATGTCAGTGAGACACTGACCGTGTCTCCCCGATGCGATTAGACCTCGCAGTAGCATTCGGAAAAACATACGATGGTCGGCAGGACTTCATAGCGGGCGGCCAGAGTTATATCGATATCCATTGTGGTCGCTGAGACAATCACTATCAACAAGAAGTCGTAGAGAGCTCCTATTGTCACACCGATATTCCTTTTTTATGGGCAAGTGATCGCTATCGACAAGACACAACTCTCTCGGCAGGACCCCCTAGCGAGCTCCCTTCCTCTCCCCGAGCTCACTTCATTTCGGTAAGACCCTATCGGGTTAGCAAGACATCACGGAAAACACCTTTTGTTTCGGCTTGCTCACTTCATTTCGGGCAGACATTCCTTGGTTGGGAAGACCTCATAGCGAATGTAAAACTTTCTTTGGCGCCGAGCTCACCCTCTTTCAGCAAGACCCAACATTGTCAGCAAGACTTCATGGCGAATTCATCTTGTTTTGGCGAGAGCCGATGAGTCAGCAAGACTTTATGCCAAAGGAAAGATGTCACGGCGAACTCATCTCATTATCGGAAAGACACCATACTCTCGGCAAGACCTCACAGCGAAGGAAAAAGTCATACCGATATCTACAGTGGTCACCAAGACAATCACTATCGGGAAGACC
The DNA here is from genome assembly GCA_007258455.2 of Sequoia sempervirens. Lineage (NCBI taxonomy): Eukaryota > Viridiplantae > Streptophyta > Pinopsida > Cupressales > Cupressaceae > Sequoia > Sequoia sempervirens. The sequence continues at coordinate 6,299,791 of VDFB02000016.1, read as the reverse complement.
TCATGCCGAAGTCAAGACTTTCTCCTCGAAGATGACCTCATGAATAACTGTCGGGGAGACCTTTATGTATCGGCAAGACCTCTTGGCGGGTTCCATTAGTCATACTGAAGGTTCAAAACATGTCGGCGAGACAAACAAGCATCGGCAAGACATCTCGCCGAGCTCGAAACATTTCGGCGAGCTCAGACCACTTGTACACAACAGTCGACGAGACTCATTGGGTCGGGAAGACTTCTCCCCGAACTCTAAATATTAAACCGAAGGGACCCCTTGTCGGCAGGACTTTCCCCATTCGACCAGACTTTATGGCGAACTGAATCCTTTCGCCGAACTTGTTTCATTTCAGGGAGACCGCATTTGGTTGGTGAGACCTCTCACCGAGCTCACAACTTTTTCCGCGACCTCCACTTGATGGTAGGACATCTCCCTGAGACCACCGTCTTGCGCCGAAGGTATCCAATCTCGGTGAGACATTACTGTGGTCGCCGAGACATCTTAGCGAGCTCCACCTATTCTCCCCAATGACATCTCCTTTCGCCAAGACCTTCGTTAGTCGCCAAGACATCTCCCTGAAACCACGACCTCATATTGAAGGCACCACTCTGTTGGCGGGACTTTCATCCTTCGGCCAAACTTTATACCGAAGCCTCCATCTCCTGGCGAGCACAAACCCTCTTCATATCGGGGAGACCTCCTCTTTCGTCGAGACCTTTCAGCGAATGTGAACTCTTCTCACTGACGCCGGCCCTGCAAACAACCTTTGGCGTGACATCTTTCCAAGCAGAGAGATACATGAAGACTCATGGCGACCCGAAAGTCTTGGCGACTGGTTTTTAGTCGACCAAATAGGACGCACTGCTAGTCGGCAAGACAACAAGAGGGTCTTGCCGACTTTCTTCTCTGATGGATTTTATGCCAAAACTAACTGAGGCGAGGCTTCCAATAGACTTCCCTGTGAGGTAGCACCAGATAAGGACCTAACCCTTGATGTAAATGCCTCCATTTGGCCTTAATGAACCTCTGAAACATAGATTGCCCAACTAATTTAGCCCATAGGTGAAAATTGGGCAATAATTCCATGATAGTATTTTGCAATTCATTATGAATCAGTTACGTTATTGTCATTATTTTGTTGAAAAAATCCAAAAGGATTGGAGAGGGAAACAAAATGCTCATTGCTCAAGTGTTTGTCTAAGGTTGATGAAGGAGACCTTTGTCTTTGTCGAGAGTTAGGTGGAGGGGAAATGGATGACCTATTAGGGGATTTCAACAAACTTGGAGAATAAGTGGGGATAGGTCATGAGAAGGAAAACTTGGGCTAGAAGTAGGATGAGAGGGCTCCTTCCTTTTCTTCACATTCTCCACTCTTCAAACGTAATAGAATCTTATAAGGTGATGAGCTCAAATTAGGCGGCATAAAAGGATAATTAAGATCATAGGTGGTGGGAAAAGGGTTGGTGTGAAAGGGAATGGTAGAAGTGGTTTTAGGAGTAGATGAAGGTGAAAGGGTTGTTTTGATCTAACTTTATTAAAACAAAACAAAGAAGATTGGGCAATGGGAGACCTATTCTTCCTAATAGAATAATCATGAATAAGATTCCCTTCTTGTCAACAAAAGAAGCACGCATTAGGCTTGTTCAAATAAACTACTGGGTATTCTAGAACTCAAAATCAGGGCCAAACAATTTAATATTCTTAGAAAATGTTTTATTCCAAGTCCACTTCTACTCACTGTCAAATGGACTCTTAAGCTACACAATTTATTTGAAGAATGTTTTCACCATAAAAATCTACCAAGTTGGAACCATAATATCCTTTTATGTTAAATATAGGCACTATAATACCAAAAATGGTCATGAGGAAAGAAACATGCGCTACAACAGGATTCTATATCTAATGTTCTAGGTTTCACCTTTCTCTTGTTCGCTTCGTTGCACTCTGGAGAAACTTCATTTATCCATAAAGGTTCTTGGAAGTTCACTATTTAATCAAAATTATCTTTTGGTTCTTAAATCCACACTTTACGTGATGCAAACTTGAATGACTTGCTAAATCTATGGCTATTCCAAAAATGCATGAATTATCCAACATTGCATTAAGAATCTACAAATTGGTATGCTGCTAGAAAATATATGAAACATATTTGTATCATTAACTCAACATCCCTACAAAAATTTGTAGAAACAACCATTTAAAGACAATGGTATTATCATTTTTTATCACCATGAACATTGTCTAATGCAATATACAATCTGCTTGGTTGACTTGGACTTGAAATTTGATCCATTAAGAGTTGTCTCGTTTGTGTTTTAATTTACCAAGATTACACTTAGAGGCCCAAAACTAATTTGGGTTGGTTACAAAATCTCTATACTTTATCTATATCAATTTGAAACTAATGTTTCCTTTTTGACTAAGAGTAAGTCTTCATGCAATTACTTAACTTATTTTGGCTAGTAGTCATTGCACAATTTTTTAAAGACTTATTTGTGGAGTTGGTGGCCCCATGAATATTTAATGTTTCCGCTTATTTTTAGCAACCATCTTAAATCTATCGAGTTTAGATTTGGAAGAAAAAATTGAAGGCAAATATTACAAAATTGATTTTTTTTTGTGGAACTACCATTTTTTAAACAATATGCAATTGTTACTTATTTCCAATTAGTAAATAATAGTTGTTTCATTAAAATAAAGAAAAATCCCAACTTACACATTTTTCATAATTAAATTTTTTAGAAAATACACTTAAACAGTCACATGAAAATGGAGAAGGTAGTAAAATTCTACTTTGGCATGGCTGGGGATGTGTCTGGAAATGGCAAAGGTGAGTAAAAATTCTCAATTTAATGAAGAAAGCTCAAGCTTTGGCATGTTTGGCGATGGAGATGGGCACATGGCTCCATTATCTAAGAGTGTCCAAATTAGAGAACATTACATAACACAAAGGGAAGAAATTCCAATCACGAACAAAACTCAAAATTCTTGAAGACACCTCTTGCACAATTCCAATCACAAACAATTGCTTATGATGGCAGGTACTCGCTAGGGGAGAGGGGCCCATAATGGAGCAGGGTCCAATAGTGGGGATGGAAGTAGTCCTCAATGGGTTCCATAGTGGAGCACTTTAATATCCAATTGCAAAAAACTTTTTATCCATAAAGTACGCAAAGTGACAAATCATGTGATGTCACATTAGCGCACTAATAAAACATGACTTAATGCACCACTATTGGTCTCACTTTTTTTTGGGACCTTTTTGGATACCTCAACAAAAAGCATGCTGATGTGGCATCATATTTGATGATGTGGCCCTAAAATGAAATATAGAAGCACATGAGTTGCCAAATAAATTGTTGTACAAAATTGGGAGTGATTTGAAATTTCCACATAAGATTTTGAGGAATGAGAAGTTAGGGTGCTCCACTATAGGCCCCTCTCCCCTATCTCTTCTGCAATATTTATCGAAACATCATTATATTGTTTCCACCTGGGCTTCTCCCTAAGTTATGCCATGTTTACATATTTAAAGGCTTATTTAAGGCATCCGCTCAGAAGCACAACGTCCTCCAAAGCCACACAGGCGGCATGGGCAAGAGCAGGCGTCATTGGGTGAATATCAAACTCTAGGTGCTAAAACACGATGACAAGCAGTGAATCAGGACTTCTAGTAAACACCATGCACAGGGTAGTTCAACGAAACCCTCAAATTATCCCCTTGAAGTCTTCTCAAAGAGTAAAAATTGAACAGAGCAAGAGCAGCGGAAGCTTTGTTCTTCTTAGTAAAATTTTGTAGCTCTTTACATAGTATTTCAATTCAAGTGCGTCTTTCCATTGACGAATATTAACCATTTTGAGATCTTCGCGTTGGTTCTTGGTGTACAGAAAACCCTAGATCTGCAGACAGGATAATTCAGAAAGAATCCGCTCGTCAGATTTGAGTCATTGAGTTTTGGAATATTACAGAAGAGTATTATATTGATTCTGATTTTTTTAGTAAATTTTTATAGAATTTATTAGTTCCTGCGGATAGGCAGGTTTACTATTGCATTCATTGCATTTGCTTTTGCAATAGTTGCTCCATCAATGAAATTGTATTGTTTAAAATATTTTTGTCTTTTTTCTATAGTTGGGATTTAAACACAGATTTTTTGTGTTTGAAAATTATGGTTTATCTCTTTTTCTATTGGTTGGAATAGGTCTATTTTTCATTTTCGTTTAAGTAAATTGGAAAAATAGAGGGACATTATATATTGTGGCAAATATTTAATCGGCGGATGCAAATTGTGTGAGCTTTAGTGGAGGGTTGGTGGGTATTGAATGCATGTTTAATGCATTAAATGAAAACTTTGTGAGATGTGTTGGACAACTAGTGGGTACACAAGTAGTGAATGCATAGTTAATTCATGAAATCTCAGGAAAATGCTAAGTTTTATTTGTGCTTATTCTCGTTTTTTTATTGTTTATTGAAAAGTTTGTATGTTTTTAGCTCTAGGTTGCCCTCTTTGATGTTTGTTATTATGTGCAATGCTTGAATGCAAGAGGAGCTGTAGGAACAGTGCACTACTGGTGAGTGGATCGTCTGTCTATTTGTGATACTTGATAAGTAGAAGTATTGATCGTTGTTACAGGAAAAACTGAATGGTTTGAGCAAGGTCTTGTCAATTGTGGAGGCATTGAATGCATTAACTATGTTTTTCATTATTTTGTTAAGCACTTGAACGTGAGAGGAGTCGTAGGAACGATGCACTATTAGTGAGTGGCTCGTCTGTCTGTTTATGATACTTGATAACTAGAACTATTGCTTGTTATTACAAAAGCTAAGGGGGCAAGTGGGTATAGTAGATGACATATGTGAGTCTCACCTACAACTTATTCCACATGTTTTTTAATTTTTCCAATAGGTTTCTTTTTCAGCTATTATAGGGCTAGATATGTTGAAACCGTCACCAAAATTGACGTTTTATGGATCTTTTTAGTTTGAGTCTTCAATGCTATTTTGAAGGCTTTGAAAGGCTTTTTGTTTTTTTCTTTTGGCTCCTCGTTGGTATGGACGAGCTATTACAGTCAAAGAGAGGAGGGCCAGTAGTTGAGCGAGGGGACCAATAGTTGTGAGGGTGGTTGGAAACTAAAGAACCTACCATTGCATTTTTTCTTTGATGATGTGCATATTTTGCTTTATTGGTTTTTTCTAGTTCGATTTTGCAATGCTTTTTAAGGCTTTCAAGGCCTATGTCATAGGGTACGCTTTCCACTGGGTTGTTATTTGTTGTGTTTTCAGTGTTGTTTTATAGGTTCTCATGGCATTATTGGGGGGGTGATTTTGAAAAGGTGGTGTTGTTTGAAAAGAGAACTAATATTTGGGTTTTGCAAGTGGTTAGCCCTAGCTCATGGCTTTGTGATCTGTCTCAAGAATGGTATGAAGTGTGTGAGAAGAAAAACACTAAAAAGGTATTTAGTATTTACAGTTACCTATTTTGTTCCTAGATCTACCAGTTTTATAATGTTTTTAAGGTATAATCTGAGTTTTCCAATATCTGGGCTATTGCAGAGACCGAGGGTTTTGAAGGCCATAGGTAGTATGGAGAGTGATTCAAATTAGCAATTCAGTGCTATCTGTACATAGGTGAAATTAATTCCCTTTATATCAATAGACAGTGCAAGTAGTTTGGGTGAGATTTCTCTATGTTGTGTATCAGAAATCCAAGGTGTACTTACCTTTTCCACACTGAGTACAAATACTAAATTTGTTATTCTTGATATAGAAACTTTGCTAAAATTAAGTCTGCAATGCTCTAGATGTTTCTTAATGGAGGTAGGTATCCATGTAAGTAGGTGAACTACTACTTGTACATCTATAAAAATGTGTAGATGCTACTAAGAAATCAAATACTTTGATGTGTATTTGGAACATGGACAAGTCATTTTTTAAAGCTAAATACCATTCTTTATTTTTGTCTATCTAATATTTTAGTCCATTTCATTACAAGGACTGGGAATCAATCCCATCAAAGACTGTTGCTGACTTGGAAGGGTAATAGAATGATATTTTATACTGTCAACACAAGGGATTGGGTGTGTCTAGAGAGGGCTATTTGTATTGTACTATTTTTTGTGGTGCTTTTTTCAGATTGTGTGAATCTCGATCTACAACCATAGTGAATATTGTTGATCATTTCTTAGATTTATATGCATTTTAACAACTGTTGGAAGTGAATGTTGTGGTTCTTCCCAAATGGAATGGACTTACAAAAAAGGTTGAGGTATTTTGTTTTGTGGTATATAATACGAATTAGAATAACCCATTAAATTCAAAGTTTAGTGTTGTGCATAATTGTTAAAAGACAAGTATTTTGTGACAGTAGCTAAGGATTCTATTTGGAGCTTCTTTGTAATTCGTGTGATTTTTAGAGGCTTGACTTTTATTTTCATTGTTCAAAATCTGGCCTATTCTTGTGTAGGGACGCAAGCTTTAAGAGCTTAAGCTATTTCCATAAATTAGATAGATAAGGCACTGTTTGGAGTTCTCTACAATTCAATTGATAATATAAATGCCCTAAGGGCCTTTGATCTTCTATCCCTTTGGTCCATATTGTGTGGTCAGTTAAAACCCACAAGTTTTATGATCTTTGAGGGCTACAATTGTGAGTCATGGTATTTATCCACCTTTTTTTTTGTAATTTCGATTCCTTCCATGCAGAGTAGAAAAGTTGTCAGACAAGATGGTGTGAAGCTTCAGAAAGATGAGATTCAAGGAGCTTTTGTATGTTGCACAATGTACTTTTTTGGTAACACTTTGTTCTAAAGGATGAAAGTAAAATTTTGACATAAGTTTGAAACTCAACCATTTATGTTGTTTATCCTCTTAAATGTTGGCCACTTTTAGTGCTTAGAACTATTAAATTATTGTATCCATACTTATTTGTTAAGTACCACCTGGTTCATGTCAATTGGTTTGAACTAGTACAATTACATGCTCTACTGTTTGGAAGTTATGTCATTATTTTGGATATTGTTCGCATTCAATGATTTCAATCCAGAAGTTCTCAATATCAATAAATGTTAGTATGTGCCAGCATTCTTAGGAACTTACAGTCTGATTTTATTATAATTCTTGTTACCAATAGTTGATAATTCACAACTTCTTTTAAGTGTTGGCAAAACACTCCTAGTCCATAAGCTTGTGTTCTGGAGCCATACACAACTTTTATTCATGAAAGTTAAAAATATTTACATAGGGAACTTGTTTTTTCCATGGTGTAGTTTTAACTTAGAGAAAAATGTGTTTTTAAAGTTGCGTCGAATTGCATTTATAATTGACATGGAAAAGCCCTAACGACTGTCTTGGTTTTCAAAACATGAACTTTAAAATGTGAGGTGAAAATGAATTTGTTTGTAAAGGAATCTCTCATTTGTTTACAAGTTTGTACCTTTTTCTTTTCATATCACTTGAAGTTGATGTTAAGAGTCAGTTCACTAAGATATAATTTGATGCAGATTTTTCTACGAGTACTATTTTTCTAGTACAATATACCTCTTCAACATGTAGATCCTTATATATGTGAAGTAACATTCCTTTGATTATCACGTTTCTATTGTTGGTTAGTGTAATATGCATGATCATTAGAGGAAAGAATCATATGGTATGTATGAGCTTGGCATCGGATGGAATTTGAATATTCTATTTATATGGGATCGGATGGAATTTGAATATTCTATTTATATGGGATGTAGCAATTTTATTATGATTAATGCAAGCAAACTCTTAAAATTGACATAAATTTGTAGCTCTATAGTTGATTTTGTAAGTTCTTTAGTTCTCTAGTAAAACTAAAGAATAAGCATATCTTTACTGACATAGAGATCTGGTAACATGATTGAAATTTGAGAGGAATATTTTGGCTTATTATGAAATCATTTAACAAGCTTCAATTCTGATTTGCAGTGTCAACAATCAAACTAATTTATGGTGTATATTATAGGTTCACTATACTCATTTTTACTTCTAAGTACCCTTAAGTACTAATTTCTAGTTCACATTATTGTTGAGGTTTACTAATGCCAACCTTTGTTTTGTCATAATATATTGAGGTCAGTCATTACATCCATTACAGTTTTCAGTTATTATTCCAATGGGTTATGGATTTCAAACTTATATTCTGGGAATGCTTGTCATGTCCTTCAAAAAAAGAAGAAGAAGAAGAAATTGGGCTATTGGTCTACTCTAGAATCCTTTTGATTTGGTGTGATCTATTCTGCTTTGTCAATCACATGGAAGAAGGAAATTTCTTGGCTATGTTTACCTCCAAATTATGTATGCTTTGCATTGTTACTATGTCTTCTACCCACACCTAAGAATTTTATTGCACTTTGTCTTCTATCGGTCTTGAGAATTTTATTCCCACTTGAGAATCTACTATTTGTGTGTGCTTCGGGCATACAGATGAAGACATTTCTCAATATTGATAACACCATGAAAATGACTTTCAAACAATAGTGAGTGCTTCTAATTCAAGCAAAGCGAAGATGACTCTATTAGTGCAACTGTATTCATTCTACAAACTCAGCTAAGTGGTTGCCCTTGTTCTCAAATTAGTACTTATGTCCTCCTTCAACTACAAGTATTGCTTGTTGTTATAACGCCTCCATATTTTCCAAAAAATTATCATGTCTTTCTATTTTGCAGATTTGCTTGAAACAAATTCAAAATTGTAGCCACTTCAGGGAATAGGTAATATACAATCTAATTTTAATGTACTAAGCGAAACATTGCATATGAATTGCATATCACACGGTTGCAATTGTGCACATCTCTGACTACAACATTATTGCAATCAAATGATTGCAAAGGTTGCTTGCTTATCAGCATAAATTAGAAAAATTCAAACAATTGGCATAATTTTTACAAAGATTCAAAGAATCAAACTTCATTGGAAAGAAAGGAGAAAAGTCATCTAAAATTCTAACCTCGCAGTCTCTTCTTCAAGAATCAAGTATATTTGCACATGAAAAGTTATTATAAATGTTATGTTAGATGTAGAAACACCCCAAACTAGGCTACAACATCATCATAAAACCCTACAAACTAGAAAATAAAAATTTCATCATTACATAGAAACATATAGTATCAAGCAAAAAACAATTGCATCGCAAGGTGAAAACATTGATTTAGAAAGACTAACTAGCCCATCCAAAGAATAACCAACTATGATATATTCACTTATAATAATTTCAAAATTATTTTATTTGCTCATATTATTTTTATGGTTTTACATTTTTTTAATCTAACATGGTTGTCTGCCCCCACTAAAGTAGAGGTGTGAAGTTGTCAAAGACAAAAGCAAAGAAGACACAATAACTCATGTAGCAGATTTCACAAATTCCTATATTCCTTGTTCTTTTAGTGAATGTGTTTAGAATGCATATGCAAACAATTTATAATTAATATAATTAAAAATTATACTACCATGCTTAATATAATTAATTATTGCTACCATGTTCAATATAATTAATTTACTTGTGTAAGCAATTTTTAATTGTTTTTTCGCAATATTAAGTGCACTTACTAATTTTATATTTGTGCTTTTATTTGTATTTCCATTACCTCATACCAAGTAATATAAACAATATTCAACTTCCCTTCCAATGCTTTTGTTTCACTATAATTAATATCTCCATTTTGTAAAATACTTTTAAATTTTTAACTTATTACTAATATTTGTATTTTATATGTCTTACATATCTAGTCAAAATGATTTATATGTTAACAAATAAATATGTTTAATAAATATATTTTTTAATATGGCTTTGTTTGTTTCTCACAATATGACATCCACTTTGCCCATTTCCCTATCACTAACTTGGCAAATAAACTCTCTATCTTCATACTAAACCAATTTAAATTCCTAAATTACTTTTATGTAAGAAAATATTAATATTATTTAACAAGCACACAAAAAATATGAATTTTAATATACATTCATTTGGACAAGTTTTAATGCACAAAAACAATAAGCGAATTTCACAATATCAATAATATACTCTAGCCTCTATAATTTGTTTTTCACATGATATAGTCTTCTATTTCATTTTTTGTCATTTTCTACATTTAATACAAAGTTTTAAATTTCACCTAAAATTAATCAATTTATACTAAAAACTTACATTTTAGTTTTACTATTCATTTTACAATTCTTCAACCATATTTTCCTTTCCTCTTCCAACCAAAAAGCTCCTTACTTGGCAGCAAGAACTCAACGCTAAATCGATGTAAATCTTATCCCAAATTTTCACTCAAGAAATTTTACACAAATTTTCCAAAAATTATTATAATTCTATTACTAAATTGTACCTAATCCATAACTCAATCCACATGGAAATATCTATTCCCTTCTTAAAGAAATTTGGGTCAATAAAAGTCAAGAAATTTGTAGGACTACTTATTTATAGTCACATATCATTCATATGTACAACTAACATACATATATTAAATATTAATATATATAAAATACGTCGAGAGAGTTATCATTATTGAGACATCTATTATATAAGAAAAAATGATGAAAATAGACACCTCAAAAAGGATAACACTCCAGGTATTTAACTAAAAATATACCCTCTCAATAAAAAGGGGCTTACTTCGAGAATTATTTTTCGGCAAGGTTTGCGAGGTTACTTATACTAGCCTTCTCGTATGAGGGAATTTGAAGATCAGAATTGTTCATCACTATATCTCCAGCGCCAAACACAAAATCTCTGTCCATGCTGTCAGATTCAAGCTGTGTGATGTCTGCCTGAATGTCCTTCACTTGTTTATGCAACTCCTGCACATAGCTGATGGCGTCCCCCAATATTGATGCCTTATCCATCTGTATCAACACGGAAAAAAAATCACAAATCTTAAACCAGATCCGCAAATTGATAAAAGAAATTGAAATGCATATAAATGAATTTGTAAATATTTTGGATAATTTTTTATTGTACTTTTTTGACATTTCGGATCATTCGCTCTGATCAATCTTCAGAATGAATAGCCTTACAAGATTCACATTTATTAGCCTACCTCATAAAGATAAATTCATTTTAGTGGATTAAAATTTAAATCTAAATTTATCTGAAGATTTCGTAAATTCATTTTAATGGACTGTGAAAACCTAATTCTTGTAAAGAAATACCTTGGTGATTTTAGGAACAAGAGAACGTCAAGCATAGAGCCTTTTGTTCAGCCTGCCACGTCGCCTTCGCTCAGAGATCAAAGTCTTGCATTCGGAGGAACGAGCAGACTGACTTGACTTAACCGATCCTTCATCGTCCTCATTCAAATTCTCTATTTCCTCAGAAAAATAACCGTATTTGGCCATATCTCCACTATCCATTTCTCGCTGGAGATTCAAACCGAAGACAATAGTGTTGTCAGAAGGCGGAAACGCTTGCTGTGATTGAGCAAACTCGGAGGGGCTTTCGTTGATGAAGACCTCAAGACTTGACATCGAAGCCTCTGCAGAGAAGTCGTGATGAGTCCACAAGTTGTCGGTGGCAAAGCAGGGCCATCCATTGTCCAGTGCACAGTCGAGATCTGTCGCCAGAAGTCCATCATCTTCCATTGGTTCCACCACATGAGTCAGCAGGATTCCATTGAAATCCAGCAAGGAATGATTATTTTTACTACTGGCCCAATCTCCTAAAATGTTGGCGTCCATTAAATGATTCTGATGATAGAATGATTCGGGGTTGGTGTCTAAATCTCAGCCTAAGCACCACAATTTTCCTTTGCTGCTTTGCCTGCATACTTGCCCACTTTTATCTTGACTGAGAAGCCCACAAAAGTCTACAAATGCATACTCGAGCTTGGTGACATGAAGCATCCTTTACTCGACAATAGAATTATATAAAAGAATTCCAAAATTACTGACTTGCAGTTGTTCACAAAATGCTGGTGATGATTCAGACGATGATCAATCATAAAGATTGGTTCAATTTATAACTGACATGAGAGGATTCGAGAAAGATGGAGATTTGGGAAGAAAGATTGACGACAGACTGTATGAAAAAACAAAGTTAAAAAAATTGAATAAAGCTTTAAAAAAAAGAGCAAGTCGCTTGTGCAACTGAAAGCATTGTCTGTAACATACCTCAGTTATAACGACAGACGGTGGAATCAACGTCAAATTAAATGTCCAGAATAAAAATGTACACGTATAGATTGATACCAGTGTCTCGGCATAACAAAGCTCATTTGCCCACCGATTTTGGTCTACACACATTTGAATATTCAACATTGAACAATTGTATAAACTAGTATATCTAGATTTTTATACAAAATCTATATAAATAAACGCCGAAAGATATATTCTTACAAATATTAAGTTATATTAATCATCAAATTATTTACATGAATCATATAATAATAGTTAAGATTAATCATATAATAATATTAACGTAGTAATGAATTTGATTTTGGAAAAGATAGACTTGTTATGTTATGCAGAGAGGCAACAAATCGTCATTGAACTCCTGGTAAAAGGTGCTTGTTTATCCTCTCGTTGAGAATACAATGGCAAGCACGTCATGCCAGACTTAGTTCCAGAGTGCCTCATTAGTTCAAAGGATTTAAGTGCATCATTGCTAGAGCCATCCATTGCATATCTAGAGATGATTGCAGTCCATGTGATCACATTTGGATGATTCATTTTGTCAAAAAATGCATGCGCCTTCTGAATGTCGCCACATTTTGCATACATGTCTATCATGGCAGTCACAACTGCATTGGATAAAAACTCGTTGTCAATTATTTCGCGATGGAAAGCTCCAAGTTTGGCACACGCAGGGAGAATGCTAATAAAGGTTGTTGAATCTGACTTCAAGCCCACGAATTGCATTTGCCTGATCATCTCCAAGGCTTTCTTAGCAAGTCTGCTTCGTGCATATCCGACAATAACAACATTCTATGAGACCACGTTAGGTTGAGACATTTCTCGTAAAAGCCTGAAAGCCTTGTAGATTAATAAATGGTCAAGTTAATAGGGAAACATTAGTTTTTAACATCTGCAGCCCCCATTCCCAACTCGGGAAAGATCTTGCACATTTCACTTGGGCTATAATATGATTTTAGGATTCACACATTCTCAGCATAGATAATAATTGTCAAATTGTACACACGGATTGATAAAAAATACTGAATTGCAGCTCCCAAATCACCTTGAGACAAATTTATGATATAACTTGGAAAATTATAATATGTGGAGTGATGTATAACCATTATGGTTCTTATGAGATACCAGACAATTGTAGACTCATAGCCACATCGAGTGTCAAGTGCTAGTCACAACGTAGAGATACAATAAATTGAGATGGAATCATGCACAGGATCCACTGCCAATGCTTACATGAAAAATTGTTATTTGAGTCAGGTTCCAAAGACACGAAGATAATCAGTTCTAGCCATGGGTGTATTGATCCACCAATTTTGTGAGTGTGCTTGTGCATGGGATGATGTGAATGAACTGATGTCATTGTTCTCAAATAGTATATATAAATTATATTATTATTATATATCCCTCCCTATCTTCCTATATATCTCTCTATATCTCCTTATATATCTATCTCTTTATCACTTTATCTCACCATCTATATCTCTATATCTCTTTATCTCTCCCTCTTTGTCTTCCTTTATATCTCTCTATCTCATCTTCTTTATCTCTCCCTCTCTATCTCTTTGAGATATCTCTCCCTCTCTCCCCCCTCCTCTTTCTCTCCCTCTTCTACCTATCTCTTTCCCTCTCCCCATTTTCTCTCTCTTCCTCAACCTATCTCTCTCCCTCTCTACTCCTCTTCTCTATCTCTCCCTTCTCTACCTATCTCTCTCCATTTCTTTCCCTCCCTCTCTGTCTCCCCTTTTCTCTTTCTCTCCCCATCTCTTCCGCGCTCCTTCCCTATCCCCTATCTATCTCTCTATTTCTATCTCTTTCTCCCTTTCTCTTCCCATATATCTCTATCTCTCTTTCTCTTCCCATATATCTCTATCTCTCCCTATTTCTCTCTCTGTCTCTCCATCTCCCCTATTTCTCTCCCCCTCTCTATTTATCCATTTTTGATTCTCTATGTTTGTCTATCTCTTTGTCTCTCTCTCCCTCTCCTCTCTTTATATTTCCCTCTCCCTCTTCCTCTATATATCTTTATCTCTCCCTCTTTGAGTTATCTCTCTCTCTCTCCCCCATCTTCTTTCTCCCTCTCTCCTCTTCTCTCTCTTTCTCCTCAATCTATCTCTCCCTCTCTCCCTCTCTCCCCCTCTTCTCTATCTATCCCTCCTTTATCTATCTCTCTCCCTTTATCTCTTTCCCTCTCTCTATCTCCATCCTCTCTATCTCTCCCCATCTATCCCTCCCCCTTTCCCTCCCTATCCCCTATATATCTATCTATCTCTACCTCTCTCCCTTTCTCTTCTCATATATCTTCATCTCTTTCTCTTCTCGTATATCTCTATCTCTCCCTACTTCTCTCTCGCTCTGTATTTATCTATCTCTAATTCTCTTTTTTTGTCTATCTCTTTGTCTCTCTCTCCCTCTCCTCCTCTCTCTATATCTCCTTATATCTATATCTCTCTGTCACTCTATCTCACCATCTATATCTCTCCCTCTCCCTCTCCCTCTCCCTATATCTCTCTATCTATTTGACTCCCTCTTCCTCTCTTGCTCTATCACCATCTCTACCTCTATTTTCATCTCTCCCTCTTTATCTTTAGATATGTTTTCCTCTCTATTCATCCATCTCTCTCCCACTCTCTCTCCCCCCTCCCTCTTCCCAGACCTCTATATCTATCTCTTTGCCTCTCTATCTCTATCTATCCATATTTCTTCTTCCATCTCTCCCTTTATCTCTATCTCTCTATATCTCCATCTCCCTATATATCACTTCCTATCTCTATCTTTATATCTCTCCCTCTCTCGCCTTCTCTATATATTTATCTCTTTCATATCTATCTATCCCTCTCTCCTCTCTCTCTTTATCTCTCCCTCTCCTTCTCTCCTCTCCATATCCCTCTCCTTCTCCATCTCATCTCTATATCTATCTTCCTCTCTATCTCTATTTCCTTACCCCCACCCCTCTCTCTCTCTCTCCCTTCTATATCTCCCTCTTTCTATCCCTAGCTCTCCCTCTCTTTGTCCCTCCCCCTCATTGCAAACATAACATGAGCCTTTTGGTAATGGAGTATGATTATATTCTTGATCCAGAGGTTTTATTTAATCATGTTTGGATCCTTGTAAGTGGATGCATAGTTGATTTGAAGCTATAACTTCTCCATTTAGACCTTTGTTGTATAAACAACATCATTTGTTGAATGACCTACTCATTGACCAAAATTAGAACTTAGTAAATGTATGCAAAAAATAGACCAAAATTTATCCTAATAGACCTTCCACACTTCTTTGACATACCCATTGCAGAGTAAAGTGTGATTGCTAGTTTCTATAATTAATATGATATATTAAGCTAAGTAAATTAATGCATACAACTAAATTAAAAAAAAAAAACATGGGATCACACTCCAAAAATAAATAGGACTAATTAGGAAAAAAGGAGAAGAAAAACTATGTGATTTAGGAACGGGCAGTTGTGAGTTGCTTATAAAGCCTCTTTTGGTGGGTTACAATGGATTTGGAACGTGGAAAATGGGAAACAAGAATCTTCCAAAATCACAAACATGGAAAACACTTTGCTTTAGTAAAAGTCACCACATAGCGGTTAAAAGGTGGGCTGTTCAACCAGCCTTCTTGCGTTGATCGTTTCATCCAAAAGAAAACGTGAGTGGCGCGGCAGAATTCCTTTGCGCTTCTCACTTCTTTCCAGCTTCCCCGCAGGTGCCACTCGCTCAAATGTGATTTCATCTATGGATAGAACCGTGTGCCAAACGACTGCAGGAAACTCCAAGAAGAAAGACCTGAACGTCAATTTAAATCAGCCGGATAAAAATGTACACGCATAAATGCCGCTGCACTGGAAAGGCCTTTCGGCGTTAATTAATAAAAGTGATGTAGCCAATAGGGCATTGTTTAATAAGTTTAAGTTAATTTTAGATAATTTAATTTTTTTAATTTTTTATTAAATCAAATTAAACATTGAATTATTTTTTAAATTTTTTAGTTATTTGTTGGTGAATCGGTGGATGAAATCGTATTTTGAAGTGAAGATAACAATAATTGAATTGTATTAATTGTATATAATTATATTTAGTGAAAATCTTTTTAAAAATATTTGTTAATTAGTTGAAGTTATTGATGCAAGTAAAAATATATATACATTTAGAATACATTCCAAATTCTCTCATTGAAGGGTTAAAGCATAATAGTGGTTTACAATTATAAGGAGGAAGGAATTCTCTTTTTTTTTGGTTTTCACTATATCAATGGGTTCGATCGAACTTAGAGGTTTGGTCGAACCCTCTTAGATGTTCGAGCAAACATATAAGTTCGGTTGAACCCCCTGTTCGACCGAACCCATCAACGACCATAGGGAAAAATCATATTTTATTGGGTTCGATCGAATGGGGGTTCGATCGAACCCCCTGAATTAGGGCATATAAAATAAAAAAATTGTCACTGTCGCACGCACTGCTCATAGTGACTTTCTCTGTTGCGGCGAATGTGAACGAGGGGCGAACGTGAACAGCAAAGGACGATGAACCTAGGGGAAAAACGTGCACTAGCTTGAAAGCCAAGTTCATCAACCTTGACCTCCACAGTGAGCTCTAGGTTGGTGAACTTGAAATTGTGTTTCAAACTGAATTTATTTTGAAAAAAATTTAAACCCTAAATGGAAAATCTGAAATGTGAAATGGTTGAAATTTACAGTAGATTTGAAATTAAGTTTGTTGAAATTGAAATTGCATTTTCTTGAAAGTTTCTAAAGCCTTTTCAATGAACTTAATTTCTATTATGCTTTGATGAATGTTCATACCATGTTTCAAAGCTCCAATTTTGGCACGGGTAGGGAGTGTTGAATTTGGCTTTGCAGTTGGTAATTCCATTTGCTTAAAATATTTTGCATACCCATTTTTAAAATTTGTCAAACAATTAATGTGCTTTGTTTATGCTTCCACATTTTGCATAGATTTCTACCAAGCACCTGCCAATTGCATTTGCTTGAATGTTTCTAAAGCCTTACTTGTTAACAGATTTTTTTGAGGCATTATATCAAACAGTTCACGTGCCTTCCACATTTTGCATACATGTCTACCAGGGCACTTGCAATCGCAACTACAACATCTGGTAAAATTCCCCCTTGATGATTTGATTGATGTCCATACCCTGTCCAAAGCTCCCATTTTGGCACAAGCAGAGGGAAGGTTGTGGAATTTGGCTTTACAACTGCCAATTGCATTTGCTTGAAAGTTTCTAAATCCTTTTCAAGAAACCCATTTGCAAGGATAACATGATATTTTTTAAGTACAAGCTTAAGTTTAAATCTTGCAAGAAAGCTAAATTGAAATCAAAATTATATGTTTGAGGCAATGCATATAAGACACCCATACAAAATAGAACAAAAGAAAGAGAAAAAATGTAAAGAATGCACTTGTAACCTATACTTGAGAGCATTAAAATTTTGAAATTAAACATAAAGAATAATAGGATTTATAAATTAAATACATGTCAAGGCTAAATTATATAATATCAAAAAAGACTATTTTAAAGTTTAAATTTATATTTTAATTTTAGGGTAAATACTTCTGGTTGAATTTATGAATTAGAAATAGAAATTTTGAAAGGGCCCCACTCTTTTACAAAGACCAATAAAGAGACAATAAAGAGACAATAAAGGATCAATCATATTGGCATGGAACAACAACAAGAAAAATATAGTTGTAAGTTAGAAAAATAACATTCAATTAGAAATAATCCACCAATAGTGGTAATGTATCTAATAAAGAGGGTCATTTTCCCAAAAACATTAGTAGATCTATCATTTCACAACAACTTGAATCCAAAATTCTTCAAGGAACTATATCTTATTGCCAACCTTATCCTTTTCCATGAATGAACCTAGTTCCTTTCTAATGGAGTTTCCAAACTTGAGACCAAAGGGAATAAAGGGTTCCTATAATCTTCTGAACTTGAACCTTAGATTCATATTTTTAAATTATTAGAAGGAATAGGAAGAGGTGAGTGTTTCAATTCAAGAGAATGGTAGAGGCAAAGAACTCCAACTAATCCATCTCTAACACATGATTCTTGTCTCTACCAATCTCCCCTAAATTTCTCTTGAAAAGACATTCTAAATTAGTCATGTCTACAAGAGGACCAACCACCCCTCGATTATGCCCAAAGGGAGCTTCAACCAAATCCTAAGGTAAACAAGGCTCCATCTCATCCTTATGCACTTTGTTCAACCTTGCTTTCCTCTAAAATTCCTACACCTATAAAATACATAGCTAGACACATGACAATCCAGTGAAAACACAAGAAAATCATATAGCATGGCATTTTGAACCCAAATAACCAAATTCAAAAATAATTTAATCTAGATAAGTATAAATAGTTTGATGGTAGAAACGTTATACATATAAAAATATGATAAATGTGATTATTTTTCTTTCCAATCTATAAATTTTTGATGTGCTTGGCTATATAATTGAGATGATTCACTCATAATGTAATGATAAAAATTTAGTATGTATCAAAGAAATATTTCTGAGACATCAAGCTACCATTGCACATAACTCTCATGGAAATAAGAATATTATTTTATTTTAACTAAAGAAATTGTGTGTACTCTATCTTGAATTACTAATTAATTTTGAATTATATACTTATAATTTAAAATAAAAGCATCCTTTTTAACATGGAATAGATAGGTTAATTAATGAAATAAAATATGTTTTTATATTAAGAAAATTTACAAATATATGGAACTCATACATTGAGAAATTGACTAAGACAACTCTGTATGAGAATTAAGATGAGAATAATTTATATACGTTCTTTCAATAATTAACATTAGAAAGTAATACTTGGCTCATATTTTATAATCACACTAGAAACCAACAATGGAAGATTGAGAGTCTCAACTAAGAATTCCACCTTATAGATAACATTCATACTAGAAGCCAACAACTAAAGACCAAATTTCATAAATAAAGTTCATGTGTTATATATCATGCCTTTGAGGGTTCCACAAGTACCATGAGCCTTTTGAAATCCTTCTCCATCTAAATGCATCCATTCCAAGACCATTGGGAGGTGGGTAGATCTCAAGTTCCTTAATTTCTTGTAGGAATTTAATCAAGAGTAGGAAATTGTGACTTTGGCATGTAAATTTAAATCTAAATGCGCATCCAAAAAATACAAATTCATAACTAAATTCAATTCAAAATGTGGGCCATCTATGGCCTTCTATAAACTTCTATTATAACTAATTTTAAACACTCAAACAAATACATATATATGAATATATACTTCATTTATAAATTCTTGGAATATATCAATCCATCACAATTAAATTCTTAGACATCATGCATAATATTTTTGATGTATTCACAAAGCCACCTAGGGTCTCATAAGACTTGAGTAGGTGAATACCAATATGCATATCTAATGGTGGGGTAAATGGAGGGGGATTAGGAGTAAGTTCATATATATATCTATTACTTATTTTGCAATCCAATATATTGGTTGGAGAGGTTGCATTTGAATAGGAGTGAAGATAAGGTCTATTAAAATATGACTCACCATCTTCTCTATTCTTAGGATTTTGGAGTTTAACAAAATATCCTTTGTCGATCTCAACCAATCTTTGCTTCAACTTCCAAATCATCCACACAATCCTCCCTGAAATATTCAATATGTGAAACATAATTATGTGGAAGATACAAATAATCCTTGACATAGCTTTTTGTATCAAAGGATAATATGGTTCTATAATTTTAAACTATTTCCAATTTTGAAATCTAAATACAATCAATAATCTATTTAATCGAACAATAATCGTAATTTTAAGGCAAACATAAATTACTTGAATCTTTTTAAGGTCTCTCATTAGATTCTACTTACTCTAGAACTTAAATTTAAAAAACAACATTAAAATCCACAAAACAAATTTCAAAGACATAATAAATTATTACAATATTATTTAAGATTCTAATTGTAATGAACATGTTATAGTAATAAATATTCAAATTTTAAATCTATGAAAATATATAACCAAATGATCCTTAGTTTTCATATATCATTTGTGATGAGAATGTTGAATATTATAATTTTTTAGGCCAATCTTTAGGCACTAATTCACCATTGTTAAAATGATCCTTAGTTTATTCATTGTTTTTTTCATGATTATAAATTTTTACAATTTCTATTAAACCAAACTCAAAATAATGGTATAGATTAAGATTCTTGTCTTTATCCTACATTTGGGTCATGTTTGATTCTAGATTTATTATCATAATTAGAAGTTGTATAAATTGTTATTATATATTTTTTAACATATATAAAATGTATGGTTGGATTAGTGAGATATTTATAACAAGTATGCAATATGAAGTCAAACTTTATTAGATTTGATTCTTAATAAATTAGTTTTAACAATTCAATTTATAGCTTTATGCAATCTATAAGTTTAAATAGTTTGATGGTATCTAAACTTTATACATATAAAAATATGATAAATGTGTGATTATTTTGCTTTCCAATCTATAATTTTTTGATGTTCTTGGCTATATAATTGAGATGGTTCACTCATAATGTAATGATAAAATTCATCCTCATACATGGAGGATTTTATATTATCTTCCATTAAATTCATCCTCTTTATGAGATTCTTATGGAATATTGATATTGTAGTGTGAATTCTTAATTTTAGACATATCTTAACTAGATAAATTTAGGTTCAATGAAAGCAATAGAAATTTTTTCTCACTTACATAATCCTATTTTGAAGTTAATTTATGTTAACAACTATTAAATTAGATATTTTTATGGACCCAATTATTTTCAAATAATTTTACAATAATCTTTGTTTTCTTATTCTTTCTTTTATTGTTTCATTTAAAATTTGAACCATTTAAGGATGCTATGTTATAGATTATAGTTGTCTTCCAATTCTTTTTAAATTGTTCAACCCTCTCATGGTCTAAATAATTTTACATTCAACAACCATGTCTAAAGTACATTATATACCCAACCTCTTCCCCTATTTAACACACTCATAAACCTTGTTACTAATCTCATTCGAAGAGGTGGAACAACCAATCTTAGAGGGATCCTCATCCATAGGAGAGAGAAGTGAGCCATCAATCTAGGCTCTAGTAGTATTCTAAAAATAGTAGAACTAGAAGCTAGAATCCTAACAATGATAACCAAGTTGGATAATACACAAGTTTTATTTTTCAAGGGATTGGGGAACACTTATTGGATGGGTATTATTTCCCCTTTACCACATTTTGATTAGGATTAAGAATTGAAATAATAAAATTCTCAAATTGGTATAAGAAAAAAATAAGCCCTTAGTGGAGGGGAGCTCATTTTTTTCTCATGTGCAACTCTAATAATAGATTTCTTAAATTACATGAGTAAATGAAAAGGGAAGCTAACAAGTCACATGCATCTAAGATTATTAATACAATAAAAGTTATAGGATAAAAAACATTTATAGTTTCTTTCTAGGATGAAATAAATAATCAAGTAGAAACATTTATATACTTGTGAGGAAATCATCTATATTTTCCTTCCTCTTGTATTTACTTTCTTTATGAGACTTCAAGCCCTTCATGGATAAACCACTTGTAGTAGCTCAATACCTTCCTCAATGGCTTTAAAGGTTAACCTTCTTACTTTTTAACCAAAATTTTAATAACATTCAATTTTGTGTAATTTATGTCCACTATTATCATTTTAATTCAAAATAATGTAAGAAATTTATATATTTATTTAAAAATTAAAAAATCTTAAAATAATAGTTTTAAATTAATTGAAAACATGGTTGGACCCCTCTAATTTTGTGGAACTATTTCTTAAAAGCTATTTTAGTTGAATTTTATATAATAGGCAAAGGAAGCCACATATGGCATTAAGACCTTCCTTGATGGTCTTTAAGTTAGGAAATTTTTAATTTCATTCATAGGTCTTGAGGTATTTTAAACAAAAGTTGTGTTTGGAAAAAGGTATTTGGTACAAACTCCCAAAAAAATTAATGTTATATGTTTATGCTATTAACACATGAAATTTTGGGCCTTAAAATAGCCACATCATCCCCATATTTTAATACAAATGAGACATTGAGGCTTTATGTCACTTATAATAGATTTACAATTAGTTGATATAGTTGCATTTAGATCAATCGATATATCCTAATTTCTATCAAATCATAGGGTGTCAATTTCAATAATTACACAATTCAAAGCACATACGATTTTTCATTTGCTAGTAGAGGGAACTATCTTATTATGCCATTAAAATAAAATATAGGTCCTCAATACTTTTCATCTTTATTTTCCATCATTACATTGAACCTTATAAGGGACATCTTCATCTGTCTCATTTTCTTCTCTAATTTGTGCCTTCAATAATGATTGGATTGATTTTACATGACCACCAATGTTAAGTAATGATGCTTTGTGTGCAATCTAGTAATTTAAATTTTAGAACTATTTTAGATTATGTTTTAAATTTAAATTTTAGAATTGTTTTAGATTATGTTTTGTGTGCAATCTAGTAATTTGAATGTTTTGAAATTATTAAAAACTATGATAGATGTTGAATTTTTTTTGTTAATGGTATGAAAATATTATTGATGAGTGGATGAATTATTACAACTATTTTAGATTTGTATTCCCTTTATCTAGATATATTATTTACCAAGGTCTCATTGCTCTTTTAGGTGTACATACATATATATATATATAACATGGAAAATGCAGATCATGTTCCACCTCCAGATTCTTTGTTTGCAAATACCACTAATGAGATTAAAAAATTGAGAGACTCATTAGCACAGGGTGCAAACCCAGGGATATATTTTTAACCATGCATGTCAATATTACATAGTTTAGAAAAAATAAGAGATGAACTTGAGAGGACTAGTGCATTTTCCCCATAGAGAGTAGTTGTTATTCTTTCTCGCATGCGGGAAGAAGTACATGGTGATGTTCCCCTTAAACAAATATAGGATAGTGTGACCAAAGAAATGATAAAAAACACTTTTTTTCCTTTTTATTAAAATGTACGTAAGGTTAGGGGATACCGGGTCACTAGATGTGTCAATCGTGCTATGGCTGAATTGATCTACCCATGATTTCTCGTAGCACATGGTCAATACCCAAACAATGACCAAATTCCATTATATTTTGTTCAGCAGTTGTATGTTGAGGTCCATTTGGGCCTCAAAGTTAACTACCTGGACATTCCACCATATGCTGGTCAGGGGCGTGGCAGGATTTTCGATAGGCCCACCTATCGTCGAGCAAATACACCAGCCCCAGTGTTTAGGGCATTGGTTGGCGAGAGGTCTCCTGCTCTCACCCCAGCTCTAGCCCCCATAGCAGATGAGGTTGTCGTTGCTTCCCAAAAGGAAGCAATTGACATTGTAGGTGACATTGCGACTGCCACCACTAGGATATTTGATGATCGTGTAGGTCAGTATTTAATGTCCAAACGTTCTCGATCCACACCATTTTCAACATAGTGGACCACCATGGATCCTTTTATAGCGACCGACATCCCTACTCCTACACAACTTGATGCACTTACAAGAGATATGGCACGCAGGACTCTACATTGTTTGGCTAAGGACCTGTTGGAGGCATATTCCCACATTGCATCAGACAATGGATCGATATAGAGCATGTCAAAGATCGTTTGGCACACAGATTCTATTCAGCTCCAAGATCCCATCACTCTTAGTTGAGCACTAGTGCGCATCAAGATCCACCTACAATTCATTCGGTAGTTGTATAGACTATGGGTTTTACTGATATGTTGATTGGTTCTAGTTCATCATCGTCGATGCCATCTCACCTTCATAGTCCTCTACATTCATTATTTCTGGCACGACATGGGATAGATCAGATGGATGCAGATGTTGATTTGTCGCTTGACTGTTTGGTGGATATGGTGGAGGCAACTATTTTAGAGGACTTAGGTCATCCGATATCAGATGATGTGCATGTATGTGTGCATGTGCATGTTTCAATTCGTTTTCAATTATTTTTAAATTTATGTTTTAATTAGATATTCATGTAAGTTGATATATATGTATATATATTGTTACAGGTGGACTTACCTCATGTCACTCCTAGCCTTGGTCCAGATCGTGTACATGATCGACGTGACTTTGTGGATGAATCTGCTACCAGTGGACATGTGAGTTTTAATTTTTTATACATACACGTGTATATCTAAATGCAATATTTATGTATGCATAGATCTAGATAGATATTTAAAAATACAAGTTCATTTAAAAATAACTTTCATAAAATGTATTTAATATAAATTATATGTATTTAACACATTCTTTACACAATTTTATTTGCAGGGCTCAGCACATCTATCAGAGCAGGACCATTCTCATTCAGATGGTCGTTCGACTAGGAGTCGACATTCATATTAGGCCCTGCACACTATATTTTTTATATTTACTACGTGTATTTGCTTATATGATGATCTTTAGTATTCGAGATTTGATGATCTCTAACTTACATTTGCTTATATGATATATACATACATTTTCTTATTTGTTGATCTTTAGTATTTGACATTTGATGATCTCTAATTTACATTAATTTGCTTATATGATATGTACATACATTTTCTTATATGATATATACATACATTTGCCTCTTTGCTTATAACATGTGTTATGTTTATACATTGAATCTCTTTACATGTATGTACATGTGTTTGCTTATGGTTACATGTTTACACATGATATATGTATGCATTTGCTTTAAATATTCAATATATGTATACATGTTTGTTTATTTGATGATCTCTTACAACTTACATTTCCTTATATTCAATATACATTTGATCTCTAGTAGAATTTTAGGAAATCAATGCCACTTTATAATTAAGTTCATTTATGTTGATCACAATAAATATTTTTTTAAAAACGACTTAAACAACATGAACCATTGAGTTGAGAACAAAATATAATCTCTTTGACAAGTAACTCGAAATTCAATTCAAATATAATTAAGAAAATTCAATTCAAATTATACCTCTATTATACATTTTTGACAAGTAACTTGAAATTCAATTCAAATATAATTAAGAAAATTCAATTCAAATTATACCACTATTATACATTTTTGACACTTTAACAAAATTTTAAAATTACTAGATATGTTGTGCATACCTATGCATTAAATAACAAAAACTCCACAATGAAATAACTTGTTTGTTTATTACTTGATTCATTTAAACTAGGATCTAGTTACTCCATGTATACTAGAATAATTTTTTTCCCATCCCATATGCATATAAATAGAAGCTTATTTCTCATTATTCTGGATATCAAATTGCAAGATTAATTCTCATTTATATCACTTGGAGCGCAGATTTTGGAGAAGAGGTTTTTGCACATTTATCAAGGAGGCAAATATTGGAGAGACAACTTTTCATTTTTATCAATCAAGGAAAAATTTGGAGGAGAATTTAACTAAGTTGGTAGAGGACTTGTTTTGAGTCATCTTTAAGTTGAAGAAGAAAATGGGATAACAAAGAAAAAGAAAATATGCATCTCAACGAAAATTGTCAAAAGAAAAAGAACAAAAGAGGCATGAACAAAACTTGGAAAATTATCATATAAAGAAACAAGGTACATGCTTGTTTCTTCTCTCTCTCTCTCTCAAGTGTGTGTTTAGGACTTTTATTAACACCTCAGTTTGTTTTGCTTATAAATATATTTCCAATAGTCATCTTGCATAGACATTCCCTAAATTATTTATCATCTATTTCCAATTGCTTTAGTTCCATAGAATTCTTAAGTTCAAGAATCTTTGATTTTATTTGTTTCAACTCCACTTAGATAACTCATAGTCTCTCACTTTCTTTGCTTGCATTTAAATTCAGACAATAAGCAGGAATTTCTCAAGCTGGAGTCAAGCCAAATCTAGATATTGGATCAAACGAATCCGCTGAAGAACACATGGACCTTGAAGTTAGGGAGGAGACCCAAGTTCAAACAATGCTTGTTGGAGAGGGGTCAAGATCACTTCCTTCTACTGGTATGGATGAGCATATAAAATTACCAAAAACTTCTCATTTATAGCATCATGTCTTATCACTTTGTTTGCTTGCATACATAAACTCCACTTATATAACATCATCTCTCACTTTTGTTTGTAAAATATTTTGTGACATGTAGGAAGGGCTCAACAAGCAGGAAGTTCTCATGCTCAAGTCAAGGAAAATCTAGACATTGGATCAAATGAATCCGCTCAAGAACACATGGTCCTTGAAGATAGGGAGGAGGCACAAGTTCAAATAATGCATGTTAGAGAGGGGTCGGGATCACTTCCTCCTACTGGTATGCATGAGCATATAAAACTAGCTGAAAAGGTGAGGAAACAAATTTCTCATAGAAATTTAGATCATTTACTTGAAATGGATATGTAGAAACTGAAATGTTATGCCAACCGGCCTTATAATAAGAGAAAGAGGTCAATGACTAAATCTGTAAATGGAATAATCAATCATCATTTCAATCATCTTGATATACTTGAAAAAACTCAATTGTTATCATGTTTACTTCTTTGTGATGAGCTCAAAGAGTCATTACAATTGTTGGGTGTACATTCAGCATCAAATAAGAAGAAACACATGGGATTACAAAAGGATATTGTTCAAAATGTTAAAAAGGGTTTAGCTTCCATTGGGAAAGGATCTCGATCAGTGGATAAGGCCACTACAAGAAGGGTGATGTTGACATCTATTGTACATCAAGATATAGCAAGAAAAAGAAAAATGTTTGCACTTTCAACTGAAATTGGTTATAGTAGAACCACATTAATAAAATATGAGAAAAAGAGAGTTTTTGGATGGGAGTTTAGAAGGCAATTAGGCAATTATGTGTAGAGCTCCCCGTTCTGACATGATTGAAGATGTTGTTAGGAACTTGGTCTCAGGTTTGTGGCATGATCAAACTCGTCCATCATCAAATACTAGAGATGTTATGAGACACAGGATTGGACTTGGTATTTATGAAAATCATATCAAACATTGGCTAGATATAACACAATTTGAGATGTATATGAAAATTTTTAATGCATATCCTCATATAAAGATTGGGCAAACAATGTTTCAAAGGTTAAAGCAATATTATGTGAAGATAAACAAGTTTTTTGATACTTGTTGTTGTCGTTATCATATTGAATTTGATCTCTACTATCAGGTGTTTCGAAAGATGAGAGAATAAAGATGTGGGGTTTCAAAATGCACCTCCTAAATAGGCAAGTTTGTTCATAAAGTCTATATTATGTGATCATGAAAATGGACCTCAAATAAACTGCATAAAAGGAATTTGTGAGACATGTGGAAATTTGGCTAAATTTCCTTCAAGAATTGAGGATACTGACCTAACAAAGACAGTAAATTGCAAGAGGTAAGTACTATTTTTAGAGAGTTTATTTGTTTCAATTTGATTAGATTGTTATTTGGATTCTCTTTAATGTAATGTTTCATTGATTGTGTGGTTTATTACTTATTCACATATTTTACTCACATAGGTACAAGTATGTAAAGTTGCAAACAAATTTTGGGAAAGAATCCACAAGGTTGAACTATGTAGAAGAGGAAATTCCCATTGGAAAATTTATGGAAGATTTTCAAAAATTGATACGACCATACATACATCATTCATTTTTTGCTAAGTGGCAAGCACAACAATTCGAAACTTTGCAGAAAATTACTCCTTTGTACATCAAAAGGAGATTCAATTAGAGTATTACATTTCAAAATAGATCACTCTTATGGTTCATGTGTGTTATCGACATGCACAATCAGAATTGGATGGTGTTGAGAGTACAGATGAAGAACAAGCCATTAAGAAAGAATATCACTTTTATATTAGTGATGATAAAGAGCATGACACACTTTTTGTCCAACATTGCTTTACAATATTTTTTGAGAATTTGAGAAGCAAGGGTGTAAAATTTGAAAATCATTTTGTATGGTCATATGGATGTGTGGCACAATTCAAATCTTCATAGCCATTCTATGCATTTTGTAGATATCATAAAATCTACAAAATACCACATGTTTGGAGTTTTTTTTAGAGTGGGCATGGAAAGGGTGAGCATGATGGAGTAGGAGCTTGCATCAAACGAGCTTTAAGAAAGCATCAAATGAGTTATCTAGAAGATCGTCTAGACAATGCACATGATGTTGTTGAATGGTGCAAGAAACACTTTGCATCAAATGTGGTCATCACATCTTCAAGAACAAATTGACACATTCCACATAGATTATTTTGGGAGATATTTGGTATGTATAAATTACATTAAATCAAAAATTTGAATTTATTTAAATTTAAAATTTATATATATATATATACATATTTGTTCACATAAGTTTTGTTGTACATGTATCTAGGTGTGGATAGAAAGATCGATGCATGGATCTTGAGGGTAGAAAAAACAAGATCTTTGCATTGTGTTTAGGGTTAGGATAGTAAAACATGGATGGACGATACAAGGGATTACTCTTGTTTTGCATTGAGTGCATTGAGGGAAACTCGATTATGCATGCAACAATCGAAACTTGGATGTGTTAGTAAAATGGGATCTGATTGCCACTAGTTGTTTCAGAAACATATGATGAAAACGAGGAAGAAAGACTTGAAGACATTCCTTTGATTTCAATTGATTATGACCATATTTCAGGATTGGTTAGAAAAGGTACATGTGTAAGTTTTCAATAATTTAAATTATATATATATATCTAGTTAATGATATTTAAAGACATTTCTAAATTTTTTAGAATTTTTTTGTGTAAATTTGGTGTACAGGAGATGTTTTTGCAGTCATAGCAGAGCTTGGAAACATCAAAGGTGTTAGCTATTATTTATTGTGTTGCATAGAAGAGAGGAATAAGCTAACACAACCTGAAACAAGTGATGGAATGTCATTTCCCACAGGTGAGTTTGAATTTAAAATTGTATATACATTGTATTCACATGTGCACATTACATTATAAACATTAAATATATATTGTACAAACCTTGAGCACGAAAATGTTGCACACGTTCATATGTCTTACCTTAGGTTCATGTTTACCATTAGGTTCATGTTTACCATGCAGGTTTTGTTGTAGTGCAAAGGGATGTATATCTAAAACAAGTCAAAGTTGTTCAGCATGGGATTCATTTTGTTGACTATCAACCTGATAACAAGGTATATCAATATAGTCACTCAATAATTGCTACCACTCTACATCTTCATGCAATTCCACATGCACGTGGCCGAAGAAAATGGAGACTAGATAGTGATGATCATAAAAAAAATCTACATGTTATTGAAGAGCGGGCTGAACCAGAATCTTTGACTTAGATTATATCCATGGATTTCAAGTTTACTTGTAACCCTATACATGTTCAAATGAGAACTTATAGTAGCTTGTACATAGTTGTAAATCATTTTGTGTAAATTGCAATTATATGTACATATTTGTTCCATGGAAAATTCTTAAGTTCAAAAATCTTTGATAGCATCATCTCTAACTTTTTTTGGTTGCACATAAACCCATATATATGCTTTCAATCCTTGTTTTGGAAACCCTAGTGGGGTTTTAAAATCATTTTGCCTAAATTACAATTATATACAACTTATATTTGTTTCATGGAATTCTTAAGTTCAAAGTCTTATATACAACTTATATAATTTGTTCCATCAATTGTTCCATGGGAAATTATGTAAATTTTAAAATTAAGTATTATCTAATTATAAAGGAATTATTGTACACATATATAAAAGCCATAAATCAATGCAAATAAAAAATAAACCCTAACCTTAAAGCCTAGAAGCCCTTGCTACTTGCTTTGTCTCTCTCCACTCCCTCTTGAAGTCTCTCCCTCCTGCCCACTCTCCCTCTCTCTCCTCTACCCCATAACCTTGTACACCCCTGCCCTTTATCTCCTCCTCCCCTCTCTCTCTCAGAGTCTCTCCTCCCTCCTACCCCCCTCCCTCTCTCCCTCTACCCCTTAACCCTTAGAAGCCCTGCCCTTTATCTCTCTACACTCCCCCCTCTCTCTCTTGAAAGTCTCTCCCTCCTACCCACTCTCCCTCTCTCTCCTCTACCCCCTACCCTTAAGTATATTATATATTATAATTTTAAAAAATATAATTTACATTTATATTAATATTAAATATTATAAAATACAATGGGCAAAACAAAGAAATATATATTTAATAAAGGGGGTTCAACCAAACACCTTTACCATGTTCGACCGAACCCTATTTAAATATATATTTTTATTATATGTAAAATGTGTTTGGTTGAACATCCATTCGGTCGAACCCCAATTCGACTGAACATTTGATTTTTGTTCGACCGAATCTCCTAATTTTCACCTCCACCCTCTCAGGCACCAAAATTGCTTAGAATTTTGCACTTCCAAGCTCGATTTGAGAATGAAAATGGAGGAGATTATAAAAACCCAACTGGTATCAGGTTTCCCTCAAAACGAGCTATCCAACGAATATAATTTTAATATGTTTTTATTTTATTATCTATTTGTTTTTAAGTTTTATTAAATATAGGTTTTTCACCGCAAACGAAACTCTTTGTTCTGCACATGTGGAAAAATAGAAGAATATCAATTTTTTTTTTGAAAAATATGAGTGCACAGATATTGGGTCCTTGATCCAACAGAAAAAGAAGAAGAATTTTGATACATCAGTAAAAGTTATGCATTATCACGGTCGCGTTATGTCTGAATTGTAATTGATTTGACTTTCAAAGCTTGATTAAAGAAAAAATATTCAATAAAAACTATCTAACCAAGTGGAAGCACTAGATATCGGAGTTACAAATCTAAATTCGAAAGAATTATAATTTTATCCTTCAAGGAAAAAAAGTTATGCGTTATACGGTGTGCATCACTTTTTAAAAATGTTGTTTTTTGAAAAAAACTAGTTTTTGTGGGAGATGGAAAAAAGAGTGCAATCTGATTCCAAATTTTTTGAAAAAAATAGTTTTAAAATCTACAGACAAAATGTGATGAGACTCTAGTTTGCATCATCTTCGAGTTCCTCATGGTTTAACCGCTATAGGTGCCCGAATGTGAAGATTTAGTTAAAATAATAAAATTAGTGTCCAGTTTGACCAAAAATTGTAAACCACTATTGTGGGATCACCCTGAATTCACACCTTTCACATTTGAAAAATTGTGCAACTATAATGAATGTCAAATAAATATTTTTTACTTTATGAAAAATTGGTCTTCCCTTGTAATTTAAATCTTCTAGCTTTACAATATTGAAAAAGTGGTTTTCCCTATAATTTAAATATTCTATTTAAATTAACATTTTGTTCCTCCTTATTTTAAAGAATCTTGTCATATTTTTTTACTTCTTTTGCTTAGTTAATGAATTGTGGAGATATGTTTAAGAGAGTTAGGCAAATAAAGTTGAAGTGTAGATTAATGAAGGTTACATGATATGATTCCTTTGTCAATGGTTGTCCATTCGAAACGGTGACTTGTCACTTAAAAAAGCCTTTCTTTCATTTAATTGTTTCTTTTTTTCCATCTATTTTCCAAAATCTATGTATATATTATTTTGTCCCACGCTTTAATTTATTTTTCTTTAAAATCATAAATATTTAAATAAATAACACAAAATCATACAAAACATTTATTTATTTATTTAAATTTGCAAATGAAAGAAGAAAGTGGAAAAAAATAAGTATAGAAAATTAGAAATTTACAAAGGAGAAATTATGATAGAAAAGCATAAAAGATAAATATGAATTTTTTTCATGCTTATAAATGTTAATGTTATTACATCGAGAGGTGTCTAGAGACATAGTGGGGGTTAGCGAGCCAT
Source organism: Sequoia sempervirens (assembly GCA_007258455.2). Classification (NCBI taxonomy): domain Eukaryota; kingdom Viridiplantae; phylum Streptophyta; class Pinopsida; order Cupressales; family Cupressaceae; genus Sequoia; species Sequoia sempervirens. The sequence continues at coordinate 6,267,765 of VDFB02000016.1, read as the reverse complement.
GTAAATAAAATCAAAAGATATGGATAAAAAATAGAGGATAAGAACGTTTTTTTTAACTCGATTTATTAAATGTAGATCAATTTTTCATTTAGTTTTGTTAACATAGGCAACCCTTTCCCCTCACAATTTGTAATCCATTACCATGGCTTTTGTTCATGTCACCATTTTATCAAACAAGAATGCAAAATCCACGTGGTGTATTGTGACATGTGAAAGAATGGGGAAGTGTACTTAAAAGCTCTAGACAAACATTGTCTCATAGTGGAGAGTGAGACTGTTGAAAAATGGAAGGCTACACTTAGAAGGGTTTCATATAATGTTGAATTTCAATTTCAAGGGTAAAATTGATTTTGTGCCATACAACTTTAATTATTATTTCATAAATTTGTTATATTCTTTTTTATCTTCTACAAGTTTATCTCACATGTTGAAGTGTCCAAATTTAACAAGGGCATGTTTCAAGGATCATGAAATGTTGTTGGAGGAGATTGCAAAGTGTGTAGTGCAACATATTAAGGCCAATCACCTACTTGAGGTCAAGAGAATGGTATCTTGCATGTTATCAATGCTCTCTAGATCTTAATAGTCTCTCTCTAATAGGAAAAAATAATTTAAGAACAAACCTTGCATGACTATGTTATTGGCCCTAACAAAATGTTGTTACTCATAAGGTCATGGTTTTTGACCTAATGAGGATAACAATCATGTATGTTGAGTGATTTTGATATTGTATATTACACTCTTAACAAGATAGCATTTTAACAACATAAATTTCACTTCACCTATGACATAATGTGTTTCCTTTTGTCCTCAAGATAGTATATCAGTGTGTAGTGCAACATATCGAAGCCAATCACCTACTTGAGGTCAGAAGAGTGGTATCTTGCATTTTTTTCAATGATCTCTAGATCTTATTAGTCTCTCTCTGATAGGAAAAATAATTTAAGAACAAACCTTTCATGACTATGTTATTGACCATAACAAAATGATGTTACTCATAAGGCTAGGGTTTCTGCCCTGATGAGGATAACATTCATTCATACTAGGTGATTTTGATAGTGTAGATTGCACTTTGAACAAGATAATTTTTAAAAAGCATAAATTGTTCTTCACCTATGGAAACATGCATTTCCTTTTATTCTCGAGACAATGTACGAGTGTGTAGTGCAACATATCAAGGTCAATTGTGAACTTGAGGTCAAGAGAGTGGTATCTTGCATATTCTATAATGCACTTTGGATCTTAATATTCTCTCTCTAATAGGAAAAAATAATCTAAGAACATACCTTGCATGACTACATTACTAGCCATAACATAATGATGTTACTCATAAGGCCAGGGTTTTTGACCTAATGAGGATAGCAATCATCCATACTAGGTGATTTTGACATTGTAAATTGCACTTAGAAGAAGATAGTTTTTTCATATTTCACCTATGACAACATATGTTTCCTTTTGTCCTTGGGATAGTATACGAGTTTGTACTCCAACATATCGAGGTCAATTATCTACTTGAGGTTAGGAGAGAGGTATCTTGCATGTTCTACAATGCTCTTTGTATCACAATAATATCTCTCTAATAGGAAAAATTAATTTAAGAATAGACCTTGCATGACTATGTTAATAGACATAACAAAATGATATTACTTGTAAGGCTAGGGTTTCTTACCTAATACGGATAACTCATTCATGCATACTAGGCAATTTTGAAATTATAGTTTGCACTTTAAATAAGATAGCATTTTAACAACATAAATCGTGCTTCACCTATGGCATCATGTATTGCCTTTTGTCCTTAGGACAATGTGCATTGCCTCCCTTTAGATCACGACAACTTTTTTTTCTTGTAATTTTCCATCTCTTCATGATAGGGAATGAATAAATGGAGATTTAAGCTTGAGTAACATAATTGTTACCTCTTGTAGGAGTAGGGGAGAGGAGACAAAATGTGCATGGGGGCCCTAACATGTGATAGTACATGTGCTTATTGGGGCCCATAGTGATATGTTGGTCCTCCATAAGTTAGGAAAATAGAATTGCATAAAAAAGAACGATGAGAGCAAACACAAATCAGATATTAAATGCACACATAATCGTATATATTTGTAAAAAAAAAAGCACATGCTGGTAGCCAAACAAGATGAAGTGTTACAACTCGTATCTGATAGAACACCATAGCAATCCAACTTGGAAATAAAACACCTGAAACATAAAAGTTTGTACCCTTCCCCATAAACATTCAAACCCAATTGTTGCACCAATCAAGGTGTCACTTACACATTAATCACAACTACACAACAAAATAGAGGTACACGTCAACACAATTCAAACCCATGTGTCCCATCTTTGACTGAAATGTTAACCCATTACAACCATGTTTCCCACCGTAGCATAACCAAACCAACACGCAAATGCATTCACCTGTCTCATCAAATATGAGACCTACAACACGTATCAATAGGAGTCTATACCATCTCGGTAAGTAGGGTGTGCACGTACTAGTGTCGAACTCAAAAATCCCACCTACATCCATTTTTACTAGTTGTAAGGCCATCATTATGCAAAATAAAATTATGGAAACAATTGCAAACAATCCACCAAACCAATCAACTCAAGAATTAATAGTTGAAATCAATCAAATCTACAATTCATATCACCCAAAATTTAAATTTGAAATATGATAGGGTTTTAATTCGCCACACCAAACAAGCATCAATCAAATTCAAATAATTCCCAATTCAAATAGCCATGAAAACCTTCAAGTATTCACTTATTTTGCAGTGAACGACATAAGAAAAGGAGGAGTGACAAGCACATAATTGACCGACTTAATAGCTTGAGAGGAGGTAGCAACATAGATTCTAGTCCACCAGCTTCCATATTGTTCCAGGTATTCCTCTTAGTGTATTCCTCATAGCAATTCTAGTTTGATATTCTACACTGTCTACAACATTATCAGGGAGCTAGAACTCTAGGGTTTTACCTTATTTTTTAATTGAAAACTTTTGATTATTTTCTTCATTTTCAACATTTTGGGTAGTAGCCAAATTTTGTATGTGTTGTTTCATTCATTTCTTCCTCTTTTTTTGTCAAAGCTAAAAAAATCTCCTTTCATATTATGATCTTCTTCTAGAGTTGTCATGTCTCTAATAGAATCCATTAAATAATTTTCTTTTGCTACTCCTAGTTGCTTGGCTATAGATTTTAGCCACATCTGTGCTTGGCACCTAACTTCCCCTCTCCAAACACTTATCATTGCACTTTCTAGGTCGAATATGGGCACTATAAGAAATGGTAGTTACAAAGGAAGGAAACATGTGTTGCAACAAGATCTTCTAGTGCCAATGTTCTAGGTTTCACCTTTCTCTTGTTTGTTTCATCACACTCTGTAGAAACTTCATTTATCCATAAAGATTCTTGGAAGTTCATATTTAATCAAAATTATCTTTTGGTTCTCAAATCCACACTTTATGTGATGCAAACTTGAATGACTTGATAAATCTATGGCTATTCCAAAATGTATGAATAATCCAAAATTGCATCAAGGATATGTGGATTGGTATATTGCTAGAAAATCTACAAAACATATTTGTATCATTAACTCAACATTGTTGTAAAATTTGCAGAAACAACCATTTAAAGACAATGGTATTAACATTTTAATCACCATGAACATTGTCTAATGCAATATACAATTTGCTTGGTTGACATGGACTTCAAATTTCATCCATTAAGAGTTGTCTGGTTTGTGTTTTAACTTATAGAGGTCACATTTTGAGGCCCAAAATTGATTTGGGTTGGTTAAAAAATCTATGAACTTTATCTATGTCGGGTTGAAACTAATTTTTCCTTCTTGATCAAGGGTAGGTCCTCATACAACTACATAACTTATTTTGGCTAACAACCATTGCTCAAATTTTTAAAATATTATTTGTGGAACTAGTGGCCCCATAATTTTTTTGTTTGTTTGTTTGCTTTTTTGCGAACATCTTCAATTTGTATTAATAGTATTAATATCAAAAAAACTTGAAGTAAAATGTTTAAAAAAAATAAAGAAATATGTGGAGCTACATGACTTTTTAGACAATATGTAGTTGCTACTTATTTCCAATTCTTAAATAGTAGTTATTTCGTTAAAACAAGAAAGATCTCAAATTATTCTTTTCTCATAATTAAAATTTTTCATGAAAACATTACAACTGCTCAAATTTAAAGAGAAAAGACACTTCAACTACTAAATGAAGGGGAAATGTGGAAGAAAAAATTTAAGAACGCTGGGGATGGAGATGGACACAGGGCTCCACTATCCAGAGTGTCCAAAGTAGAGAACATATCTTACAGAAAACAAAGGGAAGAAATTCCAATCACAAACAAAACTCAGAAGTCTCGAAGACACCTCTTTGCACAATTCCAATCACAAACAATTGCTTATGATAGCAGGTACTCGCTATCTCCTCTCCTGTAGGTATTTATCAAAACAGGATTATATCTTTTCCACCTGGGCTTCTCCCTACTACGCCATGTTTACAGATTTAAAGGTTTATTCGATGCATCCGCTCAGAAGCACGTCCTCCAGAGCTCCACAGGCGGCCTGACCAAGAGCAGGCGTCACTGGGTGAATATCAATGACAAGCAGTGAATCGGGACTTCCAGTAAACCCTATGCACAGGTCAGCTCAACGAAACCCTCAAATTATCCCCTTGAAGTCTTCTGAAAGAGTAAAAAATAAACAGAGCAAGAGCAGTGGAAGCTTTGTTCTTCTTAGTAAAATTTTGTAGCTCTTTACTTAGTATTTCAGTTCAGGCGCGTCTTTTCATTATCGACGAAGATTAACCATTTTGAGAGCTTCACGTTGGTTCCTGGTTTACAAAATACCCTAGATCTGCAGACGGGATAATTCAGAAAGAATTCGCTCGTCGTATTTGAGTCATTGATTTTTGGAATATTAAGGAAGAGTACTATATTGATTCTGATTCTTCCAGTAAATTCTTATAGAATTTATTTTATTTGAAACGATGTAAATCTTATCCCAAATTTTCATTCAAGAAATTTTACACAAAGTTTTCAAAAATCATAATTCTATGCCTAATTTGTAGCTGATCCAAATCTCGGTCCACGATGGAAATATCTACTGCCTTCTGAAAAAATCTGGGTCAATAAAAGTCAAGAAATTTACAAGACTGACTTATAGCCACATATCATTCATATGTACAAATATGGCCTACACACATTTGAATATTCAACACTGAAACAATTGTATAAATAGTATATTATCTATTATTAGCGACATCTCTAGAGAATGAAATGGTGGGGGCTTCTGATCATTTACAAAATTGGAACATTGTGGATAGGGGTCAATTACCCCTGGATTTGTCACAAAAGTTGGGCCATTTAGTGAGATTGACAGGGTTGGAACATTGTGGATAGGGGTCAATTACCTCCGGATTTGTCACAAAAGTTGGGCCATTTAGTGAGATTGAGAGGGGTGTGTAATACCCTTGCTTTGTACTGCTTTATTTTGGTTTGAATTAATTTTTACTCTCTTTAGTTTAAAGGATTTTTTTTCACAAAAGTGATGTAGCCAATAGAACATTGTTATAATAAGTTTAAGTTAATTTTATATAATTTAATTTTTAAATTTTTTTATTTAAATGAAATTAAACATTGAATTAATTTTTGTAAATATATAGTTATTTGTTGGTGAATTGATGGTTGAAATTGTATTTTGAAGTGAACATAATAATAATTGAATTGTATTAATTGTGTATAAGTATATTTAGTGATTTTTTTGTAAAAGACTTGTTAATTAGTTGGAATTATTGATGTAAGTAAAAAATATATACATTTTGAATACATTCCAAGTTCTCTCATTGAATCTACACCTTTCACATTTGAAAATTTATGTAACTATAATAAATACTAAACAAATATTTATTTACTTTATGAAAAAGTGGTCTTCCCTTGTAATTTAAATCTTCGAACTTTACATTATTGAAAAAGTGGTTTTCCCCTATAATTTAAATCTTCTATTTAAAGTAACATTTTGTTCCTCCTCATTTTAAAGAATCTTGTCATATTTTTTACTTCCTTTGCTTATTTAAGGAATTCTGAGATATGTTTAAGAGAATTAGGCAAATAAAGTTGAAGTGTAGATTAATGAAGTTTACATGACATGATTCCTTTGTCAATGGTTGTCCATTCGAAATGGTGACTTGTCACTTAAAAAAAAACCCTTTCTTCCATTTAATTGTTTCTTTTATTCCATCTATTTTCCAAAATCTATGTATATTATTTTGTCCCACACTTCAATTTATTTTTCTTCAAAATCATAAATATTTAAATAAATAACACAAAATCATACAAAACATTTATTTATTTATTTATTTTTAAATGAAAGAAGAAAGTGGAAAAAATAAGTTTAGAAAATTTGAAATTTACAAAGGACAAATTATAATGGAAAAGCATAAAAGATAAATATGAAATTTTTTCATGCTTATAAATGTTAATGTTATTACGTTGAGAGGTGTTTATAGTCATAGCTTGTGGGGGTTAGTGAGTCATGTACATAAAATCAAAAAGTATGGATAAAACATAGAGGATACAAACATTGTTTTTTAACTCAATTCATTGAATGTAGACTGATTTTTCATTTAGTTTTGTTAACATGGGCAACCCTTTCCCCTCACAATTTGTAAGCCATTTCCATAGCTTTCGTTCATGTCACAATTTTATCAAACAAGAATGAAAAATCCATGTGGTGTATTGCGACTTGTGAAAGAATGGGGGAGTGTACTTAAAATCTCTAGACAAACATTGTCTCATAGTGGAGAGTGAGACTGTTGAAAAATGGAGGGCTACACTTAGAAGGGTTTCATATAGTTACGAATTTTAATTTTAGGGGTAAAATTGATTTTTGTAATGACCCTGTTCAAATCTGACCTCAAAGTGCTGATTGAAGACTCAAGGAATTTTGTCAAACAATTCACATGCAAGGGTCATATGACTGATATAACATTTCAGTTTGCTAAAATGACTCTTTTCTTCAATTTGCATCAATGAGAATGCTTACAAATGACTCTAAATTGACTAAACAATGTCCTAGCACGAATGTGCAACTTAATTTGACAATATCCTATGCATATATATGATCTAAGCATGAGAAATGAACACCTACAGCCAACTGGTATATTCACAAACAGTTGGTATGCATACTAAATTTGAGTGTGAATAATCTGGAAATGCTTATTGACAACTTATCAACAACCAACAACCTATATCTCCAATTTGCAATACAAAGACTCAATACAATGCTCATTAAATGATTTCTACATGTGAAATATCCACCTACAGCCAAGTGACTTTTTATCAAACACTTGGAATGCATCCATTTAGAATCTAGAAGACTATGAATAATGTTACTATTCCAAACTAAACTCCAGCACATGTTTTATAAACCAAAATGCAAAGCATTGCCAAGACTCTTGGCAATTTACAACTTTTTTGAAGTTTGCTAATTTCTGAGTACAAAATCAGACTTCAAATATATAGAAATATGACATGTAAATGAGCTCCAAACAATGCAAAGAAACTTGGAATGAAGTTGCCTTGGATTGGAGATGAAGTAGCAAACAAGAACAAAGGAGAGTGCACCTTATGAGTGATGGAAGATGTCTCAGCCCTAGCCGCCCCTGCTGGATATTTCAGACTTCAAAAATAAAATAATAGCAGCTGCAACCTCTAATTTTAATCACCAAACATCATTGTCCATCCTCTAGAAATTGATTGCTCCAATACCCATAAGCCAAAAACAAGTGTATGATTTTTAATGAATTTATTTGTGCTTCATAGCCAAATTCACCCCTGTTCTAGCAGACCTCAGAAAATAAATATAAATCAGCCTCTAAAGATCTCCTCCAGCTCCAATAATGATCTCCATCTCTTTAGAAGTCAAGCACTACTAATCAAGACCAAGATCAATGGATGTTATGGTTGCAATAAGCAAAATCGTGGCTCCCTCAAGCTGATATATATGACTGTAATTTATTCCAGAATTGATAAAGATGCAGATTGAACCTTGAATAACAATCTTGATGAAGTCTCAATACACCAAAATGACTCCAGCAATGCACCAATTTATCTCTTCAAATCGATACCACCAAAAATTTGGCCAAAGGCCATAAAATTTGCTTTGAAGTACAAGTAGAAAGTCTGAAGCAACTTCCTCAACTTTGCAATAATTCAAGTGATATTTCACACCCTCAAAATTGCTTACCAATTGAGAGTTTTCGTTCTCAATGGCCAATTGTGACTACTGCAGAAACCCTAGGCTCCACAATGCACATCAACAACAAACAACAACATCAACAACAAATCTGGATGCCACAATAGTGAGACCTCAAGGTCTATTTATGCTTTTTCCTCTAGAGGTCGGCCTCAATAAAATAATATTATCTTTTTGACTTCTAGAAGATTCCAATATATTTTAATTTTTTCACTTTATAAAATATTAAAATATTATATTATTAATAAAGTGCATCTCAACATCAAATTATAAAATAAGGTTTCCATAAATAGAAACAATAATGATATATGATGGAAAACCTTACTTCAACCAAAAACTGAGCCAAGTAATCACCGAATGACTGCCAGATGACTCTCTCACCATGCCACATTAGCCTATGAGAGTCGTTAATAGGCTAATCCTGCTGATATGTCATTGCCAACTAGAATGGGGACATTATAATTTTGTACCCCACAACTTTTATTATTATTTCATAAATGTGATATTATTTTTTATCTTCTACAAGTTTATATCTCACAAGTTGAAGTGTTCAAATTTAACAAGGGCATGTTTTAGGGATCATAAAGTGTTGTTGGAGGAGATTGCAAAGTGTGTAGTGCAACATATTGAGGCCAATTGCCTACTTGAGGTCAAGAGAGTGGTATCTTGCTTGTTCTCATTGCTCTTTGGATCTTAATAGTCTCTCCCTAATAGGAAAAGATAATTTAAGAACAAACCTTGCATGAATATGTTATTGGCCCTAACAAAATGTTGTTACTCATAAGGCCATGGTATTTGAGCTAATGAGGATAACAATCATGCATGCTAGGTGATTTTGACATTGTAGATTGCACTTTGAACAAAATATCATTTTAACAATAAATTTTCACTTCACCTATGACAACATGTGTTGCCTTTTGTCCTCAAGATAATATATTAGTGTGTAGTGCAACATATTGAAACCAATCGCCTACTTGAAGTTAGAATAGTGGTATCTTGCATGTTTTTCAATGTTCTTTGGATCTTATTAGTCTCTTTGATAGGGAAAATAATTTAAGAAAAAAACTTGCATGACTACGTTATTGGCCATAACAAAATGATGTTGCTCATAAGGCTATGGTTTTTTCCCTAATGAGGAAAACATACATGCATATTGGGCGATTTTGATATTGTAGATTGCACTTTAAACAACATAATTTTTAAATAGCATAAATTATTCTTCAAAACTAGAAACATGCACTGCCTTTTATTCTCGAGACAATGTATGAGTGTGTAGTGGAACATATTGAGGCCAATTGCCTACTTGAGGTCAAGAGAGTGGATTTTTCATGTTTTATAATGCTCTTTGGGTCTTAATATCATCTCTCTAATAGGAAAACATAATTTAAGAACAAACCTTACATGACTATGTTACTAGCCATAACAAAATGATGTTACTCATAAGGCCAGGGTTTTTGACTTAATGAGGATATCAATCATCCATACTAGACAATTTTGACATTGTAGATCTTGCACTTTGAACAAGATATTGTTTTAACATGTCACACTTCACCTATGATAGTATATGTTTCATTTTCCCCTTGGGATAGTGTACGAGTGTTTGGTGCAACATATCAAGGCCAATGACCTACTTGCAATTAGAAGAGGGGTACATCTTGCATGTTATGCAATGCTCTTTGTATCTTAATAATCTCTCTGATAGGAAAACATAATTTAAGAATAGACCTTGCATGACTATGTTACTAGACATAACAAAATGATATTACTCATAAGGCTAGGGTTTCTTACCTAATAAGGATAGCTCATTCATGCATACTAGGCGATTTTGACATTGGAGATTGCACTTTAAACAAGATAACATTTTAATAACATAAACCACGCTTCACCTATGGCAACACACATTGCCTTTTATGTGCAAGACAATGTCCATTGCCTCCCTTTATCACAACAACTTTCTATTCTCATAATTTGTCATCTCTTCATGACAATCAATGAATAAATGGAAATTTAAGCTTGACTGACACAATTGTTACCTCTTGTAGGAGAAAATCTACAAGGGAGGATAACAAGGGAGGATAACCTGAGAATTTTCTCCTTGGCTAAAAGATAAATTAGGAATATGACATGTTTGTTGTATTGAACTAAACAAAATGTATAATCTCCTGTATATTATCATAAAAGTATGGATTCACATGAAAGAATATTATCCTAGGTGTAAGTGGATTTGGCTCAATGCAATTTAATCCAAACTTGGTCATGATATGGAAATCTAGGGTATTAAAATTGAGCAATTTGTAAGGTAAGAACATATAAATTCCCTTGTGAACTTTCATAAGGGGTACATCTCACGCACCTAATTGGTGTCTTTAACTTTAACTTTATAGACTATAGAAATAACATACATTAACTCTACATTTTTGTCTTCTATATATGGAATGTTGAAGTTGCAAGTTTTAAGCTTTATAAAGTTATTTATAGAGAATTTAATGATAATTCCTCAAACAAACCCCTAAAAAAACAATCACATCATATTTGTAATCATTTTTTTATGTTGTGCAAACTATATGAAACCAACAATTAATGTCTCTTATCATTATAGTCATCGAGCAAAAAATATAATATTTTTCTTTTGTAGTTAATATTTTGTAGAAAACACTTGGTATATTTATGTAAAGAAAATTTAAAGCAGATAATTTCCACTATTATAATCATAATAAAATAAATTGTTGGAAACAACTTGGTATATTTATGTAGAACTATTTCTAAAGACCGGCTAATTTTCCCTTTTAGAATACCAATAAATTTGATACAAAGTAATTTGAAGGAAGCTGACCTAGTATTGAATAGTGAATATGAAAAGTTTGGCCAAATAATTTATTTTTGATATGTAAATCTATATTCTTTGGTATATTATATGACCACATTTTGTTATAGTTACTAATATTACATAATGTGTTTTTTTTCTCTTTAAGTAGCACTTGAATGTTAAACACAATGATACACTATTTGCTTAAATTGAAAGTAATTTTGGCTTTGTTAAAAACTAGATTGTGAAATTGGAGTCTTTTGTAAAATTATCTTATTATAATATGTAAATTATTATTATATATATTGGATTAGGGTTCTAGGGAAATCCTTTGGGTTAGGGTTAGGGTTAGGGCTACGATCATAATTCAACTAATGTTCAATTAGGGCTACAATAAGGCTAGGGTTATGGTTAGGTTTCAATTAGGGTTAGGATTAGGGTTAATATTCATTTACAATTAGAATTCAATCATACTTCAATTAGGGTTAGGATTGGGGTTCAATTAGGCTTTATTTAGGGTTAGAGTTTTATAATAAAGCTTGGGATTAGGATTAGGGTTAAGATTCAAATATGGTTAAGATTATAATTAAAGCTTGGGATTAGGGTTAGGGTTAAGATTCAAATATGGTTAGGATTATAATTAATGTTAGCTTCTAGAGTTAGGATTTAATTAGGATTAGGGTTCAATTAGGGTTCAACTAAGGTTAAAATTCAATTAGGGTTATGTTTATGGTTATGGTTAAGATTAGGGATCAATTAGGTTAAGGATTATATTAGGGTTCAATTGGGGTTATGATTATGATTCAATTAGGGTTATATTAGAAAGCTTTTGGTTAGGGTTACAGTTAGGGTAGAGATTATGGTTAGAGTTAGAGTTACAAGTAAATTATGGTTATAGTTTATTTTTTTTAAAAAGGGGGTAAACGCTTCTAACTTGAAGCTATGAACCAGTGAGATCACAAATGAGGAACCTCATCCCCGATATAAACACTCAACAATAACACCCTAGCAAGGTTTGAACTTTGATGAGAAGAACAACAACACCACAACTTAACTATCACACTATGCTGATACCAATCCACAATTAGAGTTTAGTTAATGTTCAACTAGGATTACAGTTAGGTTTGGGTTAGGCTTAGGATTCAATTAAGGCTCAATGTGGGTTAAGTTTCAATTAAGGTTTGGTTAGGGTTAGGGTTCAATTAGGGTTAGGTTACTGATTAAATTCGCTTAGGGTAAGGGTTCAATTAGGTTTATTGTTGGGGTTCAATTACAATTCAATCAAGGTTGGGATTAAGAGTTGGTTTATGATTGACATTCAATTACGATAAGGGTTGGGGTTAGGTTTCAATTAGATAATAAATGCCTCAAAATAGACACCTTTCGACATATTTTATATAGAATATTAAAGATTTATATGTTAGTAGATATTTTTTTATGAAGAATATAATTGAATAAAGAACAATAAAATAAAAAATGAATCCACTAAAAAAATAAAATAAAATAACAAACTCACTAAAAATTAAACAAAACAATTTCAAAATATAAAAAATAAATAAAACAATTTAAAAATTATAATTTAATAAACTAATTATATACAATTAATAAAAATGAATATATTTTTTATTATAAAATCCATCAAAATTCAAATCAACTTTAAAATTGAATGTAGCTATACTTCTAGAATCATTGATCGACCTTTACTACACTTCTTTTCTGACACAATTTCTTTGCAAGAGGATGGCCGTTCAAACGTATGCCACGTAATTGTGCACGTTATTTTCGTACGATTATTTCATTGCACACTTATTAATGCGACTGGCTACCAATTTATAAGATCTATTTTGCTGGATTCTTGCAGCAAGCTCTCCTCATGGCTTCGTACGTTGAGTTGATTATACTGTGCACCACTTTTATGTGTTGTTTCTTTTTCAACACTGAAGATGCTGAAGCTGCACTTTCCCGGGATGAACATACAAAGTTTGCATGCTGTTACATATAATTCTTTAAAATTTCTGGACTCATTTTCTCTCTCTAATTCTTTCTTTGTTTTTCTGGGGTGTCCAATTTTCAGTTGGAGCATTACAGACAGTTGCAATCAAACTGGGTAAAGTAGAATGGGATTTTAGTGGTGATCCATGCACTGGCACTGGCTTTAAAGGACTGACTTGTAATTCTCCCAATGGATCTCATGTTATCAACATGTATGTTGTTATTCCTGCACAGGCTATGGTCTCCTCCTTTGTTATTTTGATAGAATAAGTATAAGGGATTATTACGTTGATATTTTGGTTGCAGAGCACTTCCAAAACTCAATCTTGGGGGAGAGCTTTCACCTGAGTTAGCCAAATTGTCATACCTTCAAGGACTGTGAGTACAAAATGGGTTCAAATGAACTAATTTCTGACTTTGTTTCACTTGTTTCATTCCTTTGACTCGATCATCTAAAGGCTAAAGTGATGAGTACGAAGGTGGACATAGAAGAAATGACTACCCACGAGAAATGGGTCTCTGAAGCAATGACTCCAGTACCCTGTTAATCCATAAAAATGACATTCAAATTAAATGTTGCTTCTAATATCTGTTAAATTCCTTAAGTTGATTTATAGTTGTGTGACAACAATTCTAGTTATAACTAAAATGTTGAAACAGAGATTATTCCGCTTTATCTTCGGTCTTCATGGTTATACTTTTCCTCTGTACTTATTTACTGTGGTTTTCTTGGCAGAGATCTGTCAGACAATTATCTAACCGGCCCAATACCTCAACAATTGGGATCCATGTCTTCCTTGAGAAATTTGTATGTTCTCTTTCTCAGAGCTTCTTTGTTAAAGTGTTTCATTGCTTTTCTTATTCATGGAATCAGGTTGCACAACGTGAGGGTTTGAATTCAGAAGTATTGAGAAAATCATATGACATTATAGCAGGGCCTTGAGAACTATGGCCTTTGAGGGATGCTTGTTTATCATGCTTGTGATTGAAATTCTTGACTGCCTCAGGTCTCTGTCACAAAATCTTTTGTCTGGTCCTATTCCGAAGGAGATGGGAAATCTCACAAGTTTGGTTGAATTGTAATTCTCTCTCTCTCTCTCTCTATCACGCATATGGTCACAGACACGCACTCATTTGGTTGCATTTGAATCTTTTTCAAATAAGCAGATAATAGTTATGTTTGCTCCATCTCCATTGAAGTGTGAATTTTTTATGATGACATTGTTGAGTTAACTGTGTCTCAATCTGCATGAGCGGTGATCGAACAACTGAGTTAACTGTTTGTCTTAACTTGCTGTTAGCGGTGGAGGACTGAACTCATATCAATCACGCATGAAGGAGATTTTATCACTTGCAGTTAGCGGTGGATGAGGTGACAACAGTGGAGAACTAACAATATCAGATTTGACGCATGGAAGATATTTTTGCATTGGTTTAAACTACCGCCAGTAGTTATCTTCTTGCTACTTGAGTGGTGATTGAAATATCTCCGTCAGTTGCTGAGATCAAGTTGTAACTCAAGTTTACACTTTCTATGTGCTACGAATATTGCATGAGAGATAATTATCTTGTTTATGTTGTAAAAAGATAATATACTATGTTATTGTGTATTGAGTATAGAGAGTAAGAGAGTTTCTCTGAGACACTGTTATGCTGTCAAAAATATCCCAGAATCTTGTTGAAGTTAGAAGACATCTGAGAAGCTGAGTGCTGTGATTGTATTGTAATGCATTGTTACAGATAATACAAAGTACTGTGCTTTTGGTGTGGGGTTTTTTACCTGGAAAGGTTTTCCCCAAGGAAATTTGGTGTTAATCTTTTATGTATGTTCTTGAATGTGTTTCTTTTATTGTAACAGTTTAAGATTTGTTTGAATCTGCTTAATCTCTCTCACATAGATTAGTGTTGGAAGCGCATTCCGCACCTTTGTTTCCTTTCAGTTGGTATCAGAGCCTGGCCAATTTGGGTCCCATTGTTTGGTAGCAGGTTTTTTGTACTGATCTTTGTTTGAGTGGGAGTCTTTGCAGAAGTATTTTTTAAAATCTTGTTGCAGAAATAAAGATGGATAAGTTTAATGGCAGCAACTTCGAGTTATGGAAGTTAAAGATGGAGGATATGCTCGTGGATAGAGATCTGTGGGCTGCAATATCCATTACAAAACCAACCACTATGACTCAAGAAGAGTGGGATCTGAAGGATCGAAAAGCCAAGGGTTTGGTTAGACTTTGTTTGGCTGATTCAGTGCTCTTGAATGTCCATGAAGAGAAAACTGCAAAATCTCTTTGGAAGAAGCTTGGAGATGTTTATCAGGCTAAATCTCTGGTAAACAAGTTATTCCTGCGAAAGAAATTGTATTCTCTGAAGATGGAAGATGGAGGATCCATTGCAGATCACCTGAATGCATTTAACATGTTGATTGCTCAGTTGGGTTCGGTTGGTGACAAGATTGAAGATGAGGATCGTTGCATGCTTCTGTTATGTTCTTTGCCAGACTCATGGGATCACCTGGTTATGGCTATTGGAAGTACCACCACCAGTTTCAAAATGGATGATGTGGTTCCATCACTCTTGTCTGAGGAGATGCGGAGAAAATCTTCTGAGATGGCCAAAGAAGCACTTGCTATTCGTGGTAGACCTAAAGAGAAAGGCAATAAAAAGGACAAGAAGTTTAGATCAAAATCTTCAGGGAGATCTAAGTCTCCTGGAAAGTTCAAAGCGAAATGTTGGAATTGCGGCAAACCTGGTCATTTACGTAAAGATTGCAAGGAGGAGAAGAAAAAGAAAGGTAAAAAGAATTTTTCTGATTCTGACTTTGAAAAATCCTCTCAAGATGATGCAGATGCTTTTGTCGCAGCCTTGACAACACATGCATCAGAAGATGTGTGGTTAATAGACTCAGGTGCCTCTTTCCACATGACCTCGCATAGGGGTTGGTTCTCAAAGTATGAAGAGTATGATGGTGGGAAGGTGTATCTGGGTGATGACTCTCATCTGAAGATAGTTGGCCGTGGAAGAATCAAGATTAGATTCCCTGATGGTAGAGTGAAGGGGATTGATGGTGTATTGCATATCCCGGGTTTGGCACGAAACCTACTTTCTGTAAGTAAGTTAAGTAATATGGGTGTGCAGGTTGTTTTCTCAAATGGAGGATGCAAGATGACAAGAGGATCTATGGTGTTGGCTAAGGGTGTTCGGATCGGCACTCTGTACAAGTTGGATGCATGCACTATTCAGTGCAATAGTTCTTCTGATATTTCAAAGAAAAGGCCTTTGGATTCTTCATCCTCACCATTAGATCTAGTAGTGAAGAAGTCTATTGCTTGTACATCTGATGGTCATGCTTTCTGGGTACCTAAGGGTGCAAATGCTTTGGAGATGAAGCTTCCAGCAGAAAAGACAATGTTATGGCACCAAAGACTCAGTCATATTGGTGAGAAGGGTCTTAGAACCTTGAAAAATAAAATCCTTGTTGAAGGCCTTGATGATTGTAATCTCGAGTTCGACTTTTGCGAACATTGTGTATATGGTAAACAAAACTGAGTTTCTTTCTATTCCAGTTCTCATAAGTCTTCTGGGGTGTTGGACTATATTCATGCAGATGTGTTTGGTCCTGTGAATGTTCCTTCATTAAGAAAATTTGTATATTTTTTGTCTTTCATAGATGATTACAGTAGGACATTTGTTTATTTTCTCAGGAGTAAATTTGAAGTCTTTAATCGGTTTAAGGAGTTTAAGGTTTTGGTTGAAAATCAGACTGATAGAAAGATTAAATGTTTGAGAACTGACAACGGTGGTGAGTTTTGTTCGGCAGAATTTGATAAGTTTTGTAAGGAGCACGGGATTGAAAGACATAAGACAACTCCATACACTCCACAACAAAATGGAGTTGCAGAGAGAATGAATAGGACGCTGATAGAGAGGGCTAGGAGTATGTTGAGTGCTGTTGGCCTTGAGCAGAAGTTTTGGGCTGAAGCTATAGCCACTGCATGTTATCTAATCAACAGATCTCCTACATCAGCTCTTACTGAAAAGACACCCATGGAGGCGTGGTCTGGTAAGAAGCCTTCATTGAGACATCTCAGAGTTTTTGGTTGCGAAGCTTATGCTCATGTTCTGAGTGTAACAAGGTCTAAGTTGGAGAACAAGGCAGTAAAGTGTATCCTTATTGGCTATGGTGTTGGTGTGAAGGGGTACAAACTTTGGGATCCAGTGTCAGAGAAGGTTCTCCATAGCAAAAGTGTAATATTTTGAGAGTTGAAACCTTCTACAGTTGAGTTGCAGCCAGAGAAAGAGGAGAAGCAGAATAAGGAGGTAGTTCAAGTTCCACTTACTCCGATGAAAAGTGAACTACGTACTCCTATTGAACCTGGTGATGATGAGAGCCCTAGAAGCTCTGAAAGTTCTGAAGAAGAACTACAACCTCAACTATACAGGAGGTCTACACGTGATAGGAGGCCACCAGAGAGGTTTGATTATTCACCGGAAAGGTTTGGTTATTCACTATTGGATTCCAGTTGTGTTTTTGCTTTGATTGCTAACACTGATGAGCCTAGGACTGTCAGAGAGGCTATGGGTATGAGTGATGCAGATTCCTGGATGAAAGCCATGGATGAAGAAATGGTTGCGTTGAAGAAAAATAGTACATGGGATCTGGAACCTTTGCCTAAAGGACAAAAAGTTGTTGGATGCAAATTGGTGTTCAAGAAGAAATATGGTCTTGATGGTAGTATTGAAAAGCACAAGGCACGGTTGGTTGCAAAGGGGTATTCTTAGGTGGAGGGAATTGACTATGGTAAGATATTCTCTCTTGTTGCGAAGCTGACATCTATTCGGTTCTTGTTATCACTTGCAGCAGCGTATGATTTAGAAGTGGAACAGATGGATGTGAAGACAACGTTCCTTCATGGTGATTTGGAGGAAGAGATCTATATGTCACAACCAGAGCATTTCGTGGTAAAAGGTAAAGAAAATCTGGTTTGCAAGTTGAAGAAGTCTTTATATGGTCTTAAGCAGTCTCCTAGAATGTGGTACCAGAAATTTGACACCTTTTTGTTGTCTTTGGGATTTCTGAGATCTAAATCTGACCATTGTGTATATTACAAATCTGATAATGGTCGCATTCTCATAATTACGTTGTACGTAGATGATATGTTATTTTTTGGGAATGGTATGAGTTTGATTTCAGATTTGAAGTCTCAGTTGTCATCACAGTTCGAGATGAAGGATCTAGGTGCAGCAAGGTATATTCTGGGGATGGAGATCAGAAGAGATAGAGCTAGCAGAAAGCTTTGGTTAAGCCAGAGCAACTATGTGAATTCAGTGTTGGAGAGATTCAACATGGCAGATTGCAGGCAGTTAGTTGTTCCAGTGATGCAGGGGACGAAGCTTTCTGTGGAGGATTGTCCAAAATCTCCTACTGAGATGGAGGACATGACCAGAGTACCATATGCAAGAGCTGTTGGCAGCTTAATGTATGCGATGCTTTGTACAAGGCCAGACATTGCCGAAGCAGTGGGAGTCCTTAGTCGATATATGGCTAATCCTGGACGAGTACATTGGGATGCGGTAAAGAGAGTGTTTAGATATTTGCGGGGTACTTCCAAGTATTCCCTATGTTATCATGGTTATCCTACAGGTTCTCAGCATTCTGTAAGTATTTGTGGATATGTGGATTCAGATTGGGCAGGTGACATTGACAGTAGAAGATCCACTAGTGGATATGTGTTCATGATGAATGGTGGTGCGATTAGTTGGATGAGTAAGCGGCAGGCTATAGTCGCTTTGTCCACGACTGAAGTAGAGTACATGGCAGCTACTCATGCTTGCAAGGAAGCCATTTGGCTTAAGAGGTTGTGTTCAGATATTGGTTTTGATGCAGGATAGATTACAATTTGTTGCGACAGTCAGAGTGCTATTTGCTTAGCAAAGAATCCCACTTTCCATGCCAGAACAAAGCACATTGATGTTCAATTTCATTTTGTTTGTGATATGGTAGAAGATGGAAAGGTAATATTGGAGAAGGTTGATACTTTGAGAAATGTTGCAGATGCACTCACGAAGCCAGTGAACACAGATAAGTTTAGATGGTGTGTTGTTTGCATGGGCCTTGGGGCCCTGAGCAATTGATGATAGATGACCTATGGCAGGTCTTCGACAAGTGGGAGATTGTTGAGTTAACTGTGTCTCAACCTGCATGAGCGGTGATCGAACAACTGAGTTAACTGTTTGTCTTAACTTGCTGTTAGCGGTGGAGGACTGAACTCATATCAATCACGCATGAAGGAGATTTTATCACTTGCAGTTAGCGGTGGATGAGGTGACAACAGTGGAGAACTAACAATATCAGATTTGACACATGGAAGATATTTTTGCATTGGTTTAAACTACGCCAGTAGTTATCTTCTTGCTACTTGAGTGGTGATTGAAATATCTCCGTCAGTTGCTGAGATCAAGTTGTAACTCAAGTTTACACTTTCTATGTGCTACGAATATTGCATGAGAGATAATTATCTTGTTTATGTTGTAAAAGATAATATACTATGTCATTGTGTATTGAGTATAGAGAGTAAGAGAGTTTCTATGAGACACTGTTATGCTGTCAAAAATATCCCAGAATCTTGTTGAAGTTAGAAGACATCTGAGAAGCTGAGTGCTGTGATTGTATTGTAATGCATTGTTACAGATAATACAAAGTACTGTGCTTTTGGTGTGGGGTTTTTTACCTGGAAAGGTTTTCCCCAAGGAAATTTGGTGTTAATCTTTTATGTATGTTCTTGAATGTGTTTCTTTTATTGTAACAGTTTAAGATTTGTTTGAATCTGCTTAATCTCTCTCACATAGATTAGTGTTGGAAGCGCGTTCCGCACCTTTGCTTCCTTTCAGACATTGTGTATGCTATTCAGGAGCATTCACTCCAACCATCTTTCTGGTACACTCCCTCCAGAGATTGGAGACTTGAAAAAACTGGAAAGGTTGTATGTCTTTATCAACTTTTGGAAGGAGCTTAGCAGTTCCTACAAATAGTCTATCCACTCATGTTTTTAGTTTGGAATTATTGGCTTCACGGGATGCCATGAATTCGTTTCAGACAATTATTGTTATCATTTCTTACACAGGTGTATATCTTCTAATCAGTTCATTAGAGAAATACCTCAAACATTTGTCAAATTAGTGAGTCTGAAAGAATTGTAAGTAGCTATTCTCTTTGATATGTATTTCTACATTACAAGGATATTATATAATTAAAATATTATCAAACACAGAAATAGCTTAATTATATCTTTATGCTTTTCATGGTGGATACAGTTTGGCATCTAGCAACAATTTTACTGGTAAAATACAAGACTTTCTCGGAAACTTGACCTTGCTTGAAACATTGTGAGATAACATGCCTCCTCTATTAATTTCAAGCTAGTTTTGGATATTAGATCCTATTCTCCTCCTTAGTGGGAAGATAAATATAATCAAACAACATAGTAATATGAGTGTAATGTTTCTTTCTTTTTTGCATAATTTAACATATTGGATGAGTCTGAGAAGGTTGGGGTGAAATGGTTTTGTTACAGGATGCTTCAAGGAACTTCTATGAATGGACAAATTCCTTCAACTCTTTCAAAATTAAAACAAATAAAATACTTGTAAGAATATGTTTTCTTCTCATGGTTTTATTTAAAGAAGAGAGGAGTACAAACACTGCTAACATGGTACCTATCTCTGTTGAAATCTTCTCAATTTTGAACTCATTAAATCCTTGTATGCACTTATGGATTTACTCTTTTATTTTCTTGTCCTTGAATGTCTCTGGATATATGTTGATTAATGATGTGATTTCAATAATATTTACACTTAAGAGATTCACAGGAAGATAAGCGACGGGTGTTGTCATAATAGTGGTTTACAATTCCTGAGAGGAACGAATTTTAGCTGAAATCACATATTTTTAGAAAATATAATGATTTAAGCCTTAAAAAGTTCCATTTTAAGGATTCCAATTGAAGAAGGGGACTCAGGCGCAGAAACCCCCTTGGATGAAGGTACCTGCATTTAAACCATACCTATAAATGTCGCTTTACACCTATCAAAATCTTGCGATAAAAATCACTTTGATTTAGATTTGGGGATCAAATGAATTCATTTAAAATTTATTTCAAATGATTACGGTATTCCTCAGAACAAGCTATCCAATGAATATAATTTTAATATGTTTTGGTTTTGTTATATATTTATTTTTTAAGTTTTATTAAACATAGGTTTTTCATCGAAAATGAATATCCTTGTTCTTCACATGTAGAAAAATAGAAAATTAAAAAAAAAAAATTGAAAAATATGAGTGCACCGGTATGAAGTCCTTGATCCAAAAAAATAAATAAAATTTTTAACATATACAAAAGTTATCGTTTATCTGAGTCGCCAACGTGGTGTAATTAGTTTGACTTTTGAAACTTGATTAAGGAAAAAATATTCAATAAAAAAACTATCTAACAAATTAAGGAGTACTAGATAGAGAGTTACAAATCTAAATTTGAAAGAATTAGAAATTTTTATCCTTATGGAAAAAATTATGCATTGTATGGTGTCATGATCACTTTTTAAAAATGTTGTTTTATGAAAAAATCTATTTTTGTGGGAGATGGAAAAAGAAGTGCAATTTGATTCCAAAAATTTTGAAAAAAATATTTTTAGAATCTACAGACAAAATTTGATGAGACTCTAGTTTGCACCATCTTCAAATTCCTCACAGTTTAGTCGCTATAGGTACCCGAATTTGAAGATTTAGTTAAAAATAATAATTTTAGTGTCCAGTTTGGCCAAAAATTGTAAACCACTATTATGGGATCACCCCGACATAACTCATGGTGGTTCTTCTTTGGACTTCATATTGTCTCTGAAGATTGTGAAAGAATTGTAAGGGGAAGAATGTTCTTTGACTCCATATTTGTTTTGGAGCATAGATGCCATTTATATGTCTGATGTTTATAAAGTTGGTAGTTATGATAATTGGGCTTGTTGCAGGGTTCTTGTTGCAGGGTTCTAAGAAACAACAACATCACTACAAAAATTCCATAAGGCATTGATGCGTTAGACAAGTTGGAATCTTTGTAAGTAAATCCTATAGGTTTGAGTTGACTAGTATTAAAATTCTACACAATGTTAAAATGTTTCATTAGATCCAATGATTCTTATATTGATTAATATGTGAAAGATCAACTTATTGCAGAAGAATTTTTGGCTTTATTATTGTTAGCATTTTAATTTGTTTCTTTTGATACAATTGAAACCTGAACAGTATGTGACGTAAAGCCTCTCTTCAAATCACAATGGGAAGCCCCGTGAGATCTAAAACTACCCTAGACACTAGGATATAGATAAAATATATAGTTATAAAATCATAGGCCGAGAGTGAAAGAGAAGTGGATAATAGAGGATAAAGAATAACTCAGGAAAAAGAGGAAGAGTATAATAAAATATGAGGGGAAACAAAGAAAATCATTCGAGCTTATCATCGGTCATTGAAATAAATATCAACGGTCGACTTCAGACAATAGAGAATGCGATGTTAAATATTAATGAAATAATTTCTCTTTCAGGATCTTCAGTTATCAGATCGCGGATTCAAGACTAAAATCACAACTTCAAGAAGATGAAAAGACTAAAGCAAAATCATCTCAAAATCTTAAAGAATTGAAAAGGATGATCATGGATCCGAAGATTCAAATTGAGGAAGCAAAAAGAATTGAAGAAGTTGTAAGAGATCAACTAAAGGCAAAGGAATTGGAGTGTGAGAAATTGGAGCTTGAAGTTGTTTCCATAAGGAAGGAGTTGTAAAAATTGAATGATCAATTAAGTCAAAACATGAAGTTCAAAAAGAGCTTTGAAATTTTGGAAGATATTATCAACTCCCAAAAATCACCTTTTATCAAGACAAGTCTTGGTTTTGAAGAAAAACAAAAGACAATCAAAGAAGGTTCAAGATCTAAGGCTATAGAGTTACCGAAGAAAACGAATGAAGAAAAGTCCAAAAGTTATGCAAATGTGCTCAAAGGCTCCATCAATGGTGATAGTTCAAAGAAGAGAGAGTAATATTACTTAGAAAATCAACATTCCTTGCAAAGGCAACAATGAAGGTTTCAAACTATGTGACCGATTCGCCTTGGGGGGTCCCGATCTAGTCCAACCTGGGTTCAAGATTCGGGTTCGGTCCCCTGTGGGTTCAAATAGCGTTCAACCCACAGACTATGGGTCTGGCCCTACTGAACCTGAGTAGACCCAATGCGTCTTTGGGAATTTATGAACATTTTTTAGACCTTTTTTAATTTTTGACTTTTTTTAACTTTAAGAAGTCCAATTCACCCCCAACCTTAAAATGATGTCTGCCATGAAGGTTTGTGTGGCTTTGAAGGTCTTAATTTGGGTCTTATTATGAATGCAAAATGATTTACACAATGAAGGTTTGTGTGGTTTTGGAGGTCTTAATTTGGGCTTGGTGGTGGGGGCTTTTCCCCTCAACCCCACCCTATATCACAACACGTCGGGATGTTTCCCTTGAACCCTGCGAGGGGTGTTGCCCCTTGACCCTGCTGGGGGTGTTGCCCCCAGACCCCCATGAGGGGCATTGTGCTCAAACCCTTGTGAGGGGCATTGCCCCTCGACCCCATTGGGGACATTGCCCCTAAACCCCCACGAGGGGCGTTGTCCCTTGATTCCACTGGGGGCAATGCCCCCTTGCAAGAGGTGCTGCCCCTTGACCCCATTGGGGGCATTGCCCCCAAAATCCCATTGAATTCATTTGATTTTCCATGTACTATCCAAGTCCAAGTTTCCAAGTTTTCCTACAAGTCTTCATCTATAATATCGTCATCAAATTGGACAATCTTCCCTGATACCTGTTGATGTGTTTTTCGTGACCGCACCAACGCAGAATAAAGTCGCCAACGACTACCCTATTCTCTCTTGATCAAAGTATTCTGCATGCTAAGATTGCAAGAAAGTTCGTGCATTCAACTCCAAGGTTCTTTTAATGTGAATAGGCTCAGTTGGCTCAATGTGATTTGCTGGTATTTCAAGGGGACATACGGAATTGTTTAGCAGTGGAGAAAGGGGTTTTCTCCATTCAACAGATTTATCAATGAAGCACAGGTTTCCTATTCTAACCAAAAAGTACTGAATTTAAAGAGGTTGCAAGGTTTAGAGAGTCTAAATTTATTCTAAGGCATGGGATATGGACCTCAACTTCATCAAACTTCAACTGGACTTTTCTTTGCCTCGCATCGGACAACTTCCACGGAGGCAGTGCAATCTTCAAGGGAGATGACTGAAGATGTTCAAACCACCACTTGACATGAAGATACCATCACAACGATGCATACCACCATTCAAACTGTGATTGAAGTTAGGCCCAAACGTTTCCAGTTGACCACACAAGGCGCATTCACCATCAGCAAACGCACTAGTGGTATGGATAAACAAAGTTTTCCCAAATTGAATACCACATTCCACAACTAACATCTACTTGCATGGAATGAAAATTATACTACTTTGAACTATTTTACGCTACCATCTGAATCAGAAGGACAAAGAAACCTTGCTAGCTACTCACAACAAAGACGAAATTCACCATCAATGAAAAACTCTTTTATTGAGAGAGTGTTCACAACAATTTCTTACAAAGTTTTCAAAGGGAAAACTTTCCCTCTTCTTCAACTACACTATCAATCTATACTAAGCTACTTCTAAGTTGTCCCTCTACTCTTTACTGTCTAACTTCTACT